>PVHT021183528.1:10234480-10345012 GCA_004024745.2 Catagonus wagneri
TGTGTTTTTATTTTCTAACATGACTTGTTGCTTATCCTGAATCCTATCCTTAGCCCAGCTTCCTGCCTGCCCAGGAAGACCTGGCTCTAAATTCTGGTCTTGCTTTTATCCCGAGAGTCAAAAGGTAGCTTGTACTCTGGCCTGTTTATGTGGCTTCAGGCCCTTAGTTCCATCCTGGGTCCAGCCCATCTATTCCCCTGCATATCTAAGCTTATCCATGATCTACTAGACTAGGTTCCTCATTCCTTACCTGAAAAATAACATTGCCAGGATGTTCTGTGGGGTAAGAGGTGGATTCAATTTTCTGAGATAAAATATTAGCACTGGCTTTATCATTGAAGGTCTTTAAATACTGACTTCTTATCATTTTTCCCTGCTGAGTTTTAGTTGTTTTAAAAATAAATTTCCCAGGAGGAAAATGTATTTATATTTTCCCCTATTTAATTAAAAAAGTCATACACAAAATAATAAGCAAGGATCATAAAGTTGACAATTCATTGCTAGTTCAACGAAAAATTCTTCCTAGCTAGAAGAAAGAATCTGGGCCCGTGTGATTTTTTTTGACTCTTCCATATGTTCACTCATTTATTCATTCATTTATTCAGCATTTACAGATGTGAGTTTCTGTGCTTGGAGCTGAAAATAGAAACAAGACTCAGATATAACACCTTACTCACTGACAGGCGAGGAAAGCCAATAGGTAAAGAATTATCCTTCTATTACACGGCAAGCATTATAATGCAGGTACAAGGAGCTCCAGAAGTTCAGGGGAGAAAAGGAATACTTATCTCTGGAGGCTGTCAGGACTGACAGCGAAGGGTGATATTTCACAGAAAAGGTAATATTCAAGCAGTGCATTAAAGGATAAGTAGAAATATGACAGGAAGACAGGAAACAGTATCAACAGAAACGTGTTTCCCCAAAACCCTAACCTCCTGAGATGCTAGCAAAACTATAGAAATTATACTAGCCTAAAAGGATGTTTAAAAGAGAGAGAGAGAGAAAGGGAAAGGAAAGAAATAAAGTGATAACTATATAATAGGAAAAGAACTGACACCCAGCTAAGTCACGCTGGGCTGGCGAACCTCGCACTGCAGGACCGTCTGAGCTGAGCGCGTGGAAAGCAACGGACAGTCTCATCACGGAGTGCTTGAGATTGTGCCTTCCTGACTCGGGCCCGTCTGACTGTTTGACTCATATCTTGAAAACACAGATCAGGCCTATTTAGCTCACCGTTCCATCCCCAGAGCTGTGCCTGGCACATAGAGGCACTCAGTATTTATTAAAGAAATGGAGGCAGGCGCCCTGAACATGAGGAGGCAGAGGGAGCCGTGACTCCTGCAGACAGACCGTTCACCCTGCCTGTCAGGACCTTCCACGTCTGGACGTCTATCTTACATTTTCATCCTGTGTCAGCATTTGGCTTCTTGCTTGGCAGCATTTAAACCACAACAATTTGAAGGTTGATCTTAGACTATGCTGTGCCTGTTTCAGAAAGGACTATTGGGGAATCCTTTGGTAACAGGAAATCTTAAAAGCCATTCCCCTAGGATTGGCTCAACAACTTTTACTTAACAGAGACTGTTTTGAGGGGAACAAGCCCTGCCTAGGAGTCTGACCCAGACTCCAATAAATGTATCTGACATCTGGCTGGGCATGAAATGGTTACATACTATCACCCCCAGGTCTTAGTCTGTAACTGTGCCAGAGAAGTGATTTTTGTTATTTCTGAAGAAACACCCAAAATAGAACTTGCTTTTGTCTTGTAAAGATTTACAGGGCAAATCTACCTGTAACGTGGGCCTGCACAGAATGTGAATGAGTGGGGCAAAAGAGCAGCTGATTATCAGGAAATGCAAATCAAAACCCCAGCAGCTACCACCTCACACCTGCTAGGATGGCTACAATAAAGAAGACCAACGATAGTAAGCGCTGGCAAGGATGTGGAGAAACTGGAATGTTCACACATAGCTGATGGGCATGTTAAATGGTACACTTGCTTTGGAAAACACTCTGGCAGTTCACAAAAGGTTAAACGTAGAGCCACCATAGGAAACCAGCAAATTCATTGCCAGGAATGAAAACACACATTCACACAAAACTCTATATTCATAGCAGCGTTATTTATAAGAGTTGAAAAGTAAAAAACAACCCATGACCATCAACTGGTGACTGGATAAACAAAGTGACACATCTACACACTGGACTATTATTCAGCAACAAAAAGGGATAGGTATTGACATGTGCTACCGTGTAGCTGAACTTGGGAAACATTATTCTACGTGAAAGAAGCCAGACACAAAAGACCGTATACTGCATGATTCTATTTATATGAAATATCCAAAGTAGGAAAGTCTATAGAGACAGAAAGTGGATGCCAGGGCTAGGGAGGGTAAGAGTTTGGGGAGACATGGGGAGTGACTGCCAGTGGGTACAGGCTTTCTCTCTGGAGTTATGAAAATGTTATGAAATTGTTAGGGGTGATGATTGACACCCTTTTGAATATGGGACAAACTATTGAACTGGACACTTTCAAAATGAATTATATGATACATGAATTATATCTCAATATATATTATTAATATATTTTAAAGGTGGACGATAGAAGAGAAGCAGGGGCAAAGTTCAACCACAAAGGGAGGGCCAGACTGTCCCAGGATGTGCCATTTCCCAAGTGAGGTGGGGTTCAAGGTGGCATCCAAACCACTTCTGCAGTTTAGTTCTACCTTTGTTGTACACATGTGGGAGTATATATACTATTAAGCTAATTCTTGAGAAACTATAAATCTGTGCTATCTAATAGGGTAGCCGCTAGCCACATGGGACTATTTAAATTGAAACGATTAAAAATGAAATAAAACTGGGAGTTCCCACTGTGGGCCAGCAGTAATGAACCCAACTAGTATGGACGAGGACGCGGGTTCAATCCCTGGCCTTGCTCAGTGGGTTAAGGACCTGGTGTTGCTATGAGCTGTGGTGTAGGCTAAAGATGCAGCTCGGATCCCATGTTGCTGTGGCTGTGGTGTAGGCCGGCGGCTGCAACCCTGTTTCCACCCCTAGCCTGGGAATTTCCATATGCCACAGGTGTAGCTCTAAAAAACCAAAAAAAAGAAAGGAAGGGAGGAAGGAAGGAAGAAAGAAAATGAAAATTCAGTTCCTCAGCTGCACCAGCCCCATTTCAAGTGCTCAAGCCACAAGTCCATGGTAACCGCACAGCAATGAAGGACACTCGTTTATCAGCTTCTATCAGCTCAGAGAGTTCCCACCAGACAGCACTGCTCTGGGTGGCTCGTGTGGCTGCTAGGGGTCCATCATTGACCACCAGTCCTTTTTGCTTTCTTTACAGCCTAGAGTTGTAAGAACTGTAGCAGGTAAGAGTCAGGGCCGGGAAGAAAAGCAGATGCCTGTGAAGGATGGAGCCACAGTGAGGGCTATTCCCACGTGGGTGTGTCGTTTGTCTCATATGTGCTTGCTCTGTCCTATGAGGACACTGGATACTTTTTATTTCTTCAAGAAAGGAAAAGAATGAAAGAAAGAAGGAAAAGAATTCCAGTACTGTTTTCATAATACTGCTGGAATAATAAACAACTGTTTAATGTTCTGTGCTGTGAGATTAAGCCCCTCAGGGACTAGGAGGGAAGATAAATCAATATTTACCAGTAGTCTTTATCCTACGTTAAATATTAGCTTAAACTTGAAAACCCATGGTTTTTGTTGCTGCCTCTCCTTAAGCCCACATTTCACTAGCCTCTTGTTCTTGTAGAGAAATAATCATTTCAGAAGCAGTGGGAAATATGTGAACCATGACCATTATATACATTTTACTGTCGTCTCTGTCTTTAACAGTTACGGTAAACACAGGGGTCACAGGAAAACATCGCCAGACTGAAACGGCTCGACTTTTGTAAAAGCGCCACCCATAAATGTCAGTGGAAGTCAACCGGCATTTTTAATAAAGCCGTGGGGGTGAGCAAAATTCAGAGTCATTTGCTAGAATTTTGGAGAAAACCTTGTGAGCTGAACTAGGGGTCTTGCATTCCACAGATCTGCCTTCACCCTTGAAATCAGAGACACTGGCAGTCACTGCGGGTCCTCTTCAGACATAATCAAGGCATCTGCACCAAAGGAAGACAACTCGGGGTGTAGAAGCTGCCCTGTGTTCAACTTGCAGCCACACCCCTGATTCCTTAGCCGCTGGGAGAACAGCAAAACTCATTCTCCAGAGAAGTCAGAAGAAAGTCTCAGTAGGGAATGTAGAGCCAAAAAAACAGGTCATTATATAACAAGGGCTAGACGGTCCAAAGAGCAGATTTCCTATTGCATATTAAAGGGTCGCCCTCCCTGGGGTCGCCAATAGAAGTACTTTACAAACACTAACTGAATAAAATTCCCAACACCACCTCCGTGGGGGATATATATTAAGTATCGAGCTTTTGTTATCAATGCTAAGGCTAAGCTCTGAGAGGTGAAATAACTTGCCTTAAATCATGACTCGCTGGGAGGAGGCCAGGTGTGCTGGCATCTGAACCCGCTTTGGAAAACCTCATTATAATTGTACGGAATATGACAAGAAATACAATCATTACACAAAGAATTTTGGAAATGAAGCGGTTATTTAATCAAAGTCACTTAAATGATTTATGGTTGGAAGGATCAAAGAATTAACGCTGCAAAATTAAGCAAGCCAAAAGGAAAGCAGGGAGGGGGGGAATATTTGGTTTTCCCACGTTTTAACTCTGTTGTGAAAAGGAACCCAACAAATGCTTCGATATTTGCAATGGAAGTATATTTTTTTCTTTTTTCCGGGGTGGAAGGAAAAACGATAAAATTTACGTAGTTCGACTCAGTGAGAAGACCCAGGTCCTCAAAAGTTCTCCTAAGTCCTTCCTCCTTTATTCCCAACTTCAGCTAAGAAGGGAAGAGAATCTGTTCTTCCTACTTGGGTCCTTTTTAGCCAAAAGCTTAGAGAAAGAGGCTGGTGTCTCCAGCCCTTGCCTTGGACCAATACCAAATGTCCGCGAAAATGCCCATGGAGACCAACCTGGTCGCCAGCTCCATGAACAGTCCACAATCAGAACAATTCTCTTTCCCCTTCCTGCTCATTCCCCTGCTTCCCATGATCTGGCACCTTATCCGTTTGATCAGCTCCACTGGAAACAGAAGCCATGTTAGTGTTTTATTTCGTCTTATCCCCACACACACTGCCCTCCGTGCTCGCTCCCCAAACAAAACACAGCTCAATCACACCACAAGAACAATCCAACTCAGCCTCTGGGATCAGGGCCTGGCCTGTGGGAAACATCAATGTTTGTTCAGTTTAAATAAAAATAAAAATTTCTACTTCAGTGATGGCCGTCTCTGGTAAAGGCTGGGCAGTCTGGTCATCCATGCAAAAGACTGTTTGCTGTCTCTCAGCACTGGGATTATCCCCAGGCTACCGGTGACTTGAGGTCCACAGAGAGACCACAGTCCAAAACAGAAATGAGGCTGGGCTGCAAAGATACCTTTTAATGTGACTGTCCTGTCTATTCTTTTTTTTTTTTTTTTTTTTAGGGCCACACCCGCGGCATGTGGAGGTTCCCAGGCTAGGGGTCTAATCGGAGCTATAGCTACTGGCTTATGCCACAGTCACAGCAACACAAGATCCGAGCCACGTCTGCAACCTACACCACAGCTCACGGCAATGCTGGATCCGCAACCCACTGAGTGAGTCCAGGGATCGAACCCGCAACCTCATAGTTCCTAGTCAGATTCATTTCCACTGCTCCACGATGGGAACTCCTCTCCCGTCCATTCCTACTCCAGGAAGCACTACCTACGTCTTCCCACAGTTGCTCCCATACCTTACTCAGGTTTCCACCCAAATATCATTTCCTTACAAAGGCTTCCCTTGCCCACACCCACACCGTCTGTCTGCAGCCTCTTCTTCCCATTTAACGTTTGTCAAAGCAGTTATCACTGACATTCTACGGTTAGGTATCTGTTCATTGATCTCCCCTTTATAACATAAGCTCCATGAGGGCGGGAACTTCTGTCTGGCTCACTGCTATATCCCCAGTGCACTTATGGGATACATGAATGGATGGATAATAATAACTGCTATTCACTGGGCTTTCTTTCTTTTCTTTTCTTTTTTTTTTTTTGCTGTCCTGCGGCATATGGAGTTCCCAGGCCAGGGATCAGACCCCAGCCGCAGTTGTGACCTAACGCTGCAGCTACAGCAAAGCTAAATTCTTTAACCCACTGTGCTGGGTGGGGATCAAACCTGCATCCTGGCACTGCAGAGATGCCACCAATCCCATTGTGCCACAGCGGGAACTCCTCACTGGGGGGGTCTATCAGCACTATTTTTGTCAATGGGCAATATTCTGTTTTTAATCAATAAAAAGTCTCTTGCAGCAAACCCTAATGTAAACCACGAACTTCAGGTGTAAATAATGTGTCATTGTAGGTTTATTAATTGTAACCAGCATACTACTTTGGTAGGGGATCTTAGACGGGGAGGCCATGCATGTGTGGGGGTGGGGGGAACATGAAACATCTCTGTATCTTCCTCTCAGTGTTTCTGGGAGCCTAAATCTTTCAGAAATTAAGTCTTAAAAAAAAAGTCGCTTGCCCCAGCATAGCAGTGACACGTGTCCTTAGGGTTCCTCGTTAACTTTTCTTCCCTTCAGTATGGAAAGCTTATAACTTCTGCCCATATGTGTATTAGAATGATTCCTACTGTGTTTATTTCATGTTTAAGATTATACATGATATTTACGAACTGGAGCCTGTTGGAGAAAAAAATTCTTTTTAAAGCCAATAAAACACCACAACAACCAGATTTAAATGCTTTCATTTAATCTAAATAAACCAGTGGTGCAGTTTGGTAGATGAATCCTCCAAATAGGTAACAGATGGTAAGCTTTTCCCGGGAAAGTAGCTTCAGACTTAACATTTAAGTCAGATCAACTATTTTTCTTAATGAAAAAAATCCATTTGACATTCTCATTAATTTCTCATCAAGTGGTTTCCACTGACTAGAGGGTTAAGTACAGTGTCTGATTTGGTGAAAGAAGCCAATAAATTATGTGGGGGTTGGAGTTCCCTGGTGGCTCTGTGGGTTAAGGGCCTGGTATTGTCACTGCAGCAGCTTGGGTCACTGCTGTGGCACAGGTTCTATCTGGCCTGGGAACTTCTGCATGCTGTGCACACAGCTGAAAAAATATGTGGGGTTTGGAGTCCGACAGACCCAGGTTTGACTTCTAGATCTGCCACTCATCAGCTGTGTAAAGTTACGTAAGACGCCTTACTTCTTGGAGTCTAAATATCCTTGCCATTCAACTGGTCATTGTTCAACTAACATGGAATAATTGTTTGCTCGAGGGTTGACTTTTACCCCACTTAGAACTTAATGATTTAACTGACTGCTGGCAGAAGAGATGAGAACCCTGGGTCAGAGGTGAGAGGCCCTATTACCTAACACAGCAAGCAGCATGGATGCCAGCATTTATATCCATTACCCTTGTCCCCAAGTCCTTGGAGCCAATGCAGAGGGGTCCAGATGGGTGTTGCACACGCAGTGGGTTTGCAGTGCGGCTGAAGGAACTCAGCTTGGGTGACACCCTGCTTTCAGAGCAAGCAATAAGCACGACTGCACTTTGTTTTGAGACCTTACTTCATTTCTCAGGTTGCTTGCCAAAAACACAACCCTTAAGAGTGGTTTGGTAAAAAGCAGTCATGGCCTCATAGGGCATAGTCTGGAAGACATGTAAGAGCACAAGAAACCCACAGAGGACTGTGTTTCAATGATAATATAATTAGATTATGCCGCACAGTGCCTACAACGTGGGAGCCAAAGATGCTACCTGTCTCTCCCTGATCTTTCTCATAGAAAGACATCCTTTTAAATAAAATTTCATCCTTTCTCTTATCATCACACAAAGAATCTTAAAATGTTCGAAGTCATTTTAGAAGCCAAACAGTTGTGAAATTTTAATAATGACAGGATTAGGAGTTCCCACTGTGGCTCAGAGGAACCAGCTCTGACTAGGATCCATGAGGATGCAGGTTCGATCCCTGGCCTCGCTCAGTGGTTAAGGATCCAGCGTTGCCGTGAGCTGTGGTGTAGGCCAGTGGCTACAGCTCTGATTCAACCCCTAGCCTGGGAACCTCCATGTGCTGCTGCAGATGTGGCCATTAAAAAAAAAAAAAGACAGGATTACTTGAATGAATTGAGAAGTATTCCAACACTGTTATTGGAATAACAGTATGTTATTCCATATGTTATAACAGCAGTTATATGGAATACTTGTTAATATTGTGAATTTCTCCAATAATGTTAAGAGAAGAAGCAGGATCCCAAGTTGTATTTATAGTAGCTAAAATACTTTACACACAAATGATATTATTTCTATGTTTTACAAATTCTACTATGAATTTGTGCTGTATCACCTCTCCACTCAGAAGAAAAAGTGCAGTGCTCTCGTCCAGCCTCTTCATTTCACAGATGAGGAACTAAGAAGCAGACAGGTTAAATGACCTCCCCCAGGTCCCCAGCAGGTCCTCTGCAGAGCTGGAATGCAAGCCCTCTGATTTCTAGTGCTATGTCTTATGCCTTCTGCTCTAGGGATCTGCAAGGGGTAGCAGGGAAAGGCGGGGTATGGAGGGTCTGGCCAAGGTAAGCATGACCCTCTGAACTTGGGGGAAGCAGTTCTTTGTATTTTGAATGACTGGACTCAAGTTCACCTCCCCGCCGCCGCCGCTGCCGCCACCACCACCACAGTGGACAGGAGGGGGAAGAAGAATTCCCTTGGGCATGAGCTTCTTTTGGTAAGCCACTCATTGTTAGTAGCTGGCAGCCAACTGTGATACGGCTTAACCCAGGGCAAAACAAAGCCCTGAGACTCTAGTAGGCAGGACAGAGGTTGGGCTCTGGCACAAACTCCTGAAGGGTTGGCTTCAGGCTGAGCTATCTGAATTGCTTGTCTAGACAGTTCCCATTTCACTGGATAATTAAGTGGCCCTCCTGCTCCCTTAGCAATGTTCACAACTCATGTCACATGTTTTTCTCAGTCACGGGCTGCTCTCTCTCTCCTCTCCCCACTATTGTTTTCAGGTGACATTATTACACCATTGCACTAAAATTCTACTTTTTGGTAGCAGTGACTTTGCTCTTCCCTGTTTCAGGAGAAGAGCTCAGTCCTTAGAAGATCTAACTGGAGATGATAATAGGATAAAAAGAATGTGTGTATACACACACACACACACACACACACACACACACAGTTGGGTAACTTTGCTGTATAGCAGAAATTGACAAAACATTCTAAATCAACTAGAATAAAAAGATGAAAAAAATGAAAAAATAAGATCTAATTGGGGTGTTGGTCAATAAGACTAGCTGGTAACTCTAGCTCAGTAGAGTTAGAATGGACACCTGCGGAGCATCATAGAATTTACCCTTAAAAGTCTTGCAGTGTAATTCTGGTCCTGCTTCTACAAGAGTATATCTGGGGAGGACATCTGGCTTTTGGCACCTCTTATGGACAACTGGAGTTAACATCCCTACCCTGAGCCTAGGCTTTTCTCCAGGCACAAGGGATATGGAGACCAAAGACTTGGTCTTTGGTTTCATGGAGTTTGGGGTCTAGGGGGAGGCAGATTGACTGTGTGGTAGCCATGCATTGAGATTAGGAACCTCTAACTATAGGAACTACATGACTCCTCCCCTTTCCTCCCCAGCCCCCACCTCTCAAACTTCAGGACAATGGAGGGAGCATGATCCCAGAAGAGACCTGAGTGTGGTTGAAAGGAAATCACAGCTGAGCACAGGCCTTTCAATATGGACTCCCGAAAAACCTTGTGTTCTGCAACACAGTGCCTTAAAATGGGGTAAATACTAAGAGCCAACCATTTAAAACCTGTGTACCTTTGTAACCAGAAGCCAGGCAGAAATAATAATTGGTTACTGGGATATAACTTAACACCCGAAGCAGGAAGCCTTGAGTTCTGGAGTTGATTTCAGGGGATATTAAACATGTACAAAGACAAAAGAGTAGCAGCCCTGGCTTGCAGGTGCTGAGGCAAGATGAGGATGCAGAGCTCTGAGCCATGGGGCAGCCATTAAAGGCACAGCAGGAAGCACAACTAACTGCAGTCCTAGGGCCCCATCAGGCAGGAGGGGTGTTTCTCCTGGAGGCTGGAGCCCTCGTCTGCACTCATTTATAATTGGCTTAAAGCGGATCTGCAAAGGCTCCTGCCTATGCAGCACCCTACTGAGGTCTTGTTCTGTTTTGCTTTGTTTTGATGTCCTGTTGAAATCTGTAATTCTACTCCCGCTATCCCACCTCTCCCTGCCTTAGAACAGTCACAGATCAATCATCTTAACTTCCATGGCCAATTGATCATTCCTCCTTTCACCAGGCATTTGTGAACTAACCAATGTCACAAGAACACAAGTTAGAACAGCACCTCACAGGACCGATGAGCCTAGAACACAAAACCCGAGAAGTTGGCAGAAAGGTCCAGCCATGGCAGAGGCCCTGGGCCAATTCAGGCTGAGAAAGGCAACCGGCTCTTCAAGCAACCCTAAGTGATGGAAATAAAAAAACTGAAAACTAATGGGGACTGTGGGATATAGTAGGATCTTTGTTTTCCATATGCAACATGAAGGTTTAATGTGTTGTATAGTTGTGTGTGGATTACATGAATCTTCATAACCTTGTGTTGACCTTCTTATATGGAATACAATGCCCAGTGGGTGATACTTGTGCTGGATGCGAAGAAAGGCTGGACAAGGAAGGCCACCTGCAGACAACCCGGGCTTGCTTGGCATGGCATTTACAAGGCAGTTAACCTACGGAGACAAATTTACTGTCTCTGCCATATTCATGGGTTACTCCTCTTGCACGCACATGGGCAAGAGAGAGTGAGAGAATCCATATGAGCCACTACTTACTCTGGTCAGGGGGTAGGAGAGAGGTGCTAAAACACGTCACTCATCCTCATGGGAAATTCATGTTCCTAAATGACATGGGGCACAGCCTGGGCTACAGAAGGAAAAAGCAAAAACCAAAAGAGATCTGACTCCCAAGGTCAAAACCAGCAAAAATGCAAATGGGAGGTAAGGAATAAAATGGGCATATACTAACTAGACCACAGTCTTTGTGGGCAGGGACCAACTCCTGACACTGTCTGAACAGAGACTATGAGCAATAAATTCTTGAGTGAAAGAAAACACTCAATATGACATTGTGGGCATGAGCCACGTTTAGAAAACATGACATGCCTTCTTTTTTTCCCTCAAAAATAAACAAACAAAAACCATTTTACCGACCTAAATTTTTTTAAAAGGACTTCAAATTCCTTTGGTGTTTGCCTCTCAAAACAAGATGACTCTGTTTATACGAAGAAAACAACAGGCCTCAAATCAAGCCTTTGGGACAGTCCTCTTCAGACCAAGCTAATAGCTACCAGTCACTTAAGGGCTGTCGAAAGCTTCTTGCCCTTTCCAAATTCTCCTTTTGTAAGATCAGATAACTGTGTTATTTGGCTTTTCATTAAAATTTGCTTTACCTATTTAAGACATAGTTTTCCATCTACGTTTCTTTTCCCGTACAAACTCGAACCACTTACATTTCCTCGACTTTTGCAAATTTTCTTTTAAAGTTGGAAACTTTTTTTTTGTTTTAAACTTTTGCCTTTGACCACTATTCCATTTTGCATTTGCTATTTTCATCACACATTTTTGCTCCTGTTTGATTTGGCTGTCCACTTTTGGCGGCCATCTCTTTCCCGTCTTATTCTTTGTTTATATCTCATTTTGCATTTCGTTGCTTTCGTCTCCTTCCTCAAGCCCTAAGAATGTCTTTTTAAAGTGCATGTCTGTTTTATGAACCCTCTTGGACAATTTTTTAAAAGATACTAAGCAAAACTCTGTAAAGGGAGAGACTGTTGATTCTAAAGCAAAAAGTATGGGACTAGGGTCTCAGACAAGGTATAAAGGAACAGGGTTCTGTGGATGTCTGAAAGAAGACTCCACGCTACTTAACATGAGCCTGGAAGGATGGGAGATTGGCCGTAAAGTTGGAGCCATGGGGCCATGTTGTAAGGCAAGAACTGTGGTCAAAAGACTAGTCAAGGCTAATATTCCTAGTGATGTCATGTGGACATTATGTGCATCCTGATGCAAGGTGACAAGAGGGCACTTCACCTTTGTGGTGGTCTTCCCCTAAACCCATAACCCCAGTCTAACCAAGAGAAAACCTCAGACAAACCCATTTTTGAGGGATGTCCTACAACATACCTGACCTTAAAACTGTCCAAAAAAATGTCAAGGGCATGAAATCCAGAAAAGACCTAGAAACTGTCACAACCAGAGGAGACCAAGAAGATGTGATGACCTAACATAACATGGGATCCTGGCTTGGATCCTGGAACAGAAGAATAGTGATTTGAAAACTGGTGATTCAAACAGAGTCTAGAGTTTAGGTAATAGTGATGTCTCAGTGTTGGCTTCTTAGTTTTGGCAAATGTACCTTAGTAACCTACCATGTCAATGTTAGGCAAAACTGACACTAGCTAAAGCAGCACATAGGAATTCTCTGAAGTATCTTTGCAATTTTTGTGTAAATCGAAAATTATTCCAAAACAAGTTTATTTTAAAAGTTAATCCAAATAATATGTTATTATCAAAATTTTTGTACTTGGGGCTTTAAACACTGGCTCCATTTTGTATCTTTCCTTTTCTCTACCTTCTTTTAAGTATTTGCATACCTCGTGAGATGGGTGTGTGACTTGAGTTTTTATGCTTCTAAAATTGTTTCTTCTGAGGCCATCTGACTAAATTAAGAAATCCTTTAATCTGTCATCAGTTCTTCTGCACAAGTCAAGAGTGGTGACCTCCTTACCTTTAACTGTCTCAGCTCCCATAACCTGCATGCATACATTTATTCATTCCTTCCTGCATACACTCAACACACATACATTGAAAGCCTTGTAATAAGCCAGGCTCTGAGTTACCCCCTAAGATACACTGGTGACTTAGAGTCCCAGCCCTCAAGTCACCAAGATAAAGAAAGGTGAAATTCTTCGTGACTTGCTCATCATAGAACAAGAGCATGTCCCAGGGGCTTTGCTGAATCTGAATGGTATGATTTACCCTGCTATTTGAAAAGCTTTAATTTTCTACCTCATTTCCCATCATTCTTTTCCACCTCTTCCCCCCCTCCCCAGGTTAAGACCATGCTATATGCCTCCTAAAATCATAATTCACTGAGTAGCTAGGTTCTAAAGGCTGTCTGCATAATGAGTGCCAGTATGAACTGGTTCTTCATGGTCACTTGAGTTAGAAGATTACAGCACAGACAAAGGTCCCATTTTCCTGTTTTGTGTCTGATTTTCATCTATTGAAAAAGATGGGAGGGTTGGCTGCAGGAGGGAAATTTGTGCTTCTTTTAGCTTTACTGTCCTTCAGAACTCTCAATTCAGGACTCAAGAGCAAATAAATTAGGCCATGACCCTGGAGGGTGACACTCTGAGGGAGGGGAGTCAGGAGGTCAGCAGAGAGGTATCACTGTCACCCAGAGCCCCTTTGCTGCAGGAGATCCTAGAGTGTACGGGTCCCAGGCAAGCTGGGGGTTTGCCTTGATTTGTTTTCATGTATGGACCAGACAAGCTCCTAATGGATGGGCTCAGAATCCCAAGGCAGAATGGCTCCATAGAAAGGCTAGGTCCAAGGAGAAGGTTTTACATGAAAAGGGAAAGCCAGAACCTCCATAAACCTGGTATGCTCACAACAACACAGTAACAGTAGAGCTCACCCAAGAACTAGTTCTGGGCTTTGGTTTTGCCTGATTTGTAGTAACACTTGAAAAGCACCCTTATGGGAAGGCTCTGCCTCATCAGGTTGGGTGGGGTTTTGTTCACATCTCCTATAGTATTTGGTACCTCGTGCTAATGTTATACTATATTGGTTCACACCACACATACACACACACACACACACACAGTGTAGCTCTATATGTATATACTAATATGTATAGCAGATATATGCTGAATATATATAGTATATACTACATATCTCTACCCATATGGATATACATGGGTATATATTATACACTACGTAAGTTCAACTGTATGTGAGATCACTAGATGGCAAATTCCCTGAGTAAGATAGCAGCCTCTGCCAGCATTTGGCACACAGGAGGACTGTAACAGCTTGTGTAGTGTCAGCAGTGAGGACTCCTATAGTTGACCGTGTCAGAAAGACCTCATTTAAATGATTTATTTTCTTTCTCCAATTCTCACTTACAATTTTTTCTACCTTTTTAGGATCTAAAGATGGATAAGGAGCCTGAAATAACTTCTGAAGAACATACTGCCTCTATTCAACACACAATATATATTATGATCCATTGTTTTTCAAGTCAACTGTTTCAATTCTTGCGTTTTACTTTCCAATGCTTTAATCATATTTGAACTCCCCTGAATTCCTCATTTCTCTAACTTGTGGAGCATAAAACTTGATACATTATTATTGTGTACAGTTAATGTCAAGTTGCAAGATTTTTAATAGATTCTATAATTGTTCAAACACCCTTTGTGCTTGCTTTTGGGTAAGATATTGTGTCCCTGTTCATTTGTGATCCATGGTGACCTCTAAATTATTTATTACGGAAGTTTACAAAGAGGCACATCCCATTGTTTTCATTCATTTTCCCACCCTACCTGTGATCAACTTTTGTATTCTGGTTAACTGCAACAGCCCATAAAAATGTTGAGATGTATTTTTAAATGCTTTGTGGACTGACTCTGTATTATATACATACAGTTCCAAACAGTTCCAATATCTAATGTACCAATTTGCCCTGATTACGTGCCATTCTTTTCAGTAATGATATCAACTCTTAGGATCACGCTATTTATCCCTGTACAATGGGGCTCTAATTAAGGTCTGGTTCCCACAAATGTTCTGGAATTTTATAAAAATAGTTCTCTATGAGACTGGTATTGTGGATTAGCTCTAGTTTATTTCTAAAATCAATCAATGTCACAGGGCTCATTCTCAGTTTTATATTTAAACATGTTCCACATTCCTGGGCAGATCTTAAACATAGTTAAATAGATGTGTTCTCTGCATGATTTGTTCTCTCTTTAGTGGCAGAGATTATGTAAAACCTACTAAATGGAAGAGTCACAGATGGGAAAGGGAAGTCACAAAGATGACTCCACGATGCCAGAACAAAAATGGTCCTGGAGGTTCCCAAGGGTGTCAGAATAGATTTTTACATTTATACCAACTTCAACTGCTAGGTGTTCAAAAGACTCATAAAGTTAGTAAATTAAGCCAGAGCACAATGGGTTATTCCATCAATTCAGCCATGAAATTTCTTTGCTATATTGAAATACACTCATCAAAGGATAGCTAATAATGACCTTGGCATTATGTAGCCCTGGTATGCAGGCAGTCAAGCTCACGTTGGTAGAGTTGAAAAACACCAGCATGGAGAGGAAAACAGAAGAAGAGAAAGAGGAATGGAGAAAAGATGAGAATGTAGGAGAGACGGAGGATGAGCATAAATAAAACACAGGTTTAGAAGTCAGACAAGTCCACTCTGTGCAGACTCTGCCATGTACTCTCTGTAGGAAGTTATCAAATGTGAGTCTCAGGCTCTTTCTTCACAGAATAAGGAGACCAACACTTACCTCATAAGTTTGCACTAAGAATAATCATATGCAGAAAGTATTTGATACACTAAAAGTACCAAATATGTGTTCACTGCTTTCTTTTGCTCCTCCTACCTCCTCCAAAAGTAAAAAAGAAGAAGAAAGAAGAACCCCACAGGTCTGGTGATTTTTTTCACACCCTTTCAGCATCAACAATCTCACTGTCATATAAAAAGAATTGTGCTAAGCACCTAAGGCATATAAGCCTGGCCTTCAAGTTGCTTAGAAGACAAATGTAAAGAAAATATAGCACATGGTATCTTGTGTGACATAGCAGAAAGGTGTCAGGGACAATATGTGCTTTGGAAATCTATAGAGCAGTCAGAGGCAAGGACTGGGTTTCTCCTGATCGGACTGAGTGAAGAGACACAGGAGGGTCCTCTTGGTAGAGAGAAGAGTGTGACACGAAACTGCAGAGAGGGGCAGCACCTCCAAGCAACAGAAGTGGGATCGATCAGACCAAGGTGAAAGGTTTGTGTCCGGAAATAATGAGAGACAGGGTGGGACAGAGAAGACCTGTTTGATTACTGCCAAGCAATGCGCTTCACCTGGCACCAACTCAACACTAACGGAGTGTGCTTCAGCTTGGTGATTAGACGACCTAAGTCACTTTGTCAGAAAATGAACCTGGCCACTATGTACAGGGTCGATGGAAAAAGTAGAAACAGAAGCAGGGGGAGCAGTCATGGCGGCCACTTCAAAGTCGAGGAAACCAGCTGTGAAGCCTGGACCTGGGAGGTGGTCATGGCAGTGAGAGGAAGAAATGCTTTTAGAGAGACCCAAAAGATGAGGGGCAGCTGTGGGATTTAAAAAAAAAAGAAAGAGGGCAAGAAACAATAAATAATGTTCTCCAACTACTATGTATCAGTAAGGTATTAATAATAAGCACACCTGGGGTGAAAAATTTTAAATATTCTAAAATACATGTGAGGTGCTGGCACACAGCAGGAAAGTTTTGAGTGTGTCAACTTGCAATGGGTCCTAAAATGTTAACATTTTAATTAGAGGAGAAATAATCAGCTTTCTCAAGAAGGAGGAATTGTTTCCCTCATAAAGCATGATAAATGACGGTACCATATGGATTATTCCCATGGATTCTTTCTGATTAGATGGTGTTACAAAACTTAACACTGTTTTGAGTAATATAATCCAACAGCAGGGTTTCTATTAGTTAAAAATTACTCAGTCATTAAAGTTGAGTATTAGATTTCTATCACCAACTCATGTTGGCTTCAAGCCACCCCCAGTTAGGACGAGCGCCTAAATCATTAGAAGACTTGACCTACACCTGACTGTTCCCTTGCAAAGAACTGTTTCCTTTAAATATAATTTTCATCCAAACATATTTAACCCCTCATTTTGAAAATGTTGGTGTGTACCAGACAGTCTAGTCTATCCACCAAATACGCTGAGGTGACTGATGATCCTAAAGCAATATCCTACTTTTTAGGGCACTGAAAGCATTTATTTTATTAGACCATGGCATTAAAAAACTACTGTGCCTGTTGAACAAATGAGACATCTCTTTTTTTAAATTTAATTTTTTTATATGACCCAGCAATCCCACTCTTGGGCACATATCCGGACAAAAATTTCCTTGAAAAAGACACTTGCACACGCATGTTCATTGCAGCACTATTCACAATAGCCAAGACATGGAAACAACCCAGATGTCCACTGACAGATGATTGGATTAGGAAGATGTGGTATATATACACGATGAGGAATCTTTACAGTCCCATGGTTATATTCAAAGATGGACAATCGTATGTTGATAAACAGAGAAAACAATTCCAACAGACTGCAGTAGCCTAGAGACCTTATAACCCAGCGAGGATTACTTGGGAAGTAATGTTTTTCCCAAGGAGATTTCAGTCTTAAGAGATTAAATTTTATCTCTGTAGGCAGGACCCCTTGAACAAGGAAGCAATGTAATAAGCCCTCTAAGTTTAATTAAATACACTTTTAATACGTGACTTATATGCATATATATTATCTCATGCATGTATTATGTCTTCCTACACATGGCCATACTCCCTTTCTCCTCTCCTTATTAACAGAGGATTTGGAAAAACATTCACATTTGTATAATTGTGTTCTTGCTGCAGAAAGATCTTTCCAATGCAACAACTTCAGAATCTGTAAAACATCCTTCCTTTTGCAAAACACTCCTTGAGAGCTAGAGAGCAATGGCAGTGCTGGCACTCTTTCTTGGATGGAAAAGTCTGGAGTACGCCCAGTGTTCATGTATTTCCTTCTCTCTGTTGGGTAGTTAATGCATCACCCCGGCTCAGGGGGCAAAGCTTCCAGCAAACATTCCCAGAGTGGCTTCTCTCATGTTCAGTTGCTACCACCCCAAGTGGAAAGGAGCAGGGCTGTGCCACAGCCTTTTCCTTTCTTGAGCATTGCTGGTGGCAGAGACTCTGAGTCACTTACTTATTCTCTCATTTTTCCTTAGGACAGACCCTGGTTTTAGCCCATGTATCAAGGTGCCCAACCAAACGACTATAGCTTCTACCTTTTCTTGTTGCCAGGGTGTCCAATGAGGTGTCAGTAGAAGCTGTAGGGTGAGTTTCTGGGGAAGTTACTTAATAGCGGAGGGCAAGCAGTAGGATACTTTTTATCTTTCTCTCCTTCTTTCATGTCATTGCCTGGAACATGTTTCTTGGGCAGGAGCTCCTGCAGCCCCTTGGACCCTAAAACAACTTGGATGAAAACTATATGCTGAGGAACAAAAAGGTAGAGGAATTTAGGATCCTCACTGCCTGCATACAGACTTTATTTGAGTGAAAGAAAATAAAATCCCCTTAGGGACACTACCATGGTTATTCTGAGTCTTCTGTTTGTGCAACAGATTCTAATCTTAATGTAATACTTCAAACCAACAGCTTTCTACCATACACTAAGTCAATTTTAATATCAAACACATTTTTTTATACCATGAAGTAATCTTAAGATGCAAAAGCTGTAGTTCAAGTAAGTTACAGACAGGTATCACTCTATGATCTCAGTGATTTTCAGATATTATCTCAGTTCAGCTTAATCAAGGAGCATCTCAGATTTACACAGGACAGTGAGGTTCCAAACTGATTTATAACTTAAGAAGCCAAAGGATGGTACTTAGCTGTGCTCCATCATTTCCTCCAAGACATAAGCCTCTGCTCCAAGGCGGGACAGCACCTGAGCTGGCAATTTACCATGTAGGGAAGAGATAAGGGTGAACCCAAGTTGCCTTAACTGAGTGCCACAGAGGAGGCTCTATCCAGAATGCTTCCAAAGCCTGAAGTTGTAACTGGTCCCCTTTCTGACTCTACCATGGGCTTAAACAAGATGCACACTCTTTTCCTGATATGAAGTCACATTGAGAAGCTATAAAGATGGACTGAGCGCTTGCAAGAACCCCTGGGGGCAGTGAGACGTTTCTGTGACATATAGCTTTAGACTTCTTCCTCTATAGCCCACATGGGAGGTTTCTAAACTCAAATCCTTTTCTGTTACGACAATAATAATATTGACCCTCATTTTAATCCTTCTCAGCCTCTGCAGTCTGCAGTTTTCTTGACCCAACAGCTTGGGCATGTCCTCTTTGATTTGTTGGGTATCGAATCCCCTGAGCAAAGGAAAAAAAATGGCTCATTTTCTCCTATGTCACATTTCTAACTAACAAAGAGCAACTTATACTTTTAGCATTTTAGTTTTGTTTAGAGTGTTATTATCTGGGGGCTGGATATTGGGGACCAGGAGCTAATTACAGGAAAACATGCAAAGTCCATTCCTCTATGGAGACAGACATCACCCTGGGAGGGGCTGGCTAGTGGGCCCTCTTTGTCTCTAGAAAAGGGACATCCTTCAGTTCCTGGATCTTTGCATTTGTGGGTAGGGCTGGGACTGCTCCAAGCAGTAAGAGGTGGCCCTCTATTTTGCATCCCCCCCCCCAATAACCCAACGATTCAAGTTCGTAAGGAGAAAAACAAAGCTGGGTTGCGATCGGCAGTTGTCAACTTGAATTGTGAGCAGTTTCTACCTTTCGAGGAAACTGTGACTTAGGTCACTCGCGCTCATTCTTTCTGAAAGGCAATAAATCGCCCCCATTTCCTCAGCCTCCCTCCTCCCACCCGCCACGGGCCTCTGCCAGGTCAGCTGTATCAATACTCTGGAAGGTGCGCGGACCATTCAGCGGGGATTCAGTGAAGGCCTTTCTACCAGCACTTCATCAGGGCACATAAATCGCTTCCTAGGCCCTGAAAGAGAAACATATGCCCCAAATATGTCGATTTGCAAAATACTTTCATATCTTTAGGGTATTTTATGTCTCCTGCTCCTGTGACATAAATAGCACGTAACCCCGACCCTGGGATTTTTTAATAACCAGCTGTGAAATTTCACTAGCACTGGCATAAAATCAAGAACCAAAAATAATTCATCCCAGTGTATGGGGGCTTCTGTCCTCCTGTGATGGGGCTTTGATTTGGTAATGGTTTATAAAGCCACTCTTCTTCCTGAACTGAAACAGCACTTAAAAGAAAAATACTGAATTCTCTAATGGGCAAGGATCCAGACAGTATTTCTTTTGGGGTCCACAGTGTGATGGTGCGGGGGGGGGGGGGTTTTACAATATAAAAGAGCAAAGAGGAAACTCTATATAATACATACTTAGGCTGCTTGAAAGCTTTTGAAAATATTTAATTAAAGTCCAGTGTCCTATTGGATCTGGAAGCTGCCTTTGCTTTGCGACAGGCTTCGGAAGTCTCAAGACTCTGGGCTGACTGATCATGACTCAGGCCCTCCCTCTGCTGTATTTAGAGCACAAGGTTTAGAAAGGAAAAGATGGGGACAGAGATGAACATAACCCTTTCTTTTCAGGTTGGTGTTTATCTATTTCATCATAATTAAAACCATTAACATCTCCCTCCCAACAAGTTTGGTTTGCAAATAAAAACTGTAGATGCAAATTAAAAAATAGTTTTCTCTTTTTTTCATTTACAAAGGTTCAGGTGTAAGTTTAAAAGCGCCTCCGCCCCCAACCAGTTGCTATGCATTATTTCCTTAACAAATTGATCCTTGCCGTCTTCCATCCAATTAAAGTTGGAGTCCATCTGGGTGTTCCATCACTCAGAGGCCACCTGAGAGCTATGCTGTGAACACGGGGAAGGGCTGGGTCCAGGCTGCTAGGTATAAAATATGCCCTTGCCGGCATTCACAGCCTGAGGCTAACATGGGCCAGCACAACTGCAGGTATGGGGGTTGCCGAGCAGAGCTGGGTTCATCCAGCATGACCTCTGATGTGCTGCTGGGCAAGGTGACCCCCCTGAGCCTCCTTTTCCGCAGCCCTAATGGATGACAACAGCCCCTCCTTCACAAGGTAGCTGTGGCCGATTTGACATAGTGTGTGTAAAACATCTAGCAGAACAGACAGAACACAGTGTGAGCTGGACAAATATTTACCCGCTGGATGAAAGAAGCTGCTACGCCCAAGACAAAGAGAGTTCATGCAGACACTTTCAGGGCAATGCAATTGTGGTTTTTGTCCACAATGAAATGTGTGGAGTTCTTGGAATAAAATAAAGCCCAGGTTCATACACCAATGTTGATGCATACTAGTCGTATGACACACACAAGGACCCGTTAAGCTTCCTGGACCCTCAGTTTACTCAGCTATAAAATGGGGAGAATAACGAGCAACATTTTCTTTGCAGATGAGAAAGAAGGAAGCTCCTTGAACCTGCGGGATGCTATACAAATATAGGTTTTTACTACGTTTGAGATGGTTCCAGTCCTAACTTGGGGGAATGATAAAATATTACAAAAATCAAAGGAATCTAAGAGTGAGAGGTCCAAGGATGGAGCACTGATTCGTCATCCAAGTTTCAGAAGATGCCACAGTCAGTCTCACAGTTAAATGTCAGACTCTCCAGCTGTCTCAAAAAACCTGCCATCACCTCATTACTCCAGAGCACAGAGAGGGCAGTGAGGGGCAAGCTGGCTTAGTGTTCATGCTTTGATGCCAACCTAACGTTTCCCTAAACCATTTTACTCCAAGTAAGCCAAGTGGGTTTGTTTATTTTAAGACACGAGGAACAATCTATAGTTCAGAAATATCTTCTTGCTGCCTTCTCCCAGCCAAGACACCACCTGAATGCACAAAATTTTATTTGGAAAGTGTGATGGCCAGTGTGGTTTTCTGAGTGGCTACTTTACACATTATAGCGATTAGCCCTTTTTCAACAGTTCATTACACGGTTTCTGAAAAACATAAAAGAGATTTCATGGAGGGCAAAGGGTTTAAACATGGCATGCTTCAGGAATAATGCTTGCCACACACAGATAGATTCGTGCTACCAGGTTCCATGAGCATGGAATCAATTTAGGGGCTTTTACGGAAATAATGAGTAAGGGGCTTTCCACTTAGAAGAAGACTCGGGTTAGCTCTGCGTCTCAGAAAAGAAAGGAAAGAGGGGTTTGCTTCCTAAACTGCTAGGTTTATTTCTGGAAACTTTTTTCTCTCAGGCTCAGGGAGGAGAAGCCAGGTTCTTAGCTTTCCCACAGAAAGCTTCTCTTCAAAACAAAACCTAAGATGGAAAGAACCGACATACTACTTTGGCTCCATGGTACACCATCCACTGTAGCGATGGACGCTGAGAGCACATTATTTTGAGAACAAGTGAAGCTGCCAACAGCCAAAGCATCAACTGTACAACATCAGTAACGTTTAAATCTATCTGAGAGATCATGAAGAAAAAGCAAACACTCCAACAGAAAAATGTGCAAAGGAGATGAACAGGCACTTCAGAAATGAAATGGCAGTGACAGTTATGAAAAAATGTTCCACCTCACTAGTGACCAAAGGCAGGCAAACAAAAGTAAGGTATCATTCATCAACTCACCAAATTTGTAATGGTTACAAAATACGATTACGCCCAGTGTTGTGAAGGGTGTAGGGCTAAGGATAAACGTTCATCGTCCAGCAATGTAAGAGTGACTCTTACAGGAACGTGGAACTTTTCTGGTGGACAGTTTGTCAAGGGCCACAAAGACATTCGTTCCCCTTTGATCAAAACAGCTCCTTGGATTTATGTTGAGCGAGTAAACATGCATGAATATAAAAATGAACATGGAAAGATGTTCACTGTTGTACAACGGGGTTGGAAACTTTCTATAAAAAGCCAGATAGCATATAACTCAGGCTTTACAGGCCAAACAGTCTGTGGCTATTCCACTCTGCCACTGTAGGAGAAACCAGTCATAGCCAATAAATACACAGTGAAATGGGCATGACTGCATTCCAAAAAAATTTTATTTATAAAAACAGGTAGCCACAGGCTGGATTTGGTCCATGAACTATAGTTTGCCAGCCTGTATAGCACAAGTTATAATAACAAAAATTGTAGAATCACCTAATGCTTATAATATGGAAATGATAAAATAATTTATTTTATGCAGTTTTTTTTTTCTCGCTTTTTAGGGCCGCATCTGTGGCATATGGAAATTCCCAGGCTAGGGGTCAAATCGGAGCTACAGCTGCAGGCCTACACCACAGCCACAGCAATGTGGGATCCAAGCTGTGTCTGCAACCTACACTGCAGCTCACAGCAATGCTGCATCCCCGACCCACTGAGTGAGGCCAGGGATCGAACCCACATTCTCACGGATACTAGTCTGATTTGTTTCCACTGCGCCACAACGAGAACTCCCTTACGCAGCTTTTATAAAAATTTTCTATTTTAGTGATCTGGAAAAACGCTTGTGTGAAAAAAAAAATCCGGGTACAAAACTGTAGGTTTAGAGTGATCTCAGTTTTTAAAGGAAAGAGAATATGTAAGTAAGGATAAACGATTAGAAAGAAATACACAAGGATTTAACAGCGATGGTGGTTTTAATTTTGCTTTTTTTTAATACTTCTCAGGATATGAATTTTCTATAATGTATACATATCTGATTTTTAAAAGAGAAGAAAAAGTTTAAAATGACAGAAATCATCTTCTGGTGTGAATATAGTGGACTGAGTCAGTATTCTCTGCCCCCAGCTCATGGAAATAATCCAGAAACAAGGATAAAAGGGAAAAACTTAGCATTTTCCATGTCTGGGAAAACCAAGAAGCATACATCAACTTTTTAAAGGGGTACAAAAGGCAGACACATTTTCTCTGGTGCTCTAGAGGAGGAAGTGTAGAGAAAAGGAGGAGGGAGAGTTTAGGGGCATCAGATCTCACAGAGCCCCAGAAAGACTGCACATCTGGAGGGTGAGGGACACACCCAGGGGACGCAGGAAGATCTGCCAGAGAGCGTTCACACATGGGGGTGAGCGGGGCAAGAGCCAGAGGCAGATCCGCGCCTGTGGGCTTGCACCTTATACCATTTGGGAGTCCTTTTGAAGATAAATACTACGTTTTAAATACAAAATTAGGCACAATGCCTTTATTAAGAATGAACAAAGACAGGGTCATACATGTAAATTTTTTAAGCTGATGAATTCTACACACACCACCATGATCCAGAAAAAATAATGTTTCTAAAAAACTAACTCCAACGATCTGCTGACCCACCTCTATCATATCGCTCTCCTGTAATAGCCCATCTCTAAGTATCTTCTTTCTCCATATTTTTTGGCTGCATAGTCCTTGGTTACATCTTCCCAGGACAATAATTTTTACTATGCAAGAACTCAGGGAACACTGCTGCCATAAACTTTTGGTGGAAATTTCTAGAAGGTGAACCACGGCCAACCAAATGGTGACTGGGGAGACCATGGCAAAGGGACAAGAGGGGCCACTCTGAAGACGCTTAACTAAATCTAAGACCACAACAAATTTGAGTATTATAAGTTAGAAGAGGGGAAAGAAACTGAAGAGAAGCAGAAGAAATAGATTAATAAAAATAAAAGCAGATATCAGTGAGTTAGAAAATTGAAAATAGAATAAATAGAACTAAAAGCTTTTTTGGGAGAAAGACAGTTAATCCACTGGCTAACATAATCAGGAAAAGGGGGGAAATAGTAAATACACAAGTAAGAAATGTTATAAGGAAATAACTACAAAATCGAAGCAAACTAAAAGAACCATAAAAGACTACTTTGCTAGACTCAAAATAAATACATTTGAAAACTTAGACGAATGAACAAGAAAATATAATTTTACTTAAACTTTCTCCAGAAAAAGAGAATATAAATAGGCCAGTTTCCATGGGGAGAAGAACGAGGAGAGTTGGACAAAGAGCCTCATCTTCTAAAACGTACCAGATCCAGCTGATTTCATATAGAATTTTCACCACATTTCAAATAATAGAAAGTCCCAATGTAATTTAAATTATTCTAGATCATAGAAACAGAACGAAAGCTTCTAAATTTTCTGATGTGAGCATTAACAGAAAGCAACAAAGATGTCAAAAATAAAGTCACAGACCATCTCTTATGAATACAGATACAAAAATCCCAAATAAGATGTTAAACTGTTGAGTTTAGCTAAGCTACTTCGTGGTATTACTGCTTTGGCATCCACTGTGTTCCAAGAGTCTTCGTGGACCTTAAACTGACACTAGCCCCCCCACACAAGCACATGCCCTAGATAGCAGCCGCAGTCACATACAAATGTAAATTCCTGATATGACTTTCCTAATTGCCCTTGAGATCAATAGTCTCTCAAGGCCTGTCTGCCTTATAAGCCGTTTCAATTAGCCCCCTGTGGGGCTTACCAAAACCCCACCCCTCTAAGCTGAATCAACAATCAGGCCCCAGCCCAAGAACCCCAAGCACTCTACCCAGAGACCCTAATAAAGGCATGCGTCCCAGGTACTGCCTCTCACTGTCTCTACTCTGTATTGACCTTCCCATGTGGCCCCTTGAGGTGTGCTGTGTACTTCCACCAGGACCTGTGAGTACATTACCTATCTATTTCAATTTCTCTTGCAGTCTGTTATTGAACTGTGCTCACCACCTAGCGCCCTATGCTCCACTTGACAAATTTAAAGAAGTCACAGCATAGACAGAATCCAGGGCATTAAAAGAACAATGCATCCTAATCGGGTGGAGTTTATGCCAGGGATAGAGACAAGTTAATATTAGGAGACGCATTAACAGAATTCATCATGCTAATAAGTTTAAGAAGAAAAAGTCTAGGAGTTCCCACTGTGGCGCAGTGGGTTAGTGATCTGGCGTTGCAGCTGTGGCCTAGGTTGCAGCTGTGGCTCAGATTTGATCCCCGGCCTGGGAACTTCCATATGCTGTGGGTGCAGCCAAAAAAGAGAAAGAAGAAGAAAAAGCACAGTTCAACATCTACTATTGATTAAAATAGTCAATGATATAAGATACAATAAATCTAAACCTGCTAAAGAGAGAAATCTAAGAAACATCTTCAGCAAAGTCAAGAATGAGACAAACAGGAGTTCCCATTGTGGCTCAGTGGTAATGAACCTGACTAGTATCCATGAGGACACCAGTTTGATCCCTGGCCTTGCTCAGTGGGTTTAGATCCGGCATTGCCATGAGCTGTGGGGTATGTCACAGATGCAGCTTGGATTCTGAGTTGTGACCGGCAGCTGCAGCTCTAATTTGATCCCTAGACTGGGAACTTCCATATGCCAGGGGTGTGGCCCTAAAAAAAAAAGGAGAGAGAGAGAGAGAGAGAGAGAGAGATAAAGAAACACTGATTTTATTCTTATTTAAATTTGTACCAGGAGTAGTAGCCTATATAATTAGATAAGAAAAAGAAACTAGGGCTAAAAATATTGAGTAAGAGGAGGCAAAATTATCACCCTTGCAGGTGATGTGGTTATATACCTTGAACACCCAGAAGGAAGAAAAAAACTGCTGACATAGTAAAATAATTTAGAAAAATCATTAGGAAGAAAAATTATAAAGAATAACTTTCCTGTTTATAAATAATAGCCAGATCAAAGATATAATGGAAGATCCCATTTACAATGGCAATGAAAAGATAAAATACACATAAATTATTCTGAGAAGTATAAAAGTTACTTATAAAAATATTTAAAATATTCCTAAAGGCTCCAAAAAAACACTTGAACAAATGTAAAGTCATGCTGTGTTCTTGGATTGTGTACATTTAACATGACCTGAATATAAGTATCAATAATTTCACCTCCTTGGAACTAGACAAATATCTACAAGACAAATATCTACAAGATTTCATGCTGGGCTTCAGGAGGAATGCAAACATAAGCCAAATAAGAATTGTTCTGTACCACGTTACATGTGACCTCACATTCTGGTTGGGAATCTCTTGCAATTACTATAAAAATACTCAAAAATTATATATATATACTGAGACTCAGAAAAGGCAACTAGATTTAGCAACAAAGAGGTTACTGCTGACCTACAAGAAAGCAGTTTCCATAGAACAGTGAGTCTGAAAACCCGTCAGCAACTGTTATCAAAAACCATTCATTTCAGTGCCAAAAGAGAGGCTCAGAACCTCTCACCTGATCACGGGGAGCTGAATTCACGAAAAAAGGTGATCTTCCTGCTCCAAACACATAGCTAAATTGGATGAAATACATATAGACACACACAAAAAATCCGACACAGACACATTCAGAATAAGAAGGGGAAATTCCCCAGGGCATCAGAAATAAAGAGGAAATATAAAGCTGAAAGTCTTACAGTGGTACCAGACCGTAATGAACCCTGCACAGATGAGATACAAATGCAACTTTAAAACAGTCCACAATGGAGACTATAGCTCACCCCCTCCTAGGCTGAAAGCGAGCTGGACCTGAGGGGTTTTCTTGGCAACAACCTGGAAGTTTTAGGAACTGGTTGGGAACTACTCAATTGATGTTGTCTTCAAAAACAAAAGTTAACATTAACCTTGGCCCAACACTGGAGAAACACGTAGCATCCCAGAAAGAAGAATTCAGAATCTCCCCGTAGGTACAAAGGAGTCCTGCTGAACCAGCTCACACTCCAAAACTGCAGAGCATGGGAGAAATACCCTACCATAGCTGGCATGAGAACTCAAAATTAACAAGAGAATTCACACCCAGGAACAGCAGATAAGAAAAGGCTACGAAAAAATAAAAACAAAAACCAGAAAGGAAGCGTGGCATCAGGGACATAGGCAACTGGCTCCAATGAAGGCTTGGGTGAGATGTGAATAACACCTGCATACCATAAACCAAAATTGAAAAAAAATTAAGTGGGGGAATGAACACAGACTCAGCTAACTACGTGCCAGCCACTCTCCTAAAATGTAGCTTTCTCCTGTCATTCCCACAACTACTCTGTGGGGTAAAAGTCACGATGCCCATTTTTTTCACTAAGTCTGAGAGTTGAACTTTCCTAAGGTCACATAACTGGAACTGGATCTGGAATCCCAAACTAGCAAAGAAGGAGAAACCATAGCTGCTAAAGAAAAAAAGAAAGTAAAATCGAGGGTTTAATATCACCCAGGAAGGGAGAATTAAAGAAAGCTGGTTTAAAAGGAAGATGGATCCACTTCAGCTCTAACTCTGAGAAAATATTTTGAGATGGAGAGGAGAGTGTGCAAGAGTGCTGAAGCCTCAAATATCATGCGATCTATAAAACTAGTAACATCCCCCAAACTGGGATCACCTCTTCCTCCTGCGATTATTTTAGCAGGAGGGGAAAAAATGAGCTGACTTCAATTTGCTCAGCCTTTATTTTCTAAAAAAAGGATATTTGCCACAAGTAATTACTGTGAGAAGGAAGCTCTTCCTGGTTAGAAAAGATTTTCATCATGAAGTGGTATTTGACGATGTCATTATTTCCACAGGCTGAAAAACGAACTTGTCACTGAACTGGAGTAGTGAGTTTGACCACAAAGAAAACGGTGTGCCCTGTGGATACACATGGTCACTAATTTTATAGGAGGAATGCCAACATAGATATTAATAAAGATTTGCCATTTTTGGCAAGGCATTGAAAATAATGTCAACAACACGGTCCTTGCAAGCAGAGTGACCTTGGACCTGGCCTGGGAGACTCCCCTTCACAGAAGGTGGGAGGAGGAGTCTGGAATTTCTAGGCACTTCTGATTCCAAATTCCACTTTATTCACGCCTCCTCCTGCCTGGCATGGTTGGTAATGTCCAATGCCCTGGAGGCAACAGTGAGCTCCGTTTTCTGTTAATGATCTCAAAACATTTTAAAGATGAATTTGCAATAAGTTCCTCTTCTGCCACTGAACCACAATCCTTTTGAGCCAAAAATAGTCAATGCTGGTGAACTGTAACTGTGCCCAGGCAGGAAAATGAATCACAGAAAAATTCCTTAGAGGGTTTCCAGTTCGACCTTGTCAGCTTAGGAATAAGGATTGGCAGTCCAGAGACGGAGAGAAAAGAGGGCCATGAAGGGCAGATCTTGCCCTACATCCCCATCAAGGGCTCCACACCATGGTGATGAGAATCAGGTCAGCTGAATAATGGCAGAAGTGCAGATATGTGGAGCCAATGAGGCCTAGAGAGAGCCATTCACATTAATGAGGAGAGCAGGAGCGACACTGGTGGTTGCTTATCCAACACCCTTGCTCAGCCCTGCCCCCCTTGTTCCAGATCTGGAAACAGTAGCTTCTAGTGGAGCTGGGGAACATAGCGGATAAACGGCCTATGTGAAGGCACAGACTGCTTTACACATTTGTTGAAGGTCACCAAGAGGGTCAGTAAGAGTCAGGAGAGCAGAGAACACTGGCCAGACGTCTGCTTCTGAGAAGACAGGAACTCTCAAGTGAATTCAACCAGAATGACTATTTTATCAGCCAGGACCAAACCCTTTGTCAGAAACCCATGACCTCTTTTAAATTAGAATGCTTCTAACTGGGAAGGAGAATCTTAACTCTAGGTCTTCCTCCATCACTAGGTCTCCCTCAACCGTGAATTCCCTGTAGCATCAAAGGTGGGTCGCTGTATGTCTCTAAGCTGCAGTTTCCTCACCTGTAAATTGGGAATAATAAATTCACAGTTCAACCAACCTCAGAGCTGAGAAAAGGGTTACAAAATGTAAGAGGTGGACTCAAAGGCTGATGAGGAGAAGGAGGAGGTAAAGTAGAATTTCGATGTTGATGATGTTGCCTTTGGCCTTTTGTTGGAGTTGAGGCTAAGAACTCTGCTTTCTGATATGACAGATCTGATTTAAAAAACACATCTTGGGCAAAACACATAATCTTTCTGAGCTTTGGTTTCCACAATAATGATAATGGTAGCTATTTCACTGGGAAAACAACTTAGGAGAGATTCATCGCCAGTGTGTTTTTCTGATGTTACTCATGGAAACAACAGCATGTGGACCTTTCTGAAAGCTAACGCAGAAAAGTAGAATCATTCTCCACGGATGTTCTTCATGATTCAACTGTGCCAGTGGAGTCAGTGAGATTAGCAGACAGAATTTCCCTGGTGGTCAGGGCTTCAGGAGCTTCGTAGGAAAATATTTCAAAAGCTCCTTCTGGGGAATAATCTCGTCTTCATCACAGTTTCAAATCCCGAGAAAGTCTAGATTCAGAGAAAAGCTGTCCACTGAGAAAGAGACACTAACAGATATTCGAATGGCCTATTATTATCTACAGTGTACTTTCTCATCTGATAAATTTTGCTCATAAGCCTAAGACGCAAGCAGAGAGTCTGCTGCCTCCATTCCCCGGAAGAAGAAATGGAGACTGTGAAAGTTCAAGTTCAAAATACTTTCCTAAGTAAACTGCCAACCAGCCAAATGCTGGTCTCAGGACACAGCACTGCCTCTCACTCCACTTAACCAACTTCAAGAACGTGACTCTCACTTAAGGAAGATGTCCAATCAAAAGTCAAATATTAGTCATTAGTAATCAATATTTTTTCCATTATAATACCACTAAACCATACATCTACATATATTCAAATCTACGAAGTTTGGGAAAAGTTTAAGGGGGAGGGACTCAAGAAGAACGGGAATCTGATACTTTGGAACCGAGCTGAAGGGCTCAAGGTTGCAGTCAGCCCTACTTGGCCTTGGACCCCCTTCCTTGGCTCTCTCGCTATCCCTGCATAGTGCTTTTATAGCTCGTTGATATTTTGTATTCCTGGTTGTGTAACACATTGTTTACTGGTAGTCCAATATCCATTCTCACCCCCCTTCTTTTCTGGATGTCTTCATCCGAAATACTTACTTTCCCAACCTCCCTCATAGGCCAGGGATGGGCAGGCCAACAGTTCTGGCCAGCGACATATAAGTTGAGCTCAGTGGGAGGCAACAGTGATGGGAAAGTTTTGCTCGCCTATTAAAAGTTACTGTGCTGCCCTTTCCATCATTCTGCCTTGAATTCAGATATGATGGTTGGCCACCCCGGGACCACGTGGAAAAGGCCAAGGGAATCAGGAGAGATGATGTTATTGCTGAAGTACTAAATGACAACTTTGGTCACTGCCCACCTCTAGACTTTTTGTTATGAGAGGAAAACAGATCCCTCTTGGTTTAAGTCGTTGTAAGCTGGTTACCATTACTTGAAACCAAACACATTACTAAACAATATGGCTGTTTGACAATTTCGTGATGAGAGTATGGTCAGAAGGAGCAGGGATCAGCTTTTATTTTTTTTTTTCCTTTACCCCATGTTGATGTTGGATTTTGGGAAGGGCACTGATGGTTCTCAACCCCTTTTCTGGCGTTAAAAGCTAAAATGATGTATTTTCGAGGAACGGCTGGGAAACACCAAGAATCCCTACCTTCTAACGAGTCACTTAGGGAAGTTCATTTATTAGAAACTACAGTGCTCTCATAAATGTCTATAGAATGAAAGACTGAATTAATGAGGTGAGAAAATAACATTCTAGTCAACAGATATAATGAAATGATTGCTCTGTCCAGCTATGGGCATCTTTTCTTTTTCCTTCCTCCCTTCCTCCCTTCCTTCCTCCCACTGTAATTTAAAAACTCAGTGAATCAATGGAAAGAAGAAAGAGGCTTAAGAGAGGAACAAAAAGGTAGGAAGGGAGGGAGAGAAGAGAATGAAAAAAATGATAAGAGTAAGGAAAAGAAACATTCACTTTCTGTCTCTGGGCTGCATATATCTGAGAAAATTATTCTCTGGGTTGTCACTGCCCTTTGGAGTGGAGTGGAGGTCCTGAGCTACTTAGAAAAACTGGCTTAGCTACTTGCTGTGCTGGGAAAACATTACGTCTCTTTTTAAAAGTTTCCTTTCCCCAGGAATTCTTAAGCCTTTATACATATATGAAGGAATAACTCAAGGTGTATAAATACACTTAGAAGGGAGAGGTATCTTTCAGTACTTTCCACGCGAGTTTATCAATATGGTAATTCAAGTCATCAGATTCCCTTTCCTGGATCTCTGAGAACTAATTGGACCTTTTTTTTTTCTTTCATAAGTTCTAAAAGTTATATTTAAAGCCAAAATTTGTCATTCTTGGAGTTTTTTCCCCCTCAGTCAAATATAAGTATTTTGTTGTTTTTTTAGTTTAGTGAATATCCTCCTTTCTCCTCTCCCCCAAACAATCTCACAAATAGCAGTTAAAAAAAAAATTCCTGTGCAACGGTTTTGTTTTTAGACAAGTCCAACAAAGGCAGTCTGGTCATATGTCTAAAAATAGAAATTTTATATATATTCTGACCCCTGACCAATTTCCACTTCCATGAATTTATCTTTAAAAACTCAGTTGTGTGTGCAATCTGTAAGCATGGGAGTGTTCACGGCACTGCTTCCAGTAATGACAAAAGAAGGCCACGTGGTAGGTTAGATTCGTGTTTGGAAATACGAAATCTTCCCTCTACTTAGGTCCCTCTCTGTGGAGCCTGTGTATATCCTGCCCGCCAAATTCAGGCTGGGCCAGTGATTTTCTTTGGCTGATGAAATAGTCATGATCAAGATGCAACCCAAGGCTTGATAAGCATTTGTGCAACAGGGCTTGCACCCTTGCACGTTTGCTATCACGTAAGAAAACACACAACACAGCTGATAACCGCGCGAGAAGACCTCAGGAGGGGAGGACGGACTCATGGGTCAGAGCATCACTGTCTGTCTCATCAGGAACTAGTGCTGCCCCAGCCGGTCTGCAAACTCACAACCGTAAATAAGAAGCGGTGCTGTTATGCAGCATTATTATGACCATAGGTGATTGATACACAACCTAAATGTCAAAAAATGGAGAATTTCATAAATTGCGATACAGAATGAAATGATTGCTCTGTCCAGCTATGGGCATCTTTTCTTTTTCCTTCCTCCCTTCCTCCCTTCAACAGTCATCATTATTAATGATAGCGATCTATGTACATATTGACATGGAAAGTAAAGTTTATTAAGAAAAAAGTAAGTTATAAACATTTTATGTATAGCACAAATCCTTTCTTATATAAAATACACACACACACACACATTCCTGTTCATATGAACAGGAAAGAGCCTGAAAGAAACACACCACATGTTAGCAGTGTTTCCCTCTGAGTGGTAAGAATATAAGTATTTTCACTTTCTTCTTTATGAGAATCTGTATTTTTTTGTAGCAAAAAAAAAAATAAGCTTGTAGCAATTTTAAGTCAGAATAAAAACAATACAGTTACTTCATTTAGAAAAAAAATTAAAGCTTGTATAGAATTCTGGCTGTAATTTGCTGGGTATTCTTGGCCTTCCACAGGAAAAAAGTTATTTTTTTCCTAAAGAGTCAGAAGTATGTCTTTTAAAAATCTGGCAACTAAATCTGACAGAAATCTGTAAACCAGCTATAATGCAAAAATAAATTAAAAAAAATTAAATCAAATTCCCATCAACATACCCCAAACAGCCCAGCCTACGGTTCCTCAAATTTATCCATCTCCTACCTCAACTGATAAAATGCCTTTGTTGGAGTTCCCTTCGTGGCTCAGTGGTTAACGAATCCGACTAAGAACCATGAGGTTGCGGGTTCGATCCCTGGCCTTGCTCAGTGGGTTAAGGATCTGGCGTTGCCGTGAGCTGTGGTGTAGGTTGCAGACGCGGCTCGGATCCCGCGTTGCTGTGGCTGTGGTGAAGGCCGGCGGCTACAGCTCTTGTTAGACCCCAGCCTGGGAACCTCCATAGGCCGCAGGTGCGGCCCTAGATAAGGCAGAAAGACAAAAAAATATTTAATAAAAAAAAAATGCCTTTGTTTCAGACCCTGATTAGCATATTTGTGAGTTAGTCTTCATACCGTGTCCTAAAGGTAAGGCTAACCTTCTCTCCCACCTCAAACTCGGTTTGTCCTTGATCTACTCATAAAACCCCAAATTCAGAAGCAACGATTGGGAAAGTGCAGACTCTAATAAAAATTCGTTCATTAGTGTCCGGGAAACAGAATGTTTACCCAATTAAAGAGACTAAGACTTGCTATTAGAAACAGAAGCTGTGAACATGATAGATAACACTGACCAACGGATGTGGAGGATGGCAGTTCAGCTTCCTGGGAATCTGTGCAAAATAGGTCCATCTAATACCTTGCTGAGGTACAGGGCAGTCACTGAAAACATTTGACCAAAAAAAAAAAAAAAAATCTGTCAGTGATCAGCTAGCATTTACAGATCCCAGACATGGCTTGCAAAAAAAAAAAAAGGAAAAGAAAAATGCCCTGCCTAATTTTCCTGCAGGTGTTTCTGCTCCCTTGGCCTGCCATGGTACTACTGGGGGCCCACTGCTCTCTGGTGTTAAGGATTATAGCTGTTTCAGTTACAAGACACGAAGCAGACCTGTAGTTTCAGGAAATATTAAAGACCTGTTCGCTAGCAGGAAAATGACAGAAACTTTCATCTCTGTTAACCAGCAAATAGTCCCTTTCTCTAATGGCCCATTAGGGAAGCCCAGGGAAGAACAGGTCTCAGAGCACTTTGCCACACTGCCCAGGGTCTGAAAGAAGATTCACATGGTCAGGGTCCTTGAGATCAGCTATTTGGTTGCCAGGGACCTCCCATTATCAGAAAATGGCCCCCGATATTTTTGTTACTTGTTAATAATTAGAGTGAGGGTCTGTGTTTTAAGCGACATAAAAGGGGCTTGAATTTTGCTTGCTACCTACAACTGAAGTTCAAGATCTAAATCTCTCCTCCCAATGCTGTACTCTTTTATAGCAGGTTAGTAAAAGGGCTGTCACTTTGATTTTGGTTACTACTTAGTACATTCTTTGGATAGAATCCACCAAATCATGTTCTCCACTAAAAGTTGCATGTTTCTACTTAATCCATATATCTCATAGTGTTCCTTTATAAAACTGTGAGAATGGAGGGTATAATTCTTTACATTTCACATCCGGTCTTAAAGGAGGCTTAAATAAATATGTATGGCAATACAAGATCATGCAAATTAAATTAAGGAAATGAAGACATAACAAAGCCAGAAATGGAGTCAGAACACAACGGATATTGTTGTACCTTCTCATGTTCTTGCCAGAGGTAAGCTCTGAACTTTCTGCTGTGAGCAGTAATGTGACACAGGATTCTTGGGACCAGAGTAGGCTGATTGCTCAGAACAAAGGCAGCTAATTGTACTCAGCTAAACCTGGGGGACATCTCTCCCTTGGGTCCTCATTAAGAGGCTGCTGTGGAATGTAATGAACAACATCTTCAAGAAAACGTTGCACAAAGCCAGCAAAGAGTTTCACGGGCCGTTTCTTAAACAGCCCTCAAGCAGGCTGAGAGCGGGTAAGCCCCCTTCCTCGGGGATCAGAACAATTTGATCTGGACACGCAGCTCTGCTGCATTGCACCTGATCCAAGGACAGATTTAGAAGCAGGCAGTTTTGATTGCTGGTAATCATGTTTTAAGCTGCAGAACGCTGCCTTCAAATGAAGCCTCACTCGGGAGTGGGAAATATATAGAGAGGAACAGGTTTGATGCAGAAGATGATGAGGGCGGCTTTGGGGACGCGGGTGGCAGGGCTCTGGAGGGAGCCGCAGGGCAGGGGACTGGGAGGGAGATCTGGGCTAGTGATGAAGACTGGAGAGTCACCAGCACAACAGTGGAGGATGAGACAGAGAAGAGCTGACCCAGCTAAGGGGGTGAAAACGGAAGGGGGTGAGGACCCAGAGATGAGAGAGTTTGCTCAGGAAGTAAAGGACGCAGCAGCTTTTATTTCTTTCGCTGAAACATGCAGTGTGAGGCTCCCAATGTGGCTTCCATACCCGTCAGCTCACTCCTGGAACTTTCAAGTGTCTCTCGCTCTCCGCCCACCCTTTCATCCTCCTGGCACAAGAGCTGTGGGCAGGGCAGGGAAAATGAACTCAAGCCCCAGGGTCTGCAACACCTCTGGACTGCTCCGGGCAGCTTCTAATTGCCCTTTCCGCACATGCTCACAGCTCCCTTGTGAGAGCTCACAGCTTTCCTTCTGCTCACGTTCTTGCTCAACTCCACATTACACATCAGGAATGAGGCAAGGTTGAAGCGAGCATTAGGCAGGCAGCTAGCTCTGCTGGCCCTGGGCAGGTCTGAGCTCTCTTCTCAAAGCTGTGAGCTCAGGGCTCTGGTTTTTGAAATGTTCCTTTGTAAACCACGATTTGTACGACAAATGATTTGCATGTTTACGTTGGTGAACAGCGCTATTCTAGGGATCCATCTACATATATACCCCAAAGGGCTCTGGGTGGCATCCACAGACAAGACTGAGTATGGTACAGTTCCCTAAAAAGTTGAGTCGAGATACTGCCAGGAGGAAGTGAGGTGCCCTAACCCCTACTCCGAGCGGGAGGAAGCCACTGGGAGTTCCCTCGAGCTCATCCTAAAGAAAAGAAGGATCAGAGACCTTCCTAAAGGTTTGCATTAGGACTAAGATTGTTCTAAGTAAAAAGATGGATTAGCTAGATGTCTGCCTGGGGGATGGATGAGGCAGCTTCTGCTTCCTAAGGCTCACTTTTCTAAAAGCCAATGTCTCCAATATTTCTTGAGCTAGTGGAACAACTGCTCGTCAGAGGCTTTGGCAGCCACTCTGCCACAAGCTTTCTTCTAGAGATGGGGTGAAAGCAGAATAGTATGACTGGGTTCCAGTTATCACTTTGGACTCAGGGGAGGCCTTGAAGACAAGCAGGACCTTCGGGAGTAGCTGTCAGTCTGTCACACTGGGAGTTGACGGGAGAGCTAAGGGCAGCTAGGTACCAGCAAGAGACAGAGGATGGGGGCATATAACCACCAGGAACAGACAGGTGGGAAGAATAAGAATCTGAGCTACTGTTTGTGGAATGTCAGTGATGTGTCAACGCTTTGCAAAGTGCTTTATATACACGTGTTATATTATCTGATGATCATAAAACACTGTGATCCAATTCCCATCTCATAGATGAAGCAACTGAGGATCAAGAAACTTGTTGAAAGTCATGGTTAATATTTGAGTGAGGATCTGAGCCCAAAGCCTATTTCTTACCCATTTCTCTATGTTTACCCTCTAAGCCCTTGTTATTTAGGGCCAGCACAGATCAGTATCACCGGAACTCGTTAACAATGCAGACTCTCAGGCTCCACCCTAGACCTCCCAAGTCAGAATCCCTATTTAACAGGATCCCCAGGTGATCTTTGTGCCCCCAAATCTGAAAAGCATGACTCTGCAGTGCTGCCACTGTCTGTCTGGTCAATTAACAGTCATTGGAGAGGTATGACAATGTGCAATAACCAGGGGCCAGTTTAGAAAACAGCCAATTGGGACAACCTTTTTGGGGAACAAGTTTGGCAATACCTATTGAAATCTGAAATGCACATTCCCTTTAAAGGAGAATGCTACTGCAAGGAATTTATTCTGCATATAAACTCATATACATATGCGGAGATCTGTAAACAAAGATCACAACTGTGTGGAAAGCAAACCCAAATGAGTATCATCAGGTCCATCGGGCAGGGTCCCTAGAGGAACGTGATGGCAGGCTCAAATTGTGACAGTTTGATGAGGGCTTAGTAAAGTGATTCTTCGCAAATTTGAGGGTAAGGCCAAAGAAGAAGGCATAGTATAGGGGTTCTCAAACTCAAGTGTGCCTCAGAATCACCAGGGGACTTGTTAAGTCACCTACTGCTGGACCCCCTCCTCAAAGTGTCTGAGTCATTAGGTCTGAGGTTGGCCTGGGAGTCAGCATTTTGAAGTTTCCAAGTGATGCTGGTTTTGCTGGTCTAGCAATCACACTTGGAGAATCACTTGCATAGTGAGGTAACCTAGGACTAGTTAGAGTGAAGGAGAGGCCCCCAGGCCCAATGGGGCAAGGGGAGGGAGAGTTTTGCTGAAACCTGAAAGGAGGTGGTCACGTAGAAAAAGCACCTAAGAAGTAAGAAGTGAGCCAGGGAATAAATACCCCAGCCCCATTCTCCTCCAACCTTCCCTTCTCTTGTTGGGCTTTCCTCGGCTGAACCCAGTGGGAAACCAGGAGGAAGGGAGGCCTGATGTTGCAGTCCATAGAGAGCCTCCTGCAGACAGAGAGCAGGATGGAAAAGGTGGCCCAAAGGTCTGGAGGGGCAAAAGGAAAATATCTGGCACAACAGCGGGCTGGTTGCATGAAGCCATGGAGAACTCTGTGGTCACCAGCAAGGATAAAGAAGCCACTGCTGAATGTGCGTACTGTGATGCTGTCATCGCGTCCAGGTACCACACAGTATCTCTCTAAGGGCACAGGGATCTGTGAACTGTGGCTACCTCCGCCTCTGGGGCCCTGGCATTCCAGGAGTGGGCACAGCCTGACCATGGAGGAGTCAGGCGGCAGCCAGCGGGTGAGCCTGACCGAAGAACCACGTGGGAAGGAGGAGTCAGCATCAAGAGACTGCCCGGCAAGTCACCAGAGGGACCTTACTGGGGATGGGTCTCAGCCTGGATGCACATCTGAACCCCTGGGAAGCTTTGAAAACAACCACACAGGCTCCAGCCCTAGAAATTCCTTTTGAACTGGTCTGGGGTGGCCTGGGTGGAAGGTGAGGCTGTGCCAGGTGATGCTGCGCTGGGCTGGTTGCTTTCGGAGGAGCACCTTCCACTGCTGGTGGCCACCTGCACATGTCGTGTGCATCCTATCACGTGAACAGGGATTTTGTTCGCCCCCTTCCGAGTACTCCAGGCTTCAAGTCCCTCACTTCCAACGGCCTCCCAAAACAGAGGGGGTGTCCTTGAGACCATTCCCCCGCCCCTAGGTGCAGTGGCGATGGGAAGGAAACACTCCCTGCCCCTCTTCTCTCCACAGGGCTTGGGGGCACAGTGGTCAGACCACCTTGTTACAATGACATGAGCGAGCTGAGGCATTCTTGCTGAGGCTATCACTATTATTAGAGAGAATAATAATTTACCAACAGTTTGCCTCGTGGATTTGAAGACTCAGAAACAATAACAACTCTGAGTAATCTAGGCTGCAGAGTCCTAGCTGGGGCATGGCCTGGAGAAAAGATTGTGGCTCCTAATAAAGCACTGAATGAAGTAAAACTGATTAAGATTCACAAAGCTGCATACGGTCAATAAAAATTGCAAAAAGACTGCGTAACATCAGGAAACCAAACAACAACAACAACAAAAACTTAAAATGTGCTATTCAAAACAGACCTCATCAACAACAGCATCTGCAAGCAGTTTGTCTGCACAACCCAGGTATTCTTCCCACCAGAGTTACATAAAACAATCCCTGCTGTCTCCTCCACTGTTTCAAAAGTTACATTTCCTCCCAATGCCATTTTTCTAAATTTAGAATGCAAAGTGTACCGCTCACACAGTTTCAATTAAGACATGTGTTTTATGAGAATAACATACAGCCAACCTCCTGCAGATTCAACCTTTCTTAAAAAAAAAAAAAAATGATTCCTTTTTCCAAGCAGGTTAGCGAGTACTTCCAAAGATGCATCCAGAGAGCGTTGTTTCTGGAACATTCATCCTGGAATGAAGGAAAGTCCTCAGAGAGACAAGCCTAGCTTGTCTGCTGTGGAACTCTGCCCGTTGGGGAAGCCAAGCCTCTGTCTGCTAAGAAAAGCAAAGAAACCTTCAGCTGGGGAGATTCTAACTGGGAATTTTGAATGAGAGCAGAAGTAAGGCTTACACAGCCTGAGCTTGTAAGCCTGAGCTGTGTTGGAAAGGATCCCCTCTCAGATGAGCCTTTTGCAGATAACTTGAGATAATTGGTCCAGAATGAGTTAACTTCAGCTGGTGGTCATGATGATAACTAACGACAAACAAGGGTAGTTAGTATTTCTTGAACACACGAACGGTGCCAGACAGCCTGCTGAGTACTTCACTGTATTATAAGCATGAAATCTTTATGACAGTCTGATAAGGTCGATACTACAATTATCCCCACCTTCCAGAGGAGACGTCACAGAGTCGCTGGCCACATGGTTAGACAGTTACCAAGCTGGGATTCAAACTCACCGTGTGACTCCAGAGCCACCCTGTGACTCACCGTGGCGCTGCACAGACAGCCTCTGACAGCTGTGTTACTGAGCACTGTGGATTGTCTTACCTGGATCCTCAGGACAAAATCACCAGGAAGGTTCTATCAGCCTCATTTTACACATTAGGAAATTGAGGAATAAAGAGTTCAGGGGACTTTTGCCTAAGGTGACATACTTAGTATGATGTCTGCGCCAGGACTTGAACTCAGGAGTGTCTGAGCAGAGCATCCTTACTCCTGGCCACTGGCCTGCACTGCTCTCTTATGTCACAGAAGGCAAACATCCAACTGAGCTAAAACAAAGGCGCAAGCGTCAGGCCAAAGGGAGAGCAGGGAGCAAAGGGCTAGACAGCCTCAGAGGGCCACCCTGCCCACTTCAGACCCAGTTTTCCACCTCAGGGCTGCCTGGGTGAGCAAGAAGGGCCATAGAAGAGGTGAGAGTGGTATACCCTGCTCTCGATGGATGAAACAGAAAGGACTAAGCACATTTACTGGGCAAGGCCCCGTGCAAGAATAATCTGGACACTGTTACCTGCCCCTCCATCCATGGATCTGAGTTTTATACACTTCCACCTGTCTTGGTCTAGTGACTGGTTCTGAACTTTACCATGCAGTGTGCCCATGTTCAGGGTCGGGGACAAGGATCAGCCACAGAGGGAGTAGCCAGAGGAAGAAGCCATGCTGGAGAGAGGCCCACAGTACGGGGGGGGCGAAGGAACGCTCAGGAGACGTCGGGGCCCCAGAGGTCATCCAAAACCCAGCAAATCCCTTCTGGTTTTCCTCATAAATATTTCCTTTGCCTAGCAGAGAAGCTCAAAAAGTAAAATAATCAAAGAAACAGCCTGATAACTTTAAGTACACTGGGAAACTTCTGACTGTATAAGAATTTAAAATCCTTACTCAAACACTTGAGTGACCTTGAGCAAGTCACTAAATCTTGGTGACTCGATTTCCTCATCAATGAAACGGGGATAATACTAACACCTGCCTTATAAGGTTATTGTGAAAATTACATAAATATATATAAAATATTATATATATATACATATATATACATATAGACATATATAGACATATATACATATATATATGTGTGTGTGTGTGTGTGTGTGTGTGTGTGTGTGTATATATATATATATATATATATATATATATATATATATATTTGTGCTTAGAATAGCACCTGGCACTCTGTCATGTAAATATTAGCCATTGTTATTGTTGTCATTGCTATTTTCTAGCTGCTGTTGATTTTTTTTAATTTATTTTATGTTGATGGTGTTTTTAAAGACCTTTCTTTTGAGATTACAGAAGTGCTGCAGTGCAGCATTCACATGGCTCCAAGTACTCAATATCTAGGAAAGAAAGCAAAAGTTTCAGTTTTACTGGTGCCCCCAGGTGGGGAGTGAATAGAACTCTAGCACATTACCAGATCCTGTTCTATAACATCTGGATGCAAATCATCATTTTAAATCAAAGCTCTGACTTTTGATAAATCAGTAGTAAAAAAGGAAAAGCTGGCTACCATTGTGGCTCAGTGATAACAAACCCGACAGGTTTCCATGAGGACACTGGTTCGATCCCTGGCCTTGCTCAGTGGGTTAAGGATCCAGCGGTGCCATAAGCTGTGTGGTGTAGGTGGCTCTGCTGTGACTGTGGCATGGGCCAGCGGCTATAGCTGCAATTCAACCCCTAGCCTGGGAACTTCCATATGCCGTGGGTGTAGCCTTAAAAAGACAAAAGAGAAAAAAGGAAGACCAAAAAAAGAGGAAAAGTTTAGCTCTACAAAAAAAAAAAAAAAAACTGCTTTAAAAACTACAAGGTCTTTAAGTTAGGGGACTTCTTATACTTACTGGCTGAATATATGAGGTTGTTTTCTGTCTTTACTCCCTTGTACAAGTTGGTTTTTTTGCCTGTAATGCCTCCATCTCTAATGACATTGGCCTGGTGACACATAGGCCTCCTATTCATACAACAAAGTCCAGCTCAGGCATTTCCTGTGTGCTGTTCTGCACTGTGCATGTATATATACCGTATACTTTTCTCTATGATATGACTGCTTATGTTTGGCTTCCCCCACTAGATTTTGAGCTCTGGGAGAACAAAGACCATGTTTCAATTATCTTCGCATCTTCATCATTTAGCACATGGTGTTCTTTCATCTATTCATTAAACAAATATTTATTGAAAGGCTTTTCCATGTCAGGCTCCATGTGAAACACTGGAAAAGGATGCGAGAGTGAGCAAGACCAGTGTAGTGGAGAACGAGAGAGGGAGATAACCAGATTACGAATTTCCTGCCTTCCTCCCCCTCAAACGGCAGTCTTCCAAAGACATATTTGATGCAGATGTGTTGAGCAAAAGTTGAATACATATCCAGCTAAATGTATTCATATGGGCGCTGTTTAGTAGATAAATATCACCTGTGCCTCACTTCACCAGAAGGGAGCTAGCAGAAAAAGTTGGTGGGTAGCTTCTTAGCCTTGAAACCAGCCACTAGTGTCTGTCTGTAGACCCACAGCTACAAGGGGGTCATACCAAGGGCATCCTCACGTAGTTCTTTTAATGTTCACCACGGCTGTTGACTTGTGAATCTGCTGCTGCATTCTGAGAACTGGTAAACCTGAAAATTTTAGCGACCTGGGTGGACTGAAACTCTTATGTATGTGTACAACCCAAGGAACCCTACTGGTACAGACCCTTGACAACCACAGGAGGTCTGGACACCGCAGGACACAGAGAAGTCAGCATGGCTGGTAAGATGGAGAAATTTTTTTTTTTTCATCATCATCCTCTTTGGAAGTGAGCTGTAGGCATTTGGAAATATACTCAAACAGGTTCCTGGGTCAAATCTGAAGCCTGAAAAGAACCTGATCATATGTCAAACTAGGCCAGGGAAGAAAAAGGGATGAATGTTTCTGGTTACAGTGTAACAGTGTCTGTGGGATGCCCCCCAGGATTTATTCTCCCTTTCTTCTGTAGTAATAGAATGCCCAGGTTTTAGCTGGGCACATGTCTGCCTAGAAAAAGACTACACTTCCCAGCCTACCTTGTAAGTAGCGGTGGCCACATGACTAAGTTCTGGCCAACAGGGTAGAGGCAGAAGTACAACTTCTCGGAAATATTCTTAAAGGGAGAGTGCATGCTCTCTTGCTGGGTGAAACATGTAAGTAATGGCAGCAGTCATTTTGGATGGAGAGATGACCTTGGGAATAAAAGCCAGGTATGAAGAAGTCAGATGAAAGAAAGACTCATACTGAGGACAACAAAACTGCCCTGCCACCTTCCAATTTCTTTAATGTGAGACAGAAATAGATTCCTTTTCATCACTGCTATCATTACTATTTATATTCAAGTTGAACTTAATGTAATGGGGAATAATAAAAAGGGAGCAGAATGAAGGTTGAGCCAGTGAAGGAACCCTTGGCCAATCACTTGTTAAGGTCACCTTTCATGCTCATCTAGTCTTTAGTAAAGGCAGTCAGTTCATGAAAGGAATCATACCATGTGAATTTTTGTGGAAAATGGATTTGGGGCTTGACTAATGAGGACAGAAACGAAAGCAGCACATGAGGATGTGGAAGTGAAGAGGTCAAGAGAAGCATGAAAAAGCAAGCCCCAGAAGTCTCTGGAAATCATGGAAAATGCTTTGGAGCTTCGAGGCCTTTCCCAGAATTTAATAAGATGTCTTAGAGGAGAAACCTGGGGTTTGGTTATAAGTATGAAGCAATACCTCAGAGGGAACTCTTGATTGAGGGGCTGGGTAAAGAAGCCTGTCTCAGCTGAGATCAGAGGACCCTGAGGCATTAGGCCCAGAGGCAAGAGAGCTCACGTCCAGTGCAGCGTCAGCTGGAACAGAGGTGGGCAGAGCAAGAGGGGAGGAATGGGAGATAAGCAGAGGCCAGGTCATGAACCGCCTCCAGGATCTGTTAGGAGAAGGAGATTTCATCATAAAGGCAACAAGGATGGAGTCCCCCTCCAGGTTTAGCCAGAGCAGCCAGAGATCAGTGCTGCCTTCTGGAAAGACAGCCCTGGCAGCAGCACAGGAATCGGGTCAGGGACAAGCCAGCACGAAGCCGGAGGGGCGGGGGTGGGTGGGTGGGGGGGGCGTGCTAGTTTCCAAGCCATTGCAGCAATTTAAGCAAGAAGTAATGATGGCTTCTGCTGGGGAAGGAGAAGGAGCGCATCTGAGGAGCGGAACAAACCCTTGAGGGATGAAGAACGGAACTCAAGGAGAGTCCCCCTAGAGGCTTCTGCCACAGGGCCACGGAAGGGAGGTCTGACAGATAAAGGGCATGACCCTTTAGAACATGATAGGGCCTCAGACTGGGGGGCTTGGGGAGCAGGTGGCAATGAGGGTCTACAGCCTCTCTGGTCTGACTCTGGTTCAGCTTCTCCTCCTCAGCCCTCTCTTCCCCACGTGGAAGTAGAAGGGCAGAAAAGCTGTAAAAAGAAATGTCCTTCAGAATTCCCAAGCAAGTGTAGGAGCGGACACCCTCTCCCCTGCCTTCCCCACATTAGTTTTATCCTGGGCCCTGCTTCCTAGATGTCCCACTGCTGTCCCAGGAAACTTTAGCACCTGCTCCCATGGAACTGCCAGTAAGCTGTGAACAGGCATTCTCTTACTTGCCACTATGTGAAAACTCATGTAAAGGGACCAAAGCTTTCTTCCCATTTCCTTTCCTCCTCCAGCTGATACTATATACTTCACAAATAAGAAAGCAACAAAGGGAGTTTTGGGGAAATAACCCATTAGATTAAACTTTTCCCAACAGGGAGATTAACACCGACAATATAACTGATGAAGTTTGAGTTATATGTAGGTAACTTAGGTTGCAGGAATAAAAAGTCCGGGCAAATACAAATCTTAAGTTTAAATGCACGTCACCCAGATTTTAAAAAATGAGTCCCCTTTCCTTTGGGTGCATTGCATCTGAAGCCAAAGAAGGAGGCCAGGGAGAAAAATAAAGCATAAATCTATCATTTAGCTTTATCATGTAGAAAGGACTTGAAACTCCCCAAAAGGTAGCAGGAACCTTTAAATCCTGCCTTTTCTCTGCCCCTGTCTACCACTCACAGACACCCTAATTAACTGCAGCACAAGTGTCAAACTATGGAACCACAGCCAAGATACAGTAGGAGCCTGAACTGCTGAGTTCAAAGGGGCTCCTTTGTTTATTACTATTATGTAATGATGCAGCCAATCACATCGAACATCCTGTGGGAGATCCTGCCTCAATTAATAAAAACCTTGTTTTCTTCACAGTGAAATCTTAGAAGAGATTAATACATTTGAAAAGGAGTAGAAACAGGCTCATTTCGTAAAGAATTTCAGTGGCTAAAAGCTCAGACTTCCTCCCTTTGTTGCTTTTAGGGAGAGAGAGCCATGGTCTTGGATTCTGTTATGATTTACCCACCTACCAGGAGAAAAACGACTCAGGTAAGGGCCATATATAAGAACAAATGTGAATTAATCTGAGAATTTTTAAGCATTTGTTTCCACTTACCATTTAGGGGACACAAATTGATATTTAAAGTGCATATATTCACTTCCCTAAGTGGGAAATTAAAGATTTAAGGAAAAGGGGAGGGAGTGGGATGGACCATGAGTTTGGGGTTAGTAGATGCAAACTATTACATTCAGAATGAACAGAAAATAAGGTTCTACTGCATAGCATAGCGAACTATATCCAGTCTCTTGGGATAGACCACAATAGAAGATAATGTCAGAAGGGAATGTGTATATATATATATATATATATATATATATATATATATATATATATGGCTGCATTACTTTGCTGTACAGCAGGAATTGGCACAACACTGTGAATCAGCTATACTTTAATAAAACAAATACATAAAGATTTAAGGAAAGAGGTGATGTTTTCATCTCTTACTCCAACTGAAGGACACAGCTCTGGAAGATCATGGAATAAAGGGGAAAATGGTAGCTGGCTACCTAAGTGGGGTATATGAATACAGATTCTATGAATTCTTGGGCAGAAATGGTGTACATATCACTTCTAGAAGAAAATATAGTGTGTAAGCTCCTTAACATCCATCTCGCTGATTATTTTTTGGATTTGACACCAAAAGTAAAGGCAACAAAAGCAAAAATAAACAAGTGAGGCTACACCTAACTAAAAAGCTTCTGCTCAGCAAAGGAACATCGACAAAAATGAAACGGGAACCTATGGAATGGGAGAAAATGTTTGCAAATCATATATCTGATAAGGATTAATATCCAAAATAGATAAAGAACTAATAGAACTCAATAGCCAAAAATTCAAACAGTCCAATCAAAAAATGGGGAGAAGAACTACAGAGATGTTTTTCCCGAGAAGACATACCAGTGGCCATCGGGTACATGAAAAGATGTTCAATATCACTAGTCATCGAGGAAATGCAAATCAAAACCACAACGAACTATTACCTCACACCTGTTAGAATGGCCATCATCCAAAAGACAAAAGATAACAAGTAGAGATGAGGATGTGAAGCAAAGGGAACTCTTATGCAGGGTTGATGGGAATGTAAATTGGTACAGCCACTACAGAAAACAGTATGGAGGTTCCTTAAAAAACTAAAAAATAGAACTACCATATGGTCCAGCAATTCCACTTCTGGGCATATATCTGAAGAAAGTGAAATCACTGTCTTGGATATCTGAACCCTCATGTTCTTTGCAGTATTATTTACAATAGCTGACTCATGGAAACAACCTATCGATGGATGAACGGACAAAGACAATGTGATGTATATCTAAAAGGGAATATTAGTCAGCCATAAAAAGAAGGGAATCCTGCCATTTGTGACAATACGGATGGACCTTGAGGGCATTATGCGAAGTGAAATAAATCAGAGAGAGAAAGACAAATACTGTGTGATCTCACCTGTACAAGGAATCTGAAAAACACTGAACTCAGAGAAACAGAGAACAGACTGGTGGCTGTCAGAGGCAGGGTAGCAGGAGTTGGGGGACATGGGTGAAGATGGTTTAAAAGTACAAACTTGCAGTTAAAAGAGTAGTAGGTTCTGGGGATGTAATATACAGCATGGTGACTACAGTTAACAAAATTGTATTATATATTGGAAAGCTTCTAAGAAAGTATATCTTAAAAGTTCTCATCACAAGAAAAAAATTTTAAGTATATGAGGTGATGGATGTTAACTTACTGTGATCATTTCACAATATATACGTATATCAAATCATAATCTTATACACCTTAAACTAATACAATATTATATGTCGATTACATCTCAATAAAAGTTAGGAAAAACAGGAGTTCCTGTTGTGGCTCAGTGGGTTAAGAACCCAACATAGTGTCCGTGAGAATGGGGGTTCAATCCCTGGCACACGCAGTGATTTAAGGACCTGATGTTGCCACAGTCTGTGATGTAGCCAGCAGCTGAAGCTCTCATTTGACCCTTAGAGCAGGAACTTCCATATGCTGCAGAGGTGGCCATAACAAGAAAAAAAATTTTTTTAATTAGGAAAAATGAAAACTCTACGAAATAAAAAGAAACAAGGTACATGGCCCCAAACTGGAGAAAATATGGCAGAATTTCTGATCTAGAGGGTTTTAAACTTAAGCTCAGAGGGGAAAATGTCCAAATAGACCATAACTCTGTATTATGACAATGAGTGTGTCCCAGAAAAAGCACCCCCAAACTATATTGTCCATGAAAAAATTAGGGCAGGCTTATTGAGTATGTTGCTTACAATTTAAAGGTCCCTCAAACCAAGAGACAGACTACAGGCAACACAGTTACCCTGAACTGTGATCTTTGATAGTGGGTACCTTTTCCTTCTTACCACTAAGAATGATATTCATTACTACAATCAGCCCCTCTGCCAAGTATGCTTTATCTAAAAGTAACAGGCAATAAACAGTACTGGATTATCAGTACGGGACTGGGAACTGGAACCCAGGCTTTTCATCTATTTTTCCGCCACTGCCTTTCTAATATTTCAACAGCTGAAGGTAGGTTCCAGGGCAGAGGCAGGGCCATATGCATCCTTCCTATAATGCCTGATCCAATGGAAGTCATATCCTGATGGGAAACAAGGTCTGGGCCAGGGTGCATTGTCTAAACCTAATTATGAAATCTAATAATCCACAAATTTACATGGAACCACAAAAGAATCAGAATTGCCAAAGCAATCCTGAGGAACAAAAACCAAGCAGGAGGCATAACTCTCCCAGACTTCAGGCAATATTACAGAGCCAAAGTAATCAAGACAGTGTGGTCCTGGTACCAAAACAGACATACAGACCAATGGAGAGAATAAAGAACCCGGAAATAAACCTAGACACCTATGGTCAATTAATCTTTGACAAAGAAGTCAAGAATATAAAATGGGAAAAAGATAGTCTTTTCAGCAAGTATTGCTGGGAAAACTGGACAGCTGCATGCAAATCAGTGAAACCAGAACACGCCCTCACACCATGCACAAAAATAAACTCAAAATGGCTTAAAGACTTAAATGGAAGACAAGACACCATCAAACTTCTGGAAGAGAACATAGGCAAAACATTATCTGACATCAGCCTTACAAATGTTTTCTCAGGTCAGTCTCCCAAACAACAGAAATAAGAGCAAAAATAAACCAATGGGTCCTAATCAAACTGAAAAGCTTTTGCACAGAAAAGGAAACCATAAAAAAAAAAAAAAAGACAACATACAGAAAGGGAGAAAATAGTTTCAGACAATGCAACTGACAAGGGCTTAATCTCTAAAATATACAAACTTATACAACTCAACAGCAAAAAAGCCAACAACCCAGTTGAAAAATGGGCAAAAAACCTGAATAGGCATTTCTTCAAAGAAGATATACAACACAACAAGCACATGAAAAAATGCTCAACATCACTGATTATTATTAGAGAAATGCAAATCAAAACTACTATGTGCTACCACCTCACACCAGTCAGAATGGCCATCATCAATAAGCCCACAAATAACAAATGCTGGAGAGGGTGCAGAGAAAAGGGAACTCTCCTGCACTGTTGGTGGGCATGTCAGTTGGTACAACCACTATGGAAAACAGTTTGAAGGTACCTTAGAAAACTATACAGAGAACTACCATATGAATATGACCTAGCAATCCCACTCCTAGGCATATACCCGGACAAAACTTTCCTTGAAAAAGACACATGAACCCACATGTTCATTGAAGCACTATTCACAATAGCCAAGATATGGAAACAACCCAAATGTCCATCGACAGATGACTGGATTAGAAAGATGTGGTGTATATATACACAATGGAATACTACTCAGCTATGAAAAAGAACAAAATAATGCCATTTGTAGCAACATGGATGGAACTAGAGAATCTCATACTAAGTGAAGTAAGTCAGAAAGAGAAAGACAAATACCACATGATTTCACTTATATCTGGAATCTAATATAGGGCACAAATGAACCTTTCCACAGAAAAGAAAACCATGGACTTGGAGAACAGACTTGTGGTTGCCAAGAGGGAAGGGGAGGGAGTGGGATGGACTGGGATCTTGGGGTTAGTAGATGCAAACTATTGCCTTTGGAATGGATAAGCAATGGGATCCTGCTGTATAGCACCGGGAACTATGTCTGGTCACTTGTGATGGAGCATGATAATGTGAGAAGAAAGAATGTATGTATGTATGTGTGACTGGGTCACCTTGCTGTGCAACAAAAATTGACCAAACACTGTAAATCAGCTAAAATGGAAAAAATAAAAATCATTATATATAAAAAAAGAAATAGATTAATAAGATAAAATAAAATAAAATAAAATAAATTAAATACCCAAAGAATGTGTGAAAGTCAGGGCATGAAGCCAAAAAGAATGGAAAAACCATAGACTCTTAACATGTAAGGCTGGACACCCAGGGCGGTGGGATTGGTATGAGTGTGCAGTCATCCCTAAGGTGGAGCAGAGCTGATCAGGGTGGCTTGTTATGGACTGTGGTTTGCGTAGTTGTGCAAGGCATATTAAAAGGTTTTGACAAGGTATGGATACATCTTGCAAAGGATCTTACACTAGGAACTCAAGTACTCAGTGATTCGAATTATGAAAACCCATGAACCTGAGGATGGAAGCATGGTAAAGAACAGACAAATGAGGTCAAAAGGGCAGAGTAAGGGAACCCAAGAGAGCTAGCAAGAACAGCTGATCAAGAATTAAGAGACCTGACTTCTTCTACTCAAGGTTATAATACTTTTAAGCAACAAGGTATCTCTTGGTCCTAAAGGGTTAGATACACCTTCATGAACTTGGCAGTCCCCTAGACTGACCCAAGAGAGTGGAAGTTAGGGAGCTCTAGCAGAGGACAGAACCCTTCCCAGCTCGCCCCATTCCCCTTCTTTCTCTGGAGCAAGAAGCAGGTCACTACAACTGACAACTGTGAATGTCAGAGACTCAGAATGTATTGATTAATCAAGGCATTTGGCAAAGTCTCTCAGGAAATTCTTGTGGACAAGATGGAGAAATGCAGACCAGATGACAGTATAATTTGGGCAACTCATAGTTGGCTGAAAACCTGTTCTCAAAGGGCTGGTGGGAGGGGGGAAGGGAGAGGTCTAATGACCTGCCAAATGGCTCTGTTACTGGTCCTATTGTACCTCTCATCACTAGGAGTGACCTGGATACAGAGAGAGAAGAAATGCTGATCAGAACTGCAGATGAGTATGCAAAGCTGCAAGAAATACTAATACAATGAAATCAAGATCTAAGAGTCAGCAAATATCAAAAGGACTTCAGTGGACTGGAACGATGAGCTGGACCAATGAGAGGTGATTAGATAGAGATAAAATGTGAAGTCTTTCATTAAGGTTCAAAAAATCAATTATATGAATACATAGTGGTGAAGACCAGAACTGAGAGGAGTTCGCTTCAATACAAACCGATCATGTTAGTGGATCCCAGCCCACAATAATCCTATAGTTTGACATGGCTATAAAGAAAGCTAATGTAGTATTTGGTGACATCAACAGAAACATAACATCCGAATTAACTGGGAGAAACAGCTCCACTTGACTCTGTCCTTTTCAGACATATGGATGGGCACAGTGCCTTGCCAATCAACAGCATTCAACAAATACTTGTAGCAAAAGTGAATGGATGCCACATTTTCAGACGAACCTTGAAACTAAGATGACAAGGGATTTGGAGGTTAAACAAACATGGACTATTTAGCCTGGACAAGACTTAAGGAGACCCACAGGAGAGCAATTTTCAAATATCTGGAGTAGTTTCACATTTGGTTTTGCTCCAGAGGTGAGGGAAAAGGTCAATGGTCAGAAGATACACAGAGATAAAATGTGGCTTAAGCATCAGAAAGAACTCTTTGACAATCAAAGGTATGGTAGTGAGCTCTTTCCCCTTATGGTATCAAAGCAGAAGCAGGATGATCGTCTTTGGTATTATAGAATATATACCTGCGTATGTTGGAAGTTAGGCCTGGAGGGTCTCACAGATTCCCTCTAACCAGGAGGCTGTAAGAGCCTTGCTTCTACAACGCTTCTTCTGGTCTTATTCCTTTAGCTCTGAATGCACTTCCAATTCACTGGGGTTGGCTTGCCAACACACGAAGCTTCGTGCCAGGCAATCTTGGCTATGGATTTCAAAGCAGCAGCTAACAAAAGAAACTGGCCTGCACTCCAGGATGGCAAATTCGTGAAATGGTAACTTTGTGAAAGGAGGTTCGGTTTTGATTTGTTTGTTTAACTTTCCTCAATGCAAACACTGGGAAGAAAAGAAAACTGACAGTGCCCATATGGCTTCATTGTGGTGGAAGAAAATCCTGTTAGGAAAGCCTGATCAAAAGTGGACTCTGATTTTGACTTTTCTGGACCGTATTTTTGTCTCTTAACAAACATCAAATCAGGTGTTTGGAAATAAATCCTTCTTTTAATAGGACTACATGTAATATTGACACTGTTTGGTAGTCCCATTTAATTCTGATGGAACCTACAGATCCCAACAGCACTTCTGGTTCTTTATTTGACATGACACTATGGGGATTTTCCACTAAAGGAGATTCAAATTCTAAAGTGGCATAGAGAGTGTGGTAGTCCCCCCTCGAAGACGGCCTCCAATAATCCCAGCCAACTGGTATTCACACCTTTCTGTAACTCCCTCGCACACTGAATAAGGCTAATATGTGTAACCAATAAGACGTTACAGAAATGATGAGGCTAGATCATAAAATGCATTGGGGCTTCTATTTTGTGCTTTCTTTCATCATCTGGGGAAGCCAGCTGCCATACTGTAAGGACACACAAGCAGTCCTGCAGGACTCATCCATGGGAAACCCAGGCCTCCTCCCAAGAGCCATGTGAGTGAGCCATCCTGAAAGATCTTCTAGCCCAGGTCACACCTTTAGATGACAGTGGCCAGACCCAGCTAACACCTTGACTGCCACTTGAGAGTCCCTGAGTCAGAACCACCTGGTTAAGCGGCTCTGAATCCTGACCCAAAGAAAGTTTGTGGGATAATTAGTGTTTTTTATTATTTTTTAGGTCACTAAGTTTTGGAGTAATTTATTAAACAGCAAGAGACAATTAACAGAAGGGCATTAACACAGGGCTACAATGAGTAAAACTCAATTTTTCCTTTAGCCCTTAAATAGAAGAGACCTCACCGAAGGGGACCCCATGGATAAAATGAAGACATAGGAAGCCATACAGAAGATAGAGCTTTTTTTTATCTGGTCTTTGCCAGGACTGAGTGCCCTATGCAATGAATGATTAGCTAAGCAAACTGGGCTCTGGTAACTTCCAATCCCATCTAGCTGGGTGGCAATGACTAGACATCAGCAAGAGAAAAAAATGACCTTGGCCTTAAATACGAAAGTTGGCTGAGCTGTGATCAAACAGGGAACATTCATCATTGTCACAAGGGAGCCCTTTTCTATTTTCGCTAAAGAGACAGCCACCAGCCCAGGGAGAGAAAGGGCAGATCTCAGATAGTAAAAAGTATCTGCTGACTTTTCATGGTCCAGGATAAATCAGCTCCCATAGAGCTGTGGGCATTACTGTCAGATTCTAATGTGAGCTCAGGCCTTGAGGTATCGTAAACCGGCTACTGTTTCCACAATGTGCAAATATGTCCACATGCCATCCAGCCCTGCTGGCAGGCATCATAAATTCAGTGTGGAATGTACTCTGATCCATTAATTTTGTGAGAGCAGGCATGATATTTAAGTGCCTCTTAATATACCATTTAATCTGCTCCTGGAGTTATCTGGGACCAACGGCATGCTTTAAAAAAAAATAGGCGGCTTGTATTTCTTCTCCTTCTTGCTTACCTACCTACACATTTTTGAATGCTGGCAGGTGATTTATTTCTTCTATTAGCATGAGTCGGCTCAGAACAGTTGGCCCAGGTTTCAACCTTTTAGTTGTTTCCCTTAGGGATCCTTAGGGAATGTGCTCCAGAAAGAAAATTATCGTCCTCAGGGAATGTGGGCCACGGGGATCAAGGGGGAGATAGGGGACAGCCCCAGAGAAACATGAAAAGGGACCATGGCACGTCTCACGGAAGAGACATCCCCATGGATGTGGCTAGAGGTAGAAACTTGGGGACAGGCCCAGCACAGAAAGCGTTGGTCCCTCCAGGGCACAAAAGCTAGCGTTGAGTGTGGCAGAGGACAAGAATAGCTCCAGGCCGTGGGAGCCTGACTGCAGAGCCGTAAGAGGCAACATAATCCAGAAAATTAAAGAGTGTAAAGCTTACTGGCCTAATAATACCTCCCCAGGATTTATCAAACCACTTGCCCAGTTCAGAGTTACGCACAATGGGCTAATCCTTCACAGAACTGAAATGTTATTCTGAAATAACACTTGTCATAACACCTTAGCTTATATGTATTCACTTCTTATTTTATTTCGATTTTACTGCAGTTCAAGGATTATGTGTGACTTTCTACTTTAAAGGTACATGCGTAGCTTTCCGAACTTGTCAAATTAAAAAGGAATCTAAATAACCCTTGCCTCTAAAATATCCTATTTTATGCAAGAAATACAACTTTGGGAAGAAACCTTGCAGCAGAACTGTTTCTGTCTATGTTGAGCCAAGCAAGGTGAGCAGACTAAAACCCCCGCCTGTGATGGCACCGGGGTGCTTTACTGAGTGACTCGCTCAGAAGCATGTTAACCAGACAGAAAATAAGAAGACATGAAAAGGCCGACTAGTACTGAAGATTCAAAGAGAACTGACAAAGTTACAGTTATGGATCCGTGAGAAAGCTGTCTTAGAGAACAGACTTGTGTTTGCCAAAGAGGAGGGGACTAGAGGAGAGATGAAGTGGGGGGCTGGGGTGAGCAGATGTAAACTATTAGATACAGGCAGGGGGTGAACAATAAGGCCCTACCGTATAGCACAAAGAACTATAATCAATGTCCTATGATAAACTATAATGGAAAAGAATATTTTAAAATATCTATAAATCTATATATACCAGAATCATTTTGCTGTAGAGCAGAAATTAACACAACACTGTAAATCAACAATACTTCAATTTTCTTTTTACAAAAAGAGAGAAAGCTGTCCTAGGTAGCCCTTCCGGTTCCCTCAAAGATAACTTCCAACTTTTGAAAAATAAAATGTAAAACGTTAATGGCAGTGGAGTCTAGGATTCAAGCAGAGAAGGTCCCATCTGTGCATCTTACAAATCACAGAACTTGCGAATGAGCTATCTACAGCTGGTACTATTATAAAATAACAGTCAAGTTTTTTGAAGGTTCTTTAAAAATTCTGTGCATGAGTAAACCATAAAGTTGTGGAAACCTCACAGGATAAGAATGATTCTCTCTTAGCAATTCAAATGCCTTGAATGGTTTTTCCAATAACATCTAAGAATGAAAAGAATATTTTCATCACAATTCTCTTTTAGAAAATTCTAGGATGTCCAGTGTTTTGAAACATGACAATAACCTACTCAGCTAACATTTGTATTCTGCTTTTTACGGTTCATGAAGTATTTTTGACACCTTGCCTAATTTGAGCTTAATAACAACCCCAAGAGGTGAGCATAGTATTTTTCAGGTGAGCAAACAGGTGTGTATAAGCCAATCAATATTTATTGTGTGCCTAACAAATATGCTGGACTCTACTAAATATGCCATCACAGGTAGTCTGTGAATGAAGTCCTATTTTTAAAATTTATAATTCTCATTTACAGATAAGAACACAAAAGCTTAGAAAGTCTCTTATCTGTGACGATACTGTGATAAACATGCTAAAATGCAAACTAGGACGAAATATAAAAATATAAACCTTTTGACTCCAAATCCTAGGCTCGTTCTACTCTACAACAATAGAAATACAAATCAAATTTCCACATGCATGTATATCATAAAATTCTTGTTCGAAGCTTATGTGGTTTTTGGCAAGTCAATGCATTTCTCTGAGCTTGAGTTTTACTGTCTGTGAAAGAGAATAATTAATAACAATTATAACAATGTATTCATGATCATTAAATAACTAATGCATATATAAAAGAGATCTATTATAACAAGATTACATTTTCATAGGACTGCATCATTTTTAACCATTTATCCCAGAACTAGTAAAGCCCAGAAATCGTCTGGTGGAGGAATCTGACAGTTGCAGATGTAGCCAACTCCCTGAATTTATTTGCTCATTCAACACGTATGGTGCAGGGGATCCAGTGGTGAGCAAGCATTCACAGGGCTCACATTCTGGTGGGGATGGCAGGCCATGAACAAATAACTAAATAAATACTATCATCTCAGGTAACAGTGCTCTGGAGAAAGGAAGGCATTCCAAGGGAGGGGGGGTAGGACGGTGGAGACCGGGTGGAGCTGGACTGGTTACAGGAAGATCCTTTCGGAGGAATATGAAAGAAGCAAAGGTGTGAGCCCTGCAAAGATCCCAGGGTCAAGCGCTCCCAGCAGATGTCACAGCAGATGTCAAGCCCCTGGGATGGGTAGAGCTTGGCAAGACCCAAGAACAAGAAGGGCCAGTGAGAGTAACAGAGAGGAGGGCAAAGCAGTGGGGATGGGCCAGATCATGCAGCCCACAGCGAGGAGTGTGGATTTTATTTCAGGGGATGAACCTCCACTTTCTAATCGCACGATGAAGAAACCACAGGTTGCAGACCCCAGCATCACCAGCGTTCTGAGACCGGCTGCTTCATAGGCTGGGGTGGAATTCTACCCCGTGGAGCCTTCATCCTTGTCTAAAGGATACTCACCAGGCTCTTTCCTCACCTACTACTATTTCGCCTCCCCGTTCCGTCCCAACTCTCTTCCAATTTCTAACAAGGGCCTGTTGAGAAGGAGGCAAATATCGGGAAGCAGCACAGTATTGAGGCTCTGGGTCTCCGAAGGTCCTCCGATGAGGTGTGACTCCTGACTCAGTCATCAGCGGGGCACAAGACCTCCGTCAAGCTGCTGTGGGCATCAGATCTGCCACGGGTGAACCGAGGATGGTGATGGAAGCTCCCCAGGAGGACTGCACGGGCACTGGTTAAGATGGGCAGGTAATGTGCTTAGCAGAGAGCCTCACTCGGCTCCACGATGCTTGAAACTATGCCGCCTCTTTATCTCAGCAAGTACGAGCATTTCAGCGTTTCTACTGTCTCACTAGTACTTTAAGACTGCTCCTTTTAGCTACTGGCTAAAGACGCTCTCTGGCAATGGAAGAAATTATGCAGGAAAAAGAAATGTATAAGATTGCCTTAGAATCTGAGGTGAAAAGGAATACAAAGGGTGGAAAATATATGAATAAACATGGCATGCTGCCTTGGCACTCCTTAGATGCTTAGCTGGGGACATTTTCCTCTATTTATTTAAGTAATCCAAACCACAAGAGGAAAAGAAAGGAAGAGAAAACTTCTTTCCTCATACCCAAACCAAACACCACCAAATAACACTGCCATTCATACTAGGGGAGTCTAATTAAGGGAGGAAAAGCCTGACCTCGTTTACAAAAGGGACTGCAGTCTTAAAAAGTCAACAGGTCAAACTGGGCTGAGCTTGACCCTCCACTCCCTGGCGGGCTCAAAAAGAGAGCACGTGGCCTCCATTGCTCAAGAGAAACAATAGGACCCATGAGAATTGCGGCGGGGAAAAGCACAAAGGGACAGTGCTCCTTCTTGCTGCAATCCTGGGCCACCCAGAAGTCAAGAGGGCAGGCTTGTCTCACGCGTCCCACCTCCTTTTCAGCACTGACTATGTCAAATGTCTGCCCGCGTCCTCAGTGCCCCGCTATCTCTCAACCAAACTGGGGTTCATCTAGAACGAGTTACAGCCATCAAGTCTTTTTCACGCTAGGCCCGGGTGTCATGCCGCCGAGGGTCAAGAGCATTTGATGCCAGGCCAATTCCTTAGGTCAGAGGAATGGATACCCAGTGCCGGGCATGGGGCTGAAGGCTTATGGACCCACCGGAAGGGACGGGCTGACCTGGAGGGTTGCAGGACGGCTGCTGATTCAGAGGCAGACCGCCCCCATCCATGAAGTATCAGGGTCAATGGGCGAGCTGGTGGAGATGAAGGATGCTCACCTTCAAACCCTGCCCGCCCATCAAACGGCCAGTCCGGCAGATAGGCTGAGCCCAAACCATAGGCTTCTCCGTAAGCACAGCTGCAAGATGAGCCCCATAGCATCGCCTTCCAACCATTCTGCCTTAATCCCACTACAGGGGACCCATCCTCATAACTTCACAGAAACCCAACTTCCTCCCAAAGGACTCATCTCAAATACCAACACGTTAGGGTTAGGGCTTCAGCATAAGAATTTGAGGGGAAAGGGGCAAAAATCAGCCTAGAATAGGCATAAATACCCTTGAGGCACCCAGAGACAGGGAGAATTTTTTTTCCCAAGAGACCGATACAGTCCAGAAGAGACTTCTAAGCCAGAAATGAGCAGCTTTAACTAACAAGGTTAAGTGCCACCCTCCCCGGCCCTGGGACCTCTGCCTCCTGAGTGGAAACGGGGCCTTGGGAACAAGCTGAACTCGGTCATGAATAAAGTCACTCCCCTTTGTGGCTGTTTATTCTTGTCACACCATCCAAGCCCTTCTGATTCAGGCATGGCGGTGCCAACCACTGCATCCGCTATGAAAACGTGCCGGCCTGGAGAGGCCCAAGGCTTGGGCGGGGGGCAGAGATGGGGGGCAGGGGGGCGAACAAAGCTCAGCTTCCTTCCGGGTCTCCTCCCTCCTGCCCTGCACACAGGGCCACGGGAGACGCCTCGGCCCTGGGAATCCAGTTAGGAACTTACGGATGGAGGAAAAGCAGACCCCAAAGGATCAGGGGCGGCGGGGTGGGGGGGGGGCAGAGGTGGATATTGTTTGGGTGGCAAAGGTGAGCATGAGGATGGAGGGGGACCTTCTGTGACTCTCAAATCAAACCAAAGAGGATTCCGGCTCTGAAAGGAGAGGATACCTCTTCCATCTCCCGTCTTGATCCCTTGACCTGAGCACCGGAGCTTTTATTCCTTCAGTCACTTCAGCCTGTCTTGGTAACCAACCCTTGTTAATTTCCTTCCTCTTGGCAATGACCTTTGTGTCAGGGAGAGATGACGGGAGAAGGGGGCGGCGGGAAGGCGACCAGGCTGCCAGCCTCGCAGTGAGAAAGCCTCCTTTGCAATTACCTTCCCGGCCACTTAGAATGGATTTTAACGGGCCGTGCTTTTCCTGGGACATTTTTCTTTGAACTCCCAGACTTCCCTTCATTGCAAGTTGCCATAATATGAACCAGATTTTTTTTTTTTTTTTGCCCTCCCTCTTGTTTGCTTAAAAGGCGTTAACTATAAATTAGAGTATCTTAAGAATGAGGTGTCACACGAGGGGCCTCGGGCTCCTCAGCCCTGGAGCCCCACAGCTGGGAGAGGGGCCAGGCCGCCTCTTTCTCTGGCAGCCAGGCTCCAATACCCAGGCCAGGGAAGATCCCACCCTCCTTTGCAGCAAAGCTATCCAGTTACATCAATGTACAGAAACGGCCTTGTCTGACTTAAATATGAAGTTTTCTTCTTCTCCCCCACCCCCACCCCACCCCATTTCTTTCCTAGAAGTGCAAGGGAGAGAGAGTGGTTTTAAATGTACATTTCTTCTGAGTTGTTTTCCAACGTGGTTCTTTCATTTTAAAGAGTATTCATGAGTTTCCTGCTGGCCTAGTGGTTAAGGATCCGGCGTTGTCACTGCTGTGGCTTGGGTCACTGAATCAGCATCCCTGGTCTGGGATCTTATGCATGCTACAGGCACAGCCAAAAAAAAATTTTTTTTCATTAAAATAAGAAAAAGTATTCACCATGGGCATCAAGCTTCACTTAGAACAAATATCCGACACTCCTAGCCCTGGAGCTCCTCACCTCTGGGAGCTGCCCTTAGGTGGCTGGGTTGGTCGTGACACAAGATGGTAATGACCTCCATGCTGGATTTTTTGATGTACTATCCATTAAATTCCCATCAGAGAATCATCATAACCGCACACGACCACATCCCTCCAGGTCTGAAGAGCATGTCTCCAGGGGACAAAGCTGCTAACAAGCAGACGACCATCATTTTCATGCAGTTTAGTTTTATTTTTTAAAAATTTTTATTAGAGTATAGTTGATCTACAGTGTTGTATCAATTTCTGCTATACGGCATAGTGACCCAGTTATACATATATATACATTTTTTTTCTCAGACTATCTTCCATCGTGTTCTGTCCTGAGAGACTCTATATTGTTTAGGATACTTAAGTTCATAGCTGTTACTCAATGTCAACATTTAGGGAACATTCATTGGGTACCAACTGTTTACCAAGCACTGTACTAAACAGTCTCACATCTGCTCATATCACCAAACAGGATTCACAGTCATTACCCAAGACGTTGCTCACTCGTGGTGGGTTACACCACGTTGCTCCACGGCCTCCGGGGAGGCATAAAGGAGACCACAGGTCAGTTCCTGAAGTCCATCTCAGAGAGAAGAGCCTTTGACTCGCAAGAAAAAGGTGCTTCAGAGCCAAAGAGTTGAGTTTTGAATTCTGAAAGGGCTTGGCCTGCAAGATCACCCCAAGCTGGGTCTGAGCACAGGCTGTGCGTGGAAGTGACAGGGCAAGCGCTCACGTGGGCAAGCTCTCGCATGGGCAGTGTCTTGCCACAGGGGGCAGGGCCATTGAATCAGCTGGGGCTGCCCCAGCAAAAACCACAGACTGGGAGGCTTAAACAACAGACAGGCATTGTCTTACAGTTCTGGAAGTGAGAAATCCCAGATCAAGGTCCCAGAGTGGATTTCTGGTGAGGATTCTCCCCCTGGCTGTGTCCTCATGGGGCCTTTCCTCCATGTGTTTGTGTGGACAGAGGAGAGGGCGAGGGAGAGAGGGCTCTCTGGCATCCCTTCTTAGAAAGGCACTAATCCCTTTATGGGGGCCCCATCCTCATGACCTCATGGAAACCCAATTTCCTCCCAAAGGACCCATCTCAAATATCATAACATTAGGCTCAGGGCTTCAACATCTGAATTTTGGGGGAAAGAGGCATAAATGCCCCTGAGATCTGGGAGAAGAACAGCGACCAGGAGGGCAGGAGCTAAAATTTAAAGCGTGGAACCTGTTTCTTTACTACATGCAGTCGCCCCCCGCCTCCATTCCAGCCCAGGATAGAAACACTGGAGGTAGGAATAGAAACCTCCACAAAGATATGGGAACCCAGAGCCAAGGGGACTTGTGTTGTTCTCCCCATGTGAGAAAGTGGGAGCTGGGAGACCCCCCTCTCTGCATGTTCCCAGAAACACAGGAAAGATGAGAGAAGAAACAGTGGCGTGGTGAATCTATGCAGAGAAGGAAGCTGAGGCTGTGGCCCCGAGGCTAGCTCGTAGCTGCATAAGGAGTCCAGGTGTGAGGTAGACTGCCCAGAGCTGGGAGCCTCAGTGACCAAAATGGGCACGAGGGAGGAGAAGAGTGCAACAGCCCTCAACTGTGCTGCAAAAAGAGCCCAAGAGGCACCTCCACTGCCATTAGAGCAGATGTGGCAAGGACGGAAGAGCACCCAAACACCAGGCAATGTGCTCGGCAATCAACCAGTCAGCAGGAGTCGGCAGGATGGACCACAGGGGCCAGACTCTCAGCCCCCAGCACCCAGATGCTTCCTACATAGCCTCTTTCACCTCGACAATCCCCGGGAGAACAGGGGATGAGAAGGGACCCTCGAGATAGTGGAAGTAGTCCAGGGAGAGAATTTTTTCCCAAAGAGACTGAGTTAGTCCAGGAGAGACTTCTAAGCAAGAAATGACCAGCTTTAACTAACAAGGTCAAGTGCCACCCTCCCTGGCCCTGGCAGCTCTGCCTCCTGAGCGGAAATGGGGCCTTGGGAACAAGCTGAACTCAGTCACAAATAAAGTCACTCCCCTTTGTGGCTGTTTAATTTATACCTGTCACAGTGTCTTGGGTGCTGCAAGCTTTGCTCTTTCTACTGTGCGGGTGAGAAAACGGAAGCTCAGAAATTGGAAGCAATGTGTTGATGGGCACACAGCCTGTAAGAAGGGGAAAGCTGGGTGTGAACTTGATTCTTCTGAGCCGAAGTTCAAAGCGCTTTGGGTTCGTCCCATGTTCTACTCTCATCCAATCCTCTGATCGGGCTCAGCTCTCCTAGCTGAAAAGGGGACAAGACAAGCCATCCTCCACTGCCTGCCTTATTCCGTGCTGCCCACAGACCCAGGGCACCAAGACAGTGAGTCTAAACTGCTTTCCCAACCAAGCCCATGACTCCTGCAGGTAGCAATGCCAACCAGCTAGTGGAGTTGATGAGGCCACTAGGCAATTGCCTAGTCGTTAGCTACAAAGCCTGGGCCTGACCTGGTTTACAGACAGGTCAGCCACCCCCTCAAGTGTTCATACACACACCACTGGACTGAAACAGCTGTCCAGCACCAAAACCTTCCTCCCTATGCCCTTTTTTAAAATTCCACCTGTATTTGCACCTCACACCTCCCTTAGGGCCATCCATGTCCACCCTAACTGGGTCATTCTACATTGGAGCCCTGATCCACAACTTTGCATTGTCATGCTGTTTTAATATGAAGAACAGTTTCCTGTCTTACTTTTAAACGAAGTGTTTTTTGTTTTGTTTTTTTTCTTCCCCTAAGTGTCTACAAATCCTACCCTGTATCTGTGGTGAAAGCTACCCAGACAACTAGGCATTGACTTTGGCCAGCAAATTTTACAGATACCAACTGAGGTTAAACTGGTTAAAAGTAAGTTAAACCTGCTTTTCGTTTTGCAGTAGTTTGGGGGCCTGAATTTTTGTTGCAAATCAAATTCCCCCCTCCCCGCAATTAAATCAACTTATTTCTAAAATGCTATTCTAAATTGAACTTAGTAATAGGTTTTGCTGTTAAACTTTACTGATTTTGCTCTCAGCACTTTTTACAACTCAAGTTAAACTGTTTAGGAAATGCCTGCACAGAAGGGGAACAACTGATAAACGTCACTGTTCTTTGTGACTTTTATGAATTTAGATTAACGGCAACAATAATAGCTAATTTGTTTTGAGCACTTACAGCGTAGCAGGTACTGTGCTGGGCAGTTTACATAGGATCATCTCATTCAGTCCAGGAAGTAGATTCTGCTATTACCTCCATTTCTCTGAGGCACAGAGAGGTTAATTCATCTACCCAGGGCCACACAGTAGAAAGTGACAGAACCTAAACTAGCACCCAGGTCCTTCTAACTCCAAAGCCATGTTATTTATCACTCTACTGTGCTGCCAGCATAGAAACAGTGGCCAAAATAGCTCCATATAATTTGATCAGTCAGTAGCCCAAGAGTTTGATACCAGTAGTATTTAATAATGATATATACATTTGTTTCCAAGATTAATTTCAAAGCCAATCCACCCTGGTTACTAACTCAGCCCAACAAATAAGCCTTCTCCATCTGAATAGTAAAGACAGGACGTGGAGGCCTGTCTCCTCTGTAATGACGTGAACAGTCTCCCCTGAATCCTCTGAGGTGGTGGTGAGAGAACCCGCTGGTCAGACAGGCACCCAGGTGAGACCAGCCAGCCAGTTTCTGGGTTTGCCGACCATGGCTGGTCCAGAAGGGACCTGGGATTTGAAGAATGAACAGAAGGCCAGGAGATTTCTATGTAATCATCAAATGTGTTTACAGCCAGGCCCCAGTTTTCACCACCTCTCCTCTAACCAATCCATTCGCCTAGCCACTCCTGAAAGCCACCTACGTTTAGCTTTTCACCACCTTGATTCAAGAATTTGTCAGTTTCTACCAGGCGGGTAATATTACCAGGCAACCGTTTCCTGATCGATGTATGAGCGCCATCTAGGTGTGAATGGAGGTAACTGCAGCCACAGTCCGCAAACTCGTCCCTGCAATTCTCTTTGACAGGTTTCTCCAGGAGCCGTTGCAGCAAGAGCAGGAAGGAAGGACTACAAGAAGATCCTTGTTAAATGACTCAATACTGGTCAGTTTACCTAGAAAAGCATATTGACTAGGTTTCTGCTTCTGAAGACTTTGTTATGGAAGACTGGAAAAAGAGGTTAATAAATTTACCTCAGGATCATATGCACTGAAATCACGAAATGCGCAGAATGTTAAGGGAGCCAAGGATAGGTTATTCCCCAAACAATCTCTGCCACCAAATTTCTGATGAAACTGGGTGACATGACATCTCTCCACATTGTCTTCTCGGTCTACTAGAGCATTTTCTTTTCTTTCTTTTTCTTTTTCTTTTTTTTTTTTTTCTTTTGGCTACACCCATGGCAAGTAGAAGTTTACAGGTTTGGGATTGAACGTGAGCCACAGCAGTGACAATGCTGAACCTTTAACAGCTAGGCTACCAGGGAACTCCCGTCTTCTCAATATTCTCTCTCTCCTTTTTTTTAAAAGTTGAGAGTTAAGTTTTATTTGGGGCAAAATTAGGACTTAAGCCCAGGAGACAGAGTCTCAGGTAGCCCTGAGGAACCACTCCAAGGTGAAGAGGGAGGAACTAGGATATATAGGAGTCTTTGCAACAAAGGACAGGTAGCAGGAACAAAAGAGGTCTGGGCTCACGGCTCAGTATTCTCAATGAGCATGTTGGACAGTGTGATATAAACCCTTCTTACAAGGCCCAATTCCGGGATACCACAGGGTACTTCCATGTGACAGCTTTATATGGCTACTGTTTTGTTGCAAGCTGGCAGGTGGAACAAGACACACAGAAGAAATTATCTTGAGACCCTTTGGAGGTGACTAAGGCAGGCGCTACCTAAGCCCATGCATATTCTCCCACTTCCCCTTGACCCTAACAGAACCCTGACAGTGTTTGCACTGGCAACGTCCCCAGAAGACCAGACCCATCAGGCCTGGCTAACCAGGAGTCAACAAATTAGATGATGCTGCTGAGAAAGCTACTGCTTGAGGAAAAGACACAGACTCGATTGACAAGAAGCCTCGGCCCTTCTTCCTGCCTGGAATATGGACTTGGTGCAGCCGAGGGTCACCTGGTGCTTATGGGAACATGCAGTCACCTGCTAGGGGGCCAGAAGGAGTCTTCGTCCTTGACAAGAGCATCTTCTCTGGCCTAGGGCCTCTTCCTCTGGGGTTGCTGGTCCATGGGAAAAACACCCCTGCCTTTGGTTAAATCACTATTGTTGGATTTCCGTTACAAGCAGAAATTCATCCCTGACACAACAACTCAGGTTTTGTGAGTTAAGCATGGGGGAAATTTGACCCCATTTTCTTATTCAACAAATATTAGAGTATGTGCCTGGAACCATGTGCCAGTAACTGCCAGGTATTAACCACCACGAGGTGGGGTAGGTGTATGGCAGTGTAAGCCATCAGAAGGCACTGGAAGAAAGGGAGGTGGTCAGAGCTGTCTCCCAGCAGTGACTCCTTAGATGCACGGTCAAGAATTAGCCTGGTTAAATTAACCTGCTAAAGAAGGGGAAAGAGGGCTACAGCAGACACTGTTGTTTGCCAACCCTGTGGGCATTTTCCCATCTACCATATGATGCTCTGATTTTCATTCCAGTATCTCCCCACCCCCCACCTCCCTTTAGTGTCTGTGATTGGTTTAGGATGGGCATGAGACTCAGTTCTAAGTAATGAGAAAGGAGGCAAATTCTGCTGTCAGGGTGACTAGAAAAGTTTTCTTCGCTCTTAAAACAAACACGCACAGAAAAGAATGGACTCTTCTCTCTTCTGCTGGACCTCATGTCTGCCTCCAATGCTCAGACCCATGGCGGATCTCCCTAAATATGAGGGAAGTGAGCCAGAGGTGACCACGCAGGGTTTGGCAAAGTGCAAAGATGAAGGGAAACTTGTCCTCAGTGGTATGACCAACTAGCCGCCTTAATCGACCCTGGAACTATAAGGCTCCCAGGCTTATGTTACATGAGTTAATAGATCCTCTTAGTGCTTGAGTCTTTTGGATTGGATTGTCTGTTACCTGCAGCCAAAAATATCCTGCTACAAAGGCGTTCTAGGCAGATGCAGTAGCACTGACTAAAGAAATGAGAGATATGACAGAGGATGACCTGTTTTAAGACCATTTTAATGGGAAAGGCTGTACCACATGAAAATGACTATTCCATTGTTGGAAAATTCTCTTGCTCAGGAACTTTTCAAAAATGTTGACAGAAAGTGTGTTATCTCAGAAAGTACCACCTCAGCCTTAGGAGAGGCAGATTTTTCAACTGAGAAAAAGCATCTGATCTTCAAGCAACCCACATAGCAGAGGGGATATATGACAGTCTTTATTTCCAGGAATTGCCTCTGGCCCTTTCTTCTAACAAATGAAAGAGAAACATTTGAAGACCATTTGCCATGTGGCTTTCGTTTTGAAATGGCATTTGACTGTTGTGTTTTAATTCAGTACAGAGTTTAACAGTTTAAGCAATGCTTGCTGCGGAAGGGAATAGGGTGGGATATAGTTTTTAACAGGCACCTTTCATGCTTTTCAAAAGCACCCAACAAGGAATGTTTTACAAGTGATCTGGGATGACGCAATTCTGCAAATGCCCAGCAGAGGGAGCCAGAAGTGACAATGTACAGGTACCCACCCTTGCCGGCAGAGGCAGATGGAGGTGTTTTTGCTTCTGAAACCAATAAGCATTTTCAGTGGGATGTTTCAATGCTTCCTCTTGGCAATATTTAACATTCTCTCCCTCATCCCAAATTCTGAGGTACACTGTGTCATCAAGTGATGTTTTCACGTCTAGAAAGAGACGGATCTGTTTTTCTGTTAATTACAGGTGGAACTCCAGTTGAGCAGAGCTAAGTCAGGAAAAGAGACTTGTGGGCAGAGGACAGTTTTGCCATTTAGATAAAAACAGTATTTATGAGCAGCCAGAGCAGCCCAGGGAGGCCAGGCGAGAGGCACACAGCAGATGGGTCCAATCTCCTCCCAAAGAAATGCTTTGAATGCAAAAATGAAAACAGTGCAAATCTTTCATCCTCCCCCCTCCACCACCAACTCCACTTTGTATTTTGAAGGGTTACAAACTTAAAGAAAAATTTGCAAGAATAGTTCCACTAACATCTACACACCCCTCCCCTAGAATCAGTGACTGATTTGCCACACTCGTTTTCTCCCTCTCTTCCTCTTCTCTCCTGTCCGTCCCCTGTTCATCAATTCCATCAACATTTCTCAAGTACCTGAAGTTGATCAGACTGTTCTCAGGCACTCAGATCAAGGCAGTCAGATGTGTAAACAATAACACTATGATCTAATGAGAAGAGAGAGGCCTTCAAGACAAGACACTTTGGGGACTGGAGGCACAGTACAGGAGCGACAGCGCCCCCCAGAGTCAGGGGATGGATGTGCCCCAGAGGTGAGCTATGTGGTTGACAGAGGAAGAAAAGGATTTTGAGGGAGAGGGAACAGGGTCGAAAGGCAAGGAGGATTCAGAGTCATGGGTCCAGGGGTTGAATAGTTTTGTCTGTCTCATTTCTATTCTTCTGCTTCCATCTCCTCTCCCTAGATGGTGAAAAGATGTAACAGTTGTAACGTGCTTATGGAGCATGCCGGGCTTTGTGCCAAGGACCACATATACATCTTCTCATTTAATCCTTTTATCTTTGCCAGATCTATACTGTCATCATCCCTACTTTACAGCGTGGGAAACGGGGCTCAGAAAAGTCACGAAATTTAACAAAGGAGACCCAGCTCATGAGTGGCAGATAAGTAATTGCTTATGCATTTTGTCATATCTTCTTAATGCTCTATGGCAAAACACTCTGCTCCCAGGACTCCAGATGCTTCCTTCCATCCTACCTCCCCGCCCCCACCCACCCTGTATCCCAAGTTAGTGGGAGAGCAGCTTTCTTAGCACCAATGGTTCCCTTCACATGAGTCTCATACAACCCGCTATTCTGTTCATATCACAACACAGCTCCTGTCACTCAGTGTTCTCTGAATCTAATCACAATGTCCTAGATAATTACTGTACGTGGTTCCCGTCTGTCTTTGCTACCCCCCAGACATCAAGATCCAGAGTTGAGTCCCTGCCACGTCTTAGCACTATCACCACCTCCAGCGCTGCCATTAGGGTTCATGGTGCACCCCACGCTGAGCTCAGATCTTTATACACAAAACGCCACCTCGTTTAATTCTCCCAGAAGTTTATGAGGTGGTCTCAGGCTCTCTAATTTATATGGAAAGGGACTGAGTCTAAGAGAAAGGACATGATTCCTTCAAGGTAATTTGGTTAGTAAATTCATACTCATGCCTGGCTGGAGAAGGACCAGAGAGGGCTGAGCTGAAACAACTGATTCAGAACTAAACCTCAAAGAAAGCAGCAGTTTATTTAACAGGTCCCCACACAACTGCCCTCAAGTGTTATTTACAGTTCTCCAGTGTCATCAAAAGAAATCACCCATCTAACTCACATTTTTCCCAGTTATTGTCCCTATTATTCTACTTCCACCTATTTTAATTTGGGCCTATTTAGTCTATCACCAGCTCTGAATGAAACAGTAATTTATGCCAGTTTCCTTAGGAGCTGCTTCTAAAACGTACATGTCATTTCAATACTGAACACTAGATGTCACTATTTCCAAGTTCTACAAAACCTCCCTTTCTAAGGTCTGGGGTGGGGGTGGCGGGTTGTCATCACCAAAAAGCATTAGAGTCACATTACGTGATACTGTCTTACTTAATCTATAAAAACTGGAACACAGCAATAAGACACAGAGTTCCATTAAATATGCTGCCTGTGTTCTCTAGCTTCACTTTGAGGGAAAAAAAAAAAAAGCCTATTTTTTTCCTCAAGTGAGAAATAATAGCAAGAACATATCCAGAACCACTGGAACAACAGGCATTGTCCTTTACTTATTTGAAACCTCCCATTGCATGTGTAAGGTATTTAGATCAGACTTTAAACTGATTTAAAATCCAAAGGATACAATGATTGTTCACCCAGGAAAAGCTCATCACAGCTATCCCAAGGAAGACCAGCATGCTTTAAAGTTTTAAAGTACAGTTTTGAGGAAACAAGGCCAGTCTTTGGAAACCACAATTTGAATTCAAAGTCTTTTAACTCATGTGATTCTATTTAGCCCCTTGATAATCATGGCCATTCCTGACCTTCCTTCCTTATTAGTTCATTTTGATGAGTTTGGACATAGGGCAAAAAAGAATCTTTTCTCCTGGCACACTCCCAAGATTTGGTTAGGAGATCAGGTCTAGAATATCCTTAATGCTACAGTTACCAGTATTATGCTGAAAATAAAACGTAAGAGAAATAGTAAATTTCAAGCCATCAGGAGATGAGTTGATAAACTTTAAGAAATGTATAGAATCCATATGGCTATTAAATAAAACTTGTAGAAGGTACCACCGTTTGTTGAATAACAGAAAATAGTACCTCAAGAGCCGAGTTGCTCTTAGGGGTAAGAATTTTTTTCTGTTGTCAAATCCAGTTTGTTTTAAAAGCAAATAGCTGCTAGAGCGTTTATTCTGTGCTTTTCAATAAATATTAACAAATTTCCTAGTTCCTCCCTTTTTTTTTTTTTTTTGGCTTTCTCCCAGCCATGAATGAGATCTTGATCTGGCTTACCATGCTTTTGCCATCAGAGTACTTTTCTTCCTTTTTAAAAAAATTTTTGTCTCTTTTGTGTGTGTGTGTGTGGGGGGCACTCCCATGGCATATAGAAGTTCCCAGGCTAGGGGCTGGATCAAAGCCATAGACGCCGGCCTACGCCACAGCCACAGCAATACCAGATCTGAGCCATGTCTGCGGCCTACACCACAGCTCATGCAACGCCAGATCCTTAACCCACTGAGGCCAGGGGTCGAACCTTTGTCTTCATGGATCCAAGTCAGGTTTATTACCGCTGAGACACAAGGAGAACTCCCAGAGCACTTCTCATGATTGTTACTTCTGCCATTCCAGTGCTAAAACTTATGGAACATTTGTTTTTCAATCAAGTAAAAATGTATTGTAAATATGAAGTCTTGCTGAGGCCCCTAAAGAGAGATGGTATTTTCAAGTGATAAACAAAGAAATCTTTCCATTCAGAGGCCATGTGCACATTAGCTCCAAGCAAAGAACAAACTTACCTTTCCTAAGTTTAAATGCCAGTCCGTTTTATTTCTCTTTCAAAATGTATGTTCTGGTATTCATTTAGGAATAGATATACAGGCTAACAGAATATAACAGGAAGCCCAAATACATACATGCATATATATATACATATATATATATGCACACATACATATGGTAATACAGAGGGAACCCCAAAATAGTGGGGGAAAGATTTATTCAATTATGGTAAGGGCATAACTGCATAGTCATCTGAAACAAAGTAAAATTGAATCCATACTTCACACAATCCACTAGAATAAATTCCAAATGGATTAATATAAAATGTAAAAATATAAAAGCATACAATTTCAAGACTATTGAAAGAAGACACAGAAGAATTTTTTTTAAACTTTAAAGTATAGAAAGTCTTTCCATGACACAAAATCTAGAATCGGACAAGAGAAAATTACTAAATTCTCTGTTTAAAAAAGTTAAAACCCCTGCCCAGCAAACAAATAAATAAAACCCCATGCGCAAAGGCGTAGGTCAAAAGGCTACTTGGAAAAAAAAAAAGTCTTGAAATTCATATCATAAAAAATTCTTTCATGTATAAAAGTTCCTATAAATAAGGGAAAGCTCAACAACCCAACAGAAAAACAGATCACAGGAGAGGAATATAAATGCTTCCCAGGTCAGAAGATCCAGGAGCAGTGCTGGGCTGGGACCGAAGTGCAGCAGGTTAGGCACCCAGGTACAAGACCTTGAGAATCTCATTTTATCCAGTGCCTTCTAAAATTCTGTATCTGAGGCACCCCATTCGTCCTGCTCCAGGCCCTGAACAGATCGTAAACCTATGAAAAGATGCACAACTGCACTCAAAATAAATGCAAATGAAAACTGCCTGACAAGCCATTTTTCACTTATCAGACTGGCAAAAATCCAAAGGGTGGACAACACAGCGCCCTCAGACCCTGTTGGTCCAAAGGTTAGTTGTTTCAGCTACTCAGGAGTGCAAATCGCCACCCACCAGGCATGAAAATCGCAAATACCTATGGACTCTTAGCTCACTTCTAAGACTTTATCCTACTGATCCAGGCAAACATAAAATGACTCATGCACAGGAGTATTTATGGTGGCGCTGCCAGTGATGGTAAAAGGTTGGATACAACCTAAACATGCCTCATGGTTAAATAAAGTATGGTTACTTCATACAGTGCAGCATCAGGCCCCTGTCAAATGACAAGGCATGTGCTGTAGAGACTGAAAAGGAAAGTTCTCCAAGACCAGTTAAGTAAGAAAAGCAAGGTCCAGGAGTTCCCACGGTGGCTCAGTGGTTAAGGAACCCGACTAGGATCCATGAGGACGCGGGTTTGATCCCTGGCCTCACTAAGTGGGTTAAGGATCCGCGTTGCCGTGCGCTGTGGTGTAGGTCGCAGACACGGCTCGGATCCCGCGTTGCTGTGGCTGTGGCGAAGGCCGGCGGCTACAGCTCCTGTTAGACCCCTAGCCTGGGAACCTCCATATGCCGTGGGCGCGGCCCTAAAAAACCAAAAAAAAAAAAAAAAGAAAGAAAGAAAGAAAAAAGCAAGGTCCAGAGCTGTGTGTGTGATATGCTACCTCATGGGAAGAATGGGAAGATAACATTATACAAATTGGCAGGCAGGAACATAAAAGTATCTGCCTAGAAGAAAGGAGCTATAGGAGAGTGGTTATTTCCTGTGGGCGAATGGGAAACGCAACGGGTGGGGACAGTCACATTTTTGGTATCAGAGCCATGTATATAGATTATTATCTATTAAAAATACGACAAAAAAATGTAAGCATTTTCAGCCGGCACTTTTGTCCTCAAATATCTATTTGTACCTGACATATGACACCTCCAGATACCCTTCCATCACACCCGCAGCACTACTCACGACTGGGTTGGATCTGACTTTTGGCAGAAATGTAAACAAGATGCCCAAACTCGGTGCCTGGGTGAGGGGCTTTCAGGATCCACTGGGGTCCTCGTCAGGCTGGGAAGCCTCCCTTTTTATTTTGTTAAGTCTGATTCTATTGGTTAAGAACATGAGCTGACTCAGCAAGAAGGTGCAGAGGGACCAAAGGGGACAAGGGGACGGCTCTCCTTGGCCTTGATGGTTTTTGGAGAGACTGCCTGGGGATTCCGCAGGCAACGGAGCTTTCTGCATTCCTAAAAATTTTTTTTTCCTTTTTGCCATATCTAGGGCCACATCCGCAGCATGTGGAGGTTCCCAGGCTAGGGGTCTAACAGGAGCTGTAGCCACCGGCCTTCGCCACAGCCACAGCAACGCGGGATCCGAGCTGCGTCTGCGACCTACACCAAAGCTCACGGCAACGCCAGATCCTTAACCCACTGAGCAAGGCCAGGGATCGAACCCTCAACCTCATGGTTCCTAGTCGGATTCGTTAACCACTGAGCCATGGCGGGAACTCCTAAAATTTTTATTAGGTACCTGGTGGAACGGTATCTGCAGATGAGCTTATACATATACAACGAGCGATGCAAAGCTCTGCAGCATCTGTATTGTAACAGATCAGACTCAGATGGTACTTCCAGCCTGTGCTCGTTCAGGAACAGAAATAAGGGCGGACTGGGCCAAAGGTGGGACTCTTCATCTGGCCCCAGGGACTTTGCTGAAGCTTCCTCTCACTTCTCAGGCAGCACTCCTGCCAATTTAGATAGAATAGCTCTTTAAGTTCCCCTTGTGAAAGGCTGCCTGTTCCCTCAGAAGCCCAGGGGAAATGGACATTAAAATCCTCCCTGTTCGGACACTCCAGTAAAGGGGGGAACCCCAGGAAGGTCACCTTGTAGGCTCTAGACATTCTACTTCATCCTTACCTGAGCAGCCCCTCTGTCATCTGTTTTAATATTACAGATGCTTGGAGTTCCGGTCATGGCGCAGAGGTTAACGAATCCGACTAGGAACCATGAGGTTGAGGGTTCGATCCCTGGCCTTGCTCAGTGGGTTAAGGATCCGGCGTTGCCGTGAGCTGTGGTGAAGGTTGCAGACGAGGCTCGGATCCCGCGCTGCTGTGGCTGTGGCGAAGGCCGGCAGCTACAGCTCCGATTAGACCCCTAGCCCTGGGAAACTCCATATGCCGTGGGCGCGGCCCTAAAAAATGATAAAAGGCAAAAAAAAATATTAGAGATGCTGGCTGACCCTCAAATCTGTTCTTGACCCATTATATCATCTGGCTTCCAGAGCAATTTTTCAGGGCCCAGAGAATGACTCAATGGAGGGTTTTCTACTGCTAAAGACAACGTGAGCAATGTGTGGGTGCCTTGGAGGAAAGAAGAATGGTGCCATCAGGAGGAGGCCAGTTCACACCCAAGGGCAAGAGCAGGAGAAAGCACAGAACGATGCTCTGGATGTCCCTCAGCTCCTGAGCACCCCCCGGGCATGGGGTCCTGGCCACAGAGCTGGCGCACATCTCCTCCACTCTCTGGACCTGCATGGCCAGTAGCACTGCCCCCCTGTCACCCGACCCTGTCCCCCTCGGAGACCTTCCCTGATCCTCTAATACGTGCCTCTCACTGCTGTTCACTATTTCAGTTCCCTGTTAACTTCATAGTGCTCATCAAAACTTGTCCTTCCTTTGTTAACTGATCTTTTTCTCTTTATTACTTTCTGCACCGGATTTTAAGTTCCAGGTGGGTCAGAACCAGGTTCATCTTCCCCACTGCTCTGTCTCCAACACCTAGTCCAGCATATGGCTGTGAGCAGCTAAAAGTATTTGTTGAGCTAATTGTGTACATTGCTTGGGTTGTTAATAATTAATAGGTATGTATTAATTAAGAATTCCAAACAGTTTATGTTAGGTGAGTAATCTCAATGTTTGAAAATGAGAAAAATCATAGATAATGGAAAAGAAGTACATATAATCCGTCAACTTTCCTCAAGTTCACTTTAGGTTTCTGCTTAATTTTCTCTCTCTTTTTTTTTTTTTGCTGCAACCGAGGCATGAGGAAGTTCCTAGGCCAGGGATTGAATCCATGCCACAGCTGTAACCAGTGCCACTGCAGTGTCAACACTGCCCGGATGCTTAACCCACTGAACCACGAGGGAACTCCTAGGTTTCTGTTTAAGATTTCAGGAGGCCCTGACCACAAACAGGGCCTGGGCTCTGCATTTTTTTCTTTTTTTTTGTAGGGCCACACCTGAGGCGTATGGAGGTTCCCAGGCTAGGGGTAGAATTGGAGCTACAGGAGGTGGCCTACACCACAGCCACAGCCACAGTCACAGCAACTCGGGATCCGAGCCGCGTCTGCGACCTAGACCACAACGCTGGATCCTTAACCCACTGAGTAAGGCCAGGGATCGAACCCGCAACCTCATGGTTCCTAGTGGGATTTGTTTCCGCTGTGCCACGATGGGAACTCCTAAAATTTTAATGCTTAGTTGATCCTATTCTTGATCATTTTTTGGAAAGGAGGTTAGGAAAGCCAGTTTCTAACTTGTTCTTCAGTTCATTCATTTACACATTTTTAAAACATTTATTAAATAATCTTAATAACTTAAGCACTGTGGATACAAATATGTCTAACACTGACTGACTCTCTGCCTTAGCAGCTCAGACATATGTCAAAATAACTGTAACATAATATGATAAGCATTTTAATACGCACAAACAGAAAGTGCTTTAAGAATACAGTCTGCTTGGGGAGGGGACACAAGAGAGAGTCCGCTGAGGGTGACAGAGCCCAGGATTCCAGCGAACTAACAGCTCTCCACCCTGTTTCCAGGCTTGCATCAGGCACACATCTGGCACAGGCAAGACCACTTTACCCAGTGCAACGATTCTCTTGGTTTCACTGAAGGAACAACAGAACTCTAAGCAAAAGCCCACAAAATAAAGCCCGTCGTAAAAAAAAAAAAAAAAAAAAAAGCAACTTAGGGCAAAGGGCAGAGAAGAGAGCAGAGTGGTCTGGTTCAGGAGAGCACAAGAGCAGTTTATAAAGGAAGAAAGCCTGAACGCACAGGCACACACACCCAGTACGTCATCCTTCTGGTCAGGGCGACACGTGGTCCAGAACTTATCTCTGCACATGTGGAAAGAGTTACCTTGCTTAATCTACTGAATAAATACAAAACTATCCAATGACTTTTTTTTTCTTTTTTTGTCTTATCTAGGGCCACACCCGCGGCATATGGAGTTTCCCAGGCTAGGGGTCTAACAGGAGCTGTAGCCGCTGGCCTACACCACAGCCACAGCAACGCGGGATCCGAGCCGCGTCTGCAACCTACACCACAGCTCACGGCAACGCCAGATCCTTAACCCACTGAGCGAGGCCAGGGATCGAATCCGCAACCTCATGGTTCCCAGTCGGATTCGTTAACCACTGAGCCACAACGGGAACTCCTCGACGATGTGTTCTGATCAAAACCCGCGAGCCTATTGGGAGGTGGGAAAGCCCCTCTGAGCATGGGTGGTGGGGTGGGCCCTGCGTGGAAGGCAATGGCCAAGGGGAGATGAGGAGGGCAGGTGGGGGGCAGAAAAGGGTCTTTCTCTTAAACAGAAAGCACCATGGGAGATCGCATCATTCTCCCACTCACTTAGCTTCTTCCTGTCATTAGCTCTGCCCGGACTCAAGAAATTCAGCTTGAGCAAAATTAAAAGCAAGATGAGGGAGTCAGCAGGCTGGGGAGGTGCCACGCACTCTCCTTGACCTTCCAGGCCTTGGGTCCCAGGGATCTGAGCAAGGGGGTTTCACGGCCTTATATTCTCAGCATCAACTGCCCTGCCCATCCCAGCCAAAATGGAGAAAGCTCTGTGTTGCATTTAGGACCCATTTTATTTGCTGAAAGACAACAGATAAAATTCCTCAATTCATTTACAGATAAGGTTGAAGCACCTATTCACAAGCGAGGTGCCAGGAACTGTTGCCAACCTGGACAGGTGGCAGGCAGGAGTGATGGGAACAAAGTGTCACAGGAAGTGGGAACAGAAGAACAGAAACAGTGCTCCAGGGGATCAGCCAGTGGCTTTTGAGCAGAGTCCACTGGGTGGCCCAAGAGTGGACACTGGAAGGGCTCTTTAGGATGCCAGGCAGTGTATACATTTTTGTGAAGGTGTAGCCCTGCAAGTCTGCTAGGTCAGGGAGTGACACGTCCCAGCCCTGCCAGCACTGGGGCCCAGGAGGCCTGGCAGGAGACAGATGATGAAGGGCCTGGACTTTATTCCATAGGCAATGGGGAGCCACTTCGCTGTGCAGTAGAAATTAACACGACACTGTAAATCAACTATATTTCAATTGAAAAAAAAAGAGGAAGGCAGATTCTCTGCGTGCTTCAGATGCACTCTCTCGCTTTAGGAAAAGTCAGGGCGAGAGCCCTTTGCCTTCAAAGCCTGGCTATCTATCTGCAGTCTTTTGCCTAAAGCCAACATTTGGGATCCTTCACTCCCTGTCAAGAAGGAAGTGTCATCCAGGACTGCGGGACTGGAGAGGAATCCTCAAGCTCTCCAGCCCCCAGCCCAAGGACATCTGCCTTCTTCCTGCCTCTCTTCCAATTCTTGGATCAAAGACACCGTAGGAGCTCCAGCAACAGGGTAAACAGGCTAGTGGGGGAGTGCTCAGTCGGGCACTAGGATAAAGCATTCCAGCTCGCTCTGGGAGGACCCGGGGGCTTTTCTGCGGCTTGGCGTCCGGAGGACGCCCTTCTCCTCCAGCTACTCTTCTGGGGGTTTAGCTCGTATCCTTATTTAACACTTGTCACTTTTTATTAACTTTTGTTGCAGGCCTGGGTTTGCTTTCAACTCTCGGTGGCCAGCAGAGGCTTCCTGGAGCTATTGCAGATGTAGACGCCCCTGTGTGTTGAGAGTGACAGCTCTCTCAGGCGCAAGTCAGAGACAGAGACAGCAATTTGAATTCCGGGCTTCCAAATATTCAGGAAAAGGGCACTTTACCCTTTGAAAGTTGCCAAGGGAGACAGAACGACAGTCTGGGAAGCAAGTGTGCTTCGGATTATTTAAATTGAAGTTCTAAGAGGACAGGACAGTCAGTAGTTCCAACAACATCAATAAGCAAATTTCAGGCAAATGAACAGGGAACAAATATGAAGTAATATCAGTGTTGTGCTTGTAACAACAAATTCCTATTCATCTGCTCACATCCTAGGGGATGTGCCTCAGTTTTTCAGCAATTATCGTCTCCAGCCCGTGTTGTCCTCCACCACTGGTTTTCATCAATTAACCCTTGTCCCTCTAAGTGTGTGTGTTTTTTTCATCTCCTCAGCTCAAAGACACCTATGCCACACTAAGAAAAGAAGCTCCCCCAGTGGAAAGAGATGACATTGCGTCTTCCTTCCAGCTCATCTCACCTCTCTATATTTACATTTCCGGTTTTTCGTGGACCGTATGTTAATCAAAGCATCCTTTAAAACTTTGTTGCGAAAAGGTGTGATCTGTGGATCGGCGGCACCAGCATCACAGCGGAGCCTGTTAGAGATGTAGATGGCTCCAGCCCCTTCCCCAGACCTACCAATGCAGAGTCTGCCACGATTCACACTGCAGCGTGAGGACACGGCCTCGAAAGATAACGTGAATCTCACAAATCTATAATCCGCCAAAAAAAAAAAAACCTAAATACTCTTGCATAGAAGATTCAAATACAACAGGACGTATGTGGACATAAACATAATACTAAGAAAAGCCAGTGTGCTTTACTAGAGCCAGACCTGTGATGAGGCGCTTCCATGTATTAATTAGCTCATGACTCTTCACTACAACGCAGGAGGTATCACCCACCGTGTGTTCATGACCTGGAGACTGGCCCTTGCCACCTGCCTCTACGCGGATTGAATCATGAGCCACTGCAGCTGCCGACCCTCGGCCCCCGCTGAAGGAGCTCAGGGTGGGGATCAGGACTGAGGCGCGCTGTGCTTTGGGAAGACTGGCAGGTCTTCGGACAGTTAGATCGTTTCAGGAGAAGATTTTATGAGCCCAATTCTTACATCGCCTCATACCTAGAAAAGCACTAAAATCCTTCCTGGTGACGTCTGCCTCTCGTGACTAGCAGTGACCTTCACGAGACAGGCAGCAAACTTCTGTAAAAATTCATGCTTGGCGGCATATACTTCCCTCTTTGCCAAAATCACATATATACTATTTCCCCCCAACCTCTTTGGGGCAGCCTTTCAGAGCTATCTGAAATTCTGCTTTCTGGGGGTATAGCCCACAGTAGTGAAAGCTCCGAATCCTAACAACTAGACCACCAGGGACCTCCCAGGTGGTGCATATTTTCTAAGTCCACAGGTTGTAGATGATGCAGAGGTACAGAGAGCTAACAGCACGTACACAAGGTCACACTGTCAATCATGGAAGAGTCAGGATTTGAACCCCAGCAGTCCGAGTTCAGAGGGCCTGTTTGTAACCACTGCACCAGACTACCTCCCAGCAGTGTGCACCTGTATTCAGTAACTAAAACAGTTGACGTGGGATCTGAAAGAAGCCAGGCTGCTATAAGGTGTATCATTTCAGGTTCAGTAACATTTAGAAGCAGAGACCAGTTGAGCCGGATACCACAAAACTCTAATGGAACCCCCGGGGGTATTATCTGAGGACCGTAAGCACAGAGCGGACGAGTGAAACCCAATGGTTTTTTCCAAAGGAGTAGAAAGTGGAGGCCAGACAGGTCTCAGCCTCTGGCGGGCCTCCCATCGGGTTCCCTGCATCTTCTCTACGCATCCTACCACTTTGGGGGTTTCCTTTCCCCCCAGAGACACCTCATGTGTTCCTGACACCAAATGACAGCTTTTTTCCTTTCTTAACTTTATTCACCATCTGAGAATACTCACACTGCTCTGATAAATTATTTTGTATCCTATTTAAAACCTCGTTAAGAAAAAGGCTGGAGGGGGAAGGTGATGCTTATAAATCATACTTGAGAAGCTCTCATACTAAACACTGTGGCCGTGGATATTCAGAGTATACTAGGAACTGTCAGGTGTGAAAGCCCAAGAGCTGATTTCCTTTGATGAAAATCAATCCTGCCAGCAATTGAGTTAATTAAGATAGAATTTCAGTCTGGGCTCCAAGAAATCATTCACCCGCTAGAGTCACAGCACCTCTCTTTCATTTATAGACGGAAAGAGGGTGGGTGTCCAGTTCCCAATTAATGTGGCTGGGGCATTGATGCCATCTCCTCTGAGGTGCCCATTTTTAACCAAATAGTGCTTTCTTTCTTCTTCTTTTTTGTTTTTTTGTTTTTTAGGGCAGCAGCGAGGCATGTGGAAGTTCCCAGGCTAGGGGTTGAATCGGAGCTACAGCTGCCGGCCTACGCCACAGCTACAGCAACGCTGGATCCTTAACCCACTAAGCGAGGCCAGGGATTGAACCCAGATCCTCATGGATGCTAGTCGGGTTCGTTAGCCACTGAGCCATGAAGGGAACGCCCCCAAATGGTGCTTTCTGTCAAAGAGTAGCATCCTACAAAGATTATCCCCAGCCCAGAGTGTTTGCAGAATGCGGGACGGGGAGTTCCTGGAACAGACTTCAGAAATCCAAGGAGGCCGAAAATTTCCTGTTGAAAGCACAACTTCTGCCATAAAGGCGCTAGACAACTTTGATTTGGAAGCCTGCCCTAGCTGGTGGGAGGCGAGATAAAATACACAGTGCCCTTAAAATGCCACCCTGACGACGCCAACTGTTTCTTGACTGATCCAGCAGTGACCTCTTCACAACCTTGACTCCAGACAGAGGTAAGGAAGGAACTCCAGTCAACGAGGAAAGATCGGAGTTTCTTAGGACGCACACCATGTAAACGTAAATCACTTAATAAGCAAAATGCCAAAGTGAGACCTGGCAACTCCCAGAGACCAAAACCACAGAGCAGAACAAGCCGCCCCATCTTACCCACTTCTCCTGGAGCTCATGTTCAGAGTAGGCGGAACCAAGGGTTGTGGGGAGAAAGCATGCCACAGCCTGGCAACCACTGCAGTCAGCAGTCACAGATCAGACACCCCGAGACCCACTCCAGATACCCCAGTTCTGGGGCACTCACCTTGCACTGCCCAGACACGCAGATGGCAGTGCCATTCTGGTCACAGGGCGTACCGTCAATGACCTTCTCGGCTTGCCGGACGTAGAAGCGGTAGCCCATGGCCTGGCAATTCAGCTCACACTTCCGATTGCCCTTGACTGTCAAGAGGAAAACAACCAAAATCAATCTTTTTCTCTTTCTGTATTTTTTATTGAGATAAAATTCACGTCACATAAAATCCACCCATTTTAACCCAAGGATGCAATTCGGTGGTTTTTAGTATATTCACAGTGTTGTACAACATCCCCACTAACTGATTCCAGAACATTTCTATCCCCCTAAAAGGAAATGCTGGACCTGTTAGCTGTCACTCCCAATTCCCTCCTCCTCTTAGACCTTGGCGATCACTAATCTATATTCTTTCTCTATGGATTTGCCTATTCTGGACATTTCATAGTCAAACATCTTTTAAAATGGCACGTAAGTTATTGCCAGGGGATGGTAGAGAGAACGGGCTGTACCTTTCTCCTCTTTTTTCCTTTTTTTCCTTTCTATGGGTGCACCTGTGGCATTTGGAAGTTCCTGGGCCAGGGGTCAAATTGGAGCTGTGACCGTCGGTCTCCCCCACAGCCACAGCAACACCAGATCTGAGCCTCATCTTTGACCTACGCTGCAGCTTCTGGCAATGCTGGCTTCTTAACCCACTGAGCAAGGCCAAGGATCACACCCTTATCCTCACAGGGACTACATCGGGTCTTTAACCTGCTGAGCCACAATGGGAACTCCAAGAGTTGCATCTTGATCTACCTGCACACAGTAGAGGTTTGATGCTAAGTGAATGTTCAGAAGGAATTCTTAAAGGATCTCACAAGGCAAATAATAGACTCCACTCTTAGACATCCTCCCAGCCTCCCATGCTGTCCTCCCATAGTCACAATTACATTGTATAAATCAGCAATTACAGTGTGCATACAACGCTTAGGTTCCACTTTTTTTTTTTTATTACTTAAAATCTCTGTAGTTATATCATTTTATGCTCTTTTCAATGGCTGGAGTTTCCTGTAGTAATTCCTCCATTATGAGATACTTAAGTGGTTTCTCTATCACCTTGGGTTGGAGTCCAAAGTTCTCAGGAAGGGATAAAACATCTTTCAAGAGCTGAAGCTCGCTTACCTTTAAAGTCCCATTTCCTACTGCTCTGCCTTAAATCTGTGCTCTGTCCCCACCTAAGCACTTCCTCTGTCCAGGTATCGCTTAACAGCTCCTCTGGCTTTGCCTCACTTGACACGTTCCTGATTCTACTTGGCTCTAGCTCCCAGGTCACTCGCTCTGGGAAGCCCTCCACGGAACCTGATCTCCCCCATATGTCCATCCATCCCCGGCTGATCCGGCCTCCTCTACTGTAAGGCTAACCGAACTTCATCTGAACTACGGCTGACTCACTTTTGTGTCCTCAGCACTCATTTGAGAGCTGGGCACACAGCAAATGCTCCACAAATCCCTGAGGAATAAAAGGGGGCTACAGAAATGAATACTGGCTTTTGGGTTTTGTTTTGCTTTGCTTCTGTTTTTTGCCTTTCTCTCCTCTCTCCCCATGAGAGAGGTTCCCCTACCTCAGAGTCTTTCTTTATATTTTTGTAACTTCACCTGGAGCCTGAGCTCTATCAATGCTATATTAATTACTGCTGCAACTAATACCTTCAGAGCAATCTTGCTGCCTCCAAATTAAGAACGAGAAAAATTTTCAGGCGAGATGTATTTCCATAATCCAAGGGAGAGAGACAAGCCAAGTATGCATTGAATTTGTTTAACTGTTTTTGGAGACGAGACTAATGCTATGCTCAGCCACAGACAACATGTTCCAGGGTCATGCCTCTGTCTGAAAATCTGATTATTGCATTGGATAATACTGACTTTTTCCTGCACAACACAATACATCATATTTTCCCCAGTGTGGCTGCCTGACTGTCATAGCAGTGAACTTCCTTCTATTCCAAAGCCATTGAAAACTGCCAACAGGAAATCACAGGCAACCTCTGGGACCACATGGTTTAAGGAAGATTGACTCTTCTACATACTCTGAGCTCTACTGGAGAAGCCAAGAGACTTGATTTCCTACCCTGGCTGCCCAAAAGATAAAAGAGGTGAGCTTGGAAAAGTCAAAGACTGACAAAGACGGAAGCACCTTTGGGAATTATCTAAAACCAAACTGTCGCTTTATAAACACACACACACACACACACACACTAGGCCTAAGAAAGGAAGTGACACACACACACACACACTAGGCCTAAGAAAGGAAGTGACAAGTTTCAGGGAAAACTTAGTCTCCTGCATTTTGCTCTCTTTGTCATCCAACTACCCAGACCGTGTTTCCTCTCTCCCAGCTCCTCACTTTCTGAAGGGATAAGCCAGAACTATCCAGGTGTGTTGCTTTTTATGTAATAAAAGGGTCTGAAAGGCAGCCTCACAGGGGGCAAGGGTTTTGAGTTCTCACTTCTCTGGGCTTCCTCCCAGTTACCTCTGTCCTTTGGGATACTATCCTGGGCAGCCACAACTCCATCTCGCTCTATTTGCAACCATACTACATACTATGAACAACAACGGCCACATGAAAACATGGCTAATTGTGAGACAATTTTGAAAGAATTCTCCAAGTGGCTCCATGAAAATAACTCAGAGGAATGGCCTTGAGTCTGGGCTTCACCTGAGAATCCAACCAGTCTCTAGGTCTGAGCTTCTGCCTAAGTGGCTTAGGCAGTGCCCCTGCTTTCTAGACCTGCAACAGAGGAAAGGGGGATTCCAGGAGATAAATGAAACCTGGGGATGAGTGGCTGCCTAACAAAACCGTCCCGAATCCTGCTGCCTTAGCAACACTCCACCTAGAGCTTCTCGTAAAATGACATAAGGGTCTGTCTTCACCAGACCCTGCCCATACTCCCCACACACTTAAAAATGCCACATCAAAATACATTTGCAGGGTTTCAAGGTTTTTCAAGGATAGTCACTTCATTCCTTTTTTTCCCTCTGACCAGAACTGCAATTTGGATGCTAAGAGCCTCTTCTCGAAGCAGATACTGTCATGGTTTTCTCTTTTTTTTTAATTTTTTTGGCTAGTTTTGTAATGTCTTAAAAGTTTTTTTAAATTATAGTTGGTTTACAATGCGCTGTCAATTTCTGCTGCATAGCAGAGTGACCCAGTCATGTGTAAACACACACACATATATACACATATATTTCCTTTATTATATTATCTTCCATCATGGTCTATCCCAAGAGACTGGATATAGTTCCCTGTGCTGTATAGCAAGACCTCATTGCAGAGAGGAAAAAACAGAAGAACACAAGCTGGAACAATTGTTTAAGAGCAGGTGAGCACATCCTTCTCCTCTGTGTTTATTTATCTCTCATTGCACTCCCTCTCTGTTCTGTTCTCATCTGGTTCCTAAATGTCCTTCCCAGCCCCACGGGGAACACCTTTATATTCTACACACCCAGGCGATGATCCTCAGTGTGGTCTCCAGACCGGAAGTATTAGCATCACCTGGGAACTTGTTGAAAACACAAATTCGTGGGCTTCACCTCCAATTCCTAAGTCAGAAACCTTGGGGATGGAGCCCAACAACCTGTATTTTGAAGCACTCCAGGTGTTCTGGTACATCCTTGCTCTAAGCAAAATCAAGTAGTAAACAGACTTGGAAGCTGCTGGTTATTCTTACTTTGAATCAAAGATGTCCAAATTCCATTCCTAAATTTAAAAGATAATATAAGCACTACCTTTAACTTAAGATACTGCCAGGTATCTGGATTCCTGATAGTAAAAAAAAAGCCCTCTGATCATTATAAAATGCTGGAGAATGTACAAGAAAATTTAGGTTACTTCGAATAAAGCGACCAATAGCTAAGTGGTTTACTCTCAGATACAGGTTAAATCTTTAAACAGGTCATTGAACTCTTCAGTTGGAAAATCCATTGACATAAGATTAAAGATATTTTTAAGTGACAGAGGACAAAGAAAATAGAAAAGGAACTAACAGTTACAAAATTTTAGAAGGTGGGAAGCAGAAGGATCCATGGAAATAACTTAGCAAACAGATCCAAGCAAACTGATCCTAAGCAGGAATTGAAGCAATAAAACTACCTAGTGTTGTGCCATCTCCAGAAGGTAACTTTGGAAATAGGGGAGAGAGAGGCCTAAAAACAAAAAAAAAATATCTATAACAGTGTTTAAGAATTAAAGGTTCAGAACACTGGGAAAAAGTGGCTATACTAACATGATACAAAATAGACTTTAAAACAAATATTTTTACTAGAGATAAATAAGAGCTTTTTTACAATGATAAAAGGATCAATCCATCAGGAAAACAATGAAGCCCCAAAATACGAAGCAAAACATGACAGAACTGAAAGGAGAAACAGAATTCAACAATAATAGTTTGAAATGCTGATACCCCACTTTTGACAGTGGATGGAACAGCTATACAGAATATGAATAACGAAATAGAAGACTTGAACAATACCAGACCTCCTAGACTCAGTGGATATCTACAGAACCTTCCACCCAAAAAAAGCAGAGTACACATTCTTCTCAAGTACACATGAAACATTCTCCAGAAGGGAACAAATGTTAGGTCATAAAACAAACCTTAACAAACTTAAGAGGAGTGAAATCATACAAAGTATGCTTCCTGATCACAATGGAATGAAATCAGGCATCCATATCAGAGAAATTTGGAAATTTCAGAAACATGTGGAAATTAATATACTTCTAAATAACTGATCAAGAAAAAATCACAGGGAAAATTAGAAAACACCTTTGAGATTAGTGAAAATAAAAATACATCTGATATATCAAAACTTATGGGACACAGTTATAGGTGTCCTCAGAGGGAAATTTATAGCTGTAAACACCCATGTTAAAAAAAGATCTCAAATCAATAACAACCTCCTGCCTTAAGTACTGAAAAAATAAGAGTACACTAAACTCAAGGCCAACAGAAGGAGGGAATCTAGATGGAAATAAATTAAATACAGCAGGGAGAGACAACAGAGAAAAATCAATGAAATCAATTTTTTTAAAGATCAACAAAATTGCCAAACGTTTAGATAGACTAGCTAAGAATTAAAGACAGAAGATTCAAAATACTAAAATTAGGAACAAAGAGTGGACACAACTACTGATTTTACAGAAAAACAAATCAAAACAAAAACAACCCCCTCCCCAAACTTATAGCCAGGGCAATTAGACAAGAAAAAGAAAAAGCATCCAAATTAAAAAAGAAGTAACAGCATCTCTGTCTGTAGTCACAGATGATATGATCTTTTGTACAGAAAAAAAGTTTAAATGCTCCAATAAATAAGTTCATCAAAGATACATGGTATAAGATCAATATGTAAAAATCAATTATATTTCTATACAATATCAATGAAACAACCTTAAAATAAAATTAAAACAATTCCATTGATAATAGCATCAGAAAGTATGAAACACTTAGGAACAAATTTAACAGAAGAAGTATAAGACTTATACACCGAAAACAAAACATTGTTGAAAGAAATTAAGGAAGATCTAAATAAACGGGAAGACTTGTTTATTCTATGTTCAAAAAGACTTAATATTGTTAAGATGGCAATGCTCCCCAAAACTGATCTACAGATTCAGTGTAATCCTAATCAAAATATCAACTGTATTTTTTTTTTTGCAGAAATTAACAAGCTGATCCTAAAATGTATATGGAAATACAGGGAACTATGTGCCTTGGCAAAACGGCAGTGAAATTTCAAGACACTTGGCACAAAGAAAAGATAACGCAGGCTGCCAGAGAGGAAACAAAACAAGAAACAAAATGGTATTGGATTTTTTAACAACTGGGAAAGCTAGAAAATAATTGGGCCTCATAATTTTTGAGGGGAAGTCTCAATTCTGTATCGATTACTAGAATTCTCTATCTAGTCAAAACATCAATCCTGAAGAAGTAATACAGGCACTGTCCGAAATTCAATTCTCACACAATTTAGCTCTCATGTACTTACTAGAGGATGTCTTCCACCACGGTGAAGGAATAAACCCAGAAAGTAGAAGGTGTGGGACACGAGGAAGAGAAGATCTAACCCAGAAAAGAAGTAAAGAGAATGCCCAGGACTAGGGTGAAAGGAGACTCTGACAAGACAGATGTGAACTAGGGAAATACTGGAGCAGGCCAGAAGGCTCCAGGAGAAATTCCTTCAAGAAAATGAAACGGATAAAACATCCAGTAAGGTCTAAGATATTGAGATTTTAAAATATTGAGATCTCAAGTTATTAAAAGATTTACACAGTTTAGAAGGGCTTGGGTTGAATTAGTGTGAAGTACTTAGAAGAGCAGACAAACTAAAAACAAAAAGGTATTTATTAACAACTAAAAAAAAAAAAGAAAGGATTTCAGGAAAAGGAATCATAGGATGTGGAATGCATGCTTCAGGGTCATGCTCACATTATCTATCATTACCATCCCAGTCCGAGTCAAGAGTTCTCTCAGCAGCTGGAAGTGCTGCTTGCTGGTAGCTCACAGCTGGATGGAACTTGCCCCCGGTCCAAGGGAGCCACCTCACCAGCCTCCTTCCCAGGGATAGTCCCTGTCCAAAGACTGGTCCATGTGGTTCTACAAAGGCCATTCTGTCTCAATTTGGGGCAACTGTGCAGGGCAATCCTAGCTCAGAGCATCCTGAACAGTTACTATCCGTGGAAGGTCCCTCTCATTTACTCAGAACCGTAAAAGACTTTGCTGTCTTTTCAGGAACTCAGCCTAAGTGAGAGAACAAAATCTTGCTTTTGAAGAAAGCAACATGTTACTGAAGATTCTAGATTTTAGCCAGCTTTGCAACTACCTAGGTTTGCATTAGCTCTTAGTAAGCAAGAGGGAGACTCCCCGAAGTGGCAGGAAATGAGGTTCAAGCTTTTCTCACAAGAGCACATTCTCTTGCCCTCACTTAACCAGGGAGAAAATTTCAGGTGAGAGAAAGCTCCTGTGAATAAACACGTGAGGCTGTTCTTGGAGAATGGGTAACATCTGTTCTTTGGATCCATTCAAATTTCACAAATTCACTCCAAGTTTAACACCGAAGTCCTCATTTCCCAGGCTCAAGTTCCGTTTTTTTGGTAGAATATATGATATCCCTGCTCAAGAAAAGCAGCCTCGTAAACGCAGCTCATAAAACTCGGCCGTGGCAGGGTGCTTACCCAACACATGCTGATGAGTGAAGTGTAAATGAATTAGAAACATGTGGATGCAATGTCTTAAATAAAATAAAAAAGGGGTTTGCTTGAAGTCCTAGCAATGGGTGCAGAGTTTTCAGCATTTGGTTGGGGTGAATGATCCAGAGGCAGCCAGAGCCGGGCTCGGCTTGACCTTCACCAACCGTGTGCTCTGTGCTATTCCTAGATCTATGCGCTGTTCCTCCTATTTATGACAAAGGATCTGCCTGCCTTGGACTCCAAATTCTGCACTAGACGCATATGCTATTTAAACCGCTTCCCCCCAGACTGCATTTTCCAGAACAAAGTTATGGAAAATAAGATGAGGAGACCGCTTCAAAGAGCCCAGACTCTTCTCTGGAATTAGAAAATTTTGCAGAAAAAGAAGAGAGGAGGGGTAAGACTGTATAATTTTTTGCTTTTCCTGTTCTGAAAAGGAAATTGTTTAGGGTACATACACTCCATTATTAAAATGTAAATGTGGAGTTTCCATTGTGGCTAGGTGGTAATGAATCCGACTAGTATGCATGAGGACACAGGTTCAATCCCTGGCTTCACTCAGTGGGTCAAAGATCCGGCACTGCCATGAGCTGTGGTGCAAATTGCAGACACGGCTCAGATCTAGCATTGCTGTGGCCGTGGTGTAGGCTGGCAGCTGCAGCTCTGAATCGATACTTCCATATGCCACGGGTGCGGCCCTAAAAAGACAAAAAAAAAAACCCTTAAATGCATAAAAGCATACTGCTTATCAATTATGTAATATAACCTTCTATTCCACATTATGACTGTATAATTGAAACCTGAGAAGTTTCATGCTGTGCCCTACTGAATCTTATTTAATTGACAGTTTTAACAGGCTTGGAGGAACCGGATTAGAAACAGTACACAAAGTACCTTTTTTAAATCCTGAAAAGTCATTGGCTCAATGAATGTTCCATAGATGAGTTAAATTCCTGCTCGCACTTACACATTATTTCTAGTAGGTAACACTTTGATGCACTGGTGCTCAAACTAGTGTACTCAGAATCACTTGGAGGTCTCATTAAAACACAGATCGAAAGACTCCACCTCTAAAATTTCTGAGTCATTTGGTCTGGCCTGGAGCCCCAGAATCTGCATTTCTCTCTCTCTCTCTGTTCTTTTTTAGGCCGCCCTTCGGCATATGGAGTTCCCAAGCCAGGGATCAGATTTGAGCCACAGTTGCAACCTATGCCGCAGTTGTGGCAACACTAGATCCTTAACCCTTGTGCCAGGCCGGGTATCGAACCCTCACCCCAGGGCTCCAGTGATGCCGCTGATCCCACTGCAACACAGTGGGATCTCCCAGAATCTGCTTTTCTAACAGGTTCCCAGGTGATGCCAATGCTGGTGGCCCAGGATCCGTGCTTTGAGAAGCACTGCTGTAACTGGTGCCATTGAACGAGGATGGGGAAAGGTGACCTGCTCAACAACCAGACCACTAGTTGGCACTCTGGGAATGCACCGCCAAAGCTGATGCACAAAGTGATGTTTGGCTAACTGAAACAAAAGTTACAGTTTTACACGTGCAAGCCAGCTAGTCCAGACTGCAATCGTTAAGAGGCCGTGCAAGGAGGAAGTTCCCTTCTGAGCTTGGCAGGTACTGTCTATACTGTATAGGAAACAGAGAAAAGAAACTTCTCTTTCTTTAGCACCTGCAGTTGCATCTGGCTGCCTAACCTCTTCTTGCCTTTTACAATTTTTATGTCCATTATTTATTGAGCACCTCCTATGTGCCAGACTCCTTATATATATTAACTTAGCCAATCCTCACCTATGGAGGATGCAGGCACTGAGGCTCAGGCAAGCTGAGTGGCTAGCTCACCAACACTCATGGCCCGTTTGAGGGCAGAGAGACGCCCTCCATGGCGGAGGTAGAGAAAGTGAGGGGAGATGCTACGGGATAAGGCTGCAGAGGCAGATCAGTAGCCCAGGGTGTGTAAGACCATCACTCCTGTAGGAGGAATGGTGCTCCACGAAGCACCACAGCTTGCATTCTTTGCACTTTTTCAGAGAGCAGAACATGGAACAGCAGTAGCTTCCCATTTGGAGAAAGTTCCTAGACACATAGTTTCACGGGAAATGGTTAATCCAACTTTGTCCAAGTTACCCAGCCTTCTTCTGAAATGTGTTCTTTTTCTCTCATGTCATAGTAAATCCAAAGCTGGGAAAAGTGATTGAAAACAAATACCGTTATGGAAAAAACACCATGCTGTTCAAAACGCTTCAAGCTGTGTGACATCTAGTGCTACAGCTTAAAATGTTACATTCAATCAAAAATAAAAGTTTGAAAGGGGTTCTGTCAGTAGAAAGCCAGGTTGGCCAATGGTCAGGAAAGCAGCTAGACAGCTTCAATAGAAGCGGGAGGTCATAACCAGTTTCTTTGGGGAAAATATGTATCTATCTGAGCAGATGTGGACATATTAAAATATGGAATATACACAGATCCTCCAGAAAAACCATGTGGCTGGGCTTGTTAGGGACTTGTTATGGACTGAGGCTGTCAAGAGCTCTGAGAAGGAAGCTGGGGAAGGGACAAACTGCTATGTAAAGTCAAAGCCTCAGAGGCCAGAGAAGATCAGAGGCAGAGGAAATGGTACCACCTCTGCAGGGGACACCCCAAGGAAGGTGGCTGGACGTCCCATCTCCTGCTATTATCAGAGAAAAATATATGCTTATATATGTATATGTATGTGTGTATATGAGTGTATACGTGTATATGTGGGTATGTTTACAAGTGTCTTCTATGTATCTATGTTGCATATGTGTGAGTGTATGAATGCATGTGTACATATATGCATGTGTATCCATGTACCTACATGTGTACCTTATGTGTAAGAGTGATGAAAGTATGTATACACGTGTGTATTCCTGTACATACGTGTGTATGTGCACCTGTATCTTCCAGAGTCTGTAGGCACCAAGCCAAAGCAATCAACAGGTATAAGAACACAGTATAGGCTGGTCCATAAGGCGGCAAAACTTAGCGCATGAACGTGTGCGCAGATGCAATCAATCAAGCAGTGGTTCTAACAGTCTCTCTCTTCTAAACATTTAAGAGCAGACACGGTAAGACACTAGTAAAAGGTTTTAGCAGGAAGAAAGTTTTGATGGCTTTAGGAATAGAAATTTTTAGTATGACGAATTCTCAGAATTCAGGGGAAAACTTCAAGAAGTCCTGGCTAAGACAGGGAAACAACCCAAATGTCCATCGACAGATGACTGGATTAGGAAGATGTGGTATATATACATGATGGAATACTATTCAGCCATAAAAAAGGATAAAATAAAGTCATTCACAGCAACATGGATGGAATTACAAACCCTCATACTGAGTGAAGCAAGTCAGAAGGAGAAAGACAGAGGTCATATGAAATCTCTTATAACTGGAGTCTAAAACACTGCAGAAATGAACATCTCAACAGAAAAGAAAATCACGAACTTGGGGAACAGACCTGTGGTTGCCAAGTGGGCGGGGGAGGGGCAGGGGAGGGGTGGGAGGGAGTGGGGATAACTAATGCTTTAATGATGGAATAGCAAGGAGCTCCAACTGTATTGCACGGGGAACTATATCTAATTACATGTGACAAATCCATATATGTACATGTAATCGGGTCACCACATGGTGCAGTTGGAAAATCTGACAGAAATCTGTAAACCAGCTATAATGCAAAAAAAAAAAAAAAGAAAGAAAAAAAAAGAAGTCCTGGCTAAACTTGGACTCAGCTCCCCCTCCTGGGACTTAATAAAACCTGCTGAAGAATGACTTTATCATGTCACCCCTCTTCCTACAGCCATCCTGAACTCTTCACTCTCCTCAGAACACTTACGTCCAACCCCTAAGATGAGTTTCAAGGACACTGTTCTCTACAAGTGGGTCCCTCCCTTACTTTAACAACTCAGCTGCTCTTGTCACTGTTCTGGAAACACACCATGAGCACTCCCATCTCTGTGGCTCTATTTCTTTTGTTGTCCTATCCAGAATGTCCTTGACATTCCAATCTATTTACACAAACCCTACCTCCATCATGTGGTTGTGAAACACACAAATGTAAAAACTGTGACAATTACTGTGAAGGCAGTCTCCCAGGGAATTTGGAACAGAGAAACTGACTCTGTGTAGCGTACGAGGAAAGACTTTAAGGAAGAAGTGACTTTTGAATTGAAATCTGAAGAATGAATTCATTTGATGAAAGAGGGGACGGAGAAGAAGATGTCCCAAGCATGGTACCAGCCTGTGCAAAGGCCCTGTGGCAGGAGGAACAGAAAGAAGGCCAGTGTGGCCTGGAGAGACAGCCTGGAGAGAAGTGAGCCTGGGGAGATGATCCTTCCGTTTTTTTTTTTTTGGTTGCACCTGCATCATGCAGATAGTTCCCTGGGTCAGGGATTGAACCCCATGCCACAGCAGCGACTATGCCAGATCCTCAACCTGCTGAGCCACCATGGAACTACGTGGTCCTTCTTGAAGTGCACAGTTCTCGTGATCTCTCTGGGTCAGGGTTGCCTGATAAAGTGCAGGACGTCCAGTTAAATGTTTCATATATACAGCATATGTTGTCTGGGACACATTTATACTAAATATTTACATTAAAAATATTTATCTGAAATGCAGATTTAACTGGACTTTCATTTTTTTTTTATTTGCCAGTGACCTAACTCTGGATATAACCAAAGGACATATTTCTTCTACATGACTCATTTGTATTCTTTATCACGATGGGTCTTATTTTTTTAGCTGCCTTGATATCTCTCCGTCTCTTATGACCTCGATCAGAGAACCTCAGAGCCAGAAGAGTCCTAGAGATCAGGAGTCCTAGAAATCAGGACTCTGTGGACCTTCTAACTCCACAGACAAGAACAGGAGGCTAGGAAGGTTCAGAGCGGCTCAAGGTCACAGCTAAAGAGCCCACTGAGGCTTCTTTCATACCCTCCTGCTGTGCCTAGGACAGCACTGAGCACATTAAAAAACAGCCTAATCAACTGCTCAATTGAATTAACAAACTAATTTACATGCCTCTGAACAGAGAGGGAATGAATAGATACAATCCCAGACAGCCAGGAGCTTTCCAAACAAAATAAACAGCCAGCTAGACGGAGCAGGGGCCACCTGCACATGCACAAACACAGGGACATACACAAAGAACCCCAGCCAGTGGCTGCTTTGACCAGCTAGGCCAGAGATTCTGCAGGAGGGAGCACCAAGAAAGCTCTCCTCCTTGCTGGCTTGGTGAATTTACTCCTGCACAGCGGCCCATGGAATTGACATGGGCGAGTGTGGAAAAGGATCATTTTTAACCCTAAAACGGAAACCGTGACCCGGAAGGGACTCACCCACCAGCCTCGTTTATCCCTTCTGGGTCCTAGTTATTTGTTAAGGAAATGTTTTTCTCAGGCTCTCTCTGCAGGCAGAACACGTTCCGTCCAAATATGCACAACCACTGGAAGAAAAAGGCCGGGGTGGGACCCTCCACCACTATTTACCAAACGAATGCAGCCCTCCACATTCAACCCCACTGAATACAGGGGGGGATAATCCCCGAGTAAGCCCGGCTTTCAGTCCTCTCCCTGACTTGAAAAGACGTCAATCCATCCCAATCACAATCAAATGCACGCATTTCACTTCCCGAAGACAAACAAGGATTTAGACACATGATAAACGGAGGCTCCCTTGCGGAGGCGTGAAAAGGGAATTCAGCAGCCCGGCTCCCTCTCAAAGGGAGCGCCGGGAAGGGATGTCCTTGCCGCGGCCACACAAAGCGTGGCATGAGCTCATCACGCCACAACCTAATTGAAACCTCAGGCTGAAACAGGGTTTTGTGATATTTAGGGGAGAGGATCGGCAGAAACAAAAAGGAAAAACAAAGGATGTGTACAGAAGAGGCATAAAAAGCAGCCCACTTCTTGACTGCTGGGACAATTTGGATGGTGGCCATCGAGTTAAATGTGGTGCAGCCCTGCTTTCAATCTCAGAGACCCAGAGCCGTTTTGCAGAACTAGCTGCTGCCAGCATTAAGGCTCTATAGCCCAGGCCTTCTGCATCCATTAGCAGCTTCAAAATGCAACTGTGGGGTTTTTTTTTTTTTTTGTCTTTTTGCCTTATCTAAGGCCGCACCCGCGGCATATGGAGGTTCCCAGGCTAGGGGTCTAACAGGAGCTGTAGCCGCCGGCCTTCGCCACAGCCACAGCAACGCGGGATCCGAGCCGCATCTGCAACCTTCACCACAGCTCACGGCAACGCCGGATCCTTAACCCACTGAGCAAGGCCAGGGATCGAATCCGCAACCTCATGGTTCTTAGTTGGATTCGTTAACCAATGAGCCACGATGGGAACTCCAAAACACAACTGTGTTGAAAGAAATGCAGCAGAAAAGAGGCTGGTTAGATTTGTAGACAAGCCACCTAGCAATTTGCGAATCCACTCAAAGGTATAAACTTGAAGTGAGAGCACGGTTTCTGTACGACCTTACCTGGGTTTGAATCTGAGTTCTGCCGCTTACTAAGCCTGTGTCCCTAAACTGCTTAGGTCTCTGAACCTTGCTTTCCTTATCTGCTAAAACGGGTATGCTAATGCTCATTTCACCGTCTTGTCTGAGAAATAAGAAAATGCTTGTAAAAGTGCACGTGTTCGAGATCTACGCTCACTTCCTTTCTTCTCTCTTGAAACTTGAGGCCCAGGGAAGCGATGAAGTCTGCATTTGGAAGCTTTATGAAGAACTGCAGACGTGGAAAGGTCTAACTTTATCAAAATGCAGCAACCCTTGGCGGTAAAAAAAAAAAGATGGGCTAGGGGGTAGTCCCCACGAATTTCGAGGTTTTATTAAAAGTATTCCCCTGCCAGGCGGTAGTTATTGATGGGAGCCTGTCCCCAAAGCTCTAGGAGCTGCCTGTTCTTTTAATTTTCTTTGATAATTGCCGAAGCAGCGTGGCCAAGTTAAAATATGCCTGGAAGAGGAGAAGGGAGAACGGTTCCACGGTGTTTTGGCTGCACTTCAGGACTCCAGCTGCTCAGTAGCCAAACCTTGGGAACACTGTTTAAGATCTCATTATTCTATTTTCTTTCTCCTTATGGTTCTTGCAAATAGCCACCTGCAAGTTTCATTTCGGCATTGGATCTGTATAGAGACATGGCTTTAATCCTCCTTCTTTGGGAAGTCTCCCGTGTTTGGAAGGGTCGTCATCTCCGGCAGTTCAATCACCAGCCACCGACGAATACAGGTCTTAGCAAGGGACTCGCTCTTCTCCTTCAACAGAAATTCCCGCCGACAAGCATACTCTGCCTCCATGCAAAGCGTGCACCCACAGACAGACTGGGAAGCCTGGAAAGACGGCATCCCGTGCCCACCCTCCCAGCAGTACAGTCACAGCCAGTTTACCTGCGTGAGGTTACTGGCTCTTTTCCTAGACTCAGTCCCCTACTTCCCCTTGCCTGTGGAGCTATGATAGCCTGATGCTCTGGATTCCTTTGGGTAGATTTTGTCAGCTATAATCACCAAAGATATGTGGGGAGGGGAGCAGAAAAAGAGAGAATTCTCTTTATACGCCCGATGGATCTGAGATAAGAGGATGTGATCTTTTTTTTTAATGGAGTAATCCAGCCTATTACCTGCTCCCCTTCTCTCTGTATGAAGTAGATCAGGACCCAAGAACAGTTCCTGGATCATCCAATACAGTAAACTACTCTTCGGGGCACTCTGACAAAGGGACAAGTGCACATTTCGACCGAGGACATTCAAAGTCTTTCTGTGGGGTCGGAGTGCTGGAGGTCAGCAGAAGGTTATAACGAGAGAGGAGACATGCAGAGATAGGAGACGCGAAGTGGGATTCAGCCTGTAGACCTATGAAAGTCAAATTTTCCATAGCTGTGTATGCAATCCAGGAATCTTCCAAGACTTCTAACCATATTTCCAAATCGTCTCTAAGCCTTCCCCCTTTCCTTGTCCAGTTAAAGCCATACAAAGAGTTCACCAAATACAAAGAGACTTTTGAAAATCAAACTAGCAGTTTCTGTTGTGGCCCAGTGGTTAACGAACCCGATTAGTATCCATGAAGATGTGCGTTTGATCCCTGGCATCGCTCAGTGGGTTAAAGATCCAGCATTGCTGTGAACTGTGGTGTATGTTGCAGACATGGCTCGGATCTGGCATTGCTATAGCTGTGGTGTAAGCTGGCAGCTATAGCTCCAACTCGACCCCTAGCCTGGGAACCTCCATAAGCCATGGGTTCGGCCCTAAAAAGACAAAAAGAAAAAATCAAACTAGATAACATAAATAGAGAGGAAATGTCATAAGATCTCTTTTAAATCTTTGGCCCAGATTCCACTGAGCCCATCCTGTTTGGTTTTAGATACTGGGTATATATATAGCCGCCAGTGTTGGCATTTCCTAATTTGTATTCTTTTATCTGAAAATGCAGGGATTGCTTAGGATACATTGTTCATTCTGTTTATTATTTCATCGTTAAAAGTGGAACCAAACACCTCACCCCCATGAGAATAGCTACTATCAAAAGAACAGAAAATAACAAGTGCTGACTTGGATTGAAGAAATTGGAACCTTTGCACACTACTGGCGGGAACGTAAAATAGTGCTGTCACAGTGGAAAATGATAAGGCAGAGTCTCAAAAATAAAATACAATAAAATTACCATATGATCTACCAGTTCCACTTCTGAGTGTATACAGTTGACATCACCGCCCCCACAATCCCACGCAGTCGGAAATCTGCATATTGCTATCTCTGCCTCCAAAACAGAAACACTGATAAATGACTCACCCAAGGGCAGGAAACTGAAACAGTTTGGATAGAATCAGGACTCAAACCCTAGTTCTTTTGATTCCACATACTGTGATCTCTGATCAAACACAAACTTTTCCCCCCAGTTAGATAATTTAAAGATCTGTAAAATGAAAACATAGGAACCATACTGAAAAAAATCCACGTATGGGGACCTGCGCAGTTCCATGGTCAATTGTACATCCAAAAGAAGTGAAAGCAAGGTCTTGAAGAGATGTTTGTACAGCCATGTTCATAGCTGGACTGTTCACAAGGGCCAAAAAAGTAGAAGGAACCCAAATATTCACCCACAGATGAATGAACGAACACAATGTGGTATATACAATGGAGCATTCTTCAGCACGAAAAAGGAAGGAAATTTTTTTTTTTGGCCTCACCCTTGGTATGTGGAGGTTCCCAGGCCAGGGTTCGAACATGCACCACAGCAGTGACAACGTAAGATCCTTAACCTGCTGAGCCACCAGGAAACTCCCAAAGGGGAAGGAAATTCTGACACACGCTGCAATATGGATGAACCTTGAGGACACTATGCTGCATGAAACAAGTGAGCTACAAGAAGACACTGCATGATTCTGCTCACATGAGTAGTCAGATTCTTAGAGACAGAAAGCAGAATGTAGTTGCCAGGGTTTAGGGGGAGAGGAAAACGAGGAGCTACTATTTAATAGGTATGGAGTTTCAGTTTTGCAAGAATAAAAAAAGTTCTGGAGATTATTGCACAACCACGTGAATGTGCTTACCAATGAACGGTATAATTAAAAACAGTTTAGGAGTTCCCGTTGTGGCTCAGTGGTTAATGAATCCAACTAGCAAGCATGAGGTTGTGGGTTCGATCCCTGGCCTTGCTCAGTGGGTTAACGATCCGTGAGCTGTGGTGTAGGTTGCAGACGCGGCTCGGATCCCGCGTTGCTGTGGCTGTGGCGAAGGCCGGTGGCTACAGCTCCTGTTAGACCCCTAACCTGGGAACCTCCATATGCCGTGGGTGCGGCCCTAGAAAAGGCAAAAAGACAAAAAAAAAAAAAAAACCAACCCAAAAAAACAAAACAAAACAAAAGTTTAGATGGTCAATTTTACACGATGTGTATTTCTCAACAAAGTTTTAAGAATGGAGTGAGAGTCTTGGCAAACATTCAAATGTCTGACCCTTCCCCACACTGCAGTCCAAGGAATCAAACCAATACTGTAATGGAAATATGGCTAAAATCAGTGGCCAAATTCCAGTAGTGGGGGGTCTCCAGATCCCTGGGAGATGGAAATACCAGCCGTCCTTTGCCAACAAATATGACATTACTGACCCCAAACTGACAAAGCAGGGGTGCAGGTTGCGGTGTTCCCCACTCCATTTCCATCACCTCACCCGTGTTCTCCTACTTAAAAATGCCTGGCCTGGGGGGGGGGGGCTACTCCATATGGATTTAGAGAGCAAATCAATGCATCATTCCAAGGTTCAGAGGAATGAACAAAGCAGCTCTATGGCAGAGAGCCTGCGAGAGTTTAAAAACGCAAACCGGTTGCCTCTTTCTGGACAAATCTGAGGGATGACTTATGTGAAAGAAGGTAAAGGAGGTTCTTGTGAAAGTCTCGGGTTTTACGAAGAACGTGTGATACCCTGAGCACAGTTTTGATTTGTCTTCTGTGTATGTGTGTAAACCACAAAAGCAGTTAACTGCTGATGGCCAAATAACAAGTGTCTCTGCCTCTCCCAGGAGAGATTAAACAGTTCTGGGTTGAGGGGAAAAAAAATAGAAGATCAAAGGAAGATGCAGACCTCCCCGGCTGGCAGGTAGCAAGAGGTCATCGGGCCAAGGGGAGGGTAACCTTTGCTGAACTTAGAGGAATGTGGAAAAGGGGTTCTGGGCTGAGAAGAGAATCTGTAAGATGCTTCTCCTAAGAGGTACAGATCAGGATTCTGAGCTACATGCCTGAAATGCCCTGACCCGGCCATAAGATTTACTTTTAAGCCTTTGCCTCTTGCAGTTATAATGAATGAATAAAAGATGTTTTCTTTTTTTTTTTTTTTGAAAATGATGGCACATAAAGCAAGTTCGAGGTGAAAGTGGTAGCTTAGTACAATCGGTCCAATTCCTGTGGGAAAATAAAGCAGATACCAGATAACATAATTCAGACCCACTGACCTATTCACTCCCCTCCCCCAAGACTAACACCGAAAAGAAGAATAGCACATCTTTCAATTTTCCTGAACATGCATTTGAACGAATTTCGAGTTCTTTTTTTTTTTTTTTTTTAAAAAAAAAAGCTCATTAGGGAAAAGACTTTGGAGGAGATAAAACATCATCCCCATTACGCCTAAGGCTGTACTAACCCCCTTTATAAGTCCTGATTCATGGGTACCACTTCCTGGTTTGGAGACAATCACCAGCCACAGCATCTTGAGCTAGATCTGAAAATGCTTCTCTGACACCTGAGATCACCCAGACAACACTGTCCGTCAAAAAGATCTCATTCTATAGGCACCCAGACTTCTTTTTTTTTTTTTTTTAATGTTAATGAGTTATGCCTAGCAGCTAGCTCGCAGCGCACAGCTATTCAATTCTTCCAACAGGGTGATAAAAGCATCCCGCTCCTGCCCTCAGAAACCTAAAACAAAACGCAGGCGAGTTGTGAAAACAACTTGACCCCCAGGCCCAGGGCTGCAAGAGAATCTCTAGGGCTCAGGAAAAAAACAAAAGACAATGAAAACAAACAAACAAAAATACTATAAAGCAAATGAATGTTGATTAGAAGGCAAACAGGACCCTTTTCTGCCTATGGTTTCTTTCCAAACACAAAGCTTAGAAAACAAAGGATTTTTGCCAAATTCTTCCAAATGGAGAAGGTAATACCTGGGGAAGGCTTTTGTCCTTTCCAAAGCTTACCCTCTGAATTCACAACCTAAGTAATGCCCACACTTTCACTTAAAAAGGGTAATTTACTTAGAAATCAGTCTACATAACTCAGGGTCCTCTCAGTCTCACTCCAGTTCTGCAAAACAGGAAGCCTGGGGCTGGGTCCACCTGTCAGGCTTTTCTTTCACGTGGTAACATCTCCATCTGCTGGAAAGTTAGATGTCTGCATTGAAGGCAGATAATATCAGTTTTATTTTCCTATCAATCTAGGTCAAATTCACGTTTCCTCTTCCTCATTTATACGCATTTCCATGTTTTTTAAAATACCCGGCTTTCCCCCTTATTTCTGAGCCCCCCACCCCGGCCCACCACAATGGTCTTCACCCCTGTGGCTTTTACAGGACCTCCCCTAACCCCTGCCTTGGTCTCCTCCCCACAGTTTCAGCAGGTCCCCATCAGTCTTTCCTTATAACACTGTACATCCTTAGGTCCAGAAACCCTTTTCTGAAGCTGGATATCGTTCACCTGGAGGTCAGGGGTTCCCGTCCCCTCACCACCAGGGCTGGCATTCCTTTGAACAATGATCTTAGCTGTTCATAGCGCGAGGTCTTTTATTTGGCTGGGCAAACTGTTCAAGAACTGCCCATTTTTGTGCTTGATTTTAAAAACAAATAAGCCCACAAACACTTCGACAGTGAGGACGAGGTTGTGGTTGCCACTCTCTCGTTTCTGGTGTCTCCAAGGTTTTTCAAGTGGACCAAGGTGCAATTCTATTTCTAAATTATTGCTTCCTGGTATTAAACTCCCAGCATGAACCCGAGCAGCTTTCTGGGCTTCCATCTCTTTATTTGGTACACTAAGGAAGTGGGGTTGATCTCTTAAGTCCATGCTGTTTATGATGGTCAGAGGAAGAGGAGGCCCAGACAAGTAAAGAAGCCATCTGCTTCGGGAGCCTCTCGAAGACAACAAACTTGACAGAGTCAGGGGGTTGGCAAGGAAATAAAAACCAGGCTAATTTTGTCCTCCTCTTTGGAAGGGAGGGCTGGTGAAAGACAAGCTAGATACGAGAACATCAGATTATAAGAAAACAGGAATCTTACAAGCTCAAGAGAACCCAATCCTCCTCCTTCTACTTAAAAAAAACTTAGAACTGGACAGCTGGACAGGAAGATAGGCCCTTCCTTGTCCTCCACAGCAGCTAAAACATGTCTGAGAAGGAGAAAATGAGAAAAGCTTAAGAAAAACATCCTTTCTCTGTCTCTCTCTCGACACAAGCCCTAAACAGTTTTGATTTCAACAATTGGTTTAAAACATGTTATTTTTCACCTAGGAGAATTAGGTTTATTAGACAGTGACTCATAGCAATAAAAGATACATTAAAAACGATGCTTCAATTACGCTAATACGTAAGCGAAGTCCATTAAAAGGAGAAGCATAAAGGAGTGGAACAGTGGATGCAGCAGGACTAAATTTCGGGTCCCCAGCACTTTATACATATGATGTCTGCATTATGGTGTTTTTCCTACTCATGCCCCACTTGGATTCTGAGTTCCCTGAGGATGATGGAACCTTGTTTTCTCGGCCTGGTAGCCTAGATGGAGGTCCTTTCACATACCAGGTAGTAAATGCTTATCAAATCGAAGCGAACTGACCAGAGCCCACTCTAACGGGCCCATCCACATATGGCGAGCAGATGGCTGGTGATCTACTTGCCAAAGTTCTGGCCACTCATTCATCTGATGGGAGCGCCCCAGGTCTCCTTCATGCAGCCTTTAGAAGAATTAGAATAGGTGTCCCTTCTGCAACGTACTTTACTTCCTCCTGATAGAAAATTGTTGTCATGTATTGAGATCGTTAGAAAAAAAAACACATTTTTGCCATCTGCCAGAAAGTTGCCAGAGTAAATGTGCAAATCACTCATTGCTAGAGTCAACACAGTCTCAATAAAAATATGAAGAAAATCAAAACAATAAAGATACCTGCAATATAAACACTGCCCCTGGAGATGCAGTCACCTGTGCAGTGCACAACCTGAACAATTGTGCAACGCAGATGATTTCTTTCAGGCATCTTTGTGCCTCGTCCTGAAAAACTGAGCCTATGAGTGGTGGTGGCATATGGTAGAACCACTTATGTTCTGCTACTTTTATGCTGGCTTCAGAAAAGTCACTGATTGAGAGAGGCAGGAGTGTGTGTGTGTTTGTATGTGTATCAGGGAGCTGGGAAGGGGGCAAGTGGTGATTACAAGTTAGATGACAAGAATTCTAAAGAATAACTTCTCTCCATCACAGTGTTCTCAGGCCCAGCAAGTTTGATCTGTAAACTTTTATGCCCAACGATTTGCCTGGTAATACACTGTTAGGTTAGGTACCATACAGCTGTGCTGATACATAACGTCCACAGCACTCTGGGTGTTGTCCATAAACCCACAGGCACACACATCAGGTCTGTTCCCTTCCCTCATCCTCTCTGCAGATTTACACGCGGACCACCACCGCTCCCTTAGCGCTCTCCTGTCCCTTTTTATCCCTGTCACTGAAGTCTTGGGGTTGCCCTCCTCCTGGGCCATTCTTCCCTGGTTCTTTTCCCTCCACCCCTGATGCAGGCATCCTCCAAACGTCATGCCTCAGAGTCTGAAGCTGCTTCTCCACTCTCTCCTTTCCAGCTGTGTCCAGGTTGGAGAAGATCCACATGCCTCTGCATCTCAGTCTGTGCAGTACCTGTGGTCCTGGCTCTCCCTACGCCTTCTCAGATTCCCCCGGGCACAGCCTGTCTACACCTCAAGCTCACTCGATCACTAAATTCAAGCTCTCAGCTTCCACCCACCTCTGTCCTTCCCCACTGGACTTCCTATTTCAGGTCAAAGCTGCTAGGATTCTAATCATCCAACTTCAAAACAGTGTCATTTTTAGCTCCTCTCTGGTCTTACCTCCCATATGAAGTCAGCCATCCAGCCCAGTTGATTCCGCCTTGGGAATGCCTCGTTCATATGTCAATTTCCTTCCACTCCCACCTTGGGAATGCCTCATTCCTATGTCAATTTCCTTCCACTCCCATGCCCAGAGCCACCTTAAACCTGAATAGCTGTGGCAGTCTCCTCTTGGTCCCTCCCCTGCTTTATCACCCTGCTCACACTTGCTAGGGCACAACTCCTACAGATCTCTTTTGAGTATCACCCCCTTTCCCAACTCAGAGCCACTGGTGATTCCCGCCTACAGCACGAAGTCCAAAGTCCAGAGCTGGGAAATTAATACCCTCCATAATCTGATTTGATTGATTGTTTGTGAACGTTTTAATCCAATGTGCCTTGACATAGGTTCTTAACCAAGCCAGACCAGTCTTCTTATGGGACCCAATCATTTTTCACATTCTGACCTCTGTGCCTTTATTTATTCTTGGGGCCACCATCTGGAATCCCTTTCTTGGAACGCGGGGCAGGGTGAGGTGACAGCCAGGACTAGGTGTTTGTGAAGATTAGCTGGCTTTGCTTGGGAGAGTGTTTGCAAGTGGGAAAAAGGGGGGAAAGCTTTGTTTTTCTCAGGACAATCAAAATTATGTATGTCCAAGGGCAGATTCAAAACGATCTTACCCAGCCATGGGAGAAGGTCATGAGGGCAGTTAGAGAAAGGTACCAGTTCAAAATAAAGGGTTGAGAGGCTGGTCAAACTGTTATAGGCTTCAAGTCCCCTTCAAGGAGATCAAAGCCCAAAGCCTCTGGCCACGTCTCATTGTAATGGCCCTTCCCCTACCTTGACCAGCCTGGGCTGCTCACTCCCTGTTAGAGAAGGAATGTCACCCATTCCTCACCCCCACAGCCATATAACCTGTTCCCCATGCAAATGAGGTATCCTGCCCAAGAGCAATCAGAAGATCAAACTGGGTCTCCGCTCAGGTTGCATTGTGGGGTATAAAGACTACTGCACAGTGAGTTGGGCCCCCTTTTTAACCTGGGCTCATGTGAGTCCCCTCTCTCCTTCTCTGAAAATGTACTTTTGCTTTAATAAATTTGTAAAACGTTTACCGTTCCATGCTTTGCTACAACAAGACGGGGACCAAGGAAACTGATTCTATCACAACAGTGACAGGGCAGGCCATCAACCAAGAGCCAGAGGGGTGGTGATCCCTCACTATTGGGGAGGTCCAGTGACCTGTACTGAAGGCCCAATTATAGCAAGACTAGTGTCAAGGGGCAGGACACCCAAATTGGGACATGAGAAAGGAGGGTGGGTCCTGGAAAACTAGAGCGCAGAGGTCAGAACAGAACCTGCAGCCAGGGAGTTCCCGTCATGGCTCAGTGGTTAACGAACCCAAGTAAGAACCATGAGGTTGCGGGTTCAATCCCTGGTCTTGCTCAGTGGGTTAAGGATCAGGCGTTGCCGTGAGCTGTGGTGTAGGTTGCAGACGCGGCTTGGATTCTGTGTTGCTGTGGCTGTTGCGTAGGCCGGCAGCTACAGCTCCTGTTAGACCCCTAGCCTGGGAACCTCCATATGCCGCGGGTGCGGCCCTAGATAAGGCAAAAAGACAAAAAAAAGAAGAAGAAGAACCTGCAGCCATACTGTCAGCCTAAGCAGGGCCTTCATCTTGTCCTACATAAACTCAGGACTGGCTCCAGATCAGAGACAGCAGACACTGGGGACATGAGTACTCCTTATTCCTACACACCCCGCAGACATAGTTAATCCATCATGACACTCTTTCACTCTGGGCCCATCAATAGCTTCAGAATCCCTCATGTAAGATCTCCAAACAGCCACAGTCAATCAACTGAAAGTAGCGCAGGAGATAAATTCTACTTGTCGTGCCTGGCTCCAAGTCACAGCTAGCACCATATCTGTATGTGAGAGTTCGCTGGCTCAGCTGTGAGTAACAGGGAGGCAGAGCTGCAGGGTGTTTGGTCAGTGGTTCCCTAACTTGTGCATCATAAGCACCTGGAAGGTTTATTAAAACCCTGATTGCCTGGTCCCACCCCCAGGGTCTCTAATTTTGCAGGTGCGCGGTGAGGTCAGCATTTGCATTTCTAACAAGTTCCCAGATGATGCCCGTGCTGCTGATCCAGGCACCACAGTCTGAGGACCACTGCATCATTTCTCCTCTTGTTCTCATCTCTCTGGACCAGCTGGAGTCCTTTCTTCTTAGCATAAGGTGACCTCGTCCATATCCACTGTTGGAAAGCAGTATCAATACTGCTTATATAACCTAGCAAAAAACATGTACTGTGCTGGGAGTGACAGACAGGCAAAATCCCTATTCCCCAAAAGTCACAAACAATGCAGTAGGCAATTGCAATTCAGTGTGAGAAGTCCTATAATGGGGGAAGAACAGGCAGCTATGGAAACACAGTGGCCAGAGCACCTTACCCAGTCTTAGAAAGGCAGGGGAGGCTGCTCAGGGGAAGGTGAAGCTGAGTTAGGACCTCAGAGGTGAAGAGAAGGTCATCTGGAACAGGGAGTAGGAGCTTACGTGTTGCCTGGAGTTATTTATCTTTTTGTTTTTCCTTTTTAATAAAATTTTTACAGTCACACCTCTGGCATATGGAAGTTCCTGGGCCAGGGGTCAAACTGGAGCTATAGCTTCAGGCCTATGCCACAGCCACAGCAACATGGGGTCCAAGCTGCACCTGCAACCTACGCTGCAGCTTGCAGCAATGCCTGATCCTTACCCCACTGAGCGAGGCCGGGGATCGAACCTGCATCTTTAGAGAGACAACATCGTGTCCTTAACCCGCTGAGCCACAATGGGAACTCCACTTACCTCTTTTTTTTTTTTTTTTCCCAAAGAACTTCACTTTTGATTATATGTCTCAGACAACGAAAACTCAAAAATGAGATGAAGAAGACAGTACACAATTATGATTGCCTGTTACACACACACAGTGAACACCCACAAACACACACACTCCGCCTTAACTCCACGTCTAGACAGTAACCTACCTGGATGAAGAGCTAATCTTTAATCTACAGAGGCATTCCTTAGGGTGCCTGGGCTCCAGCAGACATGGACCTTTTGCCTCATGGATGGAATGCATACGTGTGCAATGGGCTGGAGTTGTTCCACATTTAGGAAGACACAGGAAAGGAGGAGGGGGACTGTGAAGACACAGGTTTGATTGAAATCCTCCCCCCAGGAATTTGGTGAGCTCTGTGGCTGTGAGGATTTCTCCAACTGCCTACAGGACAAGGGGTTCAACCTCAAGCCTTATCAAACCCTGCCTCAGACCGGTTTGCCACTTACAGCCGGCAGCATAATCTGCGGACCGTGATTAATAGCCCATAGTCCTAGCTTTTGCGTCCACTCCCAGCCCAAGACACCATCTGTGAACAGTCTCTTGCTTGAGTAATAGCTGTGTCTCGCAAATTGTTTTGCACATTTATAAACAGAGGTGGGGCGTTTTCCCCTGCTGCCTTAATTTCAAGTGATTAGGCTGAGCTCATTCCTGCAAACAACCTCATTCCTAGAATTCAGTGTTTGAGGGTCATCCTCAAGACTCATTCCCCAGCGCAGCCTCTGAGGAAGCTGGAGGGAGGCCCCATCGCTCCGATGAGGTCAAGGCAACCTCTTCTGACCACCAGATGGGTAGACCATGCTGCTGGCTCCTCCCAAAACTGCCCCTTTCTGGCTCAGAAATTTATTTATTTATTTATTTATTTATTTATTTATTTATTTATTTATTTACGTCTTTTTGCCTTATCTAGGACAGCACCCGCGGCATATGGAGGTTCCCAGGCTAGGGCTCTAACAGGAGCTGTAGCTGCCGGCCTTCACCACAGCTCACAGCAACGCCGGATCCTTAACCCACTGAGCAAGGCCAGGGATCGAACCTGCAACCTCATGGTTCCTAGTCGGATTCGTTAACCACTGAGCCACGACGGGAACTCCCTGGCTCAGAAATTTAGATGGATATTTCCTTAGCACGTCTCCTATCTTCCCACACCCATTTATTTGTATTTAGAACGTGGTTAGCTCATGTCTCACTTTAGGTGGGATAAGAGGTGACAGATATCCACGGAGTTCTTCTGGTGTCTTCTCCATCTTTGTCTCTGCAGAAGCTAGCACAATCTGACATGTACCATGTGCTCGACAGAGGGAAAAATGGATGAAATAATTAAGATACAGTTTCAACGGGACATGCGAATGAAGAAAACGATCCACATGTTTTGCATGGACAGTCACACTCCCCTCTGCTTCCCCCATTTGAGAGCTTTAGCTACTCCACAGTTGAGGGCATCTGGGAAGAAACAGTACAGCTGTGAGTGCTTGGAAGACGTGCTTGCGTCCCCTTCAGGGAGTACGCACATCCCACAGCCCATGCACAGCTGTTCTAGACAAAGAAAACACAAGCCAGGATTGTCCGTATCATTCCAGGTCTGCCCTCTGACCTAGTTTGTCATTGAATTCGGTCCAGCGTTCAAATAACACACCAAGGAAAGGGTTAGCCTGGCGATTTGTGCAATGGATTGCAGACCAGCATTTCCAGCGTTTTTAAAATAATGATTCCATAATTCCCAGGGACCTGTGTGTAGCACTTGCCTGTGTAAAATGCCTTCTCCAAGAAACACTCACTCTCGATGGGAACACCCTGTTTCATGAACTGCCTGTGACCCTCAGGATGGAAAGACAGAGGCCCACGGTGCAGAGTCTCAGACTCTGAGAAGCAGAACTGACCCTGAGCACGACTGCCCTGACCCCCGTATTTCACACGGAGGCAATCCACCCCGGGCAAGTTAGTGGCAGAGCTGGTCCAAGAACCCACACTTCCTGCCTCACCATCCAAAAGTGTTTTAGAAGTGGGAGAAAACCTCACCACCAGATCTTATGGATCCACGAGAGACCTCCTGCTTGCTTGGGGATGAAATAACAAAGATGCGTTCGGGGTACGCTAACGTTTCCAATGAAAATTTGCTCTTTTGATCATAAGCACCTTCAACAAGTTTCAGTCTCTGGGATCTCCTGTGTGTAGGACCCTGAGCTAGGAGTCGTGAAAACCTGAGTTAAGGAGTTCCCATCGTGGCGGTTAATGAATCCGACTAGGAACCATGAGGTTGTGGGTTCGATTCCTGGCATCACTCAGTGGGTTAACGATCCGGCATTGCCGTGAGCTGTGGTGTAGGTTGCAGACGCGGCTCGGATCTGGTGTTGCTGTGGCTGGGACATAGGCTGGAAGCTACAGCTCCGATTAGACCCCTAGCCTGGGAACTTCCATATGCCGTGAGTGCGCCCTTCCCCTCAAAGAAAACCTGAGTTAAGAGAAAGCCACAGAACTCTGTGCCCCACAACCAAAGAGCAAAAGCATGCTCTTCAAATTTCCTTGGAGCGATTACTAAAACCGCCCATGTATTAGGCCACCATACGAACCTCACCACATTCTAAAACTCATTTAGGGCTAAAATTCTACCCCCCAAAGAAGCAAACCATAATACAAGAAACTGATTCTGAAAGAATTCTTTTCAATCTCTCCACTTGCCCGTTGAAGACATTCCTTGAAATAGCTCTTTGATTAAAGAGGCAATCAAAACGGAAATTACGAACTATCCAGAAGAATTGTTTCCAACCCCAGACCTCACACTCTCGGAACACTCTTGGACAAATCCTATAATCACTCAAATTCCCTTCTCTCGAGAAGGAGGTTGTTACCAGGATTAAAAGAGATAACGTGAAAAGGGGTCTAGCACGGAGAATAAATCTGAAGTCAGCTCTAAGACCAAGCTTGTGTAACTGGATGTTAAAATGGGGCTGTTCCGTCTCCTTTTCAGCTATGATATGAGGACAGTGGATGCTACATTTGGAAGAGAATGCCCCACACTATGTCAAAGTTGAAGGGCAAAGAGAAGTTGCCTCACTCTTGAATCCCTTACTCACGGTGGGGAGAGAAGAGCTTTGAGAAAATGGAGCATAAGAGAGGATGTCCCTGCAGACAGCTGTGCTGGTATCTCCCCTCCCCAGGGGAAAGGGTGAGGCTCTTCTTCAGGTAAAGACAAAGGAGCTGCAGTGAGGGCACTGGGGGGTTCGATTTGGTCTCCTTACAATTACGGGGACACGCAGAGCAGTGGGTCTAATTCCTGCCTGGAAAATCTACAAGAGTAGACGTTCTCTTGTTACATAAGCACCTTCAAAAAGCACCCTTTGTTACAAGCAAAGGGGAGGTGTCTGCTGGCCACTGTTCTCCTAGAGAGCATCAGGGGCAGATGGTCCGTAAGAGCTTCTTGTGGACCAGTTAGAAGGCATGTTGGGGATAGAGTATCTCGATCTATTTTGTTTTCTCTTTCTTTTCTTTTCTTTTTGCCACCCTACAGCTTATGGAGTTCCTGGGCTACGGCTCGGGTCCCAGCCACGGCATGACCTAAGCCGCAGCTGCAGCAATGCCTGCTCGTTAACTCACTGTGCCTGGCTGGGGATCGAACCTGTGTCCCAGCGCTCCCAAGATGCCGCTGATCCTGTTTCACCATAGCGGGAGCTGCTGGATCTGTTTTAAATCCCACCTAAAAGGATTCCCTAGGAAGGTGATGGAACCCCAGTCGAATGAATCTGTGTGAGAGCTGACAAAAGCGCAGCCAGAGGAAGAGGCAACACGTGTGTCTGGGAAGTATAGGTCAATGGCCCCATAACAGTCCCAGAAGAGCCCACAGGAAAGTCTGCGAGGGAAGGAGTCAGCTCTACAAACCTCCCAGGCCCACCCAGTGAGGAACCCTTACAACAGGACTTGTCAAGGAAGGGCTTTCCTGCCTTTTCCTCCTCCCTGTCCATGCACCCAGAAGAGCCAGCAACCTCTGTCACTGACTCGAGTGAGGATGTGTGAAAGGAGAGCAAAAAGGAAACTCATCCTTTCACCTGCATCAGGCTCTAGTTTGGAGACGGAGCAGATTTAACTTTAAGGCGAGTTGGACACTGTCATAGAGACTGGACACTGAACAACCAAAGTGAGACTGTGCGGTCAACCTCTAGTGGTCCCAGGAGTTTACATCATTTAAGAGTGATCAGAAAAGTCGTGGGGCAGTTCCCGTTGTACCGCAGTGGAAACAAATCTGACTAGTATCCATGAGGACGCAGGTTCAATTGCTGGCCTCGCTCAGTGGGTTAAGGATCTGGCGTTGCCGTGAGCTGTGGTGTAGGTGGCAGATGCGGCTTGGATCTGGTGTTGCTGTGGCTGTGGTGTAGGCCGGTGGCTACAGCTCCAATTTGATCCCTAGCCTGGGAACCTCCATATGCAGCGGGTGCGGCCCTAAAAAAACGTCCAAAAAAAGAAAGTCATAGGACTACCTGAATTTTCAACCAAAGGCGGTGGAAAAAGGTCTTCTGAATCACTTCCTTTCTTTTTTATTTATTTATTTATTTATTTATTTATTTATTTATTTATTTATTTAGCTTTTTAGGGCCACACCTGCGGCATATGGAGGTTCCCAGGCTAGGGGTCTAATCGGAGCTGTAGCTGTCGGCCTACGCCAGAGCCATAGCAACACCAGATCCGAGCCGCATCTGCAACCTACACCACAGCTCATGGCAACGCCGGATCCTTAACCCGCTGAGCAAGGCCAGGGATCGAATCCGCCACCTCACGGTTACTAGTCGGATTCCTTTCCACTGCGCCATGACAGGAACTCCTCTGAATTACTTTAAAAAGGACAGTGAGAGAGAAAAAAAAAATTGATTGTAATTACACCCCGTGAGTTTCTTGTTCAATTGACCGGCTGCGCTTACAAGTTATTATGTCCCTTCTAACCAGAACCCACTTCAGTATGCCGAGATACAAAGACATCCAAAGAACAAGAGACTCCCTTTCACTTTATAAAATCTCTTCCTTGTCCCCCTCCCCACTTCCCCGTATTTCTATAAAGTATGGGCAGACTGAGCAGTTGAAGGCTATCACTGGGAGAGAGGGAAATACACAGTAGAGGAATTCTGGGGGACAGGGAAAGGGTGGAAGGAGGCATTTTACTAGAAGCGGAGAGAAAGGGCAACCACAGCTACAGGAAGATAGGGTAGGAATCCCAGGCAGCCTGATGGAGTGGAGACAGTGCCCCGGGGTCAAGGCTCCTACTCTGGAGTCTGGCCTGAACCACCATTTCAGCGGCCTTGCTACGGTTACATCAGCAACAGTGACGCCAGAGGGTAGGCCAGGAAATGTGCTCTGCTCCCCTGGGAAATCCTCATGCAAACGTCTTAGGCAGCGAACACCCAATCACGTGGGTCATGGCTGGTGGGCGTGCTCTTTCTCTCTTTACACACACACACACACACACACACACACACACACACACACACACACGGGTGGGGAGAGAAACAAATACCATTTTATAAACTGCAAGTGAAATGAGCGTCATTTCCTATGATTTGATGGATGATTTTGGTATTGTTTCTGGGAGATATAGTTTAGGTGCCAAAATAATAGAATTCCTAAGAGATTTTACTGTTTACATAGTAGCAACGAGTGAAAATATTTGTGATTAGGACTGTCCATCCAAATTAAAATTCAACAGGGCATTACATAACCAGTCCTTCACTTGCACGATACACGTTTCATTTATAATCCAACTCCAAGTGAGCTTAAAGCAATGTCATACGGTTCTGCGCTTGCTATGACCATAACACATGCCCCTTACCATGACACGCTTTTCATTAAAAAGGATTTTTAATTTTTATTAGAGTTGATTTACAATGTTCTGTCAATTTCTGCTGTACAGCAAAGTGACCCAGTCACACACATATATAAGTACACACATTGTTTTTTCACATTATCCTCCATCATGTTCCATCACAAGTGACTTAGACATAGTTCCCTGTGCTATACAGCAGGATTTTAAAATGCAGTGGTATATGATAGCTAAAAAGAAAATACAAATGATCCAAAATGAGGTGATGAAAATAAATAAAATGAAATTACATAAATGCCAGTTATTGTGCTAGGAAACCTTATGAAATCTGGAAGTGCTGACATATGAAATTATGTCCTCACCCATCAAGACCTGACCTAGCAGCCATTTCTGTGAGGCCTTCCTGAACGCCCAAAAGGAAACTAGTATTTCCTGGAACCACTACCTGCCAGTTCTTTTAGGAACTCTGCTAAAAGATGAGTATCATTTTCTGCATTTGAAGAGATAAAGAAACCAAAGCTCAGGTTGCTAAAGCCACTTGCCTCAGAGCACACAGTCAGTGTCTAGGGAACATTCCAGATGGAAAGC
>PVHT021183528.1:10346012-10363074 GCA_004024745.2 Catagonus wagneri
TCTGTGAGGCCTTCCTGAACGCCCAAAAGGAAACTAGTATTTCCTGGAACCACTACCTGCCAGTTCTTTTAGGAACTCTGCTAAAAGATGAGTATCATTTTCTGCATTTGAAGAGATAAAGAAACCAAAGCTCAGGTTGCTAAAGCCACTTGCCTCAGAGCACACAGTCAGTGTCTAGGGAACATTCCAGATGGAAAGCGGGAAACCAGCATTATTACAAACCACTAGGGCCAGGCAAAGTGCTTAAGTATTAGCTACATGCTTTCTCATTTAACATAATGGCCTCTGAGGCAGTTACTGTCACCTCCTAACCAGCCACGAGCAAACTGTTCCAGTCTTGTCCAAAGTCGCAGGGGTGGTAAGCAGCAGTGCTCGGATTCAAATGTGGGTTTTCAAACTCCGACACTGTGTGATTCTGTGTCATCACGCTGCCTCTTCTGAAATGGTCCCTGGAATTGTCCATTTCATCCACTTCCACTGGTCAAATGACAGTCCTTACCCAGAGGATTGCTGGTCCCTCCTGCAGTCTCACCCTCTATCCACAGGCTCAAGCGCCGGCCACAGCCGCCTATCACTGTCAGACTGAGCTTGAAAACCTCAGGCCTAGATACGGAGACCTTCCGTAATCTAGAGTACCATGACCTGGACGAATGTTATTCTATCCCACAAAATTGGGAAAAACTGGAGTTCTCTTGTGGAAGAGCGGGTTAAGGAGCCGGTATTGTCTCGGCAGTGGCTTGGGCCGCTGCTGTGGCGTGGGTATGATCCCTGGCCCAGGAACTTCCACATGCTGTGGGTATAGCTAAAATAAAAACTGGGAAAAACTTTGAAAAGAGCAAAAAAAAAAAGGGGGGGGGAATATTCTGAATATCTTTTCCAGGATATTATTAGGCGCTGTTTAATAACCATTTCCAGATCATGTAAATTTTATAGGTCTATGCCTTTCACTGTCTCTAGCTGAGCTCATTTACAGCTCTATAAATTGTAGCAGACTGATAATAATGCAAATGATTTTCATCATTTGTGGAAACACAAATTATAAGCTTCCTTGCTCCCCCAGATTCCGGTTTTTCTATCTGTAGCCAATTCCTTTCAACACTTCTGATGGCCTTTATGTGTTTGCTCTTTCCCCTGAACCAGTTGTAACATCCTACTGGTTCCCTCATTAATTAACGAGTTAAATAAAATCTTGGACACATGTTCATTTTATAATCGAAAGAGGGTCATGACTGTGCCTTTCCTAAAAAAAAAAAAAATTAATCCTTAACATTTTTCCACCGGTGCCTGAGATACTCGGCCTGGATTCCTCACTAATCATTAGTGATAGCAAGCCTGGGTCAAATCCGACTTACCACCTGCTTTGTAAATAAAATTTTATTGGAACACAGCCACATCCATTCATTACCTTTGGCTGCTTTTAGAATACAAAAGTTGCAGTAGAGACTGCCTAGCCCCCCAAACCTGAAATATTATTTGAACTTTAACAGAAAAAGTTTGCTGACTTCTCAATTAGACACCAGATTTACCCTCCAATAATAATCACGTGAAGGGAATTAGTGAATATACATAGATGAGAATATTAAAAATGACAATAAAATACAGTGAGTCCCACCGGGGGCGGGGGGTAAGGGGAGAAAAGAAACTCATGTGGGAGCACTGAGTAGGGCTGCAAATGGAACTAACCAGCTTCAATAATCCCAAAGTAGAACATTAAAGCCATGCCGTGCAAATTGGTAAGTTGTTTATTTATTTACTTGTTAGAATTTTTCTTTGTTGTTGCAAAATAACCCAAGCATACAGAAAGGCAGTAGGAAATGCTTATGTACTCAACTCACTTTACTATGTTGTCATACTGGCTTCAGATTTCATTTTCACAGTCTTTTTTCTTTTTTTCTCTTTTTTTCTTTTTAGGGCTGTACCTGTGGCATTTGCAAGTTCCTGGACCAGGGGTCAAATCAGAGCTGCAGCTGCCAGCTGAGGCCACAGCTACAGCAATGCCAGACCCAATCTGCATATGCAACCTACACTGCAGTTTGCAGCAATGCCAGATCCTTAACCCACTGAGTGAGGCCAGGGATTGAACCTGCATCCTCATGGATACTAGTCGGGTTCTTAACTCATTGAGCCACAATGGGAACTCCTCACAATCTTTAATTCAGGAAGGTTGGGCCAAGTTTCCCCTCTCATTAATTGACTGTACGATAAAAGAGAGCCATGGAATATTGACTCTACGCCAGATCTGAAGATGGCCCCAATATTAATGGTTTACTTGTTTGAATTTCTTGCTTTTGTTTTGTCTCCTTTCCATTAAAAAAAAAAATAAGATTCATATGGTTCAAAATTTGAAAGTTACAAAAAAGTAAATAATAAAATATTTTCCTCCTACTTCTGTACCCTAGCCACTCATTATTATAAACAATATTATAAGTTTCTTATGTTTGCTTCCAGAGATAGTCTATGTATACTTCAGCAAATATGTATGTATATTTATTTTTCCACTTTCTTTCTACAGTTTTTTTTTTTCTGTTCACCCAATACTTCGCTCTGGTAATCCATCCAGATCAGCACATAAGAAATTCTCATTCTCTTTTTTTCAGAGTTTCCCAACATTCTTTCATATGGATGAATTATAGTTTATTTGGCCAGTTTTCTTTCCATGACATTTGTTTCCAGTCCTTTAAAATTACAAACATGGCTAAAAAACAAATAATCATGTGCATTTGTTGCATCCTCTAGATGTAAGAAAAGCTGTATGCTGAGAAGTAGAATTGCTAGGTCAAATAATATGTGTACTTATAATCTGAATAGATATTGCCAAGTTGTTTCCCATGGGGAAGGCACCAAAACTACACTTCCACCAGTAACATATGAGGAAACCCATACCCTTACCATCTCAGGTCCTTTTGATCTTTTCTCCTTGAAAGAGTGATTACAATTGTACCTTAAAATTGCATTTTGCTTATTATGAATGAAACTGAGCATATTTTCATTTAGTTAAGCCATTTGTATTGGCATCTCTAATAACTGTATTTTTGGTCCATTGTCTTTTGGGCTATTAATGTTTTTTTTTAATGGGAAAAGAAGTGGCCCTTTATTTTATTTTATTTTTTTTAATTTTTGCTTTTTAAGGCCGCATCTGCAGCATATGGAATTTCCCAGGCCAGGTGTCATATCGGAGCCACAGCTGCCAACCTATGCCCCAGCCATGGCAATGCAGGATCCGAGCCACATCCATGACTTACACTGCAGCTTGGGGCCAGGGATTGAACCGTGTCCTCATGGATACTAGTCAAATTCTTAACCCACTGAGCCACAATGGGAACTCTAGAAGTGGCCTTTTAAAATCCATCCAAGTGGCATGGCCATGATGGAGCCTGGGGACAGAGAAGTAAGCTTTTAAACTCTTTCCCAGAGAAGCAGGACATGTTTAAGGGCTGTGTGTAGGTCTAAGCCTTCAGGGGCTCCCCATCGCTTACAGAAAAAGTCCAGGCTCCTTCATATGCCATCCAGCACCCTTTGTGCTCCAGAAACACTAAATACCTTGTGCTACCACACACCCTGCCCGGGTACCCACCTCCCTACCTCCACCTCTGGCCAGCCCCTCTGCCCCGATATCCTCCCACATTTCTTTGCTCGGATAACTCTTTCTACAAACTGGAAGATTCAGTTCAAGGAAAATTTCCAAGGCATCTTCCCCGAAGCCCAAACTGTCACACGAGTCTCCTCTGATCCATTAAAATGATCTCTTTGGTATTGTTCACTCCTATTCAAGTGTGGTCTTTTCAAGGGCAGGAAGTGGGTCTTCTCCCTCTTTGTTCTTTTAGCTTAAGGACATTTGACAGTTTGCACTGTTGACTGACCTGAAACTCCACAAGAAATTAAACCACGTGATTTTTAAAAAAAATTTTATTGGCGTATCGCTGACTTATAATGTCGTGTTTCACTCCTTTAATGTGCTCACTTTGGGGTCTCGGTTTCCTCCTCTGTAAAATCAGAGGGCGAGACTGGATGCCTCCTAAAGTCCTTATTAGATCCATGAATACATGAATATATGGCTGGAAGAGGCATGCAGTGAGGATGTGCAGAGTTCACAATGGATGAGGAGCTAGAGGAAGTGTCAGAACCCAATTAGGAGATGGCTGCAGTGAACCAAAAATGAAGCACCATAAAATAGGGCCCTACAAAGGTGGTAGCAGTAGAACAGAGCAGCTCAGAGGGACTTTCACTTTTATTTTATTTTTTGGATGTGCCCACAGCATGTGGAAGTTCCTGGGTCAGGGACTAAATCCATACCACAGCAGTGACCTGAGCTGCTGCAGTGACAACACTGGATCCTTAACTCAGGTCCTGAGCCACCAGGAAATTCTGAAAGGGACTTTTTTTTAAAGGGAAAACATTGATGGGTCTTGGTGGCTGACCGAATAAAGACGTGGACCATCAACGCCTTCCTTTACTACACACACGTCCCTTTTCATATCAAGAGATTAAGCCTAATAACTCATCCCACTGAATCTGGACCAGCCTTCTCAACTGGCTTGGTCAATGAAATGTGGTGGCGGTGAAGGTTTGGGACTTCTACAGCTAGGTCACAAGAAGCCTTGCAGCTCCCAGTGGATTTTTTAGAATGCTTGCTCTGGGAAAAGGTACCTGCCATGTAGAAAATCTGACTGCTCTAAGACCACCGGCCTTTGAGAAAGCCCAAGCTAGCCACATGAAGGGGTCACACAGGGGAGAGAGATGCCAGATCATCCCAGAGCTCTTCCCAGCCCAGGTGCCAAATGTGTGAGTGAAGAAGTCTTAAGCTGACCCCAGCCTTGGTCACCATCTGAGTGCAAGTTCAAGAGAGACCAAGCAGGAATCCTCCAGCTGAGTGCAGTCAACTCCCAGAATAATGAAAGATAATAATAAATAATAATAAGGTGTTGCTTTAAACCACGAGTTTAGGGTGCTTTGTCGCATAGAAATAGAGGGCCAGACATAAAGGAACCAGGACACATGAAATAACAGAGCGGGAAGTACAGAAGAGGGATTGGCACATACATGGGTTTCAATAGCAGCTTAAGTTGCTATGGAATGGTCTTTGGCAAGGTTCTTAACTTCCCTAAACCTCAGGTTGTTCATCTGTAAAATGGGATGATTACAGTCCCTACCCCCCAGGGATTACTATGAAAATGAATGTGCCCTTTCTTTTTAGGCCTTTACTAAATGGAAGGTATGATAACCATGGACGAAGAACCAAAGGTCACTCATGATTAATGAGAGAGTGGTGGTATGAAAGAAGCAGTGGGGGTCAGGAAAGAGTATTAGTCACTTGAGTCTGACATCCAAGGAAAAAGACTTCCACCTCTTCAGTGACCTCTGGGCCTCCTGGCCCTGTCCTGGGCATGTACAAGGCCCTCATGACTAATTTCCTGATTGATGCACAGCAGGAGATAAGAATTCAAAGGAAGAACTGGAGGATGGGAAAAGGAATTGACTTTTAGACTGAAGATGAGGTGAACTTGAACCATGTAATTTTATTTATTTATTTATTTTTGTCTTTTTAGGATTGTACCCACAGCATATGGTGGTTTCCAGGCTAGGGGTCCAATCGGAGCTGTAGCTGCCAGCCTACGCCACAGCCACAGCAACGCGGGATCCAAGCCGCATCTGTGACCTACACCACAGCTTAAGGCAACGCCGGGTCCTTAACCTATTGAACGAGGCCAGGGATTGGACCCACGTCCTTATGGATGCTAGTCAGGCTTGTTAACCACTGAGCCATGATGGGAACTCCGAACTGGGACCACATTAAAACAAGTACCAAGGACTATACTTGCCATACACAGCCAGCCACACTAGAATAAAATGGATCCTTCCATCCATATAGCTGACAGAGGGACAAGAGAAGTCATTTTTGCCAAATTTACACCAGGCGTCAAGCTCTGGGTTCACGTCTTCCCATACATTCTCTCCTAGTCTAGTTTATTTATTTATTTTGTCTTTTTGCTTTTTCTAGGGTCACACCCGCGCCATACGGAGGCTCCCAGGCTAGAGGTCTAATCGGAGCTGTAGCTGCCGGCGTATGCCACAGCCACAGCAATGCGGGATCCGAGCCGTGTCTGCACCCTACACCACAGCTCACGGCAACGCCGGATCGTTAACCCACTGAGCGAGGCCAGGGATCGAACACGCAACCTCATGGTTCCTAGTTGTATTCGTTAACCACTGAGCCACAGTGGGAACTCCCCCTAGTAAGAATTCCTATTAATGTTATAGCCATTTCACACACAAGGAAACCAAGGCTCAGAGCACAAAAGTAACTTATACCAGGACACCAGATGGTACGTAAAGAGAATGATGATAATGGCACTGCTGCTAAGGAATATTAGTTGAGCAGTAGCAGGCACTGTTCTTAGCACTTTCTGTCCGTTATTTCATTGAATCCTCACAGTAACTAGAGATGAATACTATTTTTGCAACTGTTCCACAGCTGGGGAAACTGAGGCATCCTGAAGTCGTGTCCTTGTCCAAGGTCAGCCCATTGATAAGTGGCTAAGGCAGGATATGAATTTGTGAAATCTGGCTCCAGCGCTGAAGCTCTTGAAAGCCCCATGCCTGTTCCTGTCTGTTACCCTGTGAAGCTGCATCTGAATGGACACCCATCTAATGGATTTCGGCTGAACAGATGCCCCAAGTTCCACCTTATCCACACGCCACAACTAAAGTACACTTATTAACACTTACCAAATATTCCCTGGACTGATAATAAATGAAAGAGATTTCACTGTATGGTGACCCTGATGTGTGAGAACTTCCCCTTAGGCCACCACCAAGAGAAGCCAGGAGCAGAACCCAAGGGCCAGCTGGGAAGGAGGGGAGGGACAGGATATCACAGAGTGGGACAGACCCCTCGGAGGGACTCCGGCCAAATGTGACTAAGCCCTTCAAAGGCCAGAGGAGGGGAAGGCTATGCTGTGGGCATTTGTCTGGGCGAGTGGGAGGAGCCAGCCAGGACTTGACAAAGGTGATCCGGCCACCCCTCCCCTAAAAGTCCAGGCTTCCGGTTTTATTTCCACGGTGTTAACAGACAGCAGAGCCACCTCTTAGAATCTGGCCCAAGTTTGAGGTATTTGGTAGGAAGCACAGCGAAGGGCCAAAATAAATGCTTTCCCCCCCCTCTTCAAATCGGTAAGGCAATAGGTAGCAGGACGGAGAACAGGAAAAACCTCAAAACAGATTATTTTACAAAATAACATAACTCAATTATTTTCAGAAGGCAGAAAGGGAAAATCCATTTCTCGCCACATTTAATTCTCTCACTCTCTTTCCTTTATCCTTCCCAAATCTCCGTCCCTGCATCTGGAATGTGATCCTGATGTGCACTCTCCATCCCCGGCCAGAAAGGACTCCAGTTGCTGGATTCTGCCAAGACACTTGATCCAGCCCCCGCCCATATTAAAACTGCAGGCCCCAGAGCCAGAAGGGGAGAGAGGGAGCAAGGGCGTGGGGCCCTGCTCGGCCTCCGTGCCTCAAATACTTTCTCAAAGCCTGGCAGCCGCCCCCGCCGCTCTTGGCAGTGCGGCCCACGCCCTCTTGGGGAAGGCGCTCTGGTGCAGAGTCCCACCAGGTCGACTTGCTGAAATTCACACTGAGAAGTGTCAGCTCCCACCTGGGTCCTGAGTGGTAGCTGAGGAAACGCATGCCTCCCAGCCTAGCCCTCTTAGGGACGGCAACAGGCTCCTCACTGACTCAAAGATGTCCCGCCACACACCGCCTGTTTCACTCAGGGCAGCCACCAAATCCAGGGCCGATGAGCAGTGAGCCAGCTTGGGTGGGAGGCAGGAAGGCAGGAGGAGAAGCTATTCCTTTGCTTGCTCTCCACCTGCTACACAGCAATGAGCAAAAGCATGCTGGGGAGGAGTGGTCCTTGGCCCAGATGCTGCAGGACACAAATGGGGCAGCGATCATGTCCTGTGAACCTACTAAGCGCCAGAAGCACGGACATGGATGTGCCCTTCTTACCCTACATGCACAAGGAAAATGTTTTTCACACTCGAGAGAAGCAGAGGCTGAGCTGGGTGGCCCCTGTCCCCCTCTGCTGTCCCCCAGGCTGGATCAGACTGCATCCCCAGGCCGGGTCCCTTGGTGTCTTTGATTGCGCGGTGCTGCTAATGTCCCAAGGACAAAACTCCCCTTAGTGAAGGAGCTGCGAGGGCTTTCCGGTCCCTCGGTGCTGGAATAGCTACAGCAGACGCCTCTCTGGCCGAAGACTGTGCTGGGAGCCCCGGGGGTAACGAGCTGCATTCAGGGAGCAGGCAACCCCTTGTGAGCTTTGATGGCCGTGACCTCCTCTACCCCAGCTTGTTTAATACTAGAAGAGCTAGTATCCCCGCTGGAGTTTCCTTTCTTCTTCCCTCCTCCCTTACTTTCCTTCCTTCTGTCTGCTTTCTGTTCATTCTTTCAAAACATTTTCATGAAGCACCTATTATGCACCAAGCACTTTTTCTAGGCTCCAGGGACACAAGAGAGAACGAGGCTGCTAGGTCTCTGCCTTTACCAAGTTACACTCTATTGAGGGTGGGGAGGTGACAGGCAATAAATGGATGAGCAAACAAAGAGCCCCCTCGGCTCCTTCCTTTCTGGATTATAATAAGTGTGAGGGAGAGAACCGGAATGGGGGACCAGGCAGGGGGTGACCGCACAGACACTCTGGGCTGGGCGCTCACAGAAGGTCTTTGGGTCCCAGAAGCAGCCACTAGCAGAAAGCAGTCATCAGCTTCACTGGAAGAAGAAACTGAAGAGGATGTTCTGGGGGAGGAAGAAACTAATTAGAACTAATTGGAAGAACCTAACTTAGACCACTTGGCAAAAGCTCCATGATTGACACATGAAGAAAATACGGCATCGTGTCTTACTATGCACCGCTGGGTCCTGCTGATGACACTCAGTCATGCACCAGAATCCTTCCTGGGCCCTGCCGCCCACTAACTCAGCTTCCCGAGGCCCAGGCCTGGCTCCCCACGCTGAGCAGGGCTGGGCCAGCAGCGTCCTTCCTCCCTGCCCTCTGCAGCAGCTCAGGTCAGGTCAGTCCCCATCACCTGCCGAGGCGTCCTCTCCCCTCAGGGCACCACTGAACAACACAATCCAAGAATACCTGAGCTACTGGTCCACACTTGCCACAAACAAATAAGAAATAAACCTTGTGGAAGTTAGGGCCATCAACTGAGACATTCATTTAGAACTTCTACTTTGTGCACACGTGCATGTAGGCATGCATGCACACACACACACACACACACACACATATGCACACAGGAAAGAGGCAAATTTCAAACCAGCTGGCGGAAAGCATGTCTCACTCAGCAAGTCACCAGGTCTGGAAGCCGATTTCAAATAAAGAAGAGCTCCTTGGTGAGTTGGGTGTAAGGAGACCAGGATTAACACTCACCTTATGCATTTAGTATGTTATATCACTCTTTTATTGCTTGCGGTTTTGCTCCAGGAAAAAAAAAAAAAACACCTTTATTTGAAACACTGTTTGATCTGCAGTGCATTGAAATCTCCATAAAGAGCACTCTCACCCCAAACAAGGTCATGTATACGAAAGAATCTACCACAGGGCCCAGCTCATGGGTGGCATTCAGCAAGCATTATCTTTGTTTTCTAAAACATCTAGACTGCTTTCACGTTAAAATAGCGGGATTTCCTGGGAAAGAAAAAAATCCTGATACGTATTACATTTATCCACCCACCAAACGCGGGCAGAGGCACCACACAGGCACAGGAAATGCAAGGAGAGAAAAGAGAACCGCGGAGCTGACAAGGGACATGTTTCAGGATGAAGTGCTCGGGGATGCCACCAGAGTTTTGCATGTGAAAGGCATTCACTGACCACCACAGCCTCCCCCCACCCTGCATGGGACCCCTTTTCTCCACAGCTCCTTGGATCCTGGCTCCCCAGGGTTCCACTCTCAGCGCCTTTTCTCCTCAATCACCTGGCAATCTCATCTCCTCTATTACACGTGTGTGAATCTCATTATCGACTCCGATATTACTTTCCACATTCACAAGGGAGGAAACGAAAGCTTGAGGTCACACCAGCAACGAATGGCTGGGCCAGGATTTGAATCCAGGTCTCTCAGATTTTCAAGTCCATGCCTCCGGGGCAAAGAAACTGGGATTTTATCATCCAGGCTTCAAAGAGGTAGTAGGGACTTTACCTTCTATAGATAACCTATACATTAGTGGCTCCTATTATATGGGGGCCAAACAGACCTTTTTTAGAATTGTATAAAAGCAGGGACTTTCTCCACTGAACCTGAAATAGGTGTGTGTTAGTAGAGAAAACATTTTTATGCAATCTAAAGGTGTCCTGGATCTCCTTGAAGCTCATCAATAACTCTGTCTGGGTCAGAAACCTCCAATTTAAGAACCTATCCTGTAACAACACTGAAAACATCTTTGCCATACTTTAAATAAAACCACAGTTCAGCGGTCCTTTCTTATCTGCTCTGAATTGCCTCTTGAAAAAATCACATCATAGGTTGTTCTGCAAGCAGATCAAGTGCTTTTTAATGAGTAACTGGACCCTTTATTAAACATGATTATTTATTGTCAAAAGTTGCACTGGGGAGTTCCCACTGTGGCTCAGTGGTTAACGAATCTGACTAGGATCCAGAAGGACACAGGTTCGATCCCTGGCCTTGCTCGGTGGGTTAAGGATCTGGTGTTGCCATGAGCTGTGGTGTAGGTTGCAGATGCGGCTTGGATCCCGCGTTGCTGTGGCTGTGGCTGTGGCTGGCAGCTACAGCTCTGATTGGATCCCTAGCCTGGGAACTTCCATATGTCTCGGGTGCGGCCCTAAAACGAAGGAAAAAAAAGTTGCAATGGGCCCAAACCAGTCAGAGGTGATGTGCCCCATGAAGATTTTACTTTTCTCATCCCCCACTGCTCTTCCAGGTGTGACATTCCTGGATGGAAGAAGAGAAACACTGCTTTTGTTTCACATGGCATGTACCCATTGACACCAGAAGGGTTTGATGGGAATGATATGATAATTAAATGAAGCACCAAAGACAGAGTGCTCAGCAAAGGGCCTGGAACGTGAGATGATGTTGAATGGGAGTCACTGCTTTCAAGGTCCTTGGAAAGCTGGCCACAGCTGCCTTTATAGCCTCATCTCCTCATCTCCTACCTACTCAACCTCTGGACAAGCCATACAGATTAGGCAGCATTTTCCAGTGTTTTCAGGCTTCTGGGCTTTCACTCATGCTGTTCAGTCCTCCTACAAGGCCCTTTCACCAATGTGCCCGTATGGAAAATTCCATCAAGATCCAGCTTATAAATCCTCATCACAGGGAAAAAAAAAATGGTAACTATGTGTGGTGATGGATGTTAACTAGACTTATTGTGGTGATCCTTTTGCAATATATACAAATATCAAATCATTATGCTGTACACCTGAAACTAATATAATGTTATATGTCAATTATATCTCAAAAAAAAAAAATAAAAGAGGATCCAGCTTAAATTGTTAAACTTTCCATTACCCCTCTTCCACCCAGACTCTGGTTGGAATTCCTTTTCCTTTCATGGGGGCTCATAAAGCACTGGGGCTAAGCCTCTATCATAGCATCTAAGACACTGTGTTACAAGTGTTCACTTCTTGCTCCTGATATCTCGGAGCTCCCCAGGCCTGGACCCAAGTTCTCTAACACTGTAGTCCTAGCAGGTCTCAGAGGATCTCGATAAAGACTCTTTGGAATGAATTCAACTACACCAGCAAATCCTGTCAAACTCTTTCTAAGTCCCAGGGTGTCTAGAAGCTTTAGTAAAGTTCAAGTATGTTCCAATTTACGTGGCTTTAAAGACCCATACCTTTCAGCCCCATTCATAACCGACCCAGCAGACACGGTAATGCCTGCTACTCTGTTATGGGGCCACGACTACGTGAAACATCTTATAATTTATCTCCTTACGAAGCTGTCGCCAAGGGAAAGCAACACGTCTGCTTCTCAGAAAGAATGGCTGGCAACTATCAGGGCTTTGGATAAACGCAGGCCATGTGTCTTTAGTCAGAAGCTGACCTTGTGGGCTGATCATCAAGCCTTAACCCAGCTGAGAACTGAAAGTAATAGAAGTGGTAACACCAGGAGTGATGGTCCTGGAAGTTTCTGTATTTCCAAATGAACATTCAATATGTTCCTGTTTGGGAAAGGATCCTTTTCTTAAAAAGAGAGGAAGAGAGAAAGAGAGAGGAGTTCCCTGGTGGCTCAGTGGGTTAAGGATCTGGCATTGTCACAGCTGTGGCTTGCGTCACTGCTGTGGTATGGGATAGATCCCTGGCCTGAGAACTTCCACATGCCATAGGTGTGGCCAAAAACCAACCAACCAACAAACAAACAAACACTAGTTTATCTTTGGAGTTCCTGCTATGGCACAATGGGATCATCAGCATCTCTGCAGCACCAAGAAGCAGGTTTGATCCCGGGGGTCAAAGTGGGGGGCACACTGGGTCAAAGGAGCTGGAGTTGCTGCATCTGCAGCATGGGTTGCAACTGAGGCTCGATCTGATCCCTGGACAGGGAACTCCATATGCCTCGGGGCAGCCAAAAAAGAAAAAAACAAACAAAACAAAAACCGTGTGCGAGAGAAATAGAGAAGAGGAAAGTATCAACTCATTCAAGTCACCAACCACCAGGACAAGCAATGAGGTCCTACTGTACAGCACAGGGAACTATATCCAATCTCTTGGGAGAGAACATGATGGAAGATAATATGAGAAAAAGAATGTATGTATACGTATGACTGGGTCACTCTGCTGTACAGCAGCAATTGGTACAACATAAATCAACTATACTTTAGAAAATTTCTTATCAAAAAAACCCAAAACAAACAAACACAAATCACCAACCACCCAGAATAAAGGGACATTGTAATCCCTTCTTTTGTTTAATTAATAGGCCCACCTTGGTCACCAAAGACGGACAATGTGAGAAGTACAAGGCTCTCATGTTCTTCAGATGGGGCGTTTACTGGATGGATAGCTGCACCCATGTATTGAGAGGTTTTAAAAAAGAACCAGAGCTAGCAAACTGTGGGTGGAAAAGCTAAATGGCACAAAGCAGTGGGTTTCCTAACTGCAGATCAGAATCAGAAAGTTGCCATTATTTGGTAATTGACTTTTGGTCCCTGAAAGGGAGTAAGAGGGCAGAAGCAAAGGCTGGAACTGAGCTGGGAGACATGTGGCAGAAAGGAAACTGGTCCTCATGCTATTTCTAGGACAAGCTGGTCATAAAGGAAACCATCCCAGCCCAGGAGAGGGACTGGGCAAATGCCATGTCCCCTCTTGGGTGAGATTCTGGAAATAGCTGTGGCCAAGAGCCACAGACACAGACAATGAGAACAAGAGCACATGTGAGAAGCATTTAGGTATTATTCTGAGCTTATAAAAGGGTTGTTTAATTTTTGTACAAGGAGGAATTTAAGAGCAGATGGCTGGGGGAAGGAACGAGATTGGAAGTCTCATGAAATCCATAAGTTGGGAGAAAAAAAGTATAGAGAGGGTAAAATAAATCAACAGAAATAATATAGTTTAAGGACCTATCGTACGTGTCTGTGTTACTTAGGTATACTTCTCCTAAAGAAGGGATTTTTTTTTTGGTAATAACGATATATATACAGCGTATTACTGTGGGAAAGGCAGAAAGCTCAGCTCGGCACCAGGTAGCCGACTGGCCCAGCCCCTCACTAGCTGAGTTTGGGCCTCTCGGTTTGGGCTAGATGATCCCAAATGCCCCTTGCAGTGCTCATGTCAAATGACTGATCTACCATGCCATACCTAATTGTGATGGGGCTGTTTTCCTACAGAGTATACAGGCGTCTCCTACTCCCCGGTGGTTCCCCAACCGCTCACCTGAGAGCCCAGGACCGCAGCTGGCCTCAGAAAGCATTTCCCAAACAGAGGTAATTGGTACCCCAGCTGGTGCTCAAGCAAAGCTGTTCCAACTGCATCTTGTTGAGAGACTTGTCTGAGCATGCTCCTTGAACACAGGGACCTGAGTGGCCCCACACAGCAGCTCAGCTTACAGGTAATACAACTACCCATCTTCCCAGTGGTGTTTCTTAAAAGAAGTACCAACAGGCTTAACGTAATGAAGAGGTCAGAGGTGTGTCCACACGCTTTGCCTGCAACTTATAAAGAGGAGACTCCCCAAACCTGGGGGTGGCGCACCCTTGTCAACAACTTGGTTCCTTTTTCCATTTACCCTTCCCCAAGGCCTCAGTTCACCTCCCTGGGTCCCCTCCGTGCCTTCCTCCTGATTGGCCAACAACATCTCAAGCGGGTTGGCCATTCTGTCTAGTTGAAGCTTTAGAACTGAAGAAATGCGACTTCAGAGTTGTGTAAAGGGCAATGCTGGGAGACTTTTATCTTAAGAAGGGAAGAAGGAAAAAGAAAAATGTGAGGTGTTCCCGCATCACCGGGACATAGATTTGATCCCCAGACCCGCACAGTGGGTCAAAGATCGACGCTGCCGAAGCTGCGGCATAGGTCGAGACTGCGGCTCAGATCTGATTCCTGTCATGCGCCCTCCATAGGCCAAAGTCCAGTCAAAAGAGAAAAAAAATTTGAGTCATGAAATGTTTGCTCTAGAAGTTATAGCACCGTGGCTATTAGGTGACACAGACCCAGGGGGCCGTGGGTGGCAGCCCCACAGCAGAGCTCAGGCAAAGAGCTGGTTCCCGTTCTACTCCTCTGCTAGGCAGAGGATGACTGAATTCTAGGGCACTCGGCTCCCCACCAAGAATGCACGCTTCAAAGGCAAGGTGCCAAAAAGCAACATTGAACAGACCCCCAAATCCCCTGGTGTTAGATACTGGAAAGCATAACTTTGAGATATTTTTGGTGAGTGAATGTGGTCAGACTTGAGGACAAAACAAAGTTTGGCTTAAAATGATGAAGTTCAAGTTAATACACCCCACCTTGGTTTTGGCATCACAGTTCACGTTTTTTTTTTCCTTCTTTTTTTGGTACTTTGCAGTTTACATAATATTAAGACTGGAAATCTATCACACCAGTTGGGCAAGGATACACTATAAATGTGCTAGAATAAAATATAGATGGAGATTTAATTATCATGCTACTCATGCTTTTTAAATAACAGTATGTCAGCACTTCCATAAACCGATTTGCATTACGTTAAAATTAATGGGCTGTAAACCTCTGCTCCTGGAGAAACGGACCATACCCTGTCTCTCCCTCCTGCTCTAACCTCCTTCCAGACACCAGCTTCGGATTGACTCCCTAGGCTGGGTCCACACTCAATCTCCCCCCCGCAATTACAAAGCCCCCCAAACTTCTAAGAGTAAGGGCTCCTATCCTATTTCAAAGACATAAGCATACACACTCAGCCTCATCCCATTTCTCTAAAACACGTGAAAAGCAAAATAAAACAAAACAAAGATCCTTTCATTAATCTCTCACCAATTCTCCTCTTGCTGCAGTGGCTTTTGACCAACGTTGGGTATGGCCCACTTTTCCTTGTGAAAGTACCATCTAGAGAAGAAAAGATGGAGATGCCACCTCCCAGAGGCCAGAGAACATACAGGATTGTCAAGGTCAAGGACATGCAGTCTGGGGTAGGGGTCACTGAGAGGGGCAGGGCAGACAGGGATATAACGAAAGCAGCCATAAGCCATGTCTTCAGCCTGTTAGCAGAGGAGGTGGGGAGATGGACTAGCATCTGGAGAAGGGAGCAGGTTCACGTCGCTGCTTTCCCAGTGGCAGACACGTGCACAACTGGATGAAGAAGGAAAGAGCTGAGCAAGGGAGGGGTCAATACTAAAGAGAGAAAAACTAAGAAAGAGAAATAACATTTTGGGGGGTGCTTCTCTGGGCTGGACACTTCTGTATCCAGTTTTTCCTCTGTATACATTAGATTTAATTCAATCCCGACATGTCAGAGTAACCTCACTTTAAAATAAAACCCTGAAGTGGAGAGATGTTGAATCATTCGTCTGTGATCTCACTGCTAAGGAGAACTGACACGGAATGTGAACCCAGTTAGCTTGACTTTTATGTGCCGGTTTCTCCACTGCTCCATGCTGCCCAGCCCTGGGGAATGGGACAGATTTGAGGACACAGGTAGGGAGACCATCTAGAAAAAAGAGTGTGTATGTCTGAAATCCAGAATGGATCTCTATAGAGATTGCAATACAAGATGTGCTTATAAAGGAAAGTGAATTTCACAATAAAAGGTGAAAACCTGTTTATCTGAATAAGAGCACAGCTCCCCTTTCAAGGGGCTCACCCTGCAGACTTGGAGTTTATCCCAAAGATGATACTGTTACTCAAAATATTTATTCCTTATTAAAATACAGCTATAGAACATGTGGCACATTCATTTAAATAGCTTGGTGGTAATAGGTGTTTGTCCTTTGGAACCATATCTGAAGCCTAAGGTTGTATGGGGAAGTGTAAATTCTAATTAAAGGCTAAAACAGCCATACACATTAGTGTGAATATAAAATAGACTACATCTTCTATAGACCTGCCTGGCTCTGAACACAAGCAAGGGCTAAGCTCTGAGCTGTTTTCTGGAATGCTAGTATCACTGGAGTATAAACTCTTGCGTTACCTCTGTTGAAAGACCACACTCACCTAGATATCAAGTTTTGCTGAGCAGATTTTCTGAGAGAAGACAAAGAAAAAAGAGAGGAGAGAATTAACACTTCTGGGACGCAGCATCTTAGACATCCAGGACCCGCTGGTGTGATCCTCGGGCCAGCAACATCAGCACCCATTGAGGCTCATTAAAAGGCAGAATCCCACCCATTCCAGACATCCCGAATCAGAATGTCGGCATTTTTACATTTCCATGTGGTTCCACTGCATGTTAAAGCTTGAGAAGCACTGATCTGGAGGAAGAGGCCCTACACCAAGGGTTCGGCACTGAGCCACTGAAAAGATAACCTGAAATCAAGGTTCCCAGGAATTACTTAAAAAGCATATGTTTACTGCAGCACTATTCACAACAGCCAAGACATGGAAACAACCTAAATGTCTATCAACAGATAAACA
>PVHT021183528.1:10364074-10450607 GCA_004024745.2 Catagonus wagneri
GGTTCCACTGCATGTTAAAGCTTGAGAAGCACTGATCTGGAGGAAGAGGCCCTACACCAAGGGTTCGGCACTGAGCCACTGAAAAGATAACCTGAAATCAAGGTTCCCAGGAATTACTTAAAAAGCATATGTTTACTGCAGCACTATTCACAACAGCCAAGACATGGAAACAACCTAAATGTCTATCAACAGATAAACAGATTAAGGAGATGTGGTACATATATACACTGGAATACTACTCAGCCATAAAAAGGACAAAACAATGCCATTTCCAGCAACATCGATGCAACTAGAGAGTCTCATACTAAGTGAAGTAAGTCAGAAGGAGAAAGACAAATACCATATGATACCACCTATATGAGAAATCTAAAATATGGCACAAATGAACCTATCTACAAAACAGAAACAGACTTGGGGACATAGAGAACAGACTTGTGGTTGCCAAGGGAGAGAGGGGAGGGAGTGGATCACTAGAGTATAAACTCTTGAGCTGTCGCTGTGGAAAGACCACACTCACCTAGATATCAAGTTTTGCTGAGAAGGTTTTTCTGAGAGAAGACAAAGAAAAAAGAGAGGAGAGAGTTAACACTTCTGGGACACAGCATCTTAGACATCGACTGATGAATGGGTTAAATGGATGGACAGGCAGTTTGGGGTTGGTAGATGCAAACTTTTACATTTACGATGGATAAGCAATGAGTTACTATCGTAGAGCCCAGGGAACTATATCTAATCTCTTGGGATAGAACATGATGAAAGATAGTATGAGAAAAAGAATGTATACATATGTATGACTGGGTCACTAGGCGGTACAGAAATTGACACAACGCTATAAATCAACTATGCTTTAATAACAAATAAAACAATAAAAATAAAAAAGCAAAGGAGTTCCCATCGTGGCTCAGTGGTTAACGAACCCAACTAGTATTCATGAGGATGTGCGTTTGATCCCTGGCCCCGCTCAGTGGGTTAAGGATCCAGCATTGCCGTGAGCTGTGGTGTAGGTCTCAGACACGGCTTGGATCCCGCATTGCTGTGGCTGTGGTATAGGCTGGCAGCCACAACTCCAATTCAACCCCTAGCTTGGGAACCTCCATATGCCATGGCTGCAGCCCTAAAAAGACAAAAGACAAAAAGAAAAAAGCAGGGAAAAAAAATCAAGCTTTTCAAAAGCTCAGACAAGCAGGAGTTTGATCACACTCCTTTTATAATTACTGTAACTATAAGCCCAAGAGTTTTGAAGACAGCTTCGGTTTCAAATATTTTGTTCCATTTGCAGATCACATACTATAGATGGTCTGGGGCAATGGGGATGGACTATGGGTATCGTGAACGAGTACCCAGGGGTGAGATTAGTGGATTTGTTATTGTGTGTGGAAGGAGCTAGGCTAGTGAGCACGAAGCACAGCCAAGCATTTGGATGACCAACTTGATCATCTGAAAATGTAAATTTCAGCTGACTTCAGGATGAGGGGCAGTCAGGGAAGGATCAGTGTCAAATGAGGAGGCAAAAAGAGTGGATTTAATGTAGCATATGACAGAGCTATTCTATGAACTTTCTGCAATAATAAGAATGTTCTATTTCAACACTGTCCAATATGGCAACTGCTAGCCACATGTGGCTACTGAGCATTTAAAATATAGCTAGCACAACTAAGTAGTGAATTTTAAATTTTATTTCATTTTAATTAATTTAAACTTACAAGCTACATGTGACTATTGGCCACTGTACTGGACTGCCCAGGTATATACAAACACCATGGATAGGAAACCAGCCCCCGTGCCACCCTCAGGCCCAAGGGGCACCAGCAGGATCACCATCTAGAGAAGGGTCATTGAAGGGGCACTAAAGGTACCGGTCAAGGAGACAGGTTTGAATGAGTAGACTTAGACATACAGATAAAGTCAAACTCTTTGCCTTTAAAAGTGTGTGTTTAGGGAGCTGAGAAAGGGAGACGTCTCTCTGGTGGTGGCCTGGAGCAAGGGGCCAAGCCCTAGTGGGAGAAAAATGGCATTCACTTGGGAGGGTGACCTGGCACTGAGTGGACATCTACATAGGGCAGGGGTAATGGTGGCAACAGAAAATTGATTACATGCAAGGTGATTGAGCAACTTAAATAAGAATATAAAGGATGATGGAAGCCACATTTCTCATCATCAGAAAAGACAGTTACAAATATGCAAAGAGAGAGAACTGGAATGAACCTTATGATGTTGGATTTAAAATTGGGGATCTGAGTGTGAACTCGCAATTATAATTTGTGGATACAGAAATTAATATAGATGTAAAACGTGCATACATACAAAAATATTGCCTAGCTCTATCCACCTTGAGGGCCTAGGAGCAGCGAGGCCCCATAGCAATAGGCACACCTATTTTGCAGATCTTGGCTTCTAAATTCCATTGTCCACTTAAATAAACCCCAGATCTCCTTGGGAAAATGGCTGATTCCAGGGCTTGGATTGGAAAAATACAGTATAAACTAGGAACATCTTGTGCCAGAAAATGAGGAAGAGCTCAAAGAAAGAGGGGGCACGTCAAAAAAGACACAAGTTGACAGGACTCCCACTGACCAAATTAGGACAATTTGAGCCTCAAAATAAAGAATGACAGTAACAAATCATAATTCATTGAGTAAAAGAGAAATCCATGTGTACATAAATAAATAAATGATCGAATAAGGGAACACATGGACATCACATAACGCCTATTGGGATACAAGAAGAATACATCCCTTCTGTAATTTTCCTGCCAAAAAGGGACAGCCTGAATCTAATTGTGGCCTGCACTCTTCAGATATGTCAAGGTCATGAAAGTCCAAGGAAGACTGAAAAATTACTAAAGATTGAAGGACACCAAAGAGATATGAGAGCCACATATAACGTATAATTCTGAACTAGATACTTTCACTATGAGAACATTCTTCGGACAACTGGTAAAATGTGAATGATGTTTGATGGTAGTAATAGATCCATACTAATTTGCTGATTTTGATGGACTTACTGCGATTATGCAGGAGAAGGTCTCTATTTATAGGAAATAACGGTATGTGATGTACGGTGGTACATCACATTGGCAACTTACTCTCAAATAAAGAAAAAACAATAGTTGGGTACAGGACTTGCTGCACCACAGCAGGAACTCCCGCAACTCTTCTGTCTGAGACTGTTTCAGTGCAAAAAATAAGCCATGTTTATCTATTTTGGACTTTGATGGGAACTCTTTGGAAATACTTCCAAAAGACGTTCTTCTCTAGCAAAAAAAGACAGAACAGCATGCAGGAAATCGCTTCTCTTCCCCCTGATGCAGACATTGATGTGTAATGGCTGATGCCTGGAGCTGTGGCCATCATCCCGCAAATAGGAAAAAGCCACTAGAAACTCAGAGAAACCATCCCAGAGACTGATGCTGTTGAGCTGCTAAATTAGCAAGCCCGTGGAAACTAAAAAGACATAATGAACCTCTTTGCAGAACAGACAATGACTCACAGACTTTGGAAAACCTTGGTTTTTCAAATAAGACAGTCTGGGGGGTGGGGGGATGCACTGTGGGTTTGGGACACAAAATCTATCAAACTGACTTTTGATGATTTATGTACACCTATAATTGAAATAAAATTCATTAAGTTAAAAAAATACCCATAAAAAATAAAAATAAAATAAAATTGATTTTGTATATTGAAAATAAAATAAAATAAATTAGCAAGCCCACAAACTAGTGACTTCCAGATTTCTTATGCATGATTTATTGTCAAATCCAAATTATTAAAGTTTCAAAAATGTGCCATGAGACAGCACTGGATCTCCTGTTAAAAGAAAGGGGGCCATCAAAGAGCTCAGAACCCTCTCCTACTGCGGCTGCCCAGCTCCCTCTGGCCCCTCCACTGCCTTCTGTATTTCAGCTTCCCATCCCCCACCTCCTCTGGCCCAGGACTGGAGCTGATGACATGTGAAATGCCCTTCTTATTGGCAGGCTGCTAGGGTACAACCCCTCCTTACTCAAAGTCAGTCCCTCCCTTCACCACCAGCCCCCAACACATAACTGAGCGCTGAAACAGAACCAAAATGTACCTTACAGAAACAAGAAATCACGTTATGTGTTTATAACCAATGTCACAGACCTCGTCTAGACGAAGGAAGATCAAGGAAAAAGACAAAGAAACCTGAAAACAGTTTTCTCCTGGACTTTAAGCCTCATGCACCCCTCCCTGAATATTTCACCCAGTGCAATCTATACCCCTCTTTCTACACTTTTCCCTGATGACCACATACATGCTCAGAATTCTTGGCTCGTTTTCCTGCCATCACACTTAAAGGGCATCTCCCACCTGGGTCGTTCTCACTGGTTGGCCCTGAGAAATTGATGTTGATACTACACTGTTTTCAAATCCTTCCCATGGCCCTGAAGATCCTGGTGAGGAAAGTCAGTTCAGTTGGGTTAGTCTCATACCTAGGAACACAGAATCCACAGAGGCAAGCACGAGAAATCCTTTTGAATGCTCATAATACAAGCCAGGGTTTCCATGGCTAGTTTTTGAGTATGAAAACAATGCTCCTACCTTAAGCCGAGAGAAACTGTCACACCTTTTATGATTTTTCCTAAATTATGTCTGGCAAGAAACTAAAGATAAGCCTACAGCACAGTGCTGGTAGGTATCAAGGAGGACACAAAGCATAAAGGATGTGAGAGCTTTTTTGAGCAGACGCCCAGCTAGCACCTTGCTCATGTGCCTGGAGAGGCAGCTGGCACGTGTTTGGAGAGGCAACCAGTGCTTCTTGATAAAGAGGGGATACAGGTTAAATAGTAGAGGGCGCCCCTATCCCCAAATAGATGCCAATGCTAACCCTGGAAATTGTGAATGTAATTTTATTTGAGAAAAGGGTTGTTGGAGATGAAATCAATGATGCTGGGTTGAAATAATCCTGGATTTAGGGTGACCCTAAATCTAAAGGCAGCTGTCCTTATAACAGAGGCAGAGATTGATCAGAGCCACAGAAACACACAGAGAAAAGTGCCATAACAGGACAGAGGCAGAGACAAGAGTGTCGCATCGACAAGCTAAGAACAGCCACGGATTATCGGCAGCCACCAGAATCCAGGAGAGAGGCACGGAACAGTTTTCCCTCAGAGTCTCCAGAAGGAACCAATCCCATAGACTCTCCGATTTCAGCCCTACCCTCTGAGACCACGAGAGAATAAATGCCTGCTCTTTCCAGCCACCGAGTCTGTGGTCATTGCAGCAGCAAGGAAACGCATGCAGTGGGCAAGGCAGCTCATTTAGGGGTGGGCTTTGTCTAGAGAAGAAATCATTTTCCCTGCCAGGTATACTAACATAAGACCCGTAGGCACAAAGGCTCTAGCATAGGGATGAAATGGAACTTTTTATTTTTATTTTTTATTTTTTTTTGTATTTTTATCTAGGGCCACACCCGCGGCATATGGAGGTTCCCAGGCTAGGGGTCTAACAGGAGCTGTAGCTGCCGGCCTTCGCCACAGACACAGCAACGCGGGATCCGAGCCGCGTCTGCAACCTACAGCACAGCTCACGGCAACGCCGGATCCTTAATCCACTGAGCAAGGCCAGGGATCGAACCCGCAACCTCATGGTTCCTAGTTGGATTCGTTAACCACTGAGCCACGGCGGGAACTCCGAAATGGAACTTTTTAGAGAGGGTCTTTACTTCTCTAAAGACCCCGTTGCCTCCAGCACTGGACAGTGAGAGGAAATGAGCAGAGAGCTTTGGAGTAAACTGGGTTAGCAAACACCTTCTGAGACTTGGCACTTGGATTTGTTAACCACTGAGCTATGACGGGAATCCTGGCTCTATTATTTTTAAACTCCAGAGAGAAAACAGAATTTAGGAGATGTTGCTAAATAACACCTACTGCCCCATTTTTATAAAAAGTCACTTCAGTCATTGGTGTATCAGTTTCTCCATCAGAACATCCATCAATCAACCCACCCATTGATTCTTGTGTGTGTGTGTGTGTGTGTGTGTGTGTGTGTGTGTGTGTGTGCGTGTGTGTCTGTGGGGGGGTGATTAGAGATGTCTGGAATTACGTTCACCTACTGTTAAAAAGAATTAATTCTCAGTGGTGGGATTTGAAATGATTTTTACTTTCTTCTTGGCTCGCATCTGGATTGTTTGAATTCTTTACACTGGACACATGCTACTTTTAGAAACAAATTAAGGCATAAAGGTCACTATTTTTAAAAAATTTAATAAAATTCCCATAAGTGAAAATAAACAGAAAAAAAAGGAAGGAAGAGGAGGAAAGAGGAGGATAGAAAAATAAAGGGAACAAAAGAAAAAAGAAAAGGAAAGAAAAGAATAGAAAACAGGAAAGAGAGAGAATGAGGACCACTCGGAAGAGATGGGGAGGTCATTACCTGCACGCCCACCTTAGAAACCAGGACCCAGTGCACGGCCTCCGCTCTCAGTTTCACAGGTGAACCCCCTTGAAATGCTTATGGAAGAGTCTCTGGAGGCTCACTGAGGCCCCAAGCTGGCCACCTATCCTACAAAGGAAAGCTTGGGAGGTGGGGTAATGAGAGGCCACCACAGCCAAGGGCCATCCAGCAGGTGGGCAGCATAGCCAGCTCCCAGTGTGCGTGGAAAGGGCCACCTCGCTTCCTCTAGTTCAACCCCCTGAGGTTTTGGTTTGAGGTAGCCAGAACATTTTAGACTCTGGTTCAAGCTCCCACTCAGAGTCCCAGGACTTCTACCATATCTTGAACTTCAAAGTGACCTTCAACAAGTCCCTTAGGCTCTGTGAACCTGAGGTTCCTCATCTCTGAAGTGGGGATACAAGACCCATCGTAGCAATGGGCTGAACCCACCCTGTACGTTAGCAGGCAGGTCACACTGCGCCTCCTCAGCAAACACACAGCCTGGTCAAGATTCACAATACAGAGCAGGTCAGCACACATCTATTGATTACATGCTAATGTCCACAGCCGTAACGGAGCCTGCAGATTCAGATCAACATCAGCAATAATTAAGTTACTGAGCAATTACATGCCTTACACACCTTTACCATTTAATCCTCACAGCATCCCTAGGAGGTGGATTCTTTATTCATTCTCATTTTATAAATTAGGAAGGTGAGGCACAAGGAAATTTCAGAACACGCCTCAAGCCACAAAGCTTGCAAACGAAGTCCTGGGATTTTAATCTAAGCAATCCATCTCTTAAACACTATACCTTATGCCTACTCGGTAATAAATAGTATATGGCTCTCGTTTTTAATGAGGTTACGTTTTTAGAAGGGATAAGGTATGCAAAAGTAAAATAATGCACCGTGATCAGTTTAACAGGATGTGTGCTAAGTAAAGTCGTGACCCAGGGGGGAAATAATAAAATATCTGAGAAGGTCAAGGGAGATTTCCTAGGAGCGATGAAACTCAATCTGGGTTCTGAAGGATGAATGCAAGATTTTCTGGGTTGAAATTAAAGGGGCCCCAGGCAGAGGCAAGCATTTGGGTAGGCAGAGGTGAAAAAAGAAAAAAAATTGCAGGAAACTGTATAGAACACTGAAAAAGTTTGAGACAAAACATACTAAGATTGCTAAAGTATGAAGAGCAGAGCACGGTGCAAAGAGGGAGTTATCGCCGATGGCTGAAAACAAGGCTGAGCGAAGATCTGGGACGATGCCAGGACAAGATGGCCTGGGAGGAGGCAAGGGGCAGAGCCGGCCAGCGGCTGGATCCACATGGCATGAGCGCCCTGCAGGAAGCTTACATTTCATCTGATAAACACTGGCCATACCGGCTGCTATAATTCCCTTCCTACGGGAACAGAGGTGACCCATCAGACAGACAGGCAGCCCAGAACCCTGATCCTGGCTTCCAGAAACGGCTGCGCTCCGGCCTCAGCTGGACCACAGCAAACTGGAGGCTGGAGTCTTTGCCAGGCCCACTCTGGTGGCAGGTTCAGTCTGGAGGGACTTCTCTCTTTTGTCCCATTTCTCTCTTCTCCTACCTCCCACCACGTTGTCTGTTACTGTGAGAGGCTGGTTATGGGTGCCTTTCCCTTCTAGTAATCTCAGTTTTCAGTCCCAGATTAAGCAAACCCAAACACTAGAACTCGCTCAGAAACAAGAAGCTGAACTGCAGTCCTTTGGAGCCAAACGCACGTGCCTCAGTCAGCGGCCCCCTAACCTCCCTGCCTTTCTCTGAAGACACCATAAAAGGAGAAATCAAAGCCAAAAGGACCTCACTGCTGAGCAGATCGGCACTTTAATTTATACAGCGCGCATACTCTGGGCATTACCTCACGGCCTGACGCTAGGTTCCGCCAGTGAGGAGGGACCAGCACCAAGCTCCCTGACATGCGAGGCTGGCTTAGACACAGGTCCAAAGAACAACGATCATGCAACGTGTAAGCAGTCTCTGCTTTGGGATTCTCCTGTGCCACTGCCGAGAACTCTGACAGGTCAGGGCACAAGGACCGGGGCCCCCCCGCCAAGGAATCCTGACACTTGAAAGCACTTCAAGATTGCAGGACCGGCTGGAGGCCGCTGAGCTAATAAGGGAAACTAGGATTCAAAGCCCAAACTTCTGATCCCTCGATGTTAGAAAGCCATAGCTCAAACCCAGTTCTTGGAGAAATAAAGTGATAGCGTTTGGGGAGGAGAAGCTGGGGGAGCTGAACAGCAGCACAGGGAGCGGAAATATGGACACCAGCCTTTGCTAGGTACCGCTGGGTGATAAACTGTGTTTTAACACAGTTCTGTTAATCCTCGTAGTCCTTCAAGGAGGTCATCAGTGCCCCGGTTTATTTACACAGGGAGGGAGCTGAGGTTGAGAAAGGCTCAGAAACTGGACCACAGGCAGCTCCTGCATGAGGGTCTGGATTGGAACTAAGTCTTGCTTTCAAATGGGCATTCTGCCTACACCACACCACATCTGGGAGTCACTTTACTAATCCTTGAGCCTTCCAGGCACGTCTCCAGGTGTCTCACCCTCCAGAAGGCCCACGGCTGGTACCCAATGCCCAGAGCCTTATTTTGCAACTTCTTGCCTGAGGCCCAGGCTTCCGAGACCTCCAGGGCTGAACAGACTTGCTGTGGGGATGGCTGCCTGGGCAGAATGTCCGAGGCCTCTCTCACCCTATTCCTGGCTGGGAAACCCTTTTGCTATTTAGCAGTCCAGACCAGTTCATCCAGTTCCAAACTAGGATGACTTTTTACAAGTTAACTAGCTGATTCTTGTAGGGTTGAGCTCACAGGGCAAGTATTTGTGGTTTTTTCCTGGGGTGACAGACTGAATCTCCAGGGCCACGTTTCCTCCCAGGTCCCTTGGGCTCAGCCCGCCCTCCACTCCTAGATCCTCCAGGGGCTGCAGGCCTTGGCTCTTCTCACCTGCATGGACCCTAACACAGCCACCGGGTCCTCTGGGCCTCCAGCCTGGGTCCACCAACCTTTCTGCCTCTGGCCTGGCTGCTGCACAGAGACTACCGCCTTCCACAGTGCCCTTCTGGGTTGAGAAGTGGCCAAAGAAATTAGCTTTATAGCAGTTCTGATGGGTGGAACTAGAGAGCAATATAATGCTGCCACCAAGCCACATCCATATCCACGGATGTCTTCTGCCTCAACCAGGTCTAAGTGGTCTTCCCAGGCTTTCTCCTTCCTCCTCCTTCTCCCTCCCCACCCAGACACACGTGTGCACACACACTGATTTGTTCCTAAGGTCTGGAAGGGCCGCGCAGATAACATACAAAAGGCCCTCAAGCAAACGGCACCCATGCAAATAACACCCTCTGCTTCTCTAAAGCCTAGGCTTAAATGTGACCAAAGTCACCTCCAGGTGACCTTAGTAAAACAGTATTTTCCCTGGTGAAGGTGTGAAGGCTGCACTCATTTTGACAGGTTTGACAGGTTTGTGTATCATTTTCAGAATTTTGCCAGCTTCCTGCAGAAAAATCAGATTGCGGTCAAATCTCTCTGTTGCTTCAGATACCGTACCTGAATTAGCAAATAAGAGAAAATAAGCTATGAATTAAAAAAAAATTTTTGAGAAAGGGAAATGATGAATTGATAGATTACGGTTTTGAAAGCATGTCTTACAGAAATTTAATACTCTGTGCCTTTTTAAAGTCTAACTCTGTGATCTGCTGTCCCTTTGCCCATGTGATACGTCAAAATTAACTGAGACGCGGTGCGGGGTGGAGTTCACACCAACTGTTCCACACACTCTGATCCTTCAACTTTCAGAAAAGCAGTCGCACCCCGGTGAGCACTGTGCTTTGTTCCTTAACATGTTAAAATGATCGAGTATAGAATTCCCTGCTTTAAATATTGCTAATTAGAAATTTTAACTTTTCAGTAACTTGAATTTGAATTGGTTTCATGTTTAAATGGAAACTGAATTTCATATTTAAAAAAAATACTACAAACTTATAATATAGGCCACTCAATGTGTTTCTTAGATGCCTCTTCTTTCTATGTACCATGGCAAGATACACCACTCGGACCAAGGCTGTGAAATTTATTTTTATATTAAAAGTTGAAAAACAATTGCCCTAGATCACTTAACGGCTTAAATAGAAGTGTGAGCACGTGTTGGGGGTAGGGCAGTGGTCACTCTAGTCGCCCTTCCCTAATGAATTAAGATGGAAAGGCTATCCACTGAGGCCATCTGTCCCAGTTTGGGAAGTTTTTAATTGAATTGTGCTTTGTTGTGGTGCAGCCCCTCAAATTTGGCCTTCCACACCATTCCTCTACAACCTACCCCCTTGCCCTTCTAGAAGAAGGATGACCTCAAGTGGGAAACAATCTCTAGCATCTGCTTAGGGCTTTGATTTTGTAGGTTTATTTTACACATCCTAATTCTGCAGGAAACTCCCTGCAGATGTGGAGGAGCCCTCAGTCACTGACCTCTTGTTAAAAGACAAACAGCCAGAAACCAGAAACATGACCGGGAAGATAAACAGCTGTTCAGGTCTCAGCTGCTTGCCAGAATGGCAACATCTTCAGAAATGAGCCTCATATTCCTCTTGATGGAGGCCATCAGGCCTTTTTTAGTTAGAGACAGTAAAAACGTGGCACACACACTCTTCCACACTCATGACAGACATCACTAATCAATCACCATATCCTTTTCTTTTGAGCCTGAAATTAACTCCAGAATTCTTCTCAAAAAGGAGTCCAGGAGTTCCCGTCGTGGCTCAGTGGTTAACGAATCCGACTAGAAACCATGAGGTTGCGGGTTCGATCCCTGGCCTTGCTCATTGGGTTAAGGATCTGGCGTTGCCGTGAGCTGTGGTGTAGGTTGCAGATGCGGCTCGGATCCCGCGTTGCTGTGGCTGTGGCGAAGGCCGGCGGCTACAGCTCCTGTTAGACCCCTAGCCTGGGAACCTCCATATGCCACAAGTGTGGCCCAAATAAGGCAAAAAGACCAAAAAAAAAAAAAGGGAGTCCAGCCGGACGCCACGGTACCAGATTAAACCTATCTGCCATCCTGGGAGTCTAGGTTCTAAGGCATGAGGATTATACAAAAATCTTCAAGGCAGCGGGGGGTACTTCCTTCAACTTGTAAACAGAAAAGGAAGTTCATTTCCATTGAAGTACCATCTCCAAACAGAATAACACCGATTTAAAGCAAGAGCCATGAGCTAAAAGATGCCGGTGCAGATGTGTTTGCATGTATTGAACGTGAGCCTTTTGCCAGGCATTGTTCTGAGTACCTCACATGCACTGTCTCATTTAATTAATCGAAGATGAATCTGATGATCACATGACCCAGGATCCAAGACTCATTTCTCAGATCCAACATGTTTCACAGATGAGTGTAGCAAAAGTCACACAGGACAGTTGCATGCCCCAAGGGCCCTCAGCCTTCCAGGACCTGAGCTCCATTAATTCTGCTCAAGAAGGAGGGCCCTGCTAAAATCCAGCACAGCCCTGGCCCATCTGTTCCAGTCTGTCACTCGGCCATATTCTATTTCTGAATGCATAGCTTCAAAAAGCAGTGCGCTTTGTAACATGGTCCACCTTTGCCACAGATGGCGTACAGCTTTCATGGAGAACACACATTTTCCTTCCTCCATCTACCATATTTGATGACATTTCTGAGAGTTGGGGTGTGTGTGTGTGTGTGTGACAAATCTATCCAAGAATCAGATGCCGAAGGTTTCATTTCAGAGAACTGAAGATAGGAAGGCTGTTGCGTTTCTTTTCCCGGGCTTGGGTCAGACCCTGGCTGGCTGAGTCATATGCCCGGATGGGATGGCATTTAGCCACAGACCTGGCCAATGCCCATTCCAGTGTTATCTGGCTCTCGGGAATTCTCCATGGACCCTGGGTGACAGCCTTGCACCAGCTGCTCCCAGAGATGGAGAGTGAGAAAATAAGAAGCATGATGATGAAGATAGTAGTAAAAATGGGAGCTACCAATTTTACTGGATGTTTGCTAAGCACTCTTGAAATGTACCAAATGCTTCACATATACTCTCATGCTTAATGCTGTGACTCCCCTATGACCATTTAGATAAACATCTGTCTCTTGGAGAAAAGGTTCTAGAGAAATCATGGGCTGGTTTCAAAGCTAGAATTTTTAAGACGTCCTTTAACTCTGCTCATTTGCAAGAAGGAGAGAATGCTCCTTGTTTTTCCCATGTTACATGTCCTGAGGAAAAAATGACCCACATGAACAGGCTTTGGACGATTTGGTGGAAAAGAGCGAGCTAAGTTCTCAGTTTACGACTTTTCTGGTTGTTGATATACTGCTTTGGCTCCCTGTTTGCTGGATGTTTCTCATCACACAGTCATCCATAATGTGACTTCTAAATCTTAAAAAGCGGTCTGTCTTGAAATACTCTTATCAGCTGAACCAGCAACTAAAGCAGCAAGCTAGGAGACTGTGAGTTTCTGGAGGGCAGAGGTGAAGGCTTGCTCATCTCTGAGTTCCACATATTTGGCATAAAAGAGACAAGCTAGAAATGGGAGTTGAGGATAAAGGACCGGAGAGTGGGAGAGAGAAGGAAGCCACAGCCTTCTTAGTATTATCTTGTCAGCTGAAGTCCACACTCTGTCAACAGGCATCTTACTAAGCCCTGCAAGAGAGAAAGGTTTGTTCCTGCTTGGCACTGCCTTAAAAATCAGATGTCTGACACAAATGTTACCTCTAGTGAGAGGGAAAGAGTGTTGAGTATTAAGTCAAGTATTAAGTGAAGACAATATGTCTCTTTCAAGACAACCATGGCCCTGAGTTTCCTGGTCTGGCTGATCCTTGGGAGAATTAAAATGTCCTGGGACCGCCCTCTAAACCTCACAGTCCTTCTGCAGGGTACAGCTGCCAGCCACTCAAATCCACACTTTTCCTGTCCAAAACTGTAGATGCCAGAACAACAAGGCTCCTGGCCAAGAAAAAAGAGAGGCTTAAGCCTAATTAGAGCGGGTTGAGGGTGAGAAAGCTCAAGTCTGAGAGGCCCACCCATCAGGAATGGGAAATAGAACAGGCAGCTGTTTGGGGTCCTGATGGGTAATTCTCCACTTCTAGGACATATTAATGGTCACAGGGGTAGCAACGAGGGGGCTTTCGGTTGACTAGGACCCACTTCGCAGAATGCATGCCTCTTCCCAGATGGACTTTCGGCCCAGAGATTCCAAAGGAAGGAAGCCCACTCTCTTGGCCTGAGCTGCTAAAGTTTGCATCACATCCCTCTTTTTCAAGCAGAAAGCACCATGCACAGGGGCTCTCTCCACAGTGACCTTGCAGCCAGCAAAGAGGTCCTTCTCAGCCCAGCACCCTAATGCTGCCATAGGAGCATCAAAGTTAGGGAAGCCTAATGGGGGGGAGGATGCTCAAACGGAATCTGGGTGAGCTAGACTGGACATCGGCCTAACAGTCTGCCATTAATAGATCCATTCCTCAAATATTTACTGAGAGCCTTCTGTGTACCAAACACAATTCTAGGTATTGATTACACAGCTTGGACAGAACAGACAGACCCAGCTGCCATCAGGGATAACAAAACCTACCTTGACGTTGTGACAGCCACTAGGTCATAAAATCTTAATGTCACAAGGCTTGAACTGGGGTTCAAATCCCAGGCGTTTTAACTTTGCAACCTCAGATGCCCAGCTTTCCCAGGTTTATGGGGAGGACTAAGTGAAGGCAGGACTTTGAATAACCCTAAGCAGGGTCCTTGCCTCCCCCGAGGTCTCCTGATTCCAAGCCCAGTGTTCCTCCCTCCATATTCTATAGCCAAGAATTGCCATGCGTACGTGTCCTTAGGCCACACATAACATCATCCTTAAAATAAGATGTCCCGTCTTCCACATCTTTGATCTCTCTTCCTCACAGCCACCTGCAGTGTAGGTATTTGTGGTGCCTCTGAGAACAAATGTTCTTTGCAGACCGCCAACTACAGGGAGCATATAACGGGCCGAGGACCCCAGGGGCCAGGCTCTGAAATCCATCACTGCCACAGCACTTCCCAGAGGAAACAGCTGAACCTAGCAGGGGTAGGGAGGCAAGTTCATTCCCAGCAGACAGGATTTTGACTCCTGGGCTCCCTGATATGATCTTGCTGAGCCTTCCTCGGAAATCTAGAACCTTCCTCCATATCTTTCCTTCCCTCTCTCCTACTGGGCTATCTGATCCTTCTCCTAGCCTACAGGTTTCCTCTAATAAAATCTCTTCCCATTGAATCCTGTGTTGGTGTCTGCTTCTTGCAAGACCCTGAGAGACAGAATCTCATTATCTCTGTACTACAGATGGGGAGACTGAAATTCCAAAAACAAGTAACTGGCTCAGAGTCACAAAAGGGGCAAAAAAAGAGCTGCAATTCGACATCAGCTATTTGAGAATCCAAATGACACAGACACAGCCCACCCCTCCACAAAGAGCCCCAGAGGTGGGCTCTGAAGTGTTTTCTGTGATGCTGGATGCCTTTTCCCCAGGTCCCGCAATTGATTAGCGGTGGGCCAAGACTAAAGCCCAGGGTTTTCAGCATCTGAATCTGGGATTCTTCCTCCCGCCCCGCCAGGCTCCAGAGCCAGACCGCAGCAGAGCCATCCCAGCGCGAGCGCGCCTCTGCGGTTCACCCCGCCCTGCGCTGCCTGCGGAGCCACAGCAGGTTTTTGCATTGAGGAAGTGCGTTTGGAGACAATCATTTCATAAAAGTTAATCCGCTCTGAGTCGGAGCCAGCTGAGACTGATAACTCCAAGTCTCCCCCAATGTGGAGTTCAGAGGCAAGGCCACATTTCTTCCCAGTGATCCGGCCGCCTGAGACCTGACTGTCTTCAGATGAAACCGAGGGGTTCAGGTGTCCACATCCAAATTTTCTCAGCCTGCCCCAGTTGGAGACTTCAGAGCTCCTTCCCCAATGCCAGGAGGGCCCAAGGCAGGGCAGCCACCACTCTGTTACCCTTGCAGGCCCAACACCTAGGCAGCTGGGGGAGACACCCAAACACCACTGCAGGAAAACCAATCAGCACTGCCTAGATGACTGTAGCAGAAGACTGGAAGGGGAGACAAACCGCTTGGCCGGCCAAAGGCTCCTGGGAGGAGTGCAGGAGAAAGGAGATCCATTCTCTGTCTGCGCCAGGGGACACTCACAGGTGGGAGAGCAAATGAGCACGGCCTTCTGTCCCCTCGTCAAGGCGGGTAACAGGCTGGTTAGCACCTGTGCCATTCAGACCTCTGAGGCATCAAGTGATGCCTGTTTTAAGTTCCTCACAGAACTAGCCTCTCTCTTACTCTTGACAGCCGACGGAGCCGTGGACCAGGGTCTCAGCCACAGCCGAGACAGAGCAAGAAAGTGAGAAAAAGTGAGTGGGTTTATAAAACAGTATTTTAGGTCACAAGAAACACAGTGCCGGAAAACTGCCTTCAGCTGGGTCCTGGAAGAATTGAGGGCAGGAAGGCAAGGGCTAACAGTTCTTGAAGGCTTTGCTGCATGCCAGGCACTGTGCTAATTGATTTATGTGCATTCGGTCATCCAATCCTCACAGTAACTCTAGACAGTTGGTACAATTATTATTTCCATTTTACAGAAGAAGAAACTGAAGTTCAGGAGTTCCCGTAGTGGCTCAGTGGCTAACGAATCCTACTAGGAACCATGAGGCTGCGGGTTTGATCCCTGGCCTTGCTCAGTGGTTTAAGGATCCGGCCTTGCCGTGACCTGTGGTGGTGTAGGTTGCAGACGCGGCTCGGATCCCGCGTTGCTGTGGCTGTGGCGAAGGCCGGCAGCTACAGCTCCTGTTAGACCCCTAGCCTGGGAACCTCCATATACCGCGGGTGCGCCCTAGAAAAGGCAAAAAAGACAAAAGAAAAAAGAAAGAAAAAAGAAACTGAAGTTCAGAGTGGTGAGAGCAACTTTCCCAAAGCCTCCCAACTAATAATCTGGTCAAGCCTGGATTTTAACAAGTCAAAGGTGGGAGCTTACTCCATCCACCACAATAATGATTCCTTGTGTTTTCGGAAGACCTACTGTGTGCCTAGTGTTTTAATTGCATGACCCCACGCGATCCTTACAATAACCTGTAGTCTGTGTCATACCCATTTCTGAGACGTGAGAACCAAGACCTGGAAAGATGAACTCGGTAAAGGCCACACAGCTAGCAAGGGGGGGGGAGGGGCAGGGGTTGAAACTGAGTCTGCGTGGCTCCATTAATCCTTCCCAGGGTGCGGGTTGGGGGGCACCCAAGGGCAGTTGCAGCCACTTTTGATGTGGCCCAGGAAGGCTTAAGGATACTGGCAACGACACTGAATCCCGACTGAGCATGTGTAATGGGCTCAGAACCAAACCAAGCACTGTGCACGTTAACCTCACGTGATCGTAGCGGCAGCCCTGCCAGGTAAACGGTGTGACCTGCGCTTCACAATCTGAGGCCCGACGGGGAGGGCCGCACAAGTGCTGTGAGCAGAGCTGCAGGTCTAACGCGGACCCACCATGCTGCCTGCCAACAGAGAGTCTCACGGGAAACAGAGATCAACTCAGTCTTCACCTTTCCACTCAATTAAAATATGCTTTTTGGCCGGAGAATCCCTTCAAAGCAAGCTGTTAAGGAGTTGGCAAAGGGCGTTTCAGGGTTTCATCCTGAAGAGGAGCCCCTAGAAGAACCTTCCAGAAATTACAGGCCGTGTGGGTCACCGGAAAACTGGCCACCTCTCCTGCCAGCTTAAACTTTCCTCGGGCCCGGGGCCTCTTCAGTCTTCCTCCAGCTTCCCAAGACACGACTCTGGCCTTTCAAGTCAGGGAGAGTCCAGCTGAGGCCCGGCCCCCTCCCTCCCTGTCGCCAGGCAGCCAGCTCCTTATTTTCCTCCCATGATGATGGATACGAACTGTCAGGAAAGCTGGGAATATTTTTAGCTCCTAACTGATTTTTATCTAAATTTAACTTCGGGCCACAGCATCAGCAGAGTTCCGTCCAGAGGGCAGCCAGCGTTTGCATGGTGACACATCATAATTAAGGCTCGGTATTGCTGATGCCCTGGCTGGGCCTGAAGCTAAAGGAAGGCAAATGGCTCTTCAGGAAAAAGATCTTGATCTTGTAGGACTACAGTCGCTGGACTGCAGAGCTGGAGGGAACTGTAGATCCTATGCCCTCTTCCCCCATTTTACAGATGGAGAAACTGAGGCTCACTCAGCAAGCCTAGGTGACTGGAACCACAATACTTGGTATTGCTTTTTTTCCATGACATCACATGGCCCCTAGGGTGAACAAACCAGATGTGACATCTGCAGAGGGCCATTCTTTCTTCTCTTATAAATCATAAAATCAAACTCTCTGTGTCACGGAGCTAAAGTCTGTCAAACCCTGCTCTCCAGTCAGCAGCACTGACAGTCTGGTTCAGCATCCTTAATAAGTCCATGGAAAATGGAATTCTTCCAAGGTTCAGAGTTTTTAAAAAGTTCCAATCTAAAAATGTCCGTGTGGTACATTGTTCTCTCTCCTCTGCTAAATGCTGGCTTCTGGAGAGCAGGGCATTATCGGTTTAATTCACTGCTCTGTCTCCAAAGCCCAGAATAGCACCGGGCACTTGGGTGGACAACAGATAAATATTTATTAAATGGTAGACTGACTGAATGGATGAACAAATGAATAAATATATGGAAGAGAATCATCAGGCCAAGCTGATGCTTGGTAGGAAGAGGAGAGCAAAACCAAGAGGGAAATAATGTGAAATTACCCTTTCCCCTTCCTGCCCACCAAGGTATGCAGCCACTGATATCTTTCAGGGGGATCAGATGACAGGTCCTCACATTATCTTTCAACAGAAGGCAGATTGAAACACCCAAATGGTTTTCAACACTAACATTCACATAGCTGGATAGATTATATGATTAAAGATTGAATTAAGAGGAGAAAAAAAATAGCATAAAGGTTCCTTAAAAACCTAAAAACAGAGCTACCGTATAATCCAGCAATCCCACTCCTGGCCATATATCTAGAAAGGATGAAAACTCTAATTTAAAAAGATACATTCACCCCAATGTTCATCGCAGCACTATCTACAATACCCAAGACATGGAAGCAACCTAAGTATCCAGTGACAGATGAATAAAGACGTGGTACATATATACAACGGAATATTTCTCAGCCATAAAAAGAGCATGAAATATTGCCTTTTGAAGCAAGATGGAGGAACCTAGAGATTATCATACTAAGGGAAGTCAGACAGAGAAAGATAAATATTATATGATACTGCTTATACGTGGAATCTAAAAAATAATACAAATGATCTTATTTACAAAATAGAAACAGACTTGCAGACCTGGAAAACAGACTTACAGTTTTCAGAAGGAAAACGGGAAGGGGAGGAATAAAAGAGGAGTTTGGGATTAACAGAAACACACAACTATACATAAAATAGAAAAATAATGAGGACCTACTGTATAGCACAGGGAACTATATTCAATACCATGTAAAAACCTGTAACGGAAAAGAATCTGAAAAACAGAATGTGTCTAAATGAATCACTTTGCTGAATACCTGAATTTGCAATTTCGTACATCCACCACACTTCAATTTAAAAAGAGAGAAACAGAAGAGAAAGACAAGAAGACCAGAAAAACACAGCGACACAACGATACACAAATGCAATAGCAGAGGGGCCACCATGGATCCTGCAGCAGGATCAACACTAGTCCAGAGGCCTCTCTTCCGAGCCAGGGTTTTGTGTATTTTCAGAGTCAGATCAAGCCGGGGTTTGGGAACAGAGGACACATAGCCCAGTCTGCAGTGTAATGGAGCAGATGGCTTTCCTTCTCATCCCACTCCTCACTTTAGTAGCTTTGTGGGGAAAGATACAGGCCTTTGCTACAGTGTTTATTTAAACTGAGCAATCACCATTCTCTCACCAACTTTACTGAATTAATTAATATATTCTGCAGCTCAAATGGTGTCAGGCATCCCAGGCCCCACATGGTAACGCATTTATTTTCACAGGCAGGCCACTAAATATATAAACACAAAGGGTTGTATTTGTGTATATTTGAAGGCACACGATACGGGGAGCGAGGTAAAGCAAAAGGAGCCAGAGAAAAAGTAGAATTTATAAAAAAAGAAATCCAAATACAGCTTTGTTTATCGAATGCCCATTATATGGTCAGCACCAAATCATAAAGAATTTTTAGGAGGAGGGAATCTAGATAAGAGAAAGCAGATGAGATTCAAAAAGTAAATATAACAGAGATCTTGACTTCATAGAGCTTTCATTTTGTTTGTGTTTCAAAACAAACACAAACACTCATATATATAAAATAAATATACATTCTTAGTGTAGTAAGGCACAAGTAAGTTATTTTATACATTGTGTGATTCAGAAGTCCCAAGAAAGGAAGCTCAAGGTCGGTCAGGTCAGTCAGGGAGGGCTTCCTGAGGGAGGAGACCATTAATGTAGTGGACAGAGGCTAAGATTTAGACTGGCAGGCTCCGTCTGCAACAAAGGCTCAAAGCCCTCTACAGGCATGGAAATTTATGCACTTCATGGGAGGAATTTATGCACAAGCATGGAAATTTATGCACTTCATGGGAGAAAAAAGACAATAAACAATTAAAAGGAGGGAAACAGAATAACGTTGAATAGTCTGTTGGAGTGTTTGAGCTGTTAATTGAGTGTCCTTTTCGTGAACACAACTATTTACTGGGCCTGCTGCCATCACACACACTGTCTCCTTTGACCATCACTACAGCCTGAGGGGAAGGTCTTGTGCCCATTTCACAGGCAGTCAATCGAGGATCATCGAAAGCAAACATCACTGAGCCCAAGAGGATCAGAGACAACATGCTGCTCAGGCTGTTGGCTTCCCACCTCTGTTCTTTCTACTCATTGCTGAAATAGTTTCAAACTGTCCACCCGACCCCCTCCAAATTCTCTTTCCCTGCCACTGCATCTCAGCTACTGATTCATACTAGCAATATATTTTTTCACCTTTCCATCAGCATCACCACCCCCACTGTCATCATCACTATCACCAAAAGTACCACCAGCACCATCAGCCATCACAACCACCATCACCGTCACCACTCTCATCACCACCGCTGCGATCACCTACCATTTACTGAGTGTTCACTCTGGGCCAGATATTGGCTCTGGATCAAGTATTAAGTCCTTGACACACATTCACTCACAGAATCCTCACAACCCTGTAAGATACGTGTCACTTCTTATCTCCACTTTGTGGATGAGGAAACTGAGGCTTGAAGAAGTCAGATTCCTTGTCCCCTCTCATATCACTGGCCGAATCTGGGTTCAAAGTGCAGCTTTCCTTCTCCCACGCCATCCGCTTCATGCTAAACCTAACTGACTGAATTCTACCCCTGGCAACTTTGCAGAGCAGTTACATGAAATTATTAAGCAGATGTTCTTGCTCTACTAGAATGCAACATTTACTACTGAGACGGAAATTGTTAGAGGATTTGCCATAATGTATTTTACATGCATATCATTAGAATTACTCAGGGGTGAGAGGAAAAAAAGTTCCCAGTAAAACTTTTTATTTCTTTCTGGCTTTGATATCATCATAGTCACGGTGCCCCGCTGGAAAACCAACCAGAGCTTCTGGAGATTCTTTTGCTTAATTAATGTCATACTCAGAAGTCAAATGGACTCTAACTTAGCATTTCCTTGAATTCCTCTCTCATCCGGGCTTGGTATTCCTGCAGCCGAGCCCCCAAAGCAGAGGTCTGAAAAAAAAAAATCTCTGTTGCAGTCAGTGTTGATAGCCCATGGCACAGATGTGGAAGCTGAGGTTTGCAACAATCATGAATCATGTGAGCTTGCACCCTGACTTGAGTTCCAAGGAGGATGGGCGTTCTGTCATATCCCACCTTTGAAGTCCCCTTAGACCAGCTGAGGACCCCTCTCCGTATCCAAGTTCCCTGCCTCCTTTCCATCCTCACATTTGCCTCCTTTCTCCCAGTGGGTGTGAGCTCTGCACAGATGAAAACAGGTTCCTTAGTCATCTATCTCCAGGGTCAGACTCAGGAAGGGCTGGCTTCAGTTTGGTACTCAGGGACCACTGAACTAAGGAATGGAGAGAGAACTGATGGTCCTTAAATCAAAGGGAAAGGGGGCAATCCCACCAGACGTTACAGATAAGCATCCGATTCCTAAGGATGAGAGAAACGATTCCCGGACATGCGTAAGGAGCTTGTTACAATATTGGGTATAACAAGTAAAACCTGGAAATAATCTACATTTTCAGTAATAGGGGCTGGTTACATAAATTATTATATACTCCTATAATGAAATACCATAAGGCTATATAAAATGTTGCTAAAGTACATGCAGCGTCACGGGAGGCAAACAATTATTCTTGGGAGGTAAAGAAAACTTTGATATTACAATTATTTGCAACCCTCCAAAGGACCACAATCTATAATCAGAAGTACGGTATATCTGTGGTGTTAAAATTTCATGGTGGTAATAAACAGACTCCTTAGTGGAGCAATAATGAAGAGAAGGCCAACACTGCTGTAGTAGAATCATTCACAACAGGGGGTTGATATGAAAGATGCTACATAAGAAAAGCAGGTTTAAGTGACATGACACCACTTTGGCAAAACACATGCACACTGAAACAGAAAGAGAGAAATTTACTATCACTGGAAAAAAACAGAAGCCATCATTTTCACTAGTGTTCTTTGAGAAGTGCAGTTATAGAGAGCTTTTAAAAATTTTGTTCTGCATTTTCCAAAGTCCCTATCATCAATATTTTCCTTCTGTGTGTATGTGTTTGTCAGAGTCTGATTCCCGAGTTAATGTTGTCTTAAACCAAAAGGAGCCACAGAACCATGGAGACTGCCCATGATTTCTGCTCCTTCATTCTTTACCTCTCTTCCTATTAGCCCGCTTTTCTTTTGCCATCTCCGGACCCCATTCAACTTAATTGTAAGGAATTGCAGTGGCACCCAAAGCTCTCAGCTCAAGATGACCTTCCTGGAACCCAAGCCAGTGAGAAGCTCTATAGCTAGTTTGCAGGAAATCTGAAACGGTTGAGTGGGCCCTCCTCTCCTGCTACGCTCCCCCCTTAATGCCTCACTGGCTGTCTAAACAATTCTATCTCCTCTCTCTCTCTCTCTTTTTTTTTTTTTTCTTGCTTTTTTAGGACCAGACCTGCAGCATATGGAAGTTCCCAGGCTAGGGCCGAATCGGAGCTGCAGCTGCTGGCCTACGCCACAGCCACAGCAACTCAGGATCCAAGCTGTGTCTGCCACCTACACCACAGCTCATGGCAACACCAGATACTTAACCCACTGAGCGAGGCCAGGGATTGAACCCGTGTCCTCATGGATACCAGCTGGGTTCCTTATCACTGAGCCACAATGGGAACGCCCCATCTCCTTTCTAATGGGCCTTACTGGGCTTTAGCTCAATCTTTCTCCTTTTAAGCTGCCACAGTTTGTCTCCTGGGTTTCCTCTTCCTACAAGGCTGGCCACAGACAAACATGGGGTTTCTCTACTCTCTTCATGATCTTTAATTCTTTGTTGTAGTAGTTAGCCTCCAAAACGGTCCCCAAATGACCAGTGCCTTCTATGATTCACAACTCTGTGCAACGTCCCCGCCCCTCCTCCACAGTGATCAGGACTAGCCTGTGTAACCAACAGCGCGTGACAGCAGTAATAGTTTCTGACTTCCATCACTAGGTCATTAAGGATGTGGAAACTTCCACTTTGCCTCTTTGAGGAGAGCCAGCAACCACGTCAAGGAGATTCTCAGCTGCCCTGTGAAGAGGCCCAGATGGAGAGGAACTGAGGCTTCCTGCCAAAAGCTAGGGCCAAACAGCTGGTCCTGTGAGTGAGCTACTTTGGACATTTATGCTCCAGCCCCAGTCAAGCCTTCAGATGACTGCAGCCCCGGCCACCTTACCAGCAAGACCAAGGACAGCAACCCACCAGGTCACTTCTGAATTCCTGACCCATGGAGATTTTGTAAGATAATAAACATTGTTTTTAAGTCACTCAGTTTTGGGATAATTTTTTACACAGCAACTGACAACAAATACATTTGTGTTTTCAGAATGCTATTACTCCCTCAATACCCTGTGAAAAAGGCAGGGTTGACAATTTTAAAACAGGAGGAAATCATAACCAATCAACAAAACTACTAAGTTATTCCCATCTTCTTCTTGGGCTAAATTTCCTCAATTTTTTTCTGATCCCTTTTTGTGGATGGTTTCTGATAACCAAATATCCTTCAGCAAAGGCTGAGTTTGTCCAATCGGCCTACCTACAATTTCAGCCTCCCAGTCTCTTTACCTCATGGAAACCCTTTCTTCTAGCAAGTGAGTCAGTAGGTGTCAATCAGGCAAACTAAGGGGACATTTCTTCAAAGTTCTTAAAAAGTCACCCATCCCTTCCAGGCAGAATTCTACAACAATGTTTGACCTGCCATAGATTTTTTAAAACCATTAGTAGGTGCTTTTTAATACACTCCAAGCTTGATTTCAACTTAATATGACCCATGTTAAAACTCCAAAAAGAAATCCATGTTATCATTTTACTCAGTTCTAAATTTGCCCTTTAGTTCGCATGGACTTTGTTATTAACATTTACAATTGTTGACTCTGGCTTTTATTTGTCTTAGCTGCTTTTCAGAGTTTTAAGAAAGTAATGTTTTTGGCCCCTATTAAATTGACTATTATATTTTAAGATTCTTTTCAACTTTGCTCACATTAGTCCATTTGTTGTTTTAACAGGTCTTAAGTTGTTTCAGCTGTTTTTCAGTTAAACATTTTAACTTAAAATTATCATCTGATGTTATAGCAGTTTAAGAATTCAATTACATTTATTTCAGCGCTTTTACATTCATAACTGCTTTTCATATTTTAAGACCCTATTTGGTTCTAATCTATTCTTGGAATATGATTTCAAAATATTGTGGGTAGAGGAAAAATTATTTAAAGAGACTATTTTAAGCTTTTGTTTTAATATAAAGATCTGATACAAAAGTTTTAATGAGGAGCATTCATGAAGACTCGGAAGATCTCAGTCCCAGCTCTGGTTGTCCCAGTCAGACAACTTAGTCAAAGTCACTTCATTTCTCCAAGTCTCAGTTTACTCAACTGTAAATTGAGTCGTCATGTATTTGGGATCGACTTCAGAAGGTGGCACGGCAACTGTTAGGACAGCAGTTCTGAACGTCATGGTTTTTGCCATCACACAGACTTCTGTGGGTTCAAATTTTAAAAAATGTTTTTTCCAAAGAAATTTTATCTTACCCTGGTAAGTGGAAAACCCACATCAATTTCCATCAATAAAAGGTCACAGGAAGATAAACAACAAAAGAAAACAAGCATTGTTATTAAATTTGGGTTGGGTACTGCTGAAGGTTAGCTCAGTTTAAGAATTGTTGGAGATAACTAACACCCAAATGAGTCATTTTTCTTGATGGTAAAGAAAAAAAAAATGTAACATGGGGCTGAAAGAGAACTAACACAGAACGACTTTCTCATCCTGCGATTCAGTGTTAGCTTTCCCAGTTCCACCTAAAGTCAAGGGAAGAGTTACCACCAGCAGCGTGAGTCTCATACTTTCTGAAAAGCTGATGAAAGGTATGTGGTGGAGCAAAACATTGAATAATATTCCAGGAACGGGTTTCCGTGGCTATTCAATTCTTTTGTCTGTCTCTTTACCAGTCCAAGATGGATTGCATGGTATTAAAAGGTCAGCAGTGTAAGCTGACCTAGTTGAAATCTTTGAGAAGGGGAATAATTTGTGATATAAAGGAGAGCCCCTTTTTCTGGAAGGTGTTGTCCCCATGGAAAGAAGAGCTTGGGAGAAAGGGAGTTGCTGTAATACAGAGATGCTCAGCAAATAATTCTGAGGTTGTTTCAGTCTGGGTTAACTGGTGGTCTTCAGAATGTTCCAAATATACAAAAGTGTTTTAGTGAACTCCAATCTTACACCAAACGAAAAACATTATTCAATTATCTCATTAGACTGTGATGTGGTTATTACAGGTGACAGAAGAATGACCTCATGCAATTCACCCTGATATGGGACAATGATTCATTCAAAGGCCAGCCTGGGCAGATCAGAGGTTCATCGCAGCTTTGCTGGGATGACTCAGCAAACTCTGGGCTCAGCAAACACGAATCCCTGAGTCAGCATTCCCCAAAGTACTTTCTTAAGAATGTTAGTGCCAAGAAATTTCTGTTAAAAAAAAAAAAAAGGCCAATTTATAAAAGCTTCTGTGACCCTTCTGGGAAAGTATGGCTACTATAACTTCCTTTTGAAAATTTTAATTCCCATTTGTAGAGTAAAAGCTCTGAGGAGTCCTATAATAAAGAATATGCTTTCCTTTGTTTAATTACACATTTGTAACTTGTTGGCCAAATAAGCTTTCATTAATAGCCTAACAAAACTCCTACTCAGGGCCGCCCTAACTAATTTCTAACAGGACACCATCACTGACAGGGGACTCTGGGACCAGGACAAAGAAAAAGGCTGAGGAATAAGAAAAACTGTTCTCTTTTCTTGAGTGCTTTAAGGAAGAGTGTTTTCACTCCAGAATAAATGTAAGAGAGTATTTCCCAGACATTTTAAGGACTTTGGGACGTTTTAGAGATTTTGGAATTATTTTTTCATGTCAGCAGTGTAGTCTTCCTTAATCAACCGCAGCAGGAATGTCCTAAAGTGACCAGTTATGATCACGGTGTGCTGAAAACAGACCTGGACCAAATATCATTGAGTGTGACCCTTTAAGAGACAGGGTTTTGCAGGTACCGACATCAAGCACAAGTGCTGTGATTCCCCTGAAGGTCTGGCTCCAGCTCAGGGTCTGCCACTAACTGATATAAGACCCAGGGCATGGTCACTCCCATTTCACAGATGAAGAAACTGAGACTGAGAAACAAAGCACTTGCCCAAGGCCGCACACGGAGCTAGGATAATCCCACTGGCACAGAGGACTCCAGCTTCCAGCTCAGCGCTCTCTACACAGGCTACACCTTGGCCCCTCTGCCCTACTGCTTCTCAGCTTCACACTTTACACAATCTGGCCTTTTTCCAGTTAGCCCGGGTGTCTGTCTTCCTTCTGCCCAAAGTCTTAGATTCACTGCCCTAGGATCCTGACCTTAGTGGCTTCTACACAGAATGAAATGATCCTGTGTGGTTCTCCCTCTCTGGGGGCCCTTCTGATGCTGATGGGCTGAGCCCCAGCCTTGGCTAGAGGCCGCTGGCTCTATGCTTATGTTGGTCCATGTGACCTTAATGACTCTTGCCCCACCAGTGACTCTGTGGCCAAACCCTGAGCACCTTCCTAGCGCTCTGGCCTTCCCAACAGGATGCTTGCTCCGGGAGCCTTCATCTTGGGTTGGGGTATGATTCCAGCCCTCCATGAAGACTCCATCGCTCACCGTGGCTCAGGAACAACAGACCCTGGTCAGGAGGACACTGAACTAGTCTGCTTCAAGCCACCCCACCAAGGCTCCCTGACTTCCTGTGTCCTCACCTGACCTCCCTGCCTTCATGCTGGTGGCCGTCTACGGTGACTCCATCCCACTCCATGTTGACCAGGAGGCTTGGCTGTTTCAAGACCTTGCCTTCCCCAGTTCACTGCCTTGTCTCAGGCTCCTGGCATGCCCCCCGGGAAGGGCCTGGAACCTTATCCCCAAGAACTTCCCCCGAGGGTGGCCCAAGCAGATCAGCCACATATAAGTCCATGCTCCCCGAATCCTTCCTCCTCTACACCCCTCTAAAAGCCAGTGGCCGGTGGGTACTGGGGCAAGGAGTACCCCACTCCTGGTATATACACCCTAAGCACCACTGTTTTCTCTCTTAATAATAACAATAGTGAGGATCACAAGCGTCAGTGACATCCACTGAGCACTGACCAAATACCAGGCATTTTTCTAATCAAGCCCTTGAGGTGGCTCTCTCATCTGACACCCTAAAAACTTAGGAAAGTAGGTAGTGTGGTTTCCCCCACGCTTACTGGTGAGGAAACTAAAGCTTGAAGAGATGAAGTAATTGGTCAAATATCAACAGGAAATGGTGGATCCAGGGCTTGAAACCAGGCCATCCTCAATCCTCAAATATTCGGCTGCCCTCCTTCACCAGGCAGCCTCACCCTCTGAATCTTAAGGAAAAACAAATTGCCCAGTGGGCACATTTTACCATCTCCCAAAGAACTCTATCTTACCTCCGCAAAGAGGGGTTCCCAGGAAACAATCACCCCTTTTCCTTTCAAGGCTACTCCTTCTAATTCTCTCAATCATAAATCCGTTTCAGAGGTGAAGGGACAAGAGAGTCACTTTCATACCAACAATTTTAGATGCCAATAGTCAACTTTGAAAATTAGCCCTCGGCAGTTTATTCAGACTCTTTTTACACAAAGCAAACACTTAGGCAATCCAATCTGTCTAAACACTTACATCCCACCCAATCTTTTTAAAACGTTGCGTTCTGCCAGCACTTTTTGGAGGACCTTGGACGGCAGTTCCCATGGCTCACTTTGTGTTACATGGAAATATAAATGTCAGGATTGGCAATGGCTTATTAGGTCCCACTGATAACTACAAAGCATAGTACTTTGGGTGTTTTTCCAACATGGACTCTCCCAGAAACGGCAGAATGAAAGGTCTGCCATGAGAGTCCCCAGATTTTGGCCCTGAAGTCCATTACACTGTCTTCTGAGAATGCCACTGAGATGCTGGGAACATAACCCTTCCAGCCAGATACTGCTGCTCACTGGGGTCCCAGCGTGCCCCAGGCCCAGAAGCCCTGCTCTGCTCAGTAGCTGGAACTGAAGAAGTTCATCTGCAGGCTCTGGTCTATTCAGTCCTACCAGCAATGGGATTAGGTTGAGGGTGTAATGCTTTTAAAGAGACTAATGATTTTTCAAATAAGACAATCTGGGGGGGTGGGGGGATGCACTGGGGGTTTGGGATACAAAATCTGTAAAATTGACTTGTGATGATTTATGCACACCTATAATTGAAATAAAATCCATTAAGAGAAAAAAAATAAAATAGAAATAAAAAAAAATAAATAAAGAGACTAATGATATCCAGGCCCCTGCAGGATCACAGTTCTGTATCATTCACCCTCAGTAAAGGTAGAGCTGTGTTTGACTTATAGATTCAAATACACCTCAGCAGTGCCTTGGGCTTCCCCATTCATTCATTCATTCATTCACTCACTGTCTTGTCAATCTACCTCCCCCTTCTATCTGTCCTTCCTCCCTTCCTTCTTTACCCTCTTGAGAATCCAGGTAGACGACTCTCTCCTAATAATATAGTCCTTCTTCATGTTAGAAATCGCTTCTCATTGGCCGCCCTAAACAACAAAGCTAACCAAGTCTTTCTTACCTGTTTTGACCAACTTTCTGCCTTTTAAGGTGACTAGTGATTAACGTGGATCTCACTCATGTTTTGTATTGGTTCTACCAACTTATGCTCAGAGAGGACTTTACTTACAGAAATAAGAAACAGCAATTATAATATCCACGATTTATTGAACAAGTATGTGTTTGCATTATGCAAAATGCTTTACCTCATTTAACTCTCATTAAAAAAAAAACCTATGAGATAATACCTATCTAGATAATACCTATAAAGATACTATCTAGATAATACCTATAAAGATACTCTCTACCTTTATTTTCAGAGTGATGAAAAGGAGACTGAGAGAGTGGAAGTAACAGCTAGAAGGTAGCAGTAGCAGAGCTGATGTTATTTCAAAGCTACATACTTTGAAGTTTTAGGGACATACTTATTTTGGCATCATAATTTGGTAGCTATATTTAGAAGTCTTATCCGTTAGCAGTGATCTGGACTTTTTTATACTTTTATATTACTGTTATTTAAATTAGAAAATGTCAAGCATAGAGAAAAGTGTAGAAAGTGATAAAACATGGTGTACTCACCACTAGTATTTAATGCTTGCTACCATTTTATCATATTTGACGCAAATTTTTAAAGATACAGAAAGAACTGAAACCTAAATCTCATCATTCCTTCTTATTCCTTAATCTCCTTAGCAGAAATTAATATACTGAAGGCAATGAATAGCCATGGTACCACATTGTATTATCTCCAGCTATCATCCAGGGAGAGCATGGCCTGGATAAATTTGATGAGAGTCTACTTTTTGGACACATGCTTTCTGATTGTGCATCAGATTCTAAGACTCTAAGCCCTCTTAGACCCCCTCTGCTCAAATTCAATGGTCAAGTGCCCCTTTGATAAAAATACTGTAATATCAGTAAGTACCATGGTGCTTGGAACTTACACGTCACATCATGTGATCCTCACAATTCAGTAGAATGAATGAATGATTACTGTCCTATTTTACAAATAAGAAAACTAAAGCTCCATGAACTTGCTTATATCAAGTCGCACACTGTAAGTGGGAGGGCTGAGTTAGCAGCCTCTGCTTAAGTCGCCCTGTCCAGCCCAACAGCTCATGTTCATTACAGGGCATCATGATAGCAGCTCTTCATTTGGAATAATAACTGGCTTCCCCGATACGTAGCCCTCTGGGGGAAGACTGTGGGGACCAGCTAACATGTGTTTCTATGTCAGTGGTTGCATTTATTACTCTTAATAATTTAGAGACCATGTAATTTAAGTCACTAACATCTAATGTCTGACTTTGCAGGGGAGAACCAGACCGTAACGCTGGGTTCAGACAAGTGTCCCCGCTTTAGGGGAGCTGCCACCCGTCTCCTCTCCTATTCTGCATTGCTACTTTTTTCTCTTCAATTTTAGCATGCTTGCTGGATGGAAAATTAAGACAACTGGAGAAAGAACATGATCTATGCGGAAGCAGTTAGTCTCAGAAGGGAGTATGACTGATCGTTATATGACACCATTATTTAGCCTCCATAAAGCATGTGACACCCCCTTAAACACTTCTAGATTACACTTGCCAACCTGGCAGAAGCCCGACTCAGCAAACCAAAGAGATGCTGGCACAAATTACTTGGCACAAGTATTAATGGGCGCCTTTTATTTCTCCTTCAACAACCTCCTAGGATCACTATTGATTGAGTAAAAGTAGAAAGGTCCTGCTCTGACACAGGCAATTTCTTCCAGTCAAGGTGTTAAACAAAGGCTTTTTCGCAGTCTCGCTTCTATTTAGTTTTTACCCTGATACCATAAGAAAAAGATAATTAAGCCCAGAAATTTTCAGCCACTCTCAAAATTCCTCTTGCTTACTGGAGAGAGAGTATCTGAGTCTTTACTCTTTTTTAAAACTTCTTAAAATTAATTAAGTTTTTTTATTAGGGTATAGTTGATTTATAGTGTTGAGTCAATTTCTGATGTACAGCAAAGTGACCCAGTTTTATATGTATATTATATATACATATAATACACACACACACACACACACACACATTCTTTTTTTCATATTATCATCCATCATGGTCTGTCCCAAGAAACTGGATGTACTTCCCATGTTATACAGTAGGATCTCACTCACTATCCATTCTAAACATAATAGTTGGCATCCACTTTTAAAAATCTATTAAAAAGCTATCACACAAACTCTGCAGTTATTAGCAAAAAAAGAGAATTTTTATTATAGTAATTGTTCAAAAAACAAAGTAAACATATGTCGCAAGATGTCCCATAAGCTTTAATATACATAAATAGCAGCCAATCAATCATGGCCAAATGTGTAAATATTTAATCACGTATCTCAAAAAAATTCTTTCTTGAAAAGTCAATCGGTGATAACAAGGGCTACAATATGATCACCAAAAATATGGCACCATATTGGAATTGTACAAAGTAATACATGGGGTATCGTATGATTCCTGTTCTAAACTTTGTTCATAAGGATGCAGTAGCTTAAACTCCCGCACAGAACAGAAAGGTGGTGCTGGAAATACAGAGACACCCAATGTAGAAATGAAACTCAGAAGTGAAATTTCAAAATGAAAGCTGTTTTGAATACATCCCACAATATTTCAGCACTGGATAAAGGCTGGATTCCTTTTTTTTTTTTAAACCATAGCCATGATCATACGTGTTATCAAATATTTTTTAAAAAGGAAGGACTCTTCCAAGACCTCCTGATGAAAGTAGTGTTCACAGAATGAAAATGTAACTTTTGTGTTGATTTCATGCTACTTTTTCTACGGACTCATGGGCCATTTTCGAGCCAGGACTAGTCTAGAAATGGGGATAAAACTCCCTAGGGACAACCAACAGATCTTCCACACCAAGCAGAAATCATCCTTGGTGGTATAAGCATTCACTGGTAAATCTTAAAGTTCATTGTTAAAATTCTCAGGCCTAAAATCCAGCCTGTCTGGGAATCTGCTTCTGTGGGAGGCTCTTGGCCGTGACTGAAGTCACACACCACCTGATTCTGCTACAATGGTAATTTGTCTCTGCTGCTCTTCCTGGCCTCTGTCTTGCTCTTCATTCTCACTTCGACTTCTGCTCGACGACTCTCCCTTAATATCCCAACTTTACTCCCAACTGACCACATCTAAAACTAAATCCATCTTTTCAAATAAACACACAAGTAAGTCTTCCTTGCCCCCTACCCAAAGGCAGACATTCAATCTCTTTCTCAATAAGCTGTGACTGTTAATAAACCTTTAAAAAAAAAAAAAAAGCTAGGATCCTATAACTAACATGACCCTTTCTAACTCACCCAGAAACATTCGCAGGGTAAGTGTCCTCTAAAGACCAGGCAAAGCTGTAGGGCTTTTGGCCAGCTTGTATTCAAAGCTCCTCCAGACAGAAGAAGCCCCCAGGAAAACCCTCAATACACCCAGTCATCTGTATTAGGACATGAGAGCCCTTTTTTTAAATTTATTTTTTATTGGCGTATAGCTGACTACAATGTTGTATTAGTTTCAGATGTACAGCAGAGTGAATTGTTCAGGCATATAAATATATCCATCCTCTTCTCCCATATAGGTTATTACAAACTATTGAGTAGATTCTCCTGTGCTATGCATTAGGTTCTCATTAATCATCTATTTAATGCAAGAGTGTGTATATATTACTCCCAGCCTCCCAGTTCTTTCCTCCGCCCAGTGGTTTCACCTATGGTAACCATAAGATCGGTGTTGAAATCTGTGAGTTTGTTTCTGTTTTATAAATAAGGATAAAGAAGATGTGGTACCCAGAGCTCATTCAAATGACAAGCTTTCATTTGCTTTCATTGGTGGAAGCCTGGGCTGTGTTTTTTCTGATGACCCACGTCCTTGTTCTAACTGGAGAAAATTCAGCTAACAAGATAGTTTGTGTAGAAAAACGATACTAGTAATAGTAATGATACTAGAATACTAGTAATTATACTAGTAATGGCATGGGAGCTGGTCTCGGTACCACTCTGAGGAGACAGAAGGAGACCAGTAAGACAGATGACAGCCAGGACCTCAGCTGCATGGGAGCAGGAGTAAGCACGATAAATCAAAAGTCAAAATGACATGAGTCTCCTAAGAATCTCTTCGCCAAATAAACTCTCTCTTCCCCTTAAAGCAGTATTCTTGAGTTCCCGCTGTGGTGCAATGGGATTGGCAGTGTCTTGGGAGCAATGGGACACAGGTTTGATTCCCGGCCCGGTGCAGTGGATTAAGGATCCGGTATTGCCACAGCTGTGGCTTAGGTTGCAACTGTGGCTCGGATCTGATCCCTGGCCCAGGAACTCCATATGCCATGAGGCAGCAAAAAAAGGAAAAACAAATAAATAAAGAATACAATTTGGTAGTTTTTTTTTTAAAGCAGTATTCTTTTACATTTTGAAGTTATCCATATCATCCACACGAATACATATTGATGGAGCCCTGTTATGCACCAGGCACAGTTCTAGCAAGTGGAGACAGTGGCGGTAAGCAAGACAGGGGAGGTCACTGTCTCATGGAGCTTCCGAGCCTAAGCTGGGAGGAGAGGCCTTTCCCAGCAGGACAGGCCCCGTGGTTAGCAGCACACGTAGGCATCACTCTGCCAGAAGAACAATAGCTTTTCTGATACTCACCTACTTCTGGATGACCAGAGTCTCCCTCTGCAGTAAACGTGTTTATAAAGGTAATAAAGCTATGACATCTTTCGCACATCCGAGGTACTGGGCAATTCATAACAAGAACCACCCAGCAACTCAGAGTTAGCAGATAAAGAAAGTGAACTCAGAGAGGTAAGGAAGCCTTGAAGGACACAGACTGGAACCTATCTGTGTGTGGCTCCAGAGCCACGTCAACCAATGCCCTCAACTGACCATGAGCTCCATCCTCTCTCATGGTGGGCCCCCTCTGCCTTCCAGCCCCGCAGCCAACTCCTGGGGGTGGTCCTGGGATGACAACTCACCACGTCAAGAACCTGGTGTTTAACGGTAATTGAACACGTCTCCATCTTTCTATCATTCTTCCGTCCTTACACTGCAGATTGCGCAGGGACTCTAAGTCTCCAGTCTGCCTCTGGGGGCCGGTAATGTCTTGGGTTGGAATTTGCAATGATTCAGGCAAGGAGAGGAATAGAGGAAAATGTTTTTTCCCCGGGGTTGGTACATGATTGGCCATGTGATTTTCATTTCCCTACCATCCATCAGCTCCGGGTCAGGGAGAGAAGTCTCCTACCTCCTTAGGGTTTCTCCCCAGAATCCTTATCATAATAATACACTTGCCCACATTTCACCAGCAGCAGAACAATTGGGAAAGAGGTTAAAAGAATATCTGTAGGGCCACTGGCGATTGATGGAGAAGTGTTACAAACGAGCCTGGTGTGTTTGTTGCCCAAGCCAAGGAGAGAAGATGGTCTTCATTGGACAGATGTATTTGACAGCATCTGGATTCATTTAGCAAGCATATTTATTTCATAACAACATGAGATCATGATGCCAGGATGATTAATGATCTTTTATATTCCACCACTCTCTGTGCATAAATCCCCAAGTCTGTTAGGGAGATGAATTACCTGAGATGGGGCAAGTGTGCATTTTGGTTACTTTTCAGCAGGGATCTCTTACATGGAAGACCCTTCACCATGGACAAGGTGGGAGAACACTGGGAAACCCTTTCAGCATCTTTCTAATTAGGTGCACCTGAGTTAATGGAAAATAATTTCAAGGTTCTTAGGTAATTTTCTTGTGTTTTTCCCAAGGAGAAAAACTGACAGAAGCCTCAAATTGGACAAGAAACAGAAAAGAAGAAAGAGAATTTAGGCCAAAATCTTAGTGATGAGACTGTAAATTTTACTGCCAAATATATTTTTATTTTATTTTTATTTTGTCTTTTAAGGGCCACACCCATGGCATACAGAGGTTCCCAGGCTAGGAGTCCAATCGGAGCTGTAGCCACCGGCCTACGCCACAGCCACAGTAACGTGGGATCTGAGCTGTGTCTGCAGCCTACATCACAGCTCACGGCAATGCCGGGTCTTTAACCCACTGAGCAAAGCCAAGGATCAAACCTGCATCCTCAGGGATGCTAGTCAGATTCGTTTCCACTGAGTCAGATGGGAACTCTAGAAATGTATTTTTAAATATGCAGGATAATACCATCCATTGTAACTGTACTGGAAATAGAATTAACTGGAATATACTGCAGTAGGAATGCTAGTGTCTATATGCCTGGAGGATTTAGGGTCCGAAGGAACAATTATCAAAGCACCATCCAACCTCTGAAAGGAGGGCAATCCTCTCTCTTTCCCCTTCACTGCTCATCTGGTGAGGGGAAGCACAGACAGTCCCACCCAAAGGCCCTGACAGTCACAATCAGATGGGACAGGCTTTTTATGATTCACAGGGAGTGACAGGTCCCAGCCTTTGATGAAGTCTTTTTGGTTTTCCTCCCAGGGCAAGTTCAACATCCTGGGTGGTTTCTAGGATGAGCTGCCACCTTGGGAAACCTCCTATCCACAGACGGAATAAGTGGAACAGCCAGCTAAGGCCCGCTCTGCCCTTCAGCTCCTAGTACCCTTCCCTGGGGCATGTCTGCCTCGTTTTTGCCATCTGACCCTGAAGGTCACCACTAGGGCCAACCAGGGAAAGAGAACCGCAGGAGCTTGTTCTAGATTGAGGCAAAAGGGTTCCTGTGAACCGAAGTGGAACAGCCCAGGCTCCTCTGGCAGGAGGAACAACTCACAGGAGCTGGAGGCACAACACCCAACGAGTGCTGAAGGACCTAGGCATATCTGGTGCTGTTCTCTAAGTAAACGTCCCTATGGTAACCCTGCCAGTCACAAGGTCAGGCTAGGACCAGCCTAGAACATCAGTGAAATGTCCTGCCTGAGGACCCCATGGGCCTGCACAGCACGTGGTTATGAGGAAGTATCACCCAGGTGATTGCCACTAAATGCAAGACTCCTTTCCTGGGGAAAGGGGAATCGATAGCAATTTGGGGAAGCCTGAAAGGGAAGATTCTGGAAGATGAGACACAGTCAAATCCCAATACCAATTTCTATCAGGCCTACCCGTCTAGTTCTTCCTACAAAACCAATAATAAATTAGCAGAAACTTTATTTCAAACGCACTGCTCTACCCACAGAACTGGCCTGTGTGAGGTCCATATTCATAGGTGAACACACGTCACATTATTCTTTACAACTTTAGAGCCCATTTATCATTTGTCTCCCCATTCCCTCCTCAGCCAGATCAGACACCAGTGTCTGCCAGAGATTTGTTAAAGCTTAGCCCATGATGACTGCCTGCTTCCTGCCCAACAGCTCCCTAATCGGAGTCTACACGGGCCTCGCCTGGAGCTTCGGCCACCATACTCACACAGAGGATACACAGGTGCCCAGAACTAGACGTGCAGACTGCCAGAATCATCTGGGGATTTTTCATAAACATAAGTTCAAGGGTTTCCTCCAGACCTGGCAAATCGGAGTCTCCTCCCAGGTGGGGGAGTTTTGGCATGACAATGGCCAAGGACTATGAGAGGTACACAGGCACAAATGCAGACTTTATATCTGAAGTCAGGAGACCCAGAGCTGCATGTCGTGTTCTCTGAATACAGGCTATCAATTCTAGGGGCCAAACTAAGGCTTCATGGGGACGGCAGCCCCCTAAGCCCCCTACACATTGCAGAGTAGTAGGAAGAAGAGGGCTGGATGAACAGCCAGAAGGCATAGAGTTTGGGGGCCATGGAGCGGAAGGAGGGGGAAATGGGTCTGACCTCCATCAGATGAGGTGAAGTGACTGATGGATCATTACATGCCTCTTTGCCCCAGCCAAGCAGGCTCCCCCCCTGCCCCCAAGGAGGGATGTGTCCACTGGGCTAAGGATGGGTAGGAATGTGTTTGCAGACAGTAGCTCTAAATCTTCGTTACCTGCTGCCTCAGCTCACTCCCCATGGACACCCCCAGACCATCCCATTTGGATCTTGGATGTGAGGGGGTCCTTTGGCAGGTGATGTGCACCAAGACAGAGGTGGGGTCTGCTCTCATCAGCAGCCCAGAGCCTCTCTGTTGGGTGGAAGCCGCCAGCCCTGCTCTTCTCAACCAACTAAACCAATTGTAACTTTGCTCCTATGAGAGACCCTCCAGTTCTTATCTGACCACAATCAGAACGTCCTGGAGTTGCTCCGGCAGAGCAGAGTGGGCATCAGGAGGCAGAGGTCAGATCCCAACAAGACCCACCCCCTGCAGGAGGGGTCACACAGAACCCCATCTTATGAATGTGACAGAGTGAAAGACTGAGTGCTGTTTGCTGCCCTCCCAACAAGTTCCACTGGGTGGAAGAGAGGAGAGTCACCTTGCAAGTATCCAAGCAGAATACAAGTTCAACTTCATTGATGCACACACTCAAATTAGAACCTCAGAGTTGTTAACTAGACTCTCAGATTATTGGTGAAGATCTCCAGATAGCCAGAAAAGACTGTTATAAAAGACGTATTAAATTACTTCTCCAAAGAAAGCACAAGAATCACTCTAAGAGTCATCTGGAAAAAGGACAGCCTAGCACAACAAAGAGAATCTTGGAAAAAGCCAGAGTAAATAAAAGGGAATCAGGCCTTTGGGATAATAACATAAATTACAAAGGAGTTACAATGGAATCATATTAGTAGGATACAATAGACAGGGTAAATATATGTCTTATAAAATATAAATATAAAAATTATATTTAAAAAATTATGTATCATATCTTATTGGGTACTGTAAGCTATTCTCAGAGATGTTTTATGGTATTTATTGATTACTTACTAACAGATACACCTTAGCTTAATGATTTATATACAATCACAGCAATTGAGGTAGGTGCTATTTTATCATCACCATTTACAGACAGGAACACTGAGGTCAAGAGAAGTTAAGCAACTGTTCAAGGTCATATAGTCATAGAGTTAGCAAGTCAAATTCAGACAATTTAAAACCAGAGTCAGTGTCTGCACCCATTATACCCAGCTGTTTCTCTAGCAAATCTACTGAAATGTTGACTATAGGATACATTTTCAATAGGTTATTGTCAATAAATTTTAAATGGTATTGTATAAGCCCAAAGTGATGGTTACTGAACAAATGAGGAATCTGGAAAACTGCTTATGAGGTAATACGAAATTTTTTAAAGTGCAGAATAAAAGATATACAGATACTCTGAGTAAAATTAAAAAAAAACATATAAATGGGGTAAAAGGGAGGGAAATATACATCTATGGCAGCAAGCATTATGATTGATCTAGGCTAGAACAGTGGCCCCACTCCATTCCAACTAAATCAATGTCTGAGATTGGGAACCAGGCTCCAGTAGTTTTTAAAGATCCCTAGGAAATTGATTCCAATGTTCCATCACGTTGAGGAACCTCTAGTTGAGAGTTCAGAGCCAGGAAAAGAGTCCAAAGAGAACCAGGCTTTTCTCTCACTCACTGTAAATGAGAGTAAATAAAAGTTTTCCAGAAATCGAAAGAGATGTTGGAATTAGCAAAAAATATTAATAAACAATTCATAAAAGTAGAAATATAAATGGCCAAAAGATGTGGAAAAGTACTCAAAAGGACCTAAGAGATATTAGTTTTTAGAAGAGCAAAGATGGAAGAGAATGATTACCTCCAATACAGAAAGGTGTTTGTTGAAAGATGTTCACTGAAGCATTGTAAGCAATGTCTTACAAACAACCTAGAGCACAATCGATAGGTGTTTAATAGAATATACTATGATCTATCCATTACACAGGATACTTGAAGCCACTAAAAATCATGATCTAATAAGTCTCTCTTTGTTGGCCTAAAAAAGTGTTTACAACATATATTTTAAGTGCAGAAAGACACACTAAGCAGTACTATGTACAGCATAATCTCAGTTTTTATTAAAAAGTCAAATCACATATAGAACAAATTAATAGCAGTTATTTTTGACTGATGCAAGCAGGGCTGATATTTTTCTCTTTGGCCTTTAGTCCCTACTTCTGGTTAAAAACCTACAAACAACAGTTAAACTCACAACCTTTAATAAAGAAAAGTTTTAGGTAATTAGAGGAAAATGACCTTTGGGTAGACAAGCTTCCCTCATCTTGCAGCAAAGGCACTGATTATTTTAAATAAAACATGCACTGCCCAGATTTTGCTTTTTCCTTTAGCAAATACATCTCTTTTAAGAGATGTATCCAATTAGACAGATATTGTTTAGGACAATGGTAAGATCTCAGAGCAAAGACAGGCCCCCTGGCTCTGGTTTCAGAAGCTGGGAGTCAGTTCTTGGGGAAGAAGATGTTTACTGAGATGCTTTGATGCTCTCTTAGAACTTGCCAACACAGCCCATTTGTTTTATTGTGTGGCTTGTAATTTCTTAATTTGAAATTTAATCGTGTTGTCATATACTGTTCTACTGCCAGACGTCACACAAAGTTTAAAGCAGCCAAGGCAATCAGAAGGAACACATTATACTCTCTGGATTTTTACTGGTACTTTTAAGCTCTTAGATTAGCATCTTCATGGGTGATTTTGGAAAAGTGATAAGTGTTAGGGCTTTTAAAAGCCTAACTCTGCCTAGGATATAGGCACTGAGTGATTTAGTGGGAAAAGTGATGAGAAATTTCTGTGAATGCAGCACCTGGCCCAGAAGTAACAACTAGAATTAACAACTTGGCCAATCCCTAATAATCAGCATTAACTAAATCACCGCAAGTTTCTAGCCATCCCTGTGCAGCTCTGAGAGCCTCTTCTAGACAAAAGGTCCTGGTCTTGGAGAGAGACCCCTCTGATTCCCAGTTAAATGTGCTGTTTATATTTTACTGTTAACCTGAGTAGCTTTTGAGAAAAAAAAAAAAAAACTTACAGGAGCAGTGTACCCTTGAGGACAGAGTAACTAAACATAACATTTGAGAAAAGGCTCAGTTTTGCTAGGTATTTGGAGGGAACACATCTATAGACGGAAAACTGTTCTTCATGTGAAGGCTTGGCCCTCATTTTACAATAGGATGTTAATTTATCAGGATGTTCCAGATTGCTGCAATGAAGAATATATTCCACACTTTTTTTTTTTATAATTATCAGCAGGCACATTTATGAAAATTCCATTCCTTACCCCTAGTACTGTGAGAGTCAACCATTTATTTAGGTCTTTCTGGGTCCAAGGAGCATATACGTTCGGCAATTTTCTCTTACTATGGAATCCCTGACCCCCAGCCAGGGCCCTTAGCTACAGTGTTTTTCAGGACTTGCTTTCTAGGAGATTAGGGTCTCTTCCTGCCAGATTAAGGGATAGGCCGGCAGGAAAACTATCAAGATGCCAAAATACAAGGAAATCCTAACTAGAGAGGAAAATAGGATTGGCCAGAACTCCTTCCAAAGAGGGCTCTGTAAATGGTTGAAAGTCCTCTGATGCGGAGACCGCAGCAGTCATGACAACTGTAAGGGGTATGCCTGAGTGACAGTAGCTGGTCGCCAAAATGCTTTCTCAGGTAGGTGGTTCCTGTTAAGCACATCGTTTTTATTTTGCTCAGTGATGCATGCAAGTTTGGGGCCAGAGGTGAAATGCCTGGAACAACAAAGGAGCTGCTGCCCCCGTGGTGCTCATTCTCCCGCATTACCCTGCACAGCTTCTCTAAACAGTGCGGAACAAATATTTGAAGAATATCAAAGCATCCACAATGCTTAGCTTGTCCCTAACAAGAAGCCAAGCATTTGAAAATAAAAATTATAAGATGACCTAAGTTTCAAAAACCTCAAAATATGGTAAAACACTTCAAAGAGTTCCATTAAAGTCCCTCAACTCTAGGCCTCCTCTTTTTAATTATCATTCTGTTGTGTTTCTCATTCCCACTGTTCAGCTCAGCAGGATGAAGTACGACTCAGACCAGAGACTCACAAAAGGCCAGGGCAGAATCTGAGAGCACCGGGCTGGTGCAGAAAGAAGGGACAGTGGAGATGCCTGGCCCCAGACTGGGTGGTCCCCAAGTTGAAGGACATCTGGGAAGGAATGCAATAATCTGTGGGAGTTTGGAAATTGCACACACAGGAGGCATCACCATAAAGGAGATTAGAAGTTTCAAAAGATATCCAGCACCTGTGCCAGGTATTGTGCTAGGTGGTTTTCATTCCTTATTTCATTTGATCTGGGTACTAACCCTATAAATTCAGAACTGCTACGCCCACCTCACAAATGAATAATCTGAAGCTCACAGGGCTTAAGAAATATGCCCAAGCTCACAAAGTTATAGCAAGGGCCTGAGACAGAATCAAATCTACATTACCCAGGCTCATCTCAAGAGACAGAGAGAAAACACAGCCATGTAGGAAGAAGGCTGTGTCGCTGGACTTGACATCAGAAGACAAATGTTCCGTCCTGAGTTTTACCTCTTCCTAATTGGGGCAAGTCACCTAATTTCTTTGCGGGAGATGGTAACATTCTGATGAAACGGTAGGGTGCAAGAGCAATGATAGTAAAAATGACAATCCTGATTATAATAAAACCCAAGAGGCTCACTGAGATCTGATGCAGAGGTGTGCAGTCTGTGCAAAAAGCACCGATATCAGGGCAGGTGAGGAAGGTAGAAGCTGCCATGCTGGGTGAGCTGAGCTGGATGGTCACAGGAGGAGAACTGAGGCCTGAAGCCAACAACAAAAATTCTGCTTCTTCAACCAGGGAGGGGATTAAAATAAAAGGTCAGCACTGGACCAGGGGCTGAAAGAGAAATTAGCCATAAAACTCCAGATTGAGGAAGGAGATGGACTTAGTCATGACAAAGGAGGGAATATTCAGGGGAGCCTATAAAAGGAAAAACGAAGCCTCATCAAGTGAAAAAAAATAATGAGATCAGACACATAGATGATTTACAGTATACTTAGCAGACACCCTGGTTCACCAGCAAAATAATGCATGTACTTTGAGTACTGCAGAACAGTAGGATGGTCAGTTAATAATGGAAGAGGGTCTTGAGTTCCCATAGTGGCTCAGCAGAAACGAATCTGACTAGTAACCATGAGGCCTCGCTCAGTGGGTTAAGGATCCAGTGTTGCCGTGAGCTGTGGTGTAGGTCGCAAATGAGGCTCGGATCTGGTATTGCTGTGGTTGTGGTGTTGGCAGGCGGCTACAGCTCTGATTCGACCCCTAGCCTGGGAACTTCCATATACAGTGAGTACGGCCCAAAAAAAAAGGAAAAAAAAAGAGAAGAGGGTCTTAAAAAAGAACAAAATCAGAACACTCAAACTTTCCAATTTTAAAACTTGCTATAAAGCTATGATAACAAAGTGTGGTATTTTCATAAGGCTAGAAATATACATCAATGGAATAAAATTTAGAGTCCAAAGATAAAATTTATACGTATCTGCAATCAGTTGCTTTTGGACAAGAGCACCAAGAGGAAAGACTAGATGGAGCAAATGGTGCTTGGACAACTAAATAGATGCAAAGAATGAAGCTGGACTTCCGCTCCACACCACATACAAAAATCAACTCGAAATGGATCAAAGACCTAAAATTTAAAAGCTAAAGCTATAAAACTCTTTTTTTTTTGTCTTTTTGACTTTTTTATGTAGAGCCGCACCCACGGCATATGGAGGTTCCCAGGCTAGGAGTCTAACAGGAGCTGTAGCCGCCGGCCTTCACCACAGCTCACAGCAACGCCGGATCCTTAACCCACTGAGCGAGGCCAGGGATCGAACCCGCAACCTCATGGTTCCTAGTCGGATTCGTTAACCACTGAGCCACGAAGGGAACTCCCGCTAAAGCTATAAAACTCTTAAAAGAAAACAAAGGGTAAATCTTTATGTCCTTGGATCTGGCAAGTATTCTTAGCTGTGACACCAAAATCATAAGGCAAGACTGAATCATGAAGAAACACAAAGTCTGAACAGACCTATAACTAGTAAGGAGATTGAATCAAAATCAAAAACCTCCCAACAACAACATAAAAAGCTCAGCGCCAGACAGCTTCATCCACGAATTCTACCAAACATTTAAGGAAGCATTAACATCAGTCTTTCTCAGACTCCTCCAAAAACAGAAAAGAACACGTCCGAACATTTTATAAGGCTAGCATTACCCTGAAATCCAGAAAAAGATTCTGTAAGAATAGAAATTTACAGACTGATAACTCTAAAGTATATAGATGCAAAAAGCTTCACCAAATGGAGAAACTGGAACCTTTGCATGCTGCTGGTGGTAATGCAAAATAGTGTAGCCACTACGGAAAGCAATATGGAGATCCCACAAATACTAAAATAGATCCAGCCAGCCTGCTTCTAGGGATGTATCCAAAAGAAGTGAAATCCGGGTCTTCTTCCTTTTCTTTTTTTTGTCTTTTTGCCCTATCTGGGGCCGCACCCATGGCATATGGAGGTTCCCAGGCTAGGGGCCTTCGCCACAGCCACAGCAATGCCAGATCCGAGCTGCGTCTGCAACCTATACCACAGGTCACGGCAACGCCGGATCCTTAACCCACTGAGCAAAGCCAGGGATCAAACCCACAACCTCATGGTTCCTAGTCGGATTCGTTAACCACTGAGCCACAACGGGAACTCCCAAAATCCGGATCTGAAAGATGCATCAGCACTCTGTATTCCTGTAGCACCATTCACACAAGCCACAATGTAGAAACCACCTAAATGCCCATTGACAGATGAATGGATAAAGAAAATATGGTAGATGGCGGGATTGCACTCGGTCTAAAAAAAAAGAAGGAAATCCTGCAATAAGCGGTAACATAGATCAACTTTGAGGACATTATGCTAAGTGAAATAAGCCAGCCACAGTAGACAAATACTGCATGTTTGTGCTTATACGAGGTATCTAAAACAATCAAACTCATAGAATCAGAGAGGAGAATGGTGGTTTCCAGGGGTTGGGAGGCGTAGGAAATGGGGAGTCGCTAATTGATGGGCATAAAGTCTCAAATTAGTCAAGATGATGAGTTCTAGAGATCTGTTGTACAACATTGTCTCTGTATATCTCTGACACTATATTGTATACTTAAAAATTTATTAAGAGGGTAGATACGTTGTGTTTTTATTACAATAAAATAAAACTTCAAATAAAGGAAGATATAGGAGTGGCCAACAAGCACATGAAAATATGTATAATAATGAAACAGGGAGTTCCCATTGTGGCTCAGTGGTTAATGAATCCGACCAGGAACCATTAGTGGTTAATGAGGTTGCGGGTTCGATCCCTGGCATCGCTAAGTGGGTTAAGGATCTGGTGTTGCCGTGAGCTGTGGTGTAGGTTGCAGACGTGGCTCGGATCCCGCGTTGCTGTGGCTGTGGCGAAGGCCGGCAGCTACAGCTCCTGTTAGACCCCTAGCCTGGGAACCTCCATATGCCTTGGGTGCGGCCCTAGAAAAGGCAAAAAGACCAAAAAAATGAATAAATACATAATGAAACAGAGCCCAGGGTCAGAAAGAGGGAGAAAAGAGGATTAAGGCCCATTCTGGTTACATTTTATATGTCATTTAATCCTCACAAGAGACTCTATGATGTGGATATTACTAATCTCATTTCCTGCAGGTGAGGAAATGGAGGCTCAGGGCCGTGGAGCAACTAGTCAGAGTGAATCAACAGCAAGGTTGGGATGGAACTTCTCAGTAAGTTAACATCACGGCAGCAACCAAGATTATGACTTAAAGGGAGAGGATGCTTTGAGAGACACTGAAAACTAGGCCCTTGATTTTATGGCACATTTACAATGTGATAGTGCATAAAAAGCTGTGATAAAATTTTATGTCTGTGAAGCCAGGGACACAAAGCCTTGGCCTGTGTCAAGGATAATGCAGGACAGGTGCTACACAGATTTTTGAATGTTACTTGGCCAACTCCCCCAACTTCGTGCTGCATAAGTACTTCTCTGATCCAAAGACAAACACCAAGAAAGACTTGGCAGGAACATGCGTCCTGCCCTAGAGGCTCAAACTAATAGAGACAACTGGCCTCAGGGAGGCATCAGAGGTCACCTGGTCTTAGTGGGTCCAAACACACATCCACCGACCAGATGGATCTGAATCACCTGGGGAGCTCGTTAAATGCAAATTCCTGGGCGCCACTCCAGACCTCTGGGGAGTAAGGCCCCCAAATGAGAATTTTGAAAAAGCTCCCCAGGGGAATGCGTATATGCTGTTGATGGGAATGCAAAATGGAATGCATCACTTTAGAAAATAGTTTGGCAGTTTTCTAAAAAGTGCGCAGAATTAGCAATTGACCCAGCAATTCCACTTCTCGGTATGTACCTAAGAAAAATGAAAACGTTCCAACAAAAACTTGTTCGTGAATGTTCTTAGCAGCATTATGCATTGTCTGCTAAGTCTACTTCTTGATCAAATATCTACTAACTCACAAACAACTAAATGTGGTCTATCCGTACAATGGAATACTACTGAACAACAGCAAGGAAGAAACTGCTGATACATCATACAATATTAATGAACTTCAAAGACATTACATTACGTAAAAGAAGCCAGGTGCAAGACAACACATAGTGTATGATTCTATTTACATAAAATTTCGGGAAAGATAAACCTACAGAAATAGAAAGCATATATATATTATTGGTTGCCTGGGACAGAGGGGAGTAGGGGATTAACTTGGGCTCAAGGGGTGAAATTGTTCTAAAACCGATCCATGGTGATGGTTTCACAACTGGATACATTTACTGAAAATCACAGAATTGCACACTTGACATGGCTAAGTTTTATGATATGTCAAATGCACCTTAATAGAGTTGTTCCTTTTTAAAGAAAAAAATGCTCTCTCGGTGACTTTGAAGCACCAGCAGATTTGAATTCCACTGAATTCCAGCATACTTATTTTGCAATGCCAACTGAAACGCAGAGAGAGAAATGATTCACCCAGGGTCACAAAGTGAATTTATCCTGAGCCAGGATGTCGCTGATCTGTGACCACGCAAAAGGAAACAGAGAGCTGGGGGATGACCTGGTGAAAGGAACCAAAGAGAACAGCCAACCTCCATGAGTCAGACTCACTAAGCCCTTTTCCCACCTCAAATAGCAGGAAGCTGGCTTGTTTTGCTTGAATGATCCAGGAAAGGGGCTCCGGAAGCAGCTGGAGGCCAGCGAAGGGACCACAGACTTGGAGTCAGGAGGCCCGAGTTCAAATCCCGGCCTGGGAGCTAATGGTGACCCCGCGTGGGTCAGCCCACCTCCCTGAGTCTCATCGTGTTCATCCTTCTGTAAACAGAGCTGATAACATCTCACTGCCGGGATCACTGTGACACCAGTAAGGAAGACATTGAGTAATCCGGTCAAGAGATGATTCCAGATGATTTCCTTTCCTGCCTAACTGAAACCACAGATGTCCAGTCCAATCTGCTTATCGAAACGCCACAACCAGAGCATCCGTTGCAGCCCGGAAGGCAGTCTCATGCCCTTCCAAGGTTCCCTGATGCAGGCACCACAAACCCACGCTGATCTCGGTCTTGGTCCTGACTTAATCCAAGTCTCCAGGTGTCATAAAACTCTGGAAATGGGAAGATGGGATTGCATTTCTCTATAAATAAGACAGCCCCAGACTGAGAACAACACCTTTAAAAAACAGCAACCTTCAAAGTGGCCACCAAGGCATCAAATACTGGATTGGGCGTGGTGTTATTACAAGACCAAGGGAATGTAAAACATCCTGTAATATATCTCAGTAGAAAATCTTTGCCAAAGGAAAGAAATCTGTCTTCTATCTGAGAGGAATGTTTGGTAATTGTTTGGGTCTCGGATAAACTCAGGCCCTACGTTTGGGGGCCACGCGTTTATATTTCGGATAATCGTAGAGCCCTAATGTGAATATAGACATTGGAGACCAAGAATAGTGAGGGACCGAGATGGCCACGGCAGCTTTGACACTTAGGGAGAGCTGTGCAGCCGTGTCAGGATGGAGGGAACGTTTAGGCCAAGAGGCTTTCTGAGAAGGAAACAGGTAAACACTGGTATCTCCTGGACTGAACTCATCAAAGTGGTTTCTGAGCTCTCAGCTTGTGCATTCAGACAATCAGGAGCATTGATGCGGCAGAGGCAATGGGGGGAGGAGGAGGGGGGAGGGGAGGGGAGGGGGGAAGGGAGAGGGAGGGCTTGCTGGAAGCACATATTGTTTGCTCTATTGGCTCCAAGAGAAACCTGACCTCTTGGAGGAACCTGCTTGTGTCACTGACTAGTTAGTTCCTGATAACTGAACTAGAGAGAGATTAACAGGCATTCTTTGTAAAAGGTCATTCAGGACCAATGAGAAGTCAAAGGAAAGAGCAGCTCCGAGCTCAGGACAGCAGAGCAGGCTCAGGCTGGGAGAAAGAAAGCTTAATCTGAGAGCGTTTAATTCAGAGAGGTGCTAAAGGCTTGTTGAAAATGTAATTGTAAGCAATGGCAGGACATAAATGAGCAAGGGAGAAGCCAGAAGGGGGAGAGAACGAAGGCAGGAAAAGCGTGAAGAGAGATGGAGAGGAAAACAAACATCTAGAGTGAGGATGACAAATGCCCAGCACAGGAGCTGCAAATGCCCCTGTCCCAGGATGCAGGGTGGCCCCAGAATCCCCCACACGGCCCCCCCAGGCGGCTACTGGGAAGAGCTGGGCTCCGTGGGCTCAAGTCTGAAGGGAAAACCGAGATGTTCACGTATTCAGTCAAACACGGAGGAGTGACTGGACGCCTTTACTTCGTCTCCTTCCCCAAACCCTACCAAAGTGTGAGTAAAGCAACTAAAAAGGTTGTAACCCACAAAGAGGAAGGCAACAGAAGGGAGACATCAGCAAATCAAAGATTTCCGCAAACCTGGAAGGAAGCGGATGAAAGCGTTGTAATACAGTACATGGTGCAAACTCAGAATCTGCTGTGAGGTATACTTACCACCAAGATCAAAGCCAACTGGCCTGACGACCCCGGTAGCTCAGGCCTTGGAGGCACACGATCCATGAAAGATGGGTATCAGGTGAATGAAGAAAACAGCATTCCTGTGACTTTATGAAGACAGATCACTTTGTACCCACCCCCTCCATCTCCCTCTCCACACAGGCAAGAGGTTTATGCTCTGGAAAAACTGAGGATGGGCTACAGACTCAGGAAGCAGACATGGTAGAGAACAGAGGTGGTGAGGGCTGAGGGGCTTCCAGAACACCAGCCACATGGCCACCTTTCCAGGCAGGAGGGTCAAGAACTCTTCTCTGGAGAAAATGAACACCTCAGGGGAAAGATGTCCATATATTGACACTGTGTGTGAGGTTCCAACAAAAAAGCCCAGCTCAAAAATCTGTTCTCGCCAAAAAAAGCTCATCAGTCAACTACCCCTCCCATGCACGTAGAACTTTCAACCCGGTTTTTAGTGCCTCACTGTCAAATTAAAATACCCACTAAAGGTCAACAGACATTCAGGGAAAGCCTCTTCAGGAAAGGCAGAGTCAAAACAAACAGAAAAATAAACTGGAGGTGAGGGGAGATGCAGGGAGAAATAAAAAGAACTTTTAAAATCCTATAATATTCTTAGAGAGTGAATACATTAAGATAGCACATTCATGGAACAAGAACAGGATGCTGTGTTAAAGAAGTCCTCAGAAAACAAGAGAGCCCTCTTAGAAATTAGATAGTCATAAAATTTTTTTAAGTTCAGGAGCTACCTGGTGGACTAAGCAGTTAAAGACTCAACATGCTCACTCCTGTGGCTCAGGTTCGATCCCTGGCCTGGGAACTTCTGCACAGCCAAAAAAAAATTTTTTTAAGTACAACAAAAAATCTAGAAGGCAGTCAAGCAAATACCCCAAAAGGTAGAACCAAAAAGCAAAATAATGGAAAATAGGAGGAAAGATAAGATTTGAGATTCTATCTAAAAAGGAGTTCCAGAAATCAAGAACAGAGAAAATACTGTGAAATGTATCAAAGAAACATTAAAAGGAACTACCCAGGAATGAAATTTGAGCTTGAAAGGTCCATCTTAAGGAAGGCACAAGACATAATGGACACACACAGAAGTCCTCCCCGAGGCATCACGCTGTGAAGTATGGAGACATCTGAAGCTTCCAGAGGCAAAATTCATATCCCACCCAAAGCAAGGAGAATCAGAACAGCACTAGTCTTCTCTCAAGCGGAATGCTAGAAGACAATGGTGAAATACCTTCAACGTTTTCAGAGACCAATGATTTCCAACATTGATTTCTAAAGCTAGTTTAATTATAAGCCCAGCATGCTGTGGAATAAACAATTTTTTTTTTTACATATGCAAGAACCATAAATAAAATATTTCCCTCGCACCTTTCTTTAGGAAGCTGTTAGAGGATGTGCTTCAGCTAAGGAAAAGAACAAACCAAGAAAACAGCAGATATGGAATCTGGCAGACAGGGGCCATCACGAGAGAATGCTGGCTATGCCACTGGCTATGCCCTCAGCCTCGAACACAGCCGGCCAGTCCAGTCTGGGGCAGGAGGGTGGAGAGATGAGGGGGGAGATCTTCAAGAGAAAGCAAAATGTAAATGGTAGGTTATTTTACACGTTTGAGCACTTTCAGAAAAATCGATATGCGTCTGAAAGATACTGTTATCGCTAACTGCTAATTTTATGCACAAACTCACTGGGTCATGGCATGCCCAGACATTTGGCCAAACACTTTTCACATGTATCTGTGAGGGTGTTTCTGGACGAGATTAAAATGTGTATCAATAGAGTGAGGAAAGCAGATTGCCCTCCCTAGTGGGAGTGGGCCGTATCACATCAGTTGAAGGCCTGAAGAGAACACACAGGCTGACCCCTGGGACATCATGTTTTTCCTGCCTTTGCAGCCAAAAGGAAATGACAGCTTTTGTCTTTCAGGCTGAAACTATACCACCCGCAGTCCTGAGTTTCCAGGCTGCCAACTGCAGATCTTGGGACTTGACAGCCTCCAAAATCATGTGAGCCAATTCCTTGTAATAAATAAATAAGTAAATATATATATATATATACATATATATACACATGTATGTATACATACATATACATACATACTATTGATGTGTTACTCTGGAGAATTCTAATACAGATGTATTGAATTGTCCAGAAAGAATATGGTAACACATGAAAGAACTGTAGTGAATTGCCATAGTCATAATAATGTAAACAATGACCATTTTGAGGTTCAATCATAGGGAGTTCCCATTGTGGCTCAGGGAGTTACAAACCTGACTAGTATCCATGAGGATGCAGGTTTGATCAGTGGTTTAAGGATACAGAGTTGCCAAGAGCTGTGGTGTAGGCCTGTAGCTGCAGCTCTGATTTGACCTACAGCCTGGGAACTTCCATATGTCGCAGGTATACCCATAAAAAGCAAAAAAATAAAATAAAATAAAAACCCAATTACAACTACATGTAGAAGGTTACGGAGGGGAAGTTAGACTGGGAGTGGTTGGTGTAAGAATGCTGAATCCAGCTACCCTACAAGAAGTCAAGAAGGAATATCCAAAATGGGTAACTCACATTGTCTAGAAATACAGAGGCAAATGCCAAAAGAAGCAGCTCAAGAAGTTGAAGACAGCTGCCTCTGGGGAATGAACAGGATTTGGAGAGGGAATATTGTTTTTCGTTATAAACCTTTTAGGACTCTTTGATTTTTAAATTATTTGCATATGTTCATAAATAAAAGTTAATTTAAAAAAGGAGAAAGAAAGGAAAGCAGACTTTCAAGATAGATCGATTAGGGTGTGATCATATGTTAAAAATAACTGGAACTGGCAGTAGAGACAAACCTTCCTGTCACCTTTAACATGTGGTGACAAGGTTACTTATTTGCAATCAACAACTTTTTATGCAGTTAAGTGTTTCATGGGTTATAAATAAGATTCAAAGGTAACTAATGTATATATATGTGTTACGATCAAAATAGATATCTATGTCATCTAAAGATTTTTTAAATTAAGCACTAGTGAAGAAGGTTTCTCTGCTCTTCGTCATCAAAGCCTGAAATAAATCTAATCACCATGCATTCAGCTTCCTTGGAATTTAATTCTTGGAAGCAAAGAACTTTTTCAAGTGTTGGATGTTATTGTAAACAAGATCATTTTTAAAAGCAACCCAGTAAGTGGATAGTCATGGAGATCCAAAGAGACACTAACAGAACAAAACGGGGGCAGGGGGGTGAGACAGTCTAAATGATACACAAATGAAAGCTTGGGATTTGACTAAAATTTCCCAACAGCATTATTCCTGGATTGTATAAGTGCTTTACTGTGCTGTCACAAACACAGAATCCACCCCAGCTGGTTTAAACAGAAAATAAATGTAAAGGACAGCAGGCAGCTCACGACCTCCAGGAGAGCCACCTTGGAAGCCACTTAGCCAGGAACTGAGGGCATGCTGTCCCAGTGCCTGCCCCCGGGGAAGCCCTAAGGCTACAGATGACAGGAGCATCTCACCCACAGCCTGCACCGTCAGTGCTACCAATAGGACATGGTACAGGCTCCAGGCAGTTCGATCTACACAACTTTCAACACCTTCTCCCTGTCATCTACTGCTGGGGTGAAAGAACTGCTAAACATTCTTTGGGGTCAGATGCCTGTCTGCTCTGGGGAAAGCTGGGTGAAGAGGTGCTTAGTACCTGGGTGCTCCTCCAAGGCTCTGGTACCATCACCTCACTCTGGATTACTGGGCAGGGAGGGATCATCCAGCTAGAAAAATATGAAAGTGAATCCCAGCTATGTCTCCCTTGGCAGGAGGAAGCCAGAGACATGTCCTGTGATGAAGGATGAGCCCCAAACAAGGGCTGAGAGGGTGTGAGGCTAAGACAACATCAGACAGTTTGAGATCATTACACTCTATATTTTGCTCCTAAAAGACAGCATCATTTCTTTGTTTTTTTGAGTCAAATAGGTGCCCAGTTACTTATAATAATTAGATTACCGATTGGTTCATTTAATGTCCTCCACACTCACAGAACGGTTGTCTAATTCCTCTGAAAATCAGACCTCCAAAGGAAACCCACCAAGGCATGGCTTTGGTATCTAACCCAGCCTGGGTTCCCTGAAGCAGGGCTACTACTCTGTTGAGGAGGAAAGCAATGGGGCACGAGGCAGGGAGGGACCCATCTCCCATGGAGTGAGAGGTTGGCCCCAGGTATGCTACCTTCCCACATTCCTATGTGACATATGCACGAGAGCTCAACAGTTCAGAGTCAACAGGAAAGCCCCAGGATAGCAGAAGAGGCCATTGGGTTGTGTCCACAGGGGCACAGATGCTGACTGGGCCAAGACCCTTCAGTGAGGGGCAGTCAAGAGGATCTGAGGTGGCACTTATGAGATGTCTCATATGCTGCCTAGCTCATTGTGAAGATTATAATTCAACCTCCCGGTAATATTTAGCTATTTTCTTAAGGGAGAGAGTTGATTTTATTTTCAAAAAGCAGCACTAATGAATAGAAACCTCTGCCAATTGGGGACCTGCCCACCGGAAGTGTTTTGATTCTTGATGCAGAAATCCCCCAGGCAGATCCTGGAAGGGCCCAGTGTGACTGTGGGAGGAGCCTGAAGACAGAAACTGCACCAAGTGTGGTCAACAGACTCTAGAAAGAAGTCGCACACATGTCCACAGGGGCCACTTCAAATGCATGCGGATGCTGCTGTGATGAGTGAAAGACGCTGGTTTACTGAATGGGCCGAGTCACCATTTATGAGGACTCTTCATGGTGGACATGGTCGATGTGCTGGTACTTCTCTGTCTGCCTTCCCTGACCTGCTCTTGGCCTTTCTTTCCCTGCTCTGTGTCTCAGGAGGGAGTCCTCGTCCTTTAACTTCCAGTTGGACTTGACCCGCAAGGAGACGGGATAGTGAGTGGAGTCCAGGTATTTATTTTGACTCTCCATTCCAACCCTCACCTGCCCTTTGACCCAAGCAGGTCATTCAACACCTCCACGCCTCAGTTTCCCCATCTGTACAATGGGAAAATGACTCGGATAATCCCTGAGGTGGTTTTTAGTGCCTGTCCCATGTTTTGACTTCTGGAATCCTCAGAAAGAATAGGGGGCTTTTTGTTTGTTTTTGGTTTTGTTTCATTTTGTTTTGTCTTTTTAGGGCCGCACCCATGGCACGAGGAGGTTCCCAGGTTAGGGGTCAAATCAGAGCCATAGCCACCAGCTATGCTACAGCCACGGCAATGTGCCAGATGCAAGTCACATTCACAACTGACACTGAAGCCTGGGGAAACTCCAGATCCTTTAACCCACTCAATCAGGCCAGGCCAGAGATCGAATCCGCATTCTTATGGTTACTAGTCAGGTTCCTCACCTGCTGAGCCACAAAGGGATCCTCAGAAAGAAGACTTATTCACATGGGCCAAATCAAATAGCTATGCATTCCAAGCTGATATTTCCTCACTGTCAGGCTGCCTGCTTTCACAAAGGGACCAAGGGACAGGATAAACAAATTTTCCATTTGTCTTCATCTCTTGCCACATAAAGGGTTTACTATAGACTGATCCCTTTTTAGCATCAAACTGCAGACTTTACTTTGCAAAGGCTTTTAAGTTTAACTAGGTCTCATTGGTTTATTTTTGTTTTTGTTGACCTTATTCCAGGAGTTGGGTCAAACAAAATGTTGCTGTGATTTATGTCAAAGAGTCTTCTGTCTGTGTTTTCCTCTAGGAGTTTTAGAGTATCTGACCTTATATTTATGTCTTTAATCCACAAAACATTCATTCAAAAAGATACATGCACCCCCATATTCATCGCAGCACAATTCGCAAGAGCCAAGAGACATGGAAACAATCTAAATGTCCATTGCCAGATGAATGGATTAAGACAATGTGGTACATACATGCAATGGAATACTACTCAGCCATAAAAAAGGACAAAATAATGTCATTTGCAGCTACATAGATACAACAAGAGATTCTGATATTAAGTGAAGTAAGTCAAATATCATATTGTATCGCTTGTATGTGAAATCTAAAATAGGGCACAAATGATCCTATCTACAAAACAGAAACAGATTGCAGCCACAGAGAGCAGACTTGTGGTTGTCAGGGGGAGAGGGGAGGGAGTGGGATGGACTGGGAGTTTGGGGTTGGTAGATGCAAACTGTTACATTTGGAATGGATAAGCAATGGGGTCCTACTGTACAGAACCATGTCCAATCTCTTGGGCTGGAACATGAAAAAAAAAAAAAGGAATGTACATATAGGTATGACTGGATCACTTTGCTGTACAACAGAAGTTGAAGAAACAATGCAAATCAACTATAATAAAAATAAATAAATACAAACTTGAATTCAGTCAATAACAAGCAAATAGATATGTGGGATGCTAAGATTCACTTTTTCCTAAATATTTAATATGTCTCATTGGACATAAACCAGGGTGTCTGTGGCAGGAAGTGTCACCCAGCACACTTTGTAGGGGGGCTCTCTGTACTAACAGAGCATGCCACACCTACTGCACAAACTATTCCGCACATATTATAGAAAAAGACCCAAATGTGAAAAGGAGTTGATTTCTTCCTCAAACTTTTTCCCAAGTTGATCTAAAGAATTGTATTAGCCCTTGGCCATAGAAGTCATTCATTTCTAAACGTAGAAGGGTTAAAAATTCCTTCTTGAACTCAACATCTCTTCACACAGTTTATCAACCCAGGAAGAACTGCACCCAACTCCAGCAGCTCAGAATATCAAAAGCAAAATATGAAGCATCTGAAATATGCAAGTTCATCATCTCGGCATTTGACCCCATGGTGGTCCTTAACTCCTGTGTGTCAGGAGGCTTGTCCTAGTTTCAAAAGCGTGCAAGATTATTTTCCACAAGTCGTGCTTGCCTCATTCAAAGCTGTTTTTAAAGTCTACATCTTCTGTTTCCCAGGGACATATTCCTATTTCTCTTCACCACATGAAGTTTGATTGTTTTTTCGGGTAGTGTCTGGAACTGCTCTGGATATAAAACATCTAAATTTAAAAATATCCTCATGCATATCAAAGAAGAATGTAAGGACATTAATATTATCCCATAATGCTTATTACAGATAGTGCAATGGGTAAAAATCTAGATCTGTAGGCTTATATAAAAACACTGTGGGATAATAGGCATATTATTTTCAGTTTTTCTTGGATGCTATTATGATTTTCTAAATATTAAATATTAACACAATATTCTGTAAGATGATGAATTTTCTTCCATTTCCTTCTGTAAATACAAGCATTTGACACTGCTATATTCAACCACCCAAAAGGCTACTTCTGTGCTTTTCCTCTGCCTCCTCAGTATTTCATTTTCTCTGGTGTATTTTCCAGGCAGTCACAGTTTTTAGTATTAATTTATTTTTGACTGTGAGTTTAACTCAAATGTCATGCTTCCCAAAAGGGAGTTAGCATACTGCTAGGAATGGTAATCATTTGTTAAAAACTGGCAGTTTGACGTATAAACTTGAAACAATCAAAAATATGTGGCATAATTCAAAATAATTTGAAATCAGCTCAAGTTTTGAAATTTCCTCATTCTAAGACTGAAAACAAATAACAATAACAATAGCAAAACAACAATAATAGTGGGATAGGATGACTCCAAACCCAACTTAGAGCAAACTGGTCACAGTTTATCTAAAATGCATAGGGTCAGTTCATATGTATGTCAGTTTGAAAAAATACATTCTATGTATACATCAAATTAAGAGTCTGCCATTGTAGAGTTCCCATTGTGGCACAGCAGAAATGAATCCAACTAGGAACCATGAGGTTGTGGGTTCGATTCCCTGGCCTTGCTCAGCAGGTTAAGGATCCAGCGTTGCCGTGAACTGTGCTGTAGGTCGCAGATGAGGCTTGGATCTGGCATTGCTGTGGCTGTGGTGTAGGCCAGCAACTGTAGCTCTGATTCAACCCCCAGCCTGGGAACCGCCATATGCCACGAGTGCGACCCTAAAAAGCAAAAAAAAAAAAAAAAGGAATCTACCATTGTTTTTTTATTATGGTGGGGAAAAAAAAATTTGAGGATTAGTTGCATGAAAAGTTTCCTGCAATGATATTTATTAAGAAACTATGCAAATTTTTGGAGAAAAATCACTAGGATCTTTTTTCAATTTAAGAGTCGGGATTTGGAACAATCTATTAGAGAGCATAAAGAGTGAAGCCCTAAGTTGCTTGAAGCTTTCCTCAGGGTCAGTTTCAAAACTGCCTGAAAAGATAAAGTTCAGTCAAGAGCACATTTGGTGAAGCCCTCCCTGACAGCAGGTATATGTGAAGTTTTCTGGTTTGGATCAAAAAAAGATAGCCAAACTAAAAAATCAATAATACTCCCAAGCAACACATTTTAAACTATTCAAGAGACACAAGTGAAGGAGCAGCTAAGGGACTTTTCCGACAGTTGAGGAATCTGGTATTAATGATCAATCCATTTACGGTCTTCGCTTCTTCTGTTTGTGATAGTGTTGTAAAGACTTGTTCATGTGCAAAATACTTAGCTGTAAAATATCTGATGGAGTCATTTTTAATAAGGTATGATTATTCCATTCCACTCCACTCCATTCTAAGCATAATAATCATGGTGCTCACATCTCTGAAAATGTAGACACAACGGCTGAGGTTGAGAATGACAGCCTGGATGGAGGCTGATGAAGGCACCTAAAACTTCTGTAGCTTCAAAAGAGAACACACCTTAAAATGAAAGAAGGACATGCAGGAGTGGCTGAATACTAGACTTTTTAGACATTTGAATAAAAAGTGCTTCTACAAGCTTGCTGTATTATCTAGTTGAATACTGGCTGTTGGGTGCACGGAAACTAGATCATGGCTAATGTTCTTAAAACTACTATTGAATTGTTGTTTTTCTTTTTCTTTCTTTTTTTAAATCTTTTCAGGGCCGTACCTGTGGCATATGGAGGTTCCCAGGCTCAAGGTCAGCTGTAGTCACCAGCCTACACCACTGCTCATGGCAACAAGGGATCCTTAACTCACTAAGTGAGGCCCAGGGATCGAGCCTGCATCCTCATGGATGCTGATCAGGTTGGCTTCCACTGAGCCACGATGGGAATTCAGAATTGTTGTTTTTCTTAATGGAGGAACAACTGTTCTCAAAATAAAGGGGAAAGGTCTGGATACTGAATTATTTTGATATTCACAAGCTGACTTCTCTAGGAAACTTTTTTTTAACATGGCTGAAATCTTTCAACCCACCACTGCAAGGCAGAACTGACTGCTGCAATAAAAAAGTTTGAATTATATGAGGAGCTCAGACCCCAGGAACGGCATGTCTTTCAGAGAGTTTATTTACATTAATGGCCAAAACAAAGAACACCAGTTATTTTCATTACTGAAATCAGAAACGTTTTTGACCCATCATATTACAGGAGTAACTTGGTCTCTCAGCAAGAAGAAATACTTAGTGAAATTTTCAGGATCCTGAAAACGTAGCATGAAACCACTTCTTTGGCAACATTCTGAGCATCTTCCCACATACAATATCCTAACACGTATTTGTATAAGTTTATGTTTTCAAAATATTATAACACCGAGAAAGAGGGAGAAGCTGTCTGGACCCAGAACCTATTATTATGCAGCATTAGCACTCTTTTAACAACCCAATTCTAAAAATAACCTAACAACAGTATCTCACATTTTCCCTCAATGATAAGTAATGTAAATGTATTTTTGTATTAAGATAAATACATATATATTATTGCATACAGTGAAAATCCCATGTGCATTTATTAGAATGTACGGACACTTCTAGCCTTTCTTTTTGTTTCTTGGGGCCACATACCCCGGGTTCTCACTTATCCACTCTGGGATGAAATGCATTTAAGAGAAAAGGCATCAGAAGCACTGTACCTCTGGTTTAAGTAGAATATTATGATGCCAGCATAATTCAATCCAACTAAAATGTGAAATTCTAGTGAGAAATCAATGGCCTGGTTTTTTCTAAGATAAAAGATCCAAACCAGACAAAAATGAAGGTCTTTTGCTCCCAAATTCTGCATTTACCATTCCTGGGCACGGTGCTTTCAACAGAGCAGGCACAACACAACCATTTAGCCCACTGCCCTTCTGCCTCTAATTTTTAAGCTATAGAGAAGTCTCTATTTTTTTTTTTTTTTGGTCTTTTTGCTTATCTAGGGCCGTACCCGTGGCATATGGAGGTTCCCAGGCTAGGGGTCTAACAGGAGCTGTAGCTGCCAGCCTTCGCCACAGCCACAGCAACGCGGGATCCGAATCGCGTCTGCAGCCTACACCACAGCTCACGGCAGCGCCGGATCCTTAACCCACTTAGCAAGTCCAGGGATCGAGCCCGCAACCTCATGGTTCTTGGTCAGATTCATTAACTACTGAGCCACGACGGGAATTCCAAGAAGTCTCTATTTTAAAAGAAACAACCAACACCAAAAAAATCTTTGTGATGAGTTAGAGCTCTTTACTAGCTTTGTGATTTATCTGACCTCAGCAAGTTTCTAAACTTCTCTGAACCTAAACTGAATCTAAACCTAATAATGGCACCTATATTATCAAGGCATGCTGAGGATTAAATGAGATACTGCTGTAAAGAAACTCAGCATAATGCCTGCCACATAAGAAGCAATCACTAAATATTACTGCTGTTAGTCAACAAGTCTTTAGTAAAAGCCAGATACAGTGCCAAGTGCTATTGAGAGGTTCAGGGGTCAAAGACATTTCTCTCCAACGTCAAGATTTTACAGACTAGTTAAGGAGATGATATTAAGATACAAGAAACAACAAATGTTACAAAACCATATTTGGGAAATAGGGCTAGTGGACTTGGAAAGTTCAAGTTCTTGGTCTCACTGGTTGTACGAGCTTGACCAAGTGACCATGCATAGTAGAGTTAAAAATATCCAACCTGCCTACCTCACAGGGTTGTTATGAAAGTAGGAGAAACAATGTAAGTGAAAAAGTCTAGGGGCTGGAGAATTTTATGTGAGTGTTTGTAATTATTACTGTGATTATCATTAATGCTGACCCTTGCACAACAGGTTTTAACCAGGCAGGTCCACTTATACCAGGATTTTTTTTTTTTTCCAAGAGCAAATTCCCCAGGGCTACAGCTTGGTTGAATCCACAAATGTGGAACTGCAGATGGGAAGGAACTGCAAGTACAGAGGGCCAACTTTAGGTTACAGGCAGATTTTTGACTATGCAGAAGGTCAGAGTCACTAACCCTCACCATTATTCAAGTGTCAGCTGTAATTATAATAGGGCACTCTGCTATGAGGCCCAGGCTGAAAAGGATACAAAAGCTGAATGAGGAAGGAATCAGTGACAAGTGAGGCAGTCAGGGAAGCCTTCATGGATCTGAGAAGCACTGAGTGGGTCCCCAAGACTAGTGAGATTTGGATAAGAAGGGGAACTGGGGAAGGAGGAGGAAGAGGTCCTAGGCAGAATCATTACCTGAGCAAGTTCACAGATGGGTCTGATGAGAATGTAAAGTGTGTGAAGTGGATGAGGAAGCAAGTGTGGGTTGGTGTGAGTGTTGGACGATTTAGACCTTCAAAGCCAAGGAGTGGGGACTCGACTGGCCATGGCAGAAGAAAGGCACCACCGAACAAGCAAAGGGCGAGTGCCAGAAATAAGACGGTGACAATAATCAGGATCAACAGAACACGTACATAAATGGGACACCTCTCCCTCCCCTTCTCCCTTCCCCCCTCCCCCTTTTATTTCTTGCTGAGACTATGGTACAGTTGGATAGGGCCATCATAAGTTGGTGACCCTTTAAAACAGTTTAATCAAAGCACCGGGAGTTCCCTGGTGGCTTAGCAGGTGAAGGGTCTGAGTTGTCACTGCTGTGATTCAGGTTATTGCTGAGGCAAGGGTTCAGTCCCTGGCCGGGGAACTTGAACATGCCATGGGGGCGGCCCCAAAAAAAAAAGTCCCCAGGCACCAAATAAGGCAGAGTCTCCTGATACTGTAGTTTAAGTAGTTAAGTTATATGCCAGTAGTTTAAGTTAGATGCCAAACATTTTCTTATTTTGGAAAATGTACAACAGTTGAGATATTGAACAAAAGCTGAATAAAAAACTTTCATTTGGAAATAAAATACTGCTGAGCTTGAGTTAACTGATCTCACCTTTGGGACTGGAAAAATAAAAATAGTAATAATGAAATAGCTAACATTTATTGAGCACCTACTAGGTACAAGGTGCATGGATTATTCATTTAAACTTCCTCAAAGACCTCTGAGAGGATATTACAGTTATCCCCATTTTATTGATGGAGAATCTGAGGCCTATGGTATCAGAGCAAGTAAACACAAAAATCAGAGTTTTTAAGGCTATTTTATGTGGCCTAAACCAGAGGATATTGAATATGGTGATGACTGAGCATAATAAATAAGAACCTTTGTTACTAAACAGCTTTGAAAATTACAATCATCTATAAGGTAAAATTCTTTGCCATAAAAAAAAATCAATAATTACTGAATGAGTACCCTTCATATATGTAAATTAATTTTTCAAATGGAGAAATGATGATCTTAAAATTTCCTAGTGCCATGAAAAGGGGATTCTGTGCAACATAGTACATACATTCAGAAACAGTTATCATATACACTGAATTTCTATAAATCAAATATTAGCTCTATTTACTTTAAGGGCTTCTCTAGGGTAAACATGCAGTAAATATTTAATAAAATGAAAAACTGTTTTGCAATCTGAAGAGTTATCCAATAATTTCTCTGTTTTATGAATTTGGATTTACAGCAGACTCTCGACATTCCTGAGGCATACATCCGGAACCTTCCTGAATTCCCAGATTCAAAAATACAAAAATGTTTACAGAAGCTCCCAGCTTTCTCGGGAATCACATTTCCATGGAGTGTTTCCTGTTCAGAGCCTTATGCTACACACTGCAAGTCAGCTATACTTCCACATCCCATGACAGGTTTCTCTCACTCGATTGCCAGTTTTCACAGAAATAAACAAAATGTTTCTAATTAATGAGCATAGTTGCAAAGGCACAAATAAGTAAAGACAAATGAAGCTATTTAAATGACCCTTTTCCGTATACATATCTTGCAAGCTGATCTTTTAGGTTCATAACTCAGTCAGGGGCTCACACACAGAGTCATAAACCTGCAAGTGAAATCCATGAACACCTAGGGTCTACACACGTTGGTTAAGTTTGCTTGAGCAAAGGACATGGGCCACTTTGATAGAATGCATAGCAATTCCACTGTCCTTGGTAACCCGAGAGTTACAGAAGTTGATTGGGCCTTTTGGTGATGAGTCCAGAGAACTGGGTTATAGAAACACTGGCCGCTTGAATCATAGGAATTGGCCACTTGTTCAAATTATCTGTATTTTATATGGTCAGGTTTGGTGACAATCGAAGCTGGATGATTCCACTGCCTTCAGGAATGGACCCTTATCACATGGGCCCCAGAGGCCCCAAAGCTGGACCTTCTGGAAGCGCTGTGATGGAACCCTAAACCTCTCGTTGGGTTTGCACCTCACAAAACACCACCAACCATGAAAGACACGAGAAAAAGTACGAGTGAGTAAATGAGTGAGTGAGAGAAACGAAGAAACAAAGGAAGAGAAAAAATGGAGGGAGGACTGCAGAAAAGAAAGGAAAAAAAAAGAGGGAATGAAAAAGGAATTTGGCTGTCTTGAGGAGGGGGGAGAAGAACAAGAAAGACATTATCATTTCAAAATATATAGCTTTATACATTTCAGAACGTATTTGAAAACACTCCTGCCAAATTTTCGAATTATTTATTTATTTATACCCCCTTCTCGTTCCAAAGAGGTTTTGCAGCATTTTGCTGCCAGATTAATTTTCCTGAAGCTCGGCTCTGATCATGTTACTCCCCTGCTTAAAAACCCCAATAGCTCCTCGCCGCCTGTAAAACCAGTCCAATTTCCATAGCCTCCTATGCGAGGCCCTCCATAATCTGGCCCCAGACTTCCAGCCCAACCTCATCCTGCACTTCTTCCCTTTATACAGCCTGTGTTCCAGCCAAAGAACACTCCCTTACGTTGCCCTAAAACGCTCTGTAGTTTCCACCCATGCACCTTTGTTTACGCTGTTCCCTCTGCCTCGAATGCCTTTCCAGACATCTGCACATGCCACATACTCTTCACCCTGCTGGGGCCACCTGGAGGACGCAGGCACCTGGCCATCAATAGTGAAGCTCACAACCTTTATACACACGCTCTATGCACATCATCCCACTGGGTCCTCCCAATGGAAGGAAGTCATTTCTTACTGTGGTCCGAGGAGGCTGGGGCTGGTGCCCCCAGAGTTGTGTCCTTGTCCACTGTCCTTCCTGCTTCCCCAAGGCTACCCCTCACAGAGAACAAAAGGTGGCCATATAAATCAATGCCAACGTGTAGCAATCTTTTTTATTTTCACTTTTTAAGAGGAAAAAGTACACCTTTCCATTCTGTGTGACCTTAAATTCACCTGTCCCAAGTCCAGTGGCAGTTTCATTGGGCAGCCAGCCCTTGGCAGGCTCCATGAGGCAGGACCATACACTGCCTTGATTCTGAAGGGAGCGAGAGTGGGAGCAGATATCCTGGAGGTCCCTCCCTCACTCCCTGCCTGGAACGCATGAGAAAAATACAGGGAAGAAGACTGATAACCATCATAAACATCAGTGGATCAAGTTCTACTCCTTCGAATCCTGAGAACACACCGAGGGATTTTTTTTTGAAGGTGCCATTTATCACCAAGGGTGGGAGAGCAGGTTGCTAAAGCTATTTATCCAACCTCCAAAGTTGGCTTAAACAAACAAGGCAACTGGGTGTGGGACCAGGCTTCCTGACTGATGGATGCGGGTCCATTAAGCACGCAAAGCTGCCAATATCTACACGCTCACTGGACAGGAACCAAAGCTATGACATGATAAGCAGTTACGTAACCTTAAGTACAAATGGAATTTGGGCTGGACCGATCTGATATGCTTCTCCTTTCTAATTTTTGGCATCAAGAGGTTACAGGAATTGACCGGAAGGTCAGAGCTTTTGCTTCCATTTTCTCCTGACCTGAAGACAGGCAGGCCGAATGATTACAAGAGACACATCTCTTAACAGGTACTGCAAGTTTTCCCCCCAAACCCAAAGCTCCACTGTCCTGTGTGAATATGACCTATTTGTACTATGCCGCTCAACTTTTTAAAGGACATCATTTGCCGGAGGATGACTTTAGGTAAAAGTTGTTTTCAGGGATTAACCCAAACTTCGAACTGCTCCTTTGAATAAACCTTGATTCAGCCAAATAAATGATGGCTCATTCTATAAAATTTTAGAGCAAAAATTAATTCAGTAGCCATGTGAAATCGATGGTTTCCCTGCTAGTCTCTTGACCTGTTCTGCTGGTGGCTTCTGGCCTCGCTAAGCTCATGACAACACTTGTCTGCCTCCCACTTCTGACCCCTGAAACGAGTGGTTCTCTCCACCCCATTACCTGCTCTAATTCAGTCTCTTCCAGCTGCGGCCCCTCCCCAGTCAGTGTCTACTCACCATTCTCCTCCTTGCCTCCACGAGAAAAAACTCTCACAGAAAGGTTTAAAAGAAAAAGATGAACTGAGTACACTGGAGAACTCGTTTTCCTGAACCTTCCTTGTCACTAATAATTAAATAGCAAGCTTGCCTTGTAAAGTCTGTTGACCAGCTCTGAAGCTGCCTATCAGTTACCAGTCATTTACCTCTGCAAAACCATTATTTGCTTTGAGTAGACTTCAGTTCAAAACTAGAATTCATAGGAGGCCTTGCCTTGTTTTACTTCTGGACTTATTTAAACATATCCAGACATGTGTTTGTCTATAAGGTTATACAGTGTTTTCCTCGGGGCGGGGGGGGGAGCTGTAATGGTGTTGGTTTTTTTTTTTTGTGTGTGTGTGTGTGTGTGTGTGTGTGTGTATCTGGCAACCCCAAAAGAGAGAATGAAAAAAATCCAGATAAAAAAATAAGCACTACCCATGGAAGAGTGAGCTGAACAGAAGGAACCATTGATTAGTATTTCTGCTTTATCTCAGGGGCACTCTATTAGTCCCAGCACAGAAAGGGCCAGAAAGGTGTGTCTCCTTCAATGGACTGTCCAAAGACCCCTGGATACCATCTGGGCAAGAGTGGAGGGGTGACAGAGAACAGGAAAGAGAGGGAAAAAGCAAAAGTCCAGAAATTTCTCCCATGTGAACAGAAATGGCTGCAAAACAAATGCCTTACGTCTCAGGGTGATACAGACCACAATCAGTCATCTTAGAGACAAATATACATACTAATATATACTCAGTTACTAAGTATGTGGGTTCAAAGGACCTCAAAAATTAGCTGTTAAGTGTCGTCTAGGTTTGCAGCAAAGAGCAAGTGAACTCGGGGACACAACAGCAAGCGCTCCCCATGGTTCAGGCTGAAAAGAGCAGAGTTTGGAAGCAGGATGATTCAGATGCAAATCACTGCCACTACTTCACTTTGTTCTGCTGCAGGAGATACAGGCTCAGAGGCAGACAGAAAATACAATTCCCAAAGCAGAATGGACCCTATTTAATATAGAGATATTAGACAACTCAGTTTTTAGAAATGGCCCTTGATTTAGTTCCTCTACCTCTGGATACACTGGGCCTCTGAAAGAGCCCTCCATTGAAAGGATCACTGTGGGAAACCAGACCTGCCCCTGCTTCAGCCATGATTAGGCCATCTCTGGGAAATCAAAACCAGTTTACATTGTTTGGGTTTGACTTACATTTTAAATGTGAACAATTTTAGACATAACTAGTAACTGATGTGTTCATTATATTTATTTGCATCATTTTCTTGATTGCTATATTTTAAATTCAGAAGCTTGATATTTGCATTTGAAGCAAGACCTATGCAATGCTTGGAAAACTCTGTGAATCATTTAAGAATCTCATCTCTCTCTGTTCAATAAAGACTAGGAATGCATCTCAAATTTTCAAACAACTAACCTGGTTAACTGGCACCTATGCGATCACAATGTAAAAGACTGAAAAACTGTAAAGATGAAAAAGAGGAAGCATATGTGCTGCCATTTCTCCTCCCATACCTGGACAAGACATCACTAATCAATGCCAGCGACGCTCTTTGTTCCTGAGCCCAGGGCCTCAGAGCCACACCCAACCAGAGCTGCATGTTTTGACTCACGAATTGTATTTTAAAGAGAACAGCCAGCGTGACAAACAAATAGCCTGCTCCAATACTATTTGGGAACCAGTCGAAGGACACAAATATTCAGCAGGCTGGTGAAACAAGATTTAGGGTGACAAGGGGGTTGCTTTCAAATATCTGAAGGGGGGAACCTGGATGTTTCATCCAATGTGGCTCCAAAGGGTAGTCAGGCAATAAATAATCGTCCCAGGGTGAATTACAGTGGCATTATAAGAATAGTATCATTGCAAAGTGCAGGCAGTATGAGCAGGCAGGTGAAGCAGGCTGCCTGGGTAAACATTAGAGGGAGTGCACACGGGCTCTCCCTCTGCCCACCGGACCATAAATACACAACAGATTTTTCCTTTAACCCTTTAAACAAGTCCCACCGACCCATGGAATTTCTCACGGAAAGTTCTAAGAAACGGAGACTGATTGCTATTTAATAGCTTGGGGGGGCAGAGCTATGCAGATAAGGAAGAAAGTCCTTGATAAACAGGCAAAGGCTGGGCTGCACTTAACAATTTAAATATAAATTGCATTTTCCCTGATGACTTTCTAGCTCTAAGCCCTCTAACTCTAAAAATCTCTGGATGTTGGCCTGACACGGATTTCTCGACGTCCGTACAAGTTGCCACAAAATGTCCTGACCACTCCTTGGGGACCCAGCCCCACCAATTTGCGATCTGGGGCCTCTGCTCAGAAGGTAGAACAGTGCTATAAGGGATTAGGGCAGAGTCCCAGGGTTTCCTGGAAAAGTCTTAGTCCTGATGTAAAAACACATTTGTTTGTTTTTAAAGGTACCGAATTGGTCACAGCTTGGTTACAGGGAGGGAGAAATTCTTTTCTAGCCCCTGAGGCAAACGACTGCTCTGAAGTCAGCAGGTTGTGGTTATATAACCCCTCCTTTAATCTGATCCTTCTATTTTTTCCTGTGACCTGGGGCAGGCCATCCAACCTGGAGACTCCGTTCCTGTGCCTGCAGAATAGGAACACTAGGGACATCTGACCATGGCGCATCCTGACCACATTTTGAGGCCGTGGGCGACCTCTGAAGAAAGCTTCTTAGAAGACAGAAACGACAGGATAGGGTCTTGTTAGCGAATATTTGGCAATGGGTTTAAGCTCTACCCTTGGCTTTAAATAAACCTCAAAATATTCACATTTAGATTAATCTTATTTGATGTTGAAATATATCCTCAGGCTTTTCTTTACTAATTACCTAAAATGACATTGGTTCAAGTGCCAGGAAAGAAACCGCTTTCACACGAATCATTTACACCTTCCAGAATACCCTCCAGCAGAGGCGTATTGATCTCCCTCAAGCCATCTTTCCTTTTCCAAATCCTAAATTTCCCAGGGGAAAAGACTTACAGAGATGTGACACCAAATGCTCCATTCTCCATCCTCTTCAGATACAGAGACTAACACGGTGTGGATACAAGCCCTGGACGTGCTCTAGGTGGGCTTGACATATATAATCCCACTGGGGAGCCAGGGACCAGGAATATGGAGATAAGGGGAAAGAACAGACCGTTACTGGCCCCCATCACTTCCCCTTGAGGTTATCCTCGACACCGAGGCAGCTGCATGGCAAAGGCGACTGCAGAACCCCAGCCTCTCTCCTCTGCCCCTGGGAAAATGCACACTGGTCAACCTGAATTATGCCAGATAATGTCTGAAAGCAAAAGGGGGCGCACACAGTCCCGGGCCATGCAGGTACATGGAGGGCTATCTGTAAAAATCTTTAGAAGGGTTGGAGTTCCCTTCGTGGCTCAGTGGTTAACGAATCCGACTAAGAACCATGAGGTTGCAGGTTCAATCCCTGGCCTTGCTCAGTGGGTTAAGGATCCGGTGTTGCCGTGAGCTGTGGTGTAGGTTGCAGACACGGCTCGGATCCCGCGTTGCTGTGGCTGTGGTGTAGGCCGGCGGCTACAGTTCCTATTAGACCCCTAGCCTGGGAACCTCCATATGCCGCGGGTACGTACGGCTCTAGATAAAAAAGGCAAAAAGACAAAAAAAAAAAAGAAAGAAATCTTCAGAAGGGTAAACACAAGGAGAACAAAAGACTGGTATCTATATGCTAATTATGTTATATTTTAATTCCAATAATCTCTCAAAGGTGTCAAGAATCTACTGATGAAATGACAGTTGACAAACCAGGTGGGCACGCTTACTTGCTCTGAATGGCTGTCGTGGACACTGGCTGTCTTTGGCCATCCAAGACCCATTCTTCCTCCTTTTGGTGCAGCACCCAAATTTCCTTTCTGGGAATTAATTCTCCCTCTTGGCATGTAGTCTGTGGGACTGCCAACTAGGACTCCACCCACCCTGCCACCCCCAGCTGAGGGGTGGGCGTGTGGCATGCGCAAAGCCAACAGGGCTCTTATTTCCAGGGCTTTCGTCTTGGAAGAAGAACCCTGCTAAAATGTACCCATTGCAGCAGCAGCGTGCAAGTAAGACTACCTGGATTCCTAGAGCTTCCCCAGTTTCTGTCCTTTACCAAGCCTGGTTCTGCATACTCCCTGTTGATTTTCAGAACTACTGGATATCCTTCCAATAAAATCTTTTTGCAAAAACAAAAACAACAACAAAAAGGGAGTTCTCGGGGTTAAGGATCTGATATTGTCATTGCTGTGGCTTGGGTCACTGCTGGGGTGCGGTTTAATCCCTGGCTCAGGAATTACTGTATGCCGCAGGCACAGCCAAAATAAAGTTTTTTTTTAAAGTCTTTTTGTTTTGACTTAGCCAAAATTGATGTCTGTTGCTTAAAAAAACAAACAACAACAAAAAGAATGCTAACGTATACAGATATACAGCTTGCCAGTTGCTTCCTCAGGTTCTGGGTGTAACTGAGGATTTCTAGGCTCAACAAAGTTCTATGATCCTCAATGAGTCCAAAAATGATACTCTGCATAGGAGTCCATTCTCCTTAAAATCCTCTTGTTCTTCCATGGTCAGTAATAAGGGGTATTTTTAAAGTAAAATAGAATAAGAGAGAGGCAAACCAGCAAACCTTAAAATAGTTCTATAATGGTGAAGTTTACACTGCCTCTAAATTTCACTTTTAGGAACACAGAGAGAGAACGGGAAAGGGAATCTAATGGGCTTTTTAAAGTATAATTTACATACAATAAAATGCACAGGTCACAAGAGTACAGTTGATGGATTTGGACAACTACATTCACCTGTACAACGACCATGCCAATCACGATTTGGATCATTACCATCATTCCACAAAGTTCTATCATTTCCCTTTCCAACTAATCCTTCCCCATGCCCATGGGCAAACACTGACTTCCATCACCATAGCCTAATTTCTCCTGTTTCAAAATATAATATCAATGGAATCAGACAGCATGTGCTCTTGTATCTGCCTTATTTTGCTCAATATAATGTTTCTGAGATACATCCGGATTGTTATATGTATCAGTAGAGTGTTCTTTTTTGTTGCTGAGTAATACTCCATTGTGTGAAGGTACTACAGTTTGTTTATTCAGTCTCCTGTTGATGGATTGATGGGTTGTTTCCAGTTCTGAGCTATTATGAAAAAGAATCTGTTGTGACCATTCTTAAACAAATATTTTTTATGGACATATGACTGCTTTCATTTCTCCTGACTAAATGAATTTTTATTTAATGGTGAATAAGCTTTCTATAATAGCATGCAGAGAAGCAATAATACATTTTTCCAGGAGGAAAAAAATGTCTATTTTCTATCTTTTCTTCTAGGATAGGATAAGGTCATAGACACCATTCTAAAAACCCCTTATTCTTCTCGATAAGTTTGATTCTCTCAATACACAGAATCATTTCTCTACTGCTCTAAACCAACCTTTCTCTTTCCCCTTAAACTAGCAAACACTCTCCACATGCCTCCTTCATGGCAAGTTCTGAAAGAAAGAGCTAGTTCTACTCACTAGCTACCCTCTTTAATTTCTTTCCAGGGGTTTTCCCAACAGTCTGTTCCCATCTTATTTTCTCAGTTCTCATTCTGTCCTCAACCTGTTGCTGCATTAAGCTGGGTTGACTGCTTCTCTCCCTCTCTCCTTCTCCAACTGCCTCTCTTAGAAAAGCTAAATTTTAATTATTCATATAGTAATTACAAGGAAAATATGTACCCAAAGACTGGTCTTAAATGCTCACAACTGGCCACTTCTTTCTCCTGGCTTCCATACACATTGAGAGTAGAGATTCTGTAGGCAGATTCTGAGGTTTGAACCTGGCTCTACCACTTACTAGCTAGGTGACCTTGGGCAAGTGATTTAACTATTCTATACCTCTGTTTCTTCTGGAAGATGAGGCTGATAAGAGTACCCATCCCACAGGTTTATTGAGAGGATTAATTGGGTTAGCATTTAGAACTGTGCCTGGCATGTAGTAAGTGCTCAATAAATACAAGCAATGTCTATCTCATCTGTTCCTCATTGTGGGGTATGTAATAAGAGAACCTTATAAACCGTAATACTTTATTACTATATGAGATGATATAAAGCATTAGCCTCGGTGCCACCTTTTCTCAGGCTCCTTTAATGGCTGAGTCTTTTCCCCTGCTTCTTTAATGCAGACATACCCCAAAGCTCCTTCCTTGATCCTCTGTCCTTGTGATTCTATGCTCTCTTGAAGGTCTTATCCACCGCTGGAGCTTTAATTATCACACCAAGGCCAATGACTTCATATATAGGTCTACAACCCCGAGTTATCTCCCTTAAACTTCAGAATTTCCCAACCTCAATTTCCTGCTGGGCATCTCGCTACCATTCATTTAAACTCAAAGTCCCTGTTTTATTTTCAGAAAGAGGCTGCCTTCCCGATTTTGCTTTGTCCTCAGTGACATGCACAGATGTTAAGCAAACATGGCTGAGTCTTGCCAGGTCTTCTTAGGCATGTATAAGAGAGACTGTGGGGGTATTACTGGAAAATGCCTTGCATTTTCCTGTCTACTCTGAAAGGTTCATGATGACTATGAACTGTAGGAGTAGGGTGGGCTGGGGCAATGAGTATCCCAGCTACCTGGGAATGAATGAAGCTGCTTCCTTAAAACATGAGCACCCTAATACCAGCTCCACCAGCACTTGGTACTAAGTCTTCCTTCCTCGTGTCATATGTACAGTTTGGATAACACTGCCCATGTTTTTATCTGACAGCCCTCGTTCCACACACCAAAAGGGTGTCTATCCAGGGCAGACTCCTGGACTGGCGGAGGAGTCAGCAGTACACCTTGGCACCTGGGCACTGGCATTCCATCTCTACCCCTCAGAGCTTTAATCAAGGGGGAGAATTGATCTAAGTGGCTGGAGCCCTGGCTATTAGATACTGTGTGGCACCTTTAATACTCCCTAGAATAAAATCTACTCCTCTTGCAAGCAGCCTAGTAAAAGCCACTCAGACTAGGAGGGCATTCAGGGAATTCTGTCAGAGCTTCCCACCTGGGCTAGACTTAGGGCTGGTCACAGAGATTCCACTTCTCCTCTTTTGAGCACACAGTGTGAGGATACCTTCCTGCTGCCCTTGAAGTTAAGTGTGACACACCACTTTCATTGGCTCTGGCCAATGAGATGTGAGCAGAAACAAGAGGGACCACTTCCAGCAGAAGCTTTAAGAACCCATGCATGATTTGCTTCTTCCCTTTTCCTGCCTCGCTGGAAGCACAAGTTGAGATGCTGCTTCTATCAGCCTGGGTCCCCAAATGAGCAGAACACATACAATGTTCCACAGGTAGCATGAGCAAGAGACAAACTTTTTTTCTGTTAAGTCATTAGGATTTGGGGACTCAGTTTGGGCAGCATAAGCCACTCACTCCTGACAGATACAGTGGCCTTGGTCATGTCACCAGTTGGCAACCTCCGATTTCTAACTCAGCCTCACCTCTGGCTTTTAGATTTCCACTCTATTTAGATCACTCTCAGGGACACACAGTGCACTTGAGCTACCCTGGTCAGAGCAGCCCCCTGGTTTATGGATTAAGACTGACACCTGCTGTGACAGCCCACAGCAATCCAGCAAAACTCTAGATTCTAGTGCGGCCAGCCCCAATACTCAAGGCATGAAAACATTTTTTGGTGTAATTTTCGCCAATGTCAGCACCTAAAAAAGAGTCTTCCTATTAAAGTGCCCCACGCTAGCTAGGTTGACCATATAATGTACTGCCCACGGTGACTTTGAGGGTGAAGGGTGACAGGCACGAACCATCACTGTTCCTGCTAAACAAGGACGCCTGGGCACCCAAATCCTACTTCCACCGTCTTTGCGGTATTAGGTCTAGGGCGATGAGAAAAATTCCTAGAGGCATCATCTTAGGATAGATCACCAAGTCCAGGAAATGCATTCAAAGGCCTAAGAAGAAGTATGTGGGGAAATTAATGTGTTTATCAGAGAGCGTACTCTGTTTTAACTATTCTATGTGGCATTGGACTGAACGAGCGCAGCTGTTTCCCTAAGTAGGCACATGTGAATAGCCGTAGACATCCAAACAAAACTAAGAGCCCAATGCAAAATCCAGCCGTAAAGTATGAACACCCTGCAGAAACATTAACAGCATGTTCCTCCCACTGGTCAGCCTGGGAGTCATTTAAGAGGAAGGAGGACAAAATCAAGAAAACAATCTGAGCAGCAAGAAGAATTGTTTAAAGAAAGCCAAAGTAAATGCAACTTCACTGACCATGGGCTCCTCCTCTCCTAGGCATGTGAGACATATTAATGTCAGGAATTTTTTTTTAAAGAATGCTGAATTTTCAAGGCAAAGGAACACAGTGTAGAAGATAGCTGATTTCGCTCATCTGCTGCTATTCTGCATTTTCCTTTACTTTGTAAAACACCAGGATTCTACTTGGCTCCCTCAAAATTTCAACTGATTATGGTCAAGTAGTAGATGATCATATTTGTAGAAGACACTGTCCCAATCCCCTCTTCCCCAACTCCGCTTCATGGGAGGTGGGCTGCCCACCAGTGGGTTGGTCACATGACCTGCATTAGCCCGAGGACCCCCCCGCCCCCAACTCAGGCCCAGGGACATGGAGAGTATAATCCAAACAAGAGCACAGTGTGGTTTTGCTAAGACTGATATCATCACTGGGCATGTTAGTTTCCGAGGCTGCCATAACAAATTACCGCAAACTGGGTGCTTTGAAATAACAGGAGAATATTCTCTCATAGTTCTGGAGGCTAGAAATTCACAATCAAGGTGTTGGCAGTGTTATGCTCCCTGTGAAGCCTCCGGGGAAAGAATCTTTTCACGCTCCTCCTCCCGGCTTCTGCGGTTTCCAGAAATCCTTGGTGTTCCTTGACTTGTACTTGCATCATCCCAATCTCTGCCTTGGTCATCACGTGGCCGTCTTCCCTAGGTCTGTGCCCGGGTGCTCTGTGTGTATGTGTCCCCGTGTCTCCCCTCTTCTTATAAGGACACCAGTGACATTGGATTAAGGGCCCATGCTACTCCAGGATGACCTCTTAACTTGCACCTTAATTACACCTGCAAAGACCCTATTTCCAAATAAGCAAATTCACAGGTCAGGGACAGGACTTCAACGCCTCTTTCTGGGGAGCGCAATTCAAGCTACAACACTAGATAAGAGAGAATCTCACTACGACTGCACGTTCGAGGCCACGTAAGCCAGCCTATCCACCTGAGAATTAAGTAAACAGACCCACGACATGGGGAAAGACAGAGTAAAGCATCCTAATGTTCACTGGTTCCTTGGAATGCGGCCATACCTGAAGCCCAGTCCACCTCCTGGACTTCCAGGTCACATGACCAACAAAATATTTTTCTTGTTTAAATATACGTATATTTAAATATTCTGTCACAACCATGAGTTCTAATTATACATGCAGCAGTGAATAACACTATATAATGTGAATCCAAACAGCCCCCCCGTATCTGGATGCGAAAGAGCGTGTGGAGTATACATGAAAAAGACTGGCCACGAGTGCTGCTGAAATTAAGTGACTAGAACATAGCAGCATATTATTATGTGATTATACTGCTCTCTCTATTTTTACATATGTTTGAAATTTTCCAAAATTAAAAGTTAAATCAAATGTGAAAAAGCCACCCGCTTATCCCCGGACTCATAATTAAAGTCCAGCACTTTTCAGGGCAAACAAAAGAACAGAAAAGGTAGAATGATCATGAAAATCAGACAATGGCAGGCATCCTCAGGGAATACTGGTAACAGGTGAAAACATTAGCACAGGTTTCCTTTGTGGAACCCATAGGGCTTTATGATACCGGATCTGAGTCTACCAGGCTGGACGGGGTCAGGCAGCTGGCAGGTGACCACCCTGAACTAAGCAGAGAGGGTTGGGCAGTGCGGCTCCAGCTCCAGGGGAAACAATGAGAACACAGTGCCCTGCTGGAGGAATTCGCCTTTCCTCCTAGTGAATCACCATAAAGCAGCTATTATCCACAGCCAGCAATAAAGCAAGGGTGTGGCTCAGACAAAAGACAGGGTTACCGCTTCTCTAAATGCTCACTGACAAGGGTTGCTGTTCTGGCACAAGAATATATTTCACGGCTTATGAAACACCCATGATTCTGTACCTTAATTTGAGCCAGACTCACCACCTCTTCTGAGATCCTGTCTCCCTTTTGGATTAGAGGTTCTCAACCCCAGCTGCCCATTAGAATGACTTGGGATCTTTAAACACACTCACACACACACACACACACACAAAACCTTCACACCCAGGCTTCAGCCCAAACCAATGAAATCACAATCTCTGGGAATGGCAAGCAGGTGTCAGTATTTCTAGAAGGCTCTTCAGTGATTCTAATGGGCACTAGGCATGGGGCCACTTTGAGAATCCAATCAAAGCTACAGACTATTCTAGGGGGAAAAATGCACAGACAAACATGACTTTGCATCCCATTTCAGAGCCGACATCAGCCCCGCCTCCTCTTCTCCGAGGGCTTACACCTAGGCACAACCTTCCACATCCAGGCAGTGATTCTCCAACCCAATTCAACATCAAACCCTCCCCAGGACAACTTCTCCAGATCCTGGACTCAACTCCACACTCTGGGTTGTGGCCAAACCCAGTCGCTCCAGCCACTGCCTTGGGCTGAGGCTGAGCAGAGCTCTTCAGCTGGACACTGAGGGCAAGCTGGACTCTCCTTTCCAGCCAGCGTGGCTGTTGATATTGAACCCCACAAGTTTTGCTTGACCCATCACCACTTTGGAGCCTACTTTCTCTGTGATGGGAAGACATATCTCAGAATGTAACACTTCTCAGTCCAAAAGCCACATTATCGTCTGGGTCTCAACAAAGGAAAGTGACTCTAGGAACAAATCTCCCATCACTTTGAAAGGGCAGGACCCTTGGTCCCAAGGGTAGTGGCTGCCTACCTACCACATGTCATCTTTGGAAACAGCCTGCGAGCTCCCCCAACACCAAAGCCAAACAATTGTCAACCTGACAACTCTATGTGCTCACTTAAGCCACCACACCAGCGCGTGTAGCAGGAGCCAAGGAAAAGGGAGAGTCCAACCTCAGTTGAATCTCTTGCTCCAACCCATTTCTTTTATTTATTTATTTATTTATTTGTTTATTTATTTTTTAATGTTTTTGCCTTTTGTCGTTTTAGGGCTGTACCAGCAGCATATGGAGGTTCCCAGGCTAGGGGTCCAGTCGGAGCCGTAGCCGCCGGCCTTCGCCACAGCCACAGCAACACGGGATCAGCGCCACGTCTACAACCTACACCAAAGCTCATGGCAACGCTGGATCCTTAACCCACTGAGCGAGGCCATGGATGGAACCCGCAACCTCACGGTTCCTAGTCGGATTCGTTTCTGCTGAGCCACGATGGGAACTCCTCCAACCCATTTCTTGAACCCGGTTCTGCCGCACCCTGTCACCTTCAGATGCTGCTTGTGTTTATCAATGCCTCATCCACCCGATTGACGGTCCAGCTCTTAACTGAGCTATACTACCTTTGATAAAGTCTCCCACGGGCTTCCCCTTGCCCTGGGTCACACTTTCTCCCTCATTGCCACTCTAGCCCAGATCACACCAATTCCTCCATTAACAACCAAAAGGCAACAGGGTTGGTTGGAGAACAAACAAACACAATTCCTGCGGACGGGACTGGGGCTATTCTTACCTTCTGCAAACGGTTCCCATTCATAAAACCGGCCCATGAACGGCTTGTTGTTGTAGGATGCACACTGTACCTCCCAGATACTTCTACTGCTTTCTGGACACACCTAATAAAGCAGATATTAAATATGCAATTAGTGTCCATATCTTTTCTTGGCATCAGCTAAACCCCAGGAGGCCTCTCCAATGTTAAATGCCAGTCCTCCTCCACTGAAACCAGGGTTTCTAAAAATGTACTGATACGGACATCAAAAATTTTAAATGCAGATCCCAAAGCTTCAGTCCGGGTTTACTAAATCAGAACCTTTGGAAGGATACCAAATTTTTAGCAAGGCCCCCCCCCCCCGTTAAGTTTTTTACATATCGTAATTTGGAAAACACTGACCTAAACCTTCTGCTCCTGACAATCGGTCTGCTCGCCTCGCTCAAAGAGATCATCTATTTCCATCCGTCTGACTTTGTTCTTGCTACTCCCGTGCCTGGGGTAATACTCACAGCAAACACATACAGCGCGCTTACCCTGTGCAGGCACTATTTTAAGCGGATTTCACATGTTAACTCATTTAATCCTCACGATGACCAATGCAATGGACAGGGTATTTTTTTCCTTTTTTTTTTTTTCACAGACGAGCGAACTGAGGCACGGAGCAGTCACAGAGCCAGAGAAGGCAGAGGCTGGATTGAACCCTGAGAAGCCTAGTGTCCATCAGCTGCCTCTCACTGTCCTGCCCAGCTTTCTAAACTCTGTTCTAAATTCTCTCTACCACCTAAGGCAGGAGCTCCCAGCCTTTAGCATGCAAAGAACTACCCAGAGAGCCTGTGGGGAATGCAAACTCCTGGATCCCGCCCTCAAGGGTTATTATTCAGTAAGTCTGGCATAAGGTCCAGGAACCTGTGCTTTGTCAAATTATCCAGTTGATTCTGATACCCTAGACTACTCAAAGAAAACATCCAGCTCCCTCTGCCTTCTTTCTTTCTTATTTATAAATGGGAAATAAGAACAAAATGTGGCGTAAATGTGAAATAAAGTAAGATCAGCGTCTCAATTCAAATTGTGGATAAAAGAGGATCTAGCTTTTTTAAACCTAGCAACACTCTGTTCAGCTGTGAGGGGTGTGTGTCTGTGTGTTTTAATAATCAGAAGTGAAAGGCCCCTAAACATTAAAAATCCTGTATAGGAGTTCCCGTCGTGGCTCAGCGGAAACGAATCCAACTAGGAACCGTGAGGTTGCAGGTTTGATCCCTGGGTCTCGCTCAGTGGGTTGAGGATCCCGCGTTGCCGTGAGCTGTGGTGTAGGTCGCAGACGCGGCTCAGATCTGGTATTGCTGTGGCTGTGGTGTAGGCAGCTGTAGCTCCGATTATACCCCTAGCCTGGGAATCTCCATAAGCCGTGTGTGTGGCCCTAAAAAGCAAAAAATAAAATAAAAACTAAAAAGTCCTGTATAGAAGTCTCTGGAATAAACCACTAAGATGCAAGCTCAAGTCCTGAAGGATTCAGAAAGAAATCTACTCTGTGTATAGGAAACACGAGGTCTCATGGAAGATCAGGGAAAAGAGGAAGAAGTAAAACCCTGTGGAAGGAAAAACACCCCTTGCTTGAGAAAAGACAGTCGGGGAGGCGGCAGGGACAACACTCAGGGTGGTCACAGCCCTGCAGCGGCATGAGCCAAACCATATGGAGCAGGGAGCCATGTGCAGTAGAATGTGATGGAAACTGTTGGGGGTGGGGGGGTGGGGGGACAGCCAGATGGATGGGCAGGGTGAGCTGAAACTGGTGAGAAGCTGACAGCCTGGGGAAGGCTGCCTCCAAGGGCTGTGGGAGCCGAGCTGCCAGCAGTCCTAAAGCTGGAACCGTGTAGGCTTCCAGCAGCACCAGCTGTCTCCACGACGGGCTTGGGGTTTAGATGCTTTTTCCAACCCTCTGGCCAGGACCAAAGTTCGACTAGGATGCGATCAGCTGGGCAGCTGGGGAATAGGCACCATCCTTGCAATGAGATAGAATCTAAGGGGGCTGTCGAAAATACAGATTCCCCTGGAGGGTGGAGAAGAGGGCCAAGAACTACCCTTGAAGTGCTCCTTCTGGTGGTTCGGGTGCAGCCAGCCTGGCACCAGACTGTGCCCAGCAATTAAGAGCCACTCCCACGCCTCAATCGCATTCCAAATTACTTACCATGCAACCGTAGTGTAAGAGCAGAAGACAATCCAACCCCTTTAATTTACAGATGAGGAAACGGAGGCCTGGAGAAGTGGGGGTACCTTGCCAAGGGTCTCACAGTGACAGGGAGGCAGAGCCCCAAGTGCTGACCACCCACCCCAGCCATCATTAGAAACTAGAGCTGCAGGGCTGGGTGGCAGGTTTCATAATAGCAAGACAGCACAACAAGTGGGCCACATGTCCTGTTCCTCAAACAACCACACCTATGTAAAGCCAAGCTGCTCGGAACACGGCCCCAGCCAGAAACCACCCTAATTAACCTGGTGGCAGTTTCCTGAACTGGAAGCTGTAGATCACAAAAAACTCAGCCAGTCTGTTTAACCTATTTCTCTCCATCAGCAAAGTAGCACCAATGGTCTGGACCACGAAATAACACTCCTTCAGAATCACTCTGAATTGCTTGATATTTAATGATATAAATGTATATTTCATGACATGGAAGTCAGCCCACAATCCATTAAGTGTTAAAATGATTATGTGGGGTGGGGGGGAAGAGGTAAAAAGTGTTATCTCTGGAAGGCGGGTTATAAGTATTTCCTTTTTTTGTCTTTTTAGGGCCGCACCTGAGGCATATGGAGGTTCCCAGGTTAGGGGTCCAATTGGAGCTGTAACCACCGGCCTACACCACAGCCACAGCAATGCGGGATCTAAGCCGCATCTTCAGCTCACACCACAGCTCACACCACAGCTCATGGCAACGCCGGATCCTTAACCCACTGAGCGAGGCCATGGATCAAACCCACAACCTCATGGTTCCTAGTTGGATTCGTTTCTGCTGCGCCACAATGGGAACTCCATATATTTTCTTTTTACAATTAAATTTTGGTTTATTTGTACTAATTTTTCTGCAATAAATACGCAATATTTATGTAATAAGAATATATCATTATCGAGCCCTTCCAAACACATAGCCAGCTTTGCACAAGCTTACGATTTATAATCTTAGAGTGTGTTTTAATGCTAATGCCTGGTGCTTTTATTATATCCATAGGCCTCTGTCAAGTCAACTAGCCACCTATGATGGGTCATTCAAAATAACCCGTCCTGGTCATCACCAAGTTCTTTGTATCTGAGTGTGGCCCAGTTACCTCCTGAGGCCAGAGGGTTGAAGGTAGCATCAGAGCCACAGTGAGGAGTCAGGCGCTAAGGCGGCAAATCTACCCACAGATGCCAGGAGGCAGGCAAGCCCAGGGGTTGACTATGATATCCAGCAAGCATCTAGAATGAAAAGGTGCTGCAGGGACATACAAGGTGCCCTGGAAGATGAGCACCACCCTGTGCGTGACCCTGAGCAGGGACCCACATGACGCCAGGTGAGCTGCAAGTTAAAGGCCAGATACTGCTTCCTGGGGAGGAGAAAGAGCTGGCCAGAGAAATGCAAGCCTCGCAGGGTCCAGATATAGAAGTGGGTTACTGAGACAGAATTATGGTACAGACCAGGAAGGCAGATACCTGGGGTGACGATGACAGTGACGGTGTTAAGTCAGGTTTATTGACACTTACTAAATGTCAGATACTCCACATATGATTTATGTCTATTTGCTCATGTGATCTGCACAGCCCCTATTACACCCATTTCATAGATGAGGAGGAAGCCAGGGCAAAGAAAAGTTAAATGAGCTGTCCCAGGCTGCGGGGCAAGCAGTGAAGTCAGGATTTGAATCTAGAGCCCATGACAGTACCCACTTTGTCACCTTGCCCCTCAAGACTGTGCGGACAGCAAAGCTGATTTGCAATGGGTCCTCAGACAAGAGGGTATTAAACTCCTTATGCCCTACTGTCAGGACGTGTCCCGGAGGAGGCCACGTTCAGATTCAACCTCTGAGGGTGACCCCTGTGTCCCCAGCAACAGCGATCAGGGAGCCTTGGGTTGAGGATGAAAAGCCAGGAGAGCTGGAGAAATTCGGTTTCGTGTCTCTTTTGTAGATTACATCTGTTTGTACTTGTCATGCTATTATCAGCATAAGATCTCGGCTCATTTTGCTAGACTCTCTGAAGTTAAAACTTCCAGGTTATGGATCATTTTACATTCGTTACACTTGCAGTGGGTTGTTTCCTGATGCCACGGACTGACTCACCCTCACCTTATCAGTAACTGCCTTCACATGACTGAGAACTGGCTTTGGGCAGATTTCCTGCAGACAGCCGATCCTTTCCATGGGCACAGATTATTATCATCCTCAAGCCAGAAAGCTGAAATAAGGGAAAAGCCATGTAGAGATCCAGGCTTATTCAGGATGGGGCCAGCTAAGACTGGAGCTTCATAGCCAAGGAATGCCCCTGGCAGATAACCTCTCCTCAAATGACTCCCTCCCACCCCAAAGAGGGAGGGCTATTGCCACTGGTCTCTTATGGGAAGAGGAATAAAGACTTTAATATAATGAGCTGAATCCTTATAAAGCACTACGGGCCCTATCCAAAGTTCCATCTAGACAACTGACTGGAATTGCTATGAGTCACAAAGAATATTATGGAAACTCTGGCTACGTTTCTAGTGACTCTGGTTAATCTGAGGTGACAACTGCCCGTACCTAACTTTTTTGCTGCTCATGAGGCCACTGGCAGTGACCGCACAATTACCTTTCAGTAATTAATTACTTTCAGTTCCCCAGGAGACTGAAGTGTATCGTTCCCAATGAAGATGACACCAGGGAACAGGACCCTGGGGTCTGCCTGGGTCCAATAGGCATTTTTTGTTTTTTTAATCCTTTGCATTGCTCTGGATTCAATAAAAAGACCAGATACCATAGCAACATATGATGTATTTAGCATCACCCCAGTGAAGACATTTAAAAAAAGAAATCGAGAAACTGTCCCTGCACTGCCATGAGAAAGTGGCTATGTGACTTCAGGCAAAGCACTTTGCTCTTTTCACCCGAAATGACTGCATTTCAATAACATGCTCTGTATGGCTCCCACACCCCCAGCCCCTAGGGATTTTTGTGAGGAGTAAATTAGTGATGTATTAATGTTTCCATTTCATAGTAACGCTCAATAAATGTTAGCTAAATTGGACTCGAAGAAGACATCAAAGGTGACTGCAGCAGTTCCAGAAGCTATAAGTGCCTAACAGGTAGGTATTCTGAGCAAACATTCCTTTCCTTTCTCTTCAGCAGATGGAAGATGGGCTTTGTTTCCCAGCTGTAGAATCATATAACCCTGGACCAAAATTTCTTACAAGTTATCCAGCACATTTTTCAAATATGCTCAAAAGAGCTGGGTCAAGGCTTTGAATTTAAAAAAACAAGAACCAGGAGTTCCTGTTATGGCTCATCTCTGTGAGGATGTGGCTTCAATCCCTGGCCTGGCTCAGTGGGTTAAGGATCCAGGGTGGCTGTGGATGTGGTGTAGAGGTTGCAGCTGTAAATCCAATTTGGCCCCTGGCCCGGGCACTTTCATATGTCGCAGGTGTGGCTGTAAAAATAAATAAATAAATAAACAAAGCCAAAATAACCTAGGTTTTCTTAGTCCTCAAACCTTTTTTTTTTTTTTTACCATCCAAGTTCTTACTGTTCTCCTCGAGAAAGGACCTTCCACGTCACCCAATAAATACATCGAAGACCCCAACGATGTTAATACGCCCGTCCATTCACCCAGGTGAACCCTATTTGTTAAATCTTCTGTACACATGTCTATACAAATCCAGGCCTATCCCAGGAAGCCTTGTTTACTTCTCCCTCTTTAGATTATTCATCTATTTCTTGTTCCTGTAAGAAGTCTCAAAAGAGAACATCATTTTTCTAACTACCCAGGAAGCAGATGGCAAAACGTAAACTTCAACATTCGAATTTCCCACTCCCCCAAGGGGCATAAATTTCCCAGTGGCTGCTTTAGGGATCACAGTAATAACCCTGATTTCCTTCCCCTCTGCTCCCCATGAGGCAGGATGTGACAGTCCTTGTGTCCCTGCGACGGGTCAGGTGTTGCGACTACGGAGAGTACAGAGAAAAATCCCTCATAATAGTCTCTTGCGGGGATTACACAGGCCAAGGAACTAAATCCATAAATACATGAATAAACAAACCAAAACACATAATGCAATGAAAATACGGTAGACTGTCTAGGCATTCCATCTCTCAACGTGCCAAATAAAGAGTCAATTGATCCTTCCCAATGCTAATAAACCAAGAAAATAAAAATTCTTAATATACTATATATAATCTAAAATACAGCTGCAAATAAAATGTGGCTAGCGGGGGTCAGCGGCGTGGGAGGAAAGGGGGTCATTGCTGCCTCTTTCAGAGTGAAGAGTGGATGGAGAAAATCTGTCGATTTATCAAGAAGCAGAGGTGTTGGTATACTATTTAGAGTTATGGAGAGAATGAGCATAAAAAATTTGAAACGACTGACTGTGATTATATCCTCTAGGATATACCTAGAAATAAGATATTTCTTACTATTTGTATCACATTTTATATTCATGAGAAGTGACAGTTCTGAATGTTCATACATATGTTTGTGATTCATACATATACAGTATATTTATACAAAATTTGACTATATCTAATATTTGCATATTTAATATTTTAATATTTATATGTTCACGAAATGGCCACAGACATATCTTTATATATTTATACATACAGAAATTGGCGGCCTTTCACATATATGTGGAAGGCCACTGATAAAATAAGAAAAAGTCAAAAAGCAAACTTTCTATGGAAAATTCCAAGTGGTCTTAGAAGATGAAAAGCAGAGTGATGCAAAAAGCGCTGACACGAGCATATATTTCCCGGATAGGGAGGTTGGTGACAAGCTCAGGATAGGAGAAACCTAAGCTGAGTTAGATGTGTCCCTCCAGTAACTGGCCCCACAGCTCCTGGCAAGTTTTACACCTGACAGAACTGCACTGAATTCTTGACCTGACCCATTTGCTAAGTCTCTCCTTAAAACCGCATGCAGGAAGTTGTTTGTCAGCTCCTCTCTCATTCCACATGAGCCTAGGAATGGGATAGAATTAGCATCTGCCTAAAGTGAGCTTAGCTGTGTTTGTGATCTGTCCAAAATCTTCCCTTCATTTTCACTCACTTGGAGCCAGAAGCAACTCCACATGGATAAATCCATTGTCAGAAGTCAGTCCCACCCCAGGGAAATTTACTGGGAGTCACTGACACCAGAACTCATCACAGCCATTCTTTGCTAAAAGCAGCTTTTAGCCCCAGAGGTCCCCCCCAAAAAAAAACATTGAGTGCACTCTGTCTAAACTCAGGATCACGCCTTCTTTGGCAGCAAAGCCCTTTAAAAACTCACAACCTTGTCCCCGCCCCACCCCAGGTGACTCACTCCAGCCTCCTGATCCAGAAGAAGCCTAAGCGTCTTCTCTCTAGGGAGGAAGCACTGAATTCAGCAAGCATTCTCTTCCTTGCTGAAGAGAAGAAGCCAAGAGAGGGACACCTAGGTCTTCAGGACAAAGGGCGTGAAGTGTCCTGGTTGGTTCCTGTATTTACTCGATAATAACACCAACCCTGCAAAAACAGGCACTAGAAAAGAACTGCATTTTAACTGTCTCCCCAAAGGCACTGAAGGGGCCCGAGGCTGAGTTGTCGCCTTCCCTTGTGTCACCCCTATAAAGGCTCTAGTTCTTTTGCTCCCAAGTCTTGACCTTCAGTGAACTTCCATGAAGAAGAAACTTTTCTATTTACTGGATTCCTTGAATACTTATTTCTAGTCGTGGCTGAGAAAGTGCAGGGCTCTGGGTAAAACACGGACACCTCCTGGTGTTACCCCTTCACTGCTGAAGATAAACTTTGCTGGTGAAGCCACTGCTCATGGCAAAAAATCTCATTCCACCGAGAGGTCCTCCAAGCGCCAATTCTTGCTCCTCAGCCCTTATGGGAGCACAAAGTGGCTCTCGGATCCCTGCCACTCCCTCTTCCTAGAACACTCTCCCTCCACTGGATTGCCTGCATTTCCACAAGATTTCAAAGTGTCTACACAGCGTGGATAGTGGTGCCTGTGCTCTGCACTTATTATCCCTCATTTATGAGCCTCTTTCTCCCACTAGACTCTGAGCTACTTAGGGTCAGAGCTTGCTCTAATTTCAGTGTCCCTGACCTTGTTCAGTCAATGTCAGTGCTGTGCTTACGGACTCCAACCTAGAACCCATAACAGCGAGTGACTTGTAGTGTTGCATTAGCAGACATCTAAGATTGATGCCTGCTCTAAAAGACCATAGATTCATCATTTACACTGGAGTGTGTCACCTTAACTTTCTCACACACATTGCAGGCAAGGCAAAAGAAAAAAGAAAATCTTATTTTTTAATTATTTATTTATTTATTTTGTCTTTTTGCCTTATCTAGGGCCGCACCCGCGGCATATGGAGGTTCCCAGGCTAGGGGTCTAACAGGAGCTGTAGCTGCTGGCCTTCGCCACAGCCACAGCAACGCGGGATCCGAATCGCTTCTGCAGCCTACACCACAGCTCACGGCAGCGCCGGATCCTTAACCCACTAAGCAAAGGCAGGGATCGAACCCGCAACTTCATGGTTCCTAGTTGGATTCATTAACCACTGAGCCACAACGGGAACTCCGAAAATCTTATTTTTAAAGTCTACATTCAGAGATCATGAGTGCTGCATTCATTACTGAATTGCAAAGGACATCTTACATGACTTGAACAATCCTAAAGACACACTAGTATGCTTAAAATGTCCAGATGAGGAGTTCCTACTGTGGCTCAGTGGTTATGAACCCAACTAGTATCCATAAGGATGCAGGTTCCATCCCTGGCTTCACTCAGTGGGTTAAGGATCCTGTGTTGCTGTGTGAGCTGCAGTGTAGGTCGCAGACGCGGCTTGGATCCTGTGTTGCCATGTCGACCCCTAGCCTGGAAACTTCCATATGCCATGGGTGCAGCCCTAAATGGCAAAAAAGAAAGAAAAAAAAATCCAGATGACATCATAAGATAGGGTATAATGTTAAATATTCATATTTGCAGGTACAAAGACTTCATGGCATGAACTTATCTGTAGATTGACTTTCTTCATCACTTTACATATGACCCAAAGGTGATTACATTGTAACTACACCACAGCTGAATTGCTGGGTCTCTCAGCAATCTTGTTTTATTGTTGGGCAAGGGAAAGACTCTCAACCGTGCAAACCCAAAGGACAAAAGGAGACTGTGAGCAATCTGACATTTTCACCTGCAGTTTCAGGGCTACTTAGGAACTGGGAGCTGTTCACATATGCAGACAACTCAAGCCATGTTCACTTATCCAGGTCCAAATGGTTTCGTGACTAACAATGTATCAGCACATGCCAAGCTCCTTTTACTCATGACCTTGTCTACACCTCCCATCAACCCTATGGAGTAGGTATTATTCTCCCTACTTTACAGATGGTCCTCAAAGAGCTAAGGAACCTGCCCAAGGAAACTCAGGTCTCCAGTGCCGGAGCTGGGATTTGCATCCAGCTCAGCTTCGCTCTTAAACCCATTATCCTACACTGCCTTGCAGGTCTAACATCCAATTATACCAGATGATTAAAACTGCCTTCTGACTTCTCACCCTGTTTAAGAAGTTTCTCATCCATCTCATGTATGAAACGTCAGAAAGGCCAGGTGATGCTTTTGTATTCCAAGATGTTATAGAATAAATTTCCCATTAAGACTGTGATTATTTAAAGTGGATAGGAGGCAGCGAGAGGGAACGGAGGGAAGGGACCTACCACCTGGCAGGCATCGCAGCCCCTGAGATCCTGACACACTCCTGCCTTCTTGTCTTTGACTAAGCTGCTTCTTTGGCCCCAAATGCTCTTCTCCCTTTTTTTTTGGCCACCCCTAAAAGCCCAGCTCAATGGTGCCCTCTTCAGTGGAGTCTTCGCCAGCCCTGTGACCTCCTGCCCGGGGATCCCAAAGTTCTCTGCCCTCACTTAAGTGCCCCAACACCAAGTGCAACAACTTACAAGCAGCTGCATTTAAGCACCTCTGCCACTGGACCATAAGGGCGTTGACAGAGGGGTCGTGACCAGTGATGAGACAATGTTCCGAGACACAGAAGCCTGCAAAAGCTCTTTGTCTAATTCAGACCACTCACCCCCCCACCCCGCCCCATCATGTGTATGACCTCATGTCTCAGAACTGAGCCCTTTATTGTGGGGGTAGAACTAGGGTGGGATATAGTAGGCAGTTAGTTTAAGGGATGAGGTTCTGAAATCGGTAGGTATTTCCAACCCACCCTGGCTTACTTTCCCTTCCTTTTCTTTTCCCAGGTAATAACTGGGAGAGAACTCTAAATGCAGGCATTATTTTTTAGTCTTTGAAGAGGACTTAAGTGATAACTTGCATTCCCTATATTACCCACCCTTCTCCTCTATTCCTTTTTGAGTAAAAAGATGTACATAATTGGGGGATTCAGGTCATCTCTTGGTTTGGGCATTGGGGAGAATACGTACACATCTACATAAAGTCATGGATGCTAAGAGGATGGAGCACATGGATCCACGTGGAGAATGTGCAAAGAAGACCAAACACGGCAGGACTGAGATGGCCCTCCTTAGAAAGGTCTGCTTGCAAAGCTGACCCTGGGCTGATGCCTGGGAAACTGGATTTCGGAAGGTTTCGCACCCCACCACTCCTAAGAGATAGGAGTGAGTCACTGCACCCCAACTATACGGACAAGCCATGTACTTTCTGCTAAGCACCTGCTTTCCTTTGAGGAGCCTGGAATGTTAGTATGTAGCAAGCAGAGGGACTAGCCCCCACCCACCCACCCCCACCCCTGCCTCCCCAATTTAAACCTTGGCGTGGAGTCTCTAATGAGCTTCCCTGGTAGACAATACTTCACACGTGCAACAACTCATTGCTGGGGAATGAAGTACATTCTGCGTGACTCCACAGAATCTGAGCCTGCTTTCCTCTGGACTTGGCCCCATGCACCTTTCTCCTTGCCGATGTTCCTCTGTATCCTTTCATTGTACCACATCATAACTGTGCAGGCCACCGGATGCTGAAACCTCTGGGTCTTCTTAGGAAATCATTCAACCTAGGAGTGGTTTCAGGCACCACTAACATAGGGAATTTTAAAGTGTTCGTGGGGTACGGCCCAAGTCACAAGAAGCCGTGGGCTTATAAAAAGAAGAAATGCAGAAATGGGACCTCTGAGGAAAGACGTCTCTTAAAAAGGGGAAGTAGGGAGTTCCCTTCATGGCTCAGTGGTTAACGAATCCGACTAAGAACCATGAGTTGCGGGTTCGATCCCTGGCCTCGCTCAGTGGGTTAAGGATCCGGTGTTGCCGTGAGCTGTGGTGCAGGTTGCAGACGCAGCTCGGATCCCGCGTTGCTGTGGCTGTGGCGAAGGCCGGCGGCTACAGCTCCTGTTAGACCTCTAGCCTGGGAACCTCCATATGCCGCGGGTGAGGCTCTACATAAAGGCAAAAAGACAAA
>PVHT021183528.1:10451607-10479743 GCA_004024745.2 Catagonus wagneri
TGCCAAATGCTACAATGAAAAGAAAGGACTTAAACCTGTACAATCCTTTGTCGACAGTTACTTTGTGTAATAAAATGTGTGAGACATTTGTACCTACTTCCAAAATGCTGCAGACCTCATGAATTCACAAGAAGTTTTTAATAGTCCTTGCCATTCAATCGCCTGGGCAGTGGGGTTACCACAGCGTCTACATGGGGAGAGAGCCCTGCTGTGGGCAGCAGAGGTCTGGACAAAAATGCATGCTTAAAAAACGCAAGTTAAGTGAAAGCAATGCTAAGGAGATATCAGGTCCACATATAGGCAAATGCCTTCTTTCTTTTCCTACCTCTATATGGCTTACTTGGTCCTCAAAATTAAGACACATACTAGTCAATGAGAGAATGTGTTCTATATTAGAAATGAATTCATTTCATTTTAAAAGAATCGCAATGGATATTCAAGAACAGGGGCCAGGTCTCACCATGGACACAAGGATTTTTTTTTTCAATTTATAAAGCACTTTCTTAACATCACCTTATTTGATCGTCATAACAATTCTATGAGGCAGATAATATGACTTTTCTTTTATCTTCCATGGAGTCTGATGGGTTACAAGACAAGCCATGATGCTCAGTTAAGACTTGCTGGTTGTCTGATTAGTAAGGCTTCAGAAAAATTACTGCTTTACAAAAATCAATAATTTCTGAGGTTTGTCAGTGGAAGAACAAGCTGAAAGGCAATCCAGGCATTCAGAGGAATTATTAAAATCACAAATTAAGTCATTTCTATGGACTCTATGGCAGGAAATATATTTTTAATGAGGAAATTGAAGCTAATATGTAACAGCTGTCCTATTACCTAGTAACGGAATATTAAGGCAGATTAAATTATTAATGAAAAATATAGCGACTTGGAAATTTAACCCTTAAACATTCTCTTACTCCCTTTCTCTTTTCTGTAAAGTCTTTAAACTGATATTTTTTAAAAAACACACTTGGTCATCTTATGTAGTTCCCATTTATAATTTGCTTGGCTGTGGAACCATTAGCTGTAGGATCTAAGCAAGTTTATTCACTATTAGACTCTTTCATGATACAATGTCCAAAGACTCTACGCTAAGAAAAGCAGGGAGCCTCCAGGAAATTTACTGGATGATACTCAGGCTGGTCAAACCTCCGCAAATTCCTACATCTTTGGCACCACCACCGGTTGCCCTCAATTAGCCAAAATGTGAGTCTTTGACTCACAGACCCAGGAGCAAAGAAAAAACATTTTGATATAAAGCCACTGAGAATGTGGGAGTCGTGTGATGGGCAGCAATAGCAATTGTCAATAAGTGATTCGAGAAGTTATGCATACATTACCAAAGTAATAACTTTATAAAAAGAAAAGTATAAGAGAGAATAAGTAAAGAGGAATGAGAGAGAGAGAAGATGAAAAGGTGCAACCACATGGCGTAAAAACAAACAGAAACAAAAACAAAAAAACACCCTTGCTGTCTATCCCCACATTCACCACCAACCAACAGAGAGATAAGAGTAGCAGCTGTTTCCAGGGCAGTCGGAGGAAGTGTGTACTTACATTCGTGTTGCATAGCTTGTACTGCCGATAGGCTCCAATGCAGGAAATGGCTGTAGATCGGGCAGGCTGGGAGAAGCTCTGAGCTGCCCTGTGGGCCGCCATGCCAGGGCTGCTGCTCGTTTCTGGGCTGTGGAAGAGACTGGAGGCTGCAGGAAAGCCTTGGTCATGGGTCAATGGCAGCTGGTAGATGGAACTCTCTGAGGCTTGCAGTCCAGAACGAGAGCCACTGTCAGTCTGGTACAGAGGTCCATGTTGGGGGGTCCGGTGGGCTGCAGGGTTGTAGCTATGGCTAGAACCAGATGTTCCCTGGGACCTGGAATTCCGGGACGAGGGTCTCTGCCTCCGAAGCCTCTGCGGCGAGTGTGCAGAGTCCGTCTGCAATGGTAAGATGTACGGGGCCTTACCATAGCCATACTTGCCAGGGCCAATGGGACCTCGAGTCCTGCTCCTAAAGAGAGACACACAAGAGAGGGGATAAGCAAGTCACAGGAATTGTCATGTTAATCCAGAGCTCTGCTGGATGGCAGAGGGGACTATTTTGGAACAGAAGCCTGGGGGAGAGCGCTGGGTGGAACAGAGAAGTAGAAGAAGAGATCTCCAGGAGAAGAGAACATCCTGGAGGCTGGAGCAAAAGGTCTGCAGAGGCTAGGATGTAGGATGAAGACAGGAATCAACAGTGGGTGACGTGCTTGGTAGAAAATGAGACCAGAATGGTAAGATGTGGCCAGAACAAGACTTGTCAGGGAGTCTGGGTGTTCTTATAGGCGGTAGGGAGCCACTGAAGGGTTTTTGAGACGAATAAAGATAGAATTGTAATTTCAGTTATGCTAACGTCCTGTTCACTTCTCTTTTCTCATAATAGTTTGGGGGGGGGTTTTCTCACTCAACTGTGCCTAATATTTCAGACCCTGTTTCCACGACCATTCATGTCCAAATAGCTTTTCCAGGTAAGTGGAACTTGGCTAAGCAACCGATGTCTAATGCAGCCCTGAGGCTGAACTTGCCCTGGGTCAAACTCAACCCCTGTAGAAGCTGGAGGAGGTTGAACAACTGGCTTCTCCCTCACTCCTGAGTCAGCCCACGCGGAACAATGGATAAATGGTCATCTTCATGTTGGTATGGATCTTCAGATTCTGTCGAACCAGTTGCCTCGTGGGGTCTTATGAAAATCATATAAACAATGATGTGCTGGTAAATGTCTAACAACTGGCTTTCCCTGTGGCAAAAAAAAAAAAAAAAAAAAAGCCCTGATCTGTAGCATTTGTCCAGTTCCATGGGGGTAAATACTCCCACCATGGCCAATTTCAAGCTACCGATGTGAAGACACTATCAGCTCTAGCAAGCAAGCAAAAACTAGCTCCAGCGCACCACTGCACGCAAATTTATTGTGCAACTACTGTTTGCAAAATACAGAGCTAGGAGTGATGAAGAAGTATAAAAGTGAATCAAATAGGGTTCCCAAGACCCCAACTGTACAAATGAAAGTAACTAGAACGTCACACGTGATGGGGTAAGGACCTTGGAAGCAATACAATGAACCATGCATCGGGAATTCTGAGGCAAGAGGAAGCACGTCTGTCTGGGGAGATCTGAGGTTTCACCATCACTGGTCTGAGTTGGGAATCAAGGTTCCAATACACTGTGGAAGGATTTAGGTAAGTCACATAACTCTTACTTATTTGTAAAATGACTGAACTGGATTAAATGACCACGAAGGTCGTTCCAGCTCTAAAATTATATGCTTCCATAATAATTAATTCTACATTTATGTAAAATTGGAAATGTGCCTAAGGGTTTCTACAGGATGGCCCCATTAAAATAAGTACATTAAAATAGCAATCAAGGTGAAACATTAATTTTTGCCCCCATGAGGAAAATTCTTTCTTCACTCTGTATAACCACTGAACATAAAATTTAACAGACCACAACTAATTATTAACATCTTTATCGCTAATTGCACCTTCATTCTTAGCTGATATGGTTTTGAATTAAACTAGTGCTAGTGTTTATTTTGCCTTTTAGGCATTTCTCAATTAATCTTGGCAACACTTGGGACTCTGTTAATGATGAGGAATCCAGAATGCTGCTTTAAGAGATGCAATTAAGAAGTTAGTCTTAAATATAGTTTTACATATATGTATGTTGGATGTAATTTGCTTTTTTCTTCTTGTGGCAGGCCAGGTAAAATGAATGACATCATGCAAAGGCAAGGAAAGAATTTCTGTGTGTCTTTTTTTCTTTTTAAGATCTGAAAATCTACCCAAAGTTCTAGCTTCAAAGTACTAGTCGAGACCCTAGCTGAAGGTAAGAGAGAGATGAACGCTTGTGGAGTGATGCTTCTCAAACTCGATGATGCACACGAACCATCTAGATCTTGCTGAGAGGCAGATCCTGATTCAGGTGGGGGTTCTGCATTTCCAACAAGCTCCCAGGCAATGCTCGTGATGCTTGTCCACAGAGCCACAACTTTGAGGGAAAAAGCCAAGGAACAGAATCGAAATTCCAAACAAAAGAGTGAGAATGCAACAACAAAAATCTATCATGTCAGTGGAGAAAGACAGCTATAAAACTGTTTTAAAAGCCTCTGAGTTTGTGATATATACAAAGACCTGCTGGTCTGGGCCAGGCTGCACTGCTGCAGCTCAGTCAGCGAAAGGACTGAACCCAGAATGACTTGACCTTGCTCTTGGGGAGAAGAGGAGGCAGAGGGAGAATCTACGGTTGGCAGATGACTTGTGTAAGTCTTTCCAGAAGCCGTCCTTCACCCCCGAGGGGGGTAACATATACATGAGCAAATGTATTATTTTTGCCTTCCCACTGGGGGCTCTGCCTAAACCGGAGAACCATTCAAAACCCAAACAGCAACACCTTTGGAAAGAGGATGATCCAGAAACAAACAGCCAGTGAATTCTGATAAACAGACTACAGAGACTGAGCAGCCAATTAGGATGTTCCTATGAGAGAGAGGATTTCTGAATACTTGACTCAGAACCCTTGGACGAAGTGCAGACTCATCCCTACTTGGCCGGGAGAATGTGTGTCTTCCTTGCGGCCGGTCAGAGGTCATCATCCTGACGGTTCACGACGGCCTCTTCTCCACCAGGACAGAGTCCAATCTGGCCACTTTCAGGAGGGCTGACCTGAACCAGGCAGATTTATTCGGCTTTGGCATAAACAGCACAGATGTGGCCGAGGGGATCTGTGACCAGTTAACCCTTCCAGGGGCGCGTGTGGTGGGCACCTAGGAGCTGTTAGGTTGGTCAGTTCAGACTGGTCTCCCCATAACCCATCTCTGGGATTTTACTTGGGGTTTCCCATTTATCTAAGTTCTCGCTAATTTTGGAAAGTTTGGCCTTGAGAAAGGAATGGAAAAGGCCTGACTTGGAGGTCGAGGACGTGGGTGTTAGCATAGCTTCGTGGTTAGTGGTGTGGGCTCTGAAACCAGGTTTCTTGGGTTTGAACCCCTGCTCTGCCACTGATGAAGTCTGAAACTTTGTGTAGGTCACTTGACCTTTGGACGTGCTTAGAAGGCAACATTTAAGGAGACATTCACTCTCAGGGTGGTTATGCCTCCTTAAACACTGCACCCAGGCCCAGTCCTGTTCCTGCATGCATGTATACATAAAGAGGATAACAGGGCCTTCCTTCCAGGTTCTTGGAAAGAGCAAACAACTCAAGAGCAAAGGACTTAAATAATGTCTTTCACAGAGCATGCTTCATACAAGCATCTGCTTTATAAAAAAAAAAAAGTTAAAGCTTGACCATTTACTAGCTCTACAGACTTTGGCCAAAAATGCACCCTCATTTTTTACCTGCAAAATGAGAGTTACACCCACCAGAATGGCTATAATAACAAGTGCTGGAGAGGATGCAGAGAAGCTGGAACCCTCATACATTCCTGGTGGGAATGTAAAATGGTACAGTCACTTTGGAAAACTCTCTGGAAGGTCCTCAAAAAGTTAAATGTCGTATTAACACGTGACCCAGCGATTCCAGTCCTAGGTGTGCACCCAAAAGAAATGGAACCATATGTCCACGCAAAGACTCGCCCATGAATGTTCATAACAGCTTTATTCCCAATAGCCAAGAGATGGCAACAACCCAGATGTCTATCAGCTGACGAATGGATAAACAAAACATAGCATATCCATACACTGGATTATTACTCAGCTGTAAAAGGGACTAAGTGCTGATATATACTCCAACACCGATGAACCTCAACAATACTATAAGTGAAAAGAGCCAGAAACAAAAGCTCACATATTGCATGGTTCTGTTTATATGAAATGTTCAGAACGAGCAAATCCCTAGAGACAGAGAGTAGATTAGTGGTTACCAGGGGCTGGGGGAGGGGAGAACAGGCAGTGACTGCTAAAGGGTACGTTTCTAGAGTGATGGAAATGTTCTGTAACTAGATAGTGGGGATGGTTGCATAACCTTGTGAACACACGAAAAACCACTGAATGATACCCTCAAAATGGTGATTTACGGTGTGTTAATTATCTCAATAAGGCTGTTTTTTTTTTTTTTAAATGAGAGCACGAATAATTCCTGGCTTATCTTTGTACAATGATGTTGTGAAGATCAAATGGAGGTTACCAACAAACAAATGCATTTGTTGAATCTGAAAGCAGTTTTTATCATTCATTTTCCATCACTTGTTTTGACAACCTTTAACAAACTTCTATTGCGCAGCCTCTATGAACATCTATTTTGCATCGTGTGCGATGTTTCTTCTGCTTGTTGACATTCCCAAGCCTGGCGACATTAGTAAATGCAGAGCCTCCCTCTCCCACAGCGACAAGAACAGGACAGTAAGGATTCTAACACCAAGTTCTGGTCCCGATTCTTCCAACGGCCTACTATGGGTGGCTGTGGAAATTGTTGTTTCTTGAGAAAATGGCTGCAAATAGAATTTTGGAAAGGATAATAAGACCATAAAACATTTTCCTTCCAACAAGCTGGCTGCCATCCCGAAGCTCATTATGTGTGATGTTGTGCAGCTTGGCGACGTTCATACTGACTGTTCGGTGATGATTCAAAGACACTGCATCTAGCCTCCCTCTTCCCGGCTCTACACCCAAACCCTGAAAGTGTAGGTTCTACAACTCTCATCTGAAACTTACAACACCCACATGTCTACTGCCTGCCCAGACCCCTCTTTTGGGCATCAATTCCCTGGATCCAACTAACCTCTAGACTAGCACCTGTTTCTCACCTGGGACATGCATGCAGATCACCCGGGGATCTCATCAAACCACAGCTTCTGATTCAGGAGGTCCGGGATCGGGAAACACTCAGGTCCCACATTTGTAACAAGCTCCCAGCTGACATTGAAGCTGTGCGTCCTCGGACTACGCTTTCATCGCTCTCCCTAGACCTTCCCTGGACATCTCAGACTCAACACATTCAAGCCCAAACTCATCTTCTTTACCCCACCACACAAAAGTGTTCTAGTTCTTCCTCTGCTTTCCTTTTCGGTAGCTCTTAAACTTGAACAGGCATCAGAATCATCTGGAAGTCTTATTTAAACGGACCATTGAACCCCACCTGCAAAGAGGCTGATTCAGGAGATCTGGGGTGAGGTCTGAGAATTTGCTGATGCTGCTGGTCTGTGGCCACACTGCTCTGCTTCACTCTGTTTCACTTCCAAGTCAGCTGGTTCCTCCTTTCTCCTCACCTCTGTGTATCGAGGTCAAACTCCTCGGCGGAGCCACCCAGCCTACACAGCACAGTTCCTGTCACAGCTCTTGCCACAGGCCAGCACTGCATGGACTACACACACCGCATTTCTTGGAGTTCCACATTGGAACCCAATTTATTTCTTCACGTTCTGGCCATGCTGATTCCTCCTCTAGGCTGCCTTCCCCAACACCGTTTTCCACAACAACTATTCGTCCTTTAGGACTTCGCTGAAGCATTCATTCCTCCATGAAGCATTTCCTGGTATAAACCTTACCCAACCCAACCCTCCACGCCATAGAATCAACGGCCTTCCCTTTTGTCCTTCCACTGCACCCCCTGTACCTGTCACAGCACAATAACCTTTTATCACGCTGATTTCTTCAGTCTGTCTTAGGTTACCAGACCGCAGGCTCCTCCAGCAGAGAATATGTCTTATTTGCCTATATCCCTAGAACCCAGTACAGTGGCTAGCACAGAGCAGGTATTCAATAATGGTGAAAAACTGAAATAACAAATGAATGAATGGCTCAAGAAGCCATGATTTCTAAAGAGAGAAAAATTCCTTCTCCCTATTACTATCTGTGTTTGATTTCTATTATATGAAATACCCCTCTGCGTAGGAATAAATTTCATCTGTTGGGTGAGACTATTTCTGTGCTCAAACACCTGGAGAAGAAACAGGTCCTTGGAATGGAAAGGAGGACCCAGCAGAGGCTGGGACTCAGTTTCATTCTCAAAAGGAGGGAAGGATGAAGAGGTCGAAGTGCTCTATGCATGCCCGTCGGAGCTGGAGAGCCACCCGGTCAAGGCTGTCTGTCAGCAGCTTACGGCAGGAGCATGGCTTCCAAACCCTTGTCTTGGGTCCCGGTACAGAGTGGAAGGGGCAGAAAGAGAACCCTGTCCTTGGAAAGCCACGCTGTTTGTATTTCTTACACTCTCCATGTTCATTTCCATTCTAGCTCAGTCAGGTCTCTGTGGGAGGTCCAGCCTCTCTCAGCTGTGCTAACATGAACCACAGCATCCAACACAGCATCAGCCCCCGGGACCAGTCTCCAAGGACCCCCAGGAGCCTGGGGGCTGGGCAGTGAGGTCGGCTGCCCCGGTTCAAGTGGAAAGTATCGTATTCTTTCACGGCTTCATCTTGGAGGTTCCAGGTGTTACAGCATTTAGGGAGGCGCGTTCCTTGCAGCTAGTTACCTGAGTTGAGTTGTTAGGTGAACAGAAGTCAATCCTGCCATAGGGACGATGGGAAGGGGGCTTGTGAGATGGAAGGTTACTGATTGCTGCAGGTGCGGCTCACAGAAGAGGGGTGGGTAGAAGTCCCTGCACTAGACACTGTTGAGAAAATCTAAGATTCTGCTGAGTCTTTAATGAATAATCTCTACACCATTTAAAGGGATCCATAAAATGCCACCTCTGCACTTTGTGCTAGTCTTACATACGAAAATTAAACTCTTACTAAGTCCGTGTTCGAGGGCGAATTTACCTGGCTGGTCTCAGCACTGAAGACAGGCTTGAGGAAGTGAGAAGCTAAAATCAGACTCCCGATTGCAGATGCAGGGAGGCTGCACCCGAGGGCTGCCTGCACCAGCCTCTAGGATGTGCACGATTGTCCTCCCTCTCTCCTCTCACTGAGAAAACAAGACATTTCCTCTGGGCATTCTAAGCTTGGAGGGAGGAAGATGTGATTGCAATTGCTATCAAGTGAAATGATTTTTCCCAAAATCCATTAATATGATTGACTGATCACAGTCTTTTAATAAAAATAGAGCTGATTTACAATGTTGTGTTAGTTTCTGGTGTACAGCAAAGTGTTTCGGTTATATGTGTGTGTGTGTGTGTGTGTTCTTTTTCATACTATTTTCCACTGTAGGTTCTTGCAAGTTATTGAATATAGTTCCCTGTGTTATACAGTAGGGTCTTGTTGTTTAATCTGTTTTATAGAGAGGAGTATGTATCTGTTAATCCCAAACTCCTAATTTACCCCCAAACGCATTTTTAAAGAGGATTCAGTAGATATTTCAAAAGATATCAGGCAGTAGGGATCCAAACTAGGTAACCAGGAATCATCTTTTCCAGTGTTTACAGAGGTACAAGGGACAGGCGCTCAGGCGTCCTCGGTGCAGCCCTATTGAATTGGCAGGACACCTGAAATGACCCTTATAGGACAACGTTTTAAGGAATCAGCTAGTGCCTGTCTCCCTCTCGGACATCCCTTCTCTCATGCTTATAGAATGACCTTGAGGATCACAGAACCAGAGAAGAGAAAACTTAAAGGTCAATGGGGAGAAGAGGTTTCTCTAGAATTTGCAAAGCTGGGCTTTGTCTGGCAAGAACCAAAGTCTGGGGCATAGAGAGCAGAGGTCTAGTGCACAGTACGGAATAGGAAGGAGATGCCATGACCTTGGAATTATCTTCCCAAACCTAAGGTTATTAAGAGTTAGGCTGGCGGGTGAATGAGGGAGCAACTGAGAGGCAATGACCAGAGGTCAGGCCAGAATACTCTGCCCGGGGTGGGAAGTCATAGAAACTCTAGATTTGTTTAGGAGCCTGAGGACAGAAGGACCTTCAAGCTTTGTGGGAAAGCCCATGTCCTACATGGCACCGTGACATGGGAGGGCATGGGCGGGAGATGGGAGAGGGGTCCATCTGAGCACCAATGAGTCATCCCAAAGGGACTTTTATGGTTCTTGAAAGGACTCTGAACACATGGCCCTTGCTGACTGGAGGCCAGGAGAGCTCATGTGCAGATTTCGGCAGCGGCTACTACAAAGGGTGGGAGGCAGCCGGGGAAGGAGGGCTTATACCCTGCTCCCTTCACCAAGACTGCACAGAAGCCTCTCATTTGGAGACCCAGGTCACCCCCAGGGAAAAGGGTAGAATTCCAGGAAGGGGGAGGAGAATCATGACTGAACTGAGTATAAACCCCGGATTAATAATGCTTAATATGAAATATCTAAGCATCTGAGTTTCCTTGAGTTGGCAGATTTCCTGCAGCAGCAGAAACAGACTCCTGAACCAAACCCAGTTGGATAAAAATAAATTGCATTTTGCATATCCGAGCTGTGACGGTAAATATGAAACTCAACCTAAGCATCCTCAAACAGGAGAATAATGAGCTGGGGAAATTAGGGTAAATGTCAGCGTACATACTGGAGTTCAATGAAACTGTTTAATAGAGGCAGATGCATATATATTGATCCAGAATGGTCTCCAAAGTACAGTGAGATAAAAAAAGAATAAGATACCTGAGACACTCAACATTCGTGCTCCGGTTTGTATTTTGAAAGAAAACAGGAAAAAAATGTATATATGAAAATACGTATTAGTGTTGGATACATTTCTGAACTGATAGAAATGAAACTTGAGGCAACGATTTCCTTTGGGGAGCCAACTCTACAGGGTGGAGTTGAAGCAGATTCCTTTGTCATTTCTTACCCTTTTGTAGTACCATAAACATTTTTTTTTGCCTTCTGCACAGGTTTTTAATATAAGAAAGTGATATCAAAAAGAAAAACAATAGGAAGTTCCTGTGTGGCGTGGTGGGTTAAGGGTGCACAGCTGTGGGTGCAGGTCACACCTGCGGGTCCAGGTTCAATCCCTGGCCCAGGAACTTCCACATGCCAGGGGTGCGGCCAAAAAAACAAAGGAAAAGAAAAACACCAAACTGTTTTCCATCGGATTTTTTTTTTAAATGTAGCTATTTACAGAAGTGGGGAGGCTGGCAAGAAGCAAATGCATAAGTCTCTGAAAAGAACTGTCCCCAAGGTTTTGTCTGGTACATACACAACATCACAAAGAGAATCCAAGTCAGCAACCTTAATATGTAAATATGCAGACATTTCAACTGGACATAAAATACTCACTATAAATAACCAGAAAGCCCCAAAGTTGGAGGGGACAGAAAACAGGGGAGAAACTATTCCTCTGAAATGTCACTGTCAATAACTGAAAAGCCATACATTACCAGAAAATGTTAGATCAATAAAGGCCACCACCGTCCTCATGCCCATCTTCTTTGGAGTCTGGATGTGCTATGGAACACAGCCTTGGTAAGGAATGGCACTGACTCTGTGACATCCAGTCCAGTATTTTTGACACCCCAGTGCATTTTCCCAGGTTGTCTGCAGCATCCCCACCCATGAGGTCCCCGAGTCAGGGTCAGGAGCCTCATGCACCTTTGACTTTTCTCTCCACCAGATTCGTTTTCATAATCACCGCCCTTGGTCTTCATCCTCTAGCTCAAAAAACCCTCATGGCTCATCTCTGCCTAGAAAATAAAGTCCAAACCTATATGGTTCCAGAGCCCATTCGGTGTGACACCTCGTGAAGTCCTTCATCCTCTGGTCCCCGTGTCTCTCCCCAGATTCGGCTACAGTCTTCATCCTCTCCCCGTCTCCTGCCGGCAACCTTACACTTTCCAGGCATGATGGATCACTCACCATTTCCCAAACACACTGAGTTCTCGTGTCTCCAAGGACCCGCCTGGAATTCTACCCTCCCGACTTCTGAACTGGGGCAGCCTTCCAGGCCCAAAATAAACACCAGCGCCCCACAGGCTTCCCCTACTCAGCCCGCGCATGGTTAGTGCCCTGGAGGGGCAGTCCACACACCCCTCTGACACAGCGTTAACACCTTTTCTCAATAAGGTTATTAAGTCAAAAGCCTGGCTCCTCAGTCTTCTAGTTCTTCGGGGCAAGGCTTGTCAGCTTCTTGTTCCTGTGTGGATAATCCCTAAGTCTAGCAGCAGGCCTGCCCCAGAGGCATCCTGCGAGTGTTTGCTGAAATAACACTTGTGAAAGACCATGGCTTAATTGCTCAGTACTTCTTAGCAATGGGTCAGTAAAGGTTATCTCTGCGGATCCATTAGTAGAGACATCTCAAGACCCCAAGTTCCAATAAACAAGAAGTCGAGACCCCAAGTTCCAATAAGCAAGAAGTCGAGGCAGCCCCACGCTTCTGGATGGGAAGCAAAGGGAGCTGGTGAAATTAAAAATCAGTAGCCATTGGCCACCTCGAGAGACCTTAAGGCTCAAATTCGGGAGGAGGAAGAATGGGAGGGAGCGACAGCTAAAGGGCAGAAACTTGAGGCCGTGTGATCCGAGGCAAGCTGGATGGAAAGGAGCAGGCAGCCAGCAGCTGGAAAGAGAGCCCTGCGTTTCTAAAACACACCCCGTTCCATTGTGATCACCTGCCAAAGGGAGGAAGGATAGCATGTGCTAAGTTCAAAGAGGCTTGTGAGCGAACGGTTTAGGTTGAGTGCATATGTCTTCTTAGAAGTTCAGAAGACTGAAAGTCCTGCCAGGGCTGTTCCAGGCAATAAATTCTCTGGTGTCTACAGAAGATAAGAGGCAAAACTCTGACCACTTAGGGAAATAAAAATTAAGATGATGAAAACAAAAGCTTTCCTGATTGCCTACTGGGCAGTTACACACTGTCACACGCATTAGCCGGTTTGACCAGATCTGCTCCCTGGAAAGTGTTTAAGGTCTGGATCTAAAGATCAGCATGAGAATCAGCTGACAGGTTTGCTCTGAGCCTTTGGGGAACAAGGATCTCAGAGGCTTATACGTGGGGGAGGGGGGAGGGGGCAAGAGAAAGGGAGGGGAGACTCAGGGAAAGTGACAAATCTCTTTTAACAAGAGAAAAGGGAAGAAAGAAGTGTTGGCATAAATGGATGCAGGGGAACTAGCAGGTGCCAAGAGGTAAGCAGTCTAGCAAGGGAAGCAGAAAGGTGCTTCTGGGGTGACTCTGAGTTTAAAAGGCCCTCTCTGCACTGGGAAGCCAAGCCTCAAGAAGACCCGACATTCACTGACCCAACTGCTGGCTTCCCAGAAGGTGAGGACTATAGTACTGTCCCCTGACATACACCCTCAAATATAAAACAGATGGCAGAACAGACTCAGTCCCGGGGCAAGGATGCCGGGAGATGACTTTGACGCTGATCCAGATACTACCTTCAGGCCGCTTCTCCTTGTCTAGAGGATGATGTCTGAAAACCAGCCATATAGCTCTAAGAACAAGTAGTCACAGTCCCCACAGGTGCCACTGTGCATCTGAGTGGTACCCGGTTTCCAAGACAGATCTTCAGGTGCCTTGTTAGGTGTAGGCCCGGAGAGATGGAGTAAGGACAAGTGAGGGGTGTTTAAGCAGACCAGTGTCAGATCAACAGAAAGCCATGGTGTTCAGTGGCTGCAGGGGTCCGAATACAGTTGAGCAGGTTGTTCACTGCACCAGGACACCTAGGTGTTGAAATCCAGGGAGTCCTCCCAGTGGGAAGATGAATGGAGCCAGAGGAAGAGGTACCTTTTTTGGATTCACACAAAAGGCAAAAAATGAGCTCGTGGACGTCTGACAAAGAGGCATTTCCAGTTAAGGCTGAGTTAATATTTGACTCCTCAGAGCAAAGATGATGGCTCCACCCTATTCCAAGCTCCTCAGGGCATCCCTGTAGGTGAAGAGGGTAAGAGATCCACTGGGACAGGGGTGGTAACAGGGGATGGAAGAAAGATGCTCGGCATCGAACAGGTCATGTCCGTCACTCACTACCTGTGTGATCGGTTAGGCCACATCTCCCATCTCCAGTGGCAAAATGGGATAATGGTGCCTTCTTCATCAGTGGCTGTGGTTAGGGTTAAATGAAATACGAACGTAAAAGGCCCGGGCAGGGATTGGCCCTCGGATGGCTCTGTAAATGGTGGTTACCATGCCGGCTGCACTGTCCCCAGGGTGAGAAATACAGAGCCTGCAAGCTTGACACGCAAGGGTCACTGCAGAGGCAGATGGCCAAATGTGGGCTGAGAGGTCCAGCACTGGTTTTGCATGAAAGAACAGTAAATGCATTCACTCTTCCAGCGTAACTGAGAGGGGCCTCTTGGGAATCAAACCTGTTGCTGGTGTGTGTTGTGATCTGAACCCGAGCGGCCCTGCAGGACTCAAGGGCTTAGGGGAAACCAAATGAGAATACCTGTGGGGCAGAGTGCCTGGCCAGGCAGGTGCTAAGCAAACATGAGCTCCTAACCCCTCTCCCCAAGGGGATTCTCAGTGTCCTCTGCCCCCGAGGCTGCCCCGCAGCAGGCTGAAGCAAACTGAAGAACTATTTTTTTGTAAGCACTGCTGAATTCATTAATGCAATAGTAACAACGATTATAACACCACTTACATTTCTTGAGCATCTTCTACATGAAAGGCCCTTAGAGGGAGGAATGGTATTTCTCTCATACACTGAGTTTCTCCTCAATCCAAACTTTTATACATTCCTCAGTCTGAACGTACCACTGACTGTACCCACTTAGCCGACATCATTCATTTTTGCTTTAATATAAATATGAAATATTTCCAGTTCAATAGTCATGTGTGGAAAATGATGCATAACTTTCTTTCCTGCATTCCAGGAGGTGATTTGGGTACAAGGCTGTCACCCTCAGCTAACTGAAGGAAAGTTAGATTTGTCCTATATTTGACTCTATGCTCCCAAATACTTAGAATCATGTACTTATATAAATTCAGTATTCAGATGTCAGCAATGCATTGAACATCAGCCACATGTTTTGTGGATGTTATCCCATTTAAGCATCACTGCAAACAGTAAAGTGGGTCATTACTCCTATTTTATAGATAAGGAAACTGAGTCTAGAAGATATTAAACAACCTGTCCAAGATAGAAAGTCTGCATGAAGGGATATTACTGTGATATTAGCAAATGTGGCTGAATGAATGAATGAATGAATGGTAAGCTCATAAGGAGCTTAAACAGCTGCAGCAGAGCACAGCTTATACACACCAAATGCCATGACAAAGGATTAGGGGATGCACTGTTTGGAATGAGAGTTTCCTGGAAAACAGGGAGAAGGAAATTACTGTTTCCAGAAGGAGAACATTTTCAGCAGCAGCCCACGGGTTCTATGACTGAGGAAAAGGGAAATGTTAGCTCACTGTTCCTGGATCCACAACACCCCAGGGGACAAAATGCTTCTATAAGGAAAAAAGACTCAGGAGGGAATAGAGAAAATAATGCATGCCTGGGGCAGGAGGGCTCTGGGACGAGGTCTGATTTTGACCTTGGCCTGATGCAGAGGGCATAAGGCTGAGAAAGGAGTCAGGGGACAGGAAGAGAGGACAACATAGTGGTTAAGAACAGAGGCTTAGAGCCAAACTCTGTTCAAGTCCCTGACCTACAGCCTACTAGCTGTGGGCCCCAAGGCTTGTCATGTTGTCTCTCCAAGTGCAAAGTTCTTCTCCTATTGAAAAATATGGATAATACGGATTACTTCATGCATAAGAGCCCTTAGAGGTTTAGCTCAGAGCCTTCAGCGCCCTGTATGTATTAGTTTCCTGTAGCTGCTGTACGAAATACCACAAGGTTGGTGACTTAAGACAACAGAAATTTATTGTCTCACAGCTCTGGAGGCCAGAGGTTTGAAATCAGTATCGATGGGCTGAAATCAAGTTGTTGGCAGGGTTGCGCTCCCTCAGGAGGCTCCGGGCAAGAATCTGCTCCCTGTTTTTTCCAATGTAAGGTGCCTGCTGGCATTCCTTGGCTTGTGGTCCCATCACTCCAGTTTCCCAGAACACTACCTTCAAATCTCTGTTCTGTCTTCCTAGCACCTTCTCCTCTGTGCGCCTAGATATCAAATCTCTCTCTGCCTGTCTCTTTTTTTATTTTCTTTTTTGTCCCCCTTTAGCTGCAGCATGCAGCAGTTTGATGTGCATCTCAGTTCCCAGACCAGGGATTGAACCCAGCTGCAGTAGTGAAAAAGCACTGAGTCCTAACCACTAGACCAGGGAACTCCCCATCTCTCGGCCTGTCTCTTATAAAGACACTCATGATTGCCTTTAGGGCCCATTTCTATAATGTAGGATAATGGCCCTGTATCAACATCCTTCATACCACTGCAAAGGCTTTTTTCCTAAAGAGGTTAGTTCCAGGGATTAGAAGTTAATACCTTTGGGGGGACCATTATTCAGCCTGTTATACACAGTAAATCCTCAGTAAACATCTGTTGTTGTTGCTCTTGTTACTTTTAACAGAGATGAGCCAAAACAACTCTACGCCCAGGAAAGTGTCTAGGGATGGATAAGAGAGGGAGAACTTCAGAAGTCCTTCAGGGGCTGCTTGTACTTTACCACAAAAGCCAACAGTGAGGCCACAGCTTTTGTACTCTATGATCTCACACACAGGTAAATTACCTGGGTCCACATTATAAGCTCTGAGTGGGAAAAGTGACGGTACAACCCTGCATTCAGATCCACTCCACCCCTTCCCAGAACAGCATGCTGGGGATTTTTCTACCTCAGCTCAGTGTTCCTAACTGTAAAATGGGACTGCTTAAGGCTCAAATATACATGTGAATGATGTAGCACATAGCAAGCACAATAAAAAGGGTGTCTGTGCTATGACTGAACCAGCAACGTGTGCAGGGGGTGGGGTGAGTAAACGAAATGACAGTAACCCATACATACAGGCTGTGTCCCCGCTCCCAACCTTACTCAAAGACATCTCAGGCTGTCACCAGGCGTGCATCCAAGGGGAAGCCCTAGGGGTCCCAGATGCAAGGCTGAGATCCCCTTCTGGGACACACATATTATAGTCAGACTTTTTCCAGAGCCCATCATCTGTCTCTTCTGGAACCAGGAGTTATGAATGACTTGGAGAGCGTTCAATGCAGCATTCTTATGGCAAATGTGATCTTTGTCCTGATAACTAATGAAATACTTTTGACACTTAATGAAATGCCACAAGAAAAGAACAAGGACTCTTTGGAGCCTTGTCTGAGAACAGAGTCACTCAAGCTTAAAATCTGGCTCCAATCTTTCCTAACCTACAGGCAGAGGTGTGCATACCAGTGAGCCCAGCTCCGCTACGAGCTCTCTCACCATAAAGGGCTAAGGTTTCAGATTTAGAGAGCAAAGCATCTTAAAACAGCGCTTATCTGGTTCGCATCAACAGGTAACTTCTTGTCAAACAATTCAAGGACTAAGTGGAAATCCTGCTTCAACAGAGGGTAAAGAACAAAAGTTTCCTTGCAGGAGGAAAACCAAAAAAGACCAAAAATGTGGAGTATGCATTTCAAACAGTTGTACCTGCTTTCTCTGCTAACTGCCCAGGATTGCCAGGGAGGTTTTCCAAGGAGAAACACAGACAAGGCCAAAGATACCCCTTCTTGCCGTGTGGTTTCTGCCCCTCTGTAGGTAATAAGACTCCCTAGGTAGCAACGGAGGGTCAGGAAAATGCCATGTGGCTTTGCAAAGTTTAATCAACAGCAAAAATTTCCTACCCAATGTCATGAAGGGAACCACGTGGCTCCTGGGGTCCTCAGGGCAGAAGTAACATACTGCTCCAGAATTATTAATGATGAAATGCAAATGGCCTCTAAGAAAGTGGGCAGGAAAGGAGGAGCTGAAAAAACAAATGATTCCTATCCGCGGCCAGAGACAGTTCGCAGGGGAGGTGGGAAAGGGTGGGAGAGCTGTGATCTAGGCTTAATTCTGTTTGTCCTGTTTCAAAATGAAATGGACCTTTCAAGCAACAGCACACACACACACATGCATACACATGCTACAGACACATGTGCACATACATATATATACTACATGCACACGAACATACATGCACACACACACAAATGCACATACAAGAAATTACACAAAAAGACACAAGTCTCCAAAACCCAAAGATGATCTGGTTCATGATAATAAAATGATCAAGCCATGCTGGTTTTGAACAGTGTCTTATGTTTTTCAAAGCACTTTTACAGCTCCTACCTCATCTGACCCTCTCAGCAGGGCTCTGGGGTAGATAGAGGACAATTAACTATCCAGATTTTATAGATTAGATTAAGCGATTCCTGCAGGTCACCCAGCTAGCACTGAGGGTGCTGAGACAGGAAGTGCGGTCTAATGACTCCCGGCCACGGTTTCCCCAAGGTAATAAATGCCACTGCTAAAGTTCCCGTCATGGCACAGTAGAAACGAATCTGACTAGGAACCATGAGGTTGCGGGTTCGATCCCTGGCCTTGCTCAGTGGGTTAAGGATCCGGCATTGCTGTGAGCTGTGGTGTAGGTTGCAGACGCGGCTCGGATCCTGCGTGGCTGTGGCTGTGGCGTAGGCCGGCAGCTGTAGCTCCGATTAGACCCCTAGCCTGGGAACCTCCACATGCCGCGAGTGAGGCCTTAAAAAAAAGAGAGAGAAAAAAGAAAAGAAAAAGAAAAAAAGAAATGTCACTGCTTCAGACAGAAAAGGGTTGAGGCCCCGGGGGAGACCAAGACGAGGACGTCAGACATGAGGACGGCAGTTTTAAGAAAAACCCGTGTCATGAGGTAGCAGCCTGAACAGAGGGTCGAGCTGTGGACGCATCTGGAGGGAAGAAAAACCTGACGCGTTCCAGAGCGAGTGGGAACACGGGCTGGAGCAGCGCCTCCCAGCCAACATCTTCCCCCCGCTCCGGATGGCGGGAGGGTAGCAGGAGCATCTAAAACAGAAATCAGGCCTCAGTCACACATCAGTGTTTGGCAAGAGACCGTAAGGAACACATAAAACTCCTTTATTTTACAAACACGTAAACTAAGCCTCCAAGAAACAAGGCGACTTCCCTAAGATCAAAGCGCGGGCGAGAGTTGGGGACTGGACCCTGGACAGAAGGAATACAGGGTTCCTCATTCCACGCCAGCCGCCTGGGGTATAAGTTATCTTTAATGTCATTATCACCGTCCTCGATGAACACTGCACGTGCAGAGAAGAGCACATGAGGGTGGCGTAGGGAAGGCATGGTGTTTCCTCTTCTTTTTACCAGGAAACTTCGAGGTTGAATTGCCCATAGACAATTGCCAGACATGATGCGTCGAAGTGGCTGGTGGTCCTGCTAGCACAGAAACCGTCCTATTATGAGGGTATTCTTAAGACCCCAAACACAAGTACACTACAGTAGGCTGGATAATGCTACCCCAGACCCCAAGATGCCAACACCCCGATGCCCAGAACCTGTGAGTGTTACCTTATGTGGCAAAGGGATTCTGCAGATCTGGTTAAGGGTTTTGAGAGGAGAAGATTACCCTGGATCATCTGAGTGGGTGTGATGTAATCACAAGGGTCCTTATAGGGGGGAGATGGGCAGATAAGAGAGAGGCAGGTCAGTGGACAGAAGGAAGAGGCTGGAGTGAAGGAAGGAAAGGCCTTTGGGCCCAAGGAAGGCAGGCCAGCACCAGAAGCTGGAAAGAGAAGAAAACAAATCCTCTCTTGAAGCCCCCAGAAGGAATGCAGCCCTACTGACAACCTTGATTTCAGACTTCTTTTTTTCTTTTTCTTTCTTTTTTACAGCAGCACCTGCAGCATATAGAAGTTCCTGGGCTAAGGGTCGAATTGGAACTGCAGTTGCCGGCCTACACCACAGCCACAGCAACATGGGATCTGAGCTGCATCTGTGACCTACACCACAGCTCAAGGCAACGCCAGGTCCTTAACCCACTGAGCAAGGTCAGGGATCAAACCTACATCCTCACAGGGGCAATGACAGGTCCTTAGCCCACTGAGCCACAATGGGAACTCCTAGACTTCTGATTTCCAGACCCTAAGGATAAATTCATGCTGTTTTAAGCCACCGAACGTGTGGTCAGTGTAACTGCATCAACAGGAAACTAATACATCTGTTGCAAAACTAGAGGAGCAAGCCCAAGCTCCCAGGCAGTAATTCCTAGCTTCACGAGCTTTATGGAGATGGAGTGGGGGGTGGGGGTGGGGTGGAGTCAAATATTTTGAAAATCACAAGGGCATCAAGAAGAAATTTAGGCCAACTTTACACTGGAGACATCATCTTGCTTTCAGAAGGAAAAGAGTGCGTTATCCGTGTTTCCGGGGACTGTCTTTCTCAAAGAAATCCTATTTCAATCCCCTTAGGACTGCTTGATAATCCCTCCTTGGAAAGGAGCCTGTGGACTTTCCCGGTCCTGCCTGGACACACTCTCATATACAGCCTGTGTTCCAGCCCCATCAGACCATTTCCGACTTTCAGATCATGACAGGCTCTCCACGCCTCCAAGACTCAGGCCCCCCGGTCTGCTTTTTGGGGAATACCCTCTGCACACTTGGGCTCTGCTAAAATCCTTCTTCAAAGCGCAGCTCATCACTGCCTCTGTGAAGCCCTCCCTGGTCCTCCCTCTTCCGCTCTTAGGATCCTGGCTGCACCTAGGCTGTGCTACCCAGAGTCCCGCCCTCCTGGACTAGACCTCATTCCTGGCTCCCTGACTTCCTCTGTGGTCCCAGTTCTCTACCGCCCAGTCTCTAAATCCATAACAGGCCTTAGAGCTACAGTACATTGAGCACTTACTATGGATCGGGCCATGTAAATGCATTATTTCACTTAATTACTCAACATTCCCATATGATAGGTATTATTGCGCTCAATTTGAAAGAAGAGGCCCAAGGCTCAGAGAGGTTAAATAACTTTAGGATCCTTAAGAGAGTTCCAGTCAATACTGATATTGATTTCTAAGGTGCCTTTTTTTTAGAGTGTGAATTTGTGTGTTTTAATGAGACAAAGGTCTGACACAGAAGCAAGTTTCCAGATCTATCCCGGCTAAGTAAGTTCTATTTACTCATCAAGGTGGGGTTCAAATCCTACCTGTTCTGAACAGTATTCCCTGACTGTGCCATCCCACAAGGGATTCCCATCCTCTTGAACTCTATTCATATCTTTGCTGTTATCTGGCCCGTGGGGTGTCTCGTGAGCCTACCACACAATCAACCACCTCAGTGCCAGGCCCCCAAGAACAAGTTCCCATATTTTGAACCCTCCCTGGTGCCCAGGACTAGATGCAAAGGTTTCCCTGGGCAAAGGAACCATGCAAGGAAGAGATGAAGTTCATTTTAAACCCTGACTACTAAATCCCATCCACTCTTCAAGATGTTGCTCCGATCTATCAAACCTCCAAACAGCTTTTCTGGACCACACCTGCTAGAAGGGAGCAGCCTCACCCTCCAAATACCCATTTCCAAAATACCCATTTCAGAGGAAAGAACTCCAGCGCTAGACTCAGAAAGACCCACTTAGAATTCTGATTCTGCTGCTTCTGAAGTGGGTGATCTTGACGGACTCAAGTCATCCCTCCGAGCCTCAGTTTCCTAGTCTGTAAAATGTGAATACATTCATCAGCCTCAAAGGGCTGTGTAAGCTGTAAATGTTAACATGCGTTTGACATAGGGCCTGTACATAAGAAATGTTCCCAAATGGTAGCCACTACCATGGTAGCCACTACCATTCTTACTATTTCATCCATGTTGCCTTATCTGGAAGCATTTACATACGTGCCTTTTCCAGCCTTCTAGAGCAACGGTTCTCAAACTCTGGAGGACATCGGCATCATTCAAAGTAAGGCTATCTAGGTCACGGTGCAGATCCACACAACAGAATCCCCATTAGGCAGGGGAGACGATCAGATGGTGGGGACTGGGTGACTCTCCTTTTAACAAGCCTCCCTACCCTGTTGCAACTGATTCTGATATGTGCTCACCAAACCTGAAAAATTCTGCTGGACAAATAATTTGGGACGATGATTCCCAAATTATTTGCCATGGGACCTTAAGGTTCCAAAGAGATACTTCCAGATCAATGGTTCCCAACCTTGGCTGGACTGGAATTATACTGATAGCTCAGCACAGCCCTTAGAGATCCAGATGTTGATTTGGGATGTGATCAGGCTGTCAAGACTTCTAAAAGACAGGCAAAGGATTCTGATGGCCAAAGTTACAAACCACTGCTGTGTTTGGATCCAGACCCTATGTTTCTACGGCAAAGCCTCTGAGGCTTCAACCGGAGCAGCTAGGCTTTTGTCTGTGTGACAAACTGAGCCTCCACCTAAGACTGATTTTGCAGAAAGGATTCTCACACGTCAGAAAAATAGTTTGCAAACAGCTGCCCCAGCCTGTGGGTAAGGGCCTGGAGGATCCCTAACCTAGTTTTCATACCTTTGTGTCTGACCAGGGCCTTACGACATAGTAGATGCTTAATAAATATTTGTTAGAAGGTTGAATCATTCTGTTTTATTTGTTATCTGGCTCCAAGTAGGTTTTCAGTTGCCCAGCATAACAACCTAACAGATTCTTAAACATATAAGCCCCCGACAGCCTTCGGCTCAAACCTCCAATGTGAAACAGAGAGTGGGGCAGACAGCCATCCAGAGAACAAGCTGACATTTCTTCTGGGGTCACGTACACTATGCAAGTTCCTAATGACTAATAATATAAGCAAATGTGATTTTTGTTAGCCAGGAAGAGCTCGACATTTGTCAGCAGTATGGGCCTCCCAGGCTAATATTTGGATGGTTTCATCTGAAACTGTCAAATTACAAGAGCATGATAGAAGCTTGTAGGAACTTCATAGTAAACAGTAACTGGCCCCTTGTCAATAAGTTAGAAGAAGAAAAGGAAGAAGAAGAAGAAAATTCCTGCTGCCAAAATGCATGGGCTGGAACGCCTGCCGCCTAGGCCTACAGCCAGCTTGAGCCTGTTCCCTAGGCAGCTCTCCTAGTTTCTCAACCACAGAGGCTGGAAGAGAAGGCCCTAGTACTCCAGGAATCTGGGAATCAGATCACCTTCACATGTCAGCTCTCCCATGGCTCTAGGAATCTGAGCAATCATCTATCCTCTGATGCCTTAGATCCCTCAAGTATAACACACCTACTTCATCAGGCCCTTAGAGCCTAGACTGCCTGCGTACCAATCCTCACGCATCACAGACTAGCTGTGTGACCTTGGGCAGGTTAATCTCCTTCTCTGGGCCTCTGCCTCTTCACCTTTATTTATTTGTTTATTTATTTATTTTTGTCTTTTAGGGCCACACCCGCAGCATATGGAGGTTCCCAGGCTAGGGGTCGAACTGGAGCTGTAGCCGCCGGCCTACACCACAGCCACAGAAACGTCAGATCTGATCCGCTTCTGTGACCTATACCACAGCTCACAGCAACGCCGGATCCTTAATCTACTGAGCGAGGCCAGGGATCGAACCTGCAACCTCATGGTTCCTAGTCGGATTCGTTTCCACTGAGCCATGATGGGAACTCCTCCTCACCTTTAAAACGGCGACAATATTAACATCTATCTCATCAGGTTGTCAGTACAAAGGCACAGGAACGCTGCCTGTCACACCTCAGGCATTCAATAAACTGGAGCTGTTATCAATCTGCCATTCCAAAAGCAAGAATTGTGAAAAACAAATTTTTGTCTTTCCTTTTCTTTGTATATTTTTTTTTCTCAGTTTGGTGGCAAAACTCACCTTAATGGACATAAGGCTTTTTATGGTCTTTTTTTTTTAGCCTATCTGATGTGAAGATCTGTATGACTCACCGCAGAAAGAGTAATGTGTTTGACGATGGGCTGCTGCCCCGGGCCACAGAAGGAATGCCATTAACACGTGAAATATATGCCCTGGACTAACTTTCTACAATCTGAACAGTTCTGAACTCTGAAATGCACTGGCCACCAGCATTTCAGATAAGGGACTGGGGAGTTACGTTATTATGGGGTTGTGGTCGGGATGAAGGTAGACAGCACGTGTCCAATCCTTGGCCTTAGTAGCAGCAGCCCCTTAGTCCCAGAGTGATGTTGGAGGGTCCCCAAGTTTTAGGCAGGAAGAGAGAAAGAAGGAAGTAGCCGCTCCCAGCTGGTTTCTCATTTACTCTCCCACTGCTGGGCCATGCCTGGCCTCGGACCTCTCCCTTCTGTCAACTCAGATTTGGTTCCTCGTTCAGCATTCAGCTACAGCACCTTCTCTGTGAAATGGTCCTCTCTCTCCAAACTCTGCCTCACCAGGTCAAGAGTATGTGGCTGGCGAGGGTGGATAGATGGCAGCTGCTCCCCACCTCCAGGTGTCTGGGAGCTCAGAAGGACTCAGCATCAGCCACCGTGGGAAAGGGTGGCCGTCGATGCTAACATCTGAACTGCAAGTGACAAGAGGGACTGGGTGGCATGTTGGTGCTCTGCCTGGGATGGGCATTAACTTGGCTTCACCGCCAAATTGCATATTTTTTAAGCAGAGAGGGCATAGCTTAGACTTTTTTTTTTTCCCTAATCATGCGTGTTTGTTGTTGTTGCTGCTTTTGTATGACTATTCTTTCAGAATCTATCAGGGACTCAACAAATACTGCTGAGTCAAGGCAAAAAATCTGTCAGTGCTGGTGGATCAATTCACTGACAAGCTCTTCTCAGCCTGTACACGCCTACGTTTCCATGGGCGCTCCCTAGTTTGGCGTATATGCTGACATAACCACTCCAGGCTTTCTGAGAGCTGCTCGACCATGTTGATGCCACTGTGCCATTTCCAGAGTTTCTATTTTCTTAAGACTCTAAAACATGTCTAGGTCCCTCTTTAGATATATTTTCAAAGTTGTGTGTACACTCAAAATACTGTGGAGAAACTCTAGAAAAGTTCATAGATTCCTGAAACCCACAGCCTGGGAGCCAGACTTCAGACACTCAACTTGTTCAGGGATTCCAAACTCTCATCAGTTCCTGGGTTTTAAAAGACCCGTTGTTTTGTATCCTCCACTCAAATCCACACAGCCTGCGGCCGGGACTCTCCCTTTCCCCCAGCACTGGGGTTCTTCACCCCTAGGAAGGGCCACCCTCGGGTTGAGTCCTAAGGGCATTCTTAGAATCAGCCTTCCTTTGAAGACTGTTCAGAATCGCAGACGGGGTGGGAGTGGCCTCAACTCTTTAAAAGGCTGCAAAGTAAATCAAAGGATGAAAGGAGATGGGTGGGGCCAGGAAATCCTCCCCACCTGGCAGAAGCCGCGCATTAACCACGCCATCTAGGATGAGACACAGCAGCACGCGCTTGAGCAGCGACAGGGACGGGGACGGTGGCGGGCTGGCGGGCGCAGGGGGCGGGGGAGGGGTGCCGGGAGGGCGCGTACCTTCTCTCCGCCGTGGGTTCACGGCCCCGGGCCTGCGGGTGCCGACTGCCCCGCAGCGCCGGGCCTTGGCGGCTGGCGTTGAGGCCGGTAGGGCCCCGTGGCTCCTCGCGGCTCCGGTGCAGCGGCACCGACGTGCGCACGGCTGACACAACGTGGCCCGCGAAGGGGGCTGCGGGCCGTGGGCCGCCGCGCGCGCGGTAAGAGCCGGGCAGGCAGGGCCGCGTCTGCTCCATCACGCCACCGCTGCAGCTTCGCGAGCAGGCGGACCAGGGGCCCCAGGCGCCCCACACGCCCGCCGCGCCCCCGCCGCCGTCCTCGGGGGCGCCCTCGGCCACCGCCATCCGCTGCGGGACCTGTGGAGACAGAGGCCAGTTAGGACCGCAACCCCCGCTCCTGCTTCACCCGCAGGGGCTCTGGATAACCCCAAAGGGTTATACATGAGGCAGAGGTTGGCACAGGGCCTGTATTAAAACCTGAGAAACAAAATAGCATCCAGTATGGATTATATTCCTCTTTATACAGACGCAGATAAAATATATTTTTTTACACATAAATGGTATTTATTTACAAGTAAATAAATAAATGTATCTATACACAAAGACACACATGTGTATGGCTCACCAAAGCTGTGGGTAGTCCTAGCTTTGGGGGCCATGGCCTTGAAAGCTCAGCGTGGGGCCCTCACCTCTTTCTGAGGCTTACCCCTCAGGAGTCCCCCTTAGCCTCTAATCGAGTCCTTGGGCTCCAGATTAGAAGAGCTGGGCTTCCTTTCAGCGGCTGAAGAGGTCACATCCAGGGGTCTCCAGGAAGTAAAAGCGACAGAACATCGGGGTTTAGCCAGATGCTTAAGGCCACACCCCTGCCACCACTCCCGCCATCGTAACTGGGAAGTTTCTGAACCTCTCTGTGTTCTAAAAAGGAATGGCACCTGCCTACCTCACAAGGCTGCAAGGAGCAGAGCAGAGAGCTGGCATTAAATACATATCAATAACCACAATGATCGTGTTTCCTGTGTCTGTGGTTAATCAGAAGTGAAAATTGTTAGCAAGTTTTAGAGTTTTATCCAGAGGGTGATTCCATACTCCCATGCATTTAACTGGTCATTTCACGAGATCAGTCTGCCATGCCAAGCAAGGTGCTAAGTGTGGGTACCTTGTGTTCCTTCATGATGCAGACACATTCTGAGCACCAGCTGTATACCAGTGTTGAGGCAGGCCCCGAGGACCAGGAGAAAGGCACCTCATGACACACAAATAGCCCGCAGCCAGCAGCAGAAGAGCTTTATGCAGCTAGCACAGGAGGCTCTCAGGGGACTGGCTGCCTGGTTGTGTGGGGTGGAGGTTGAGAAGCCCACAGTAACGTAGCTGTAATTATTCAGGCATTCACTTGGTGCCAGGTGACAGGTGTAATTTCTGGTCCTCACAGCAGCCCTGGTTACTACCATTCTCACTTTTCGGAGATGAGGTTTCCCGCCTGAGGTTCAGAGACGTGTGAACTTCCCAGTCACGTGGCCACGAGCAGGGTTTGGACTCCAGTATCCCCAGCCCCCAATACCCTCAGCCCCAGCACTACCTGCTCTTCCCCCAGCAGCCAGCTGCTCTTGCGCTCCTGGATCCTTCCCCTGGAATGTCCCTCCTACCCATGGGACACCAAGCAACACTACAACTTCCTGTAAAACGTGGGGCTTTCAGTAAGCCTCGGGCTTCCACCTGACATGCATAAAGCCTCCAGACTGGTTTTTTTTTTCTTTTTTAAGACCTTGACTTTCAGCAGCAGTGTTTGGTCCAAGAGCTTGAAGACCTTTCACAGTTACACTCCTTTGTCCCCACCATCCCCCTGAGAGATGAGAAAGTTCCAGGATTGTCTTCCCCTTTGTGTGGAACAAACCCAACAAGGCTGAACCCCTTCACAGCACAGGAGGTGAGCAGGGAGCTAAGATTTCCCGAGAGGGTGGTGTGAGGACTCGAAGAAAAAACACCACCAAAATGCCTGAAGTAGGTGTTCAGGAAACGTAAGCCACGTCCATGAAATCATGTCACTCAAAGTCCTGAAGGGCTTAGCTCCACGGAAGTGTCCCTGCCCTCAGGCGCTCGGTTACCCCGAAGTCAAGGGCTTAATTGCTGCCCACCTTCCTTCAACTCCATTCCAGGCACAGAGTGTCTCTGGAGGACCTTGAGAGCTATAGCTGGGTTCCTGAAGGTTCAGGGAGTAACTACAGGAGGATGAGTGAGAGGGCTGAGGAGCCCAGGGGGCCAAAAAGCATCTAATCAGAGGTTTAAGCCCAGAGCTGGATGTGAGCCAGCCAGGGCGCCTGGGGTGACACGGGTGGAGGCAGTGGGAGATGCAGTCAGAGCAAGGGCAGAACAGAAGGTTCTGTGACAAGAGGGCTGTGGTTTCCTGACCACCAGTTTGTGAGCCGCAGGCAGGGGGATGGGCACGCGGACAGCAAGTACGCTCTGCTCATCACTGCTAAACTGGGGACCCGAGACGGAAGGCCTCCTCCTGCTTATAAATACAAAACAAAACAGGGCAAAGAACAAACTTTTGTTCTTCTTCTCCTCCTTACATGTCCTGATTTGTTAATATTCAAACGGATGCTGGATTCGCGAAGGTGGTTATTTAAAAAAAAATTGCCGGGAGTTCCCGTCATGGCGCAGTGGTTAATGAATCCGACTAGGAACCATGAGGTTGCGGGTTCAATCCCCGGCCTTGCTCAGTGGGTTAAGGATCCGCCGTTGCCGTGAGCTGTGGTGTAGGTCACAGAGGCGGCTCAGATCTGGTGTTGCTGTGGCTGTGGCAGCTCCGATTAGACCCCTAGCCTGGGAACCTCCATATGCCACGGTGCGGCCCTAAAAACCAAAAAAAAAAAAAAAAAAAGTGCCGAATCAGGCCATAGTCTTGATACAGGAAGTAATTCCTAGCATGTGTGGTGGGCTGAATGGTGACCCTCCCCGAAAGATACATCCACTCTCTAAGCCCCAGAACT
>PVHT021183528.1:10480743-10540590 GCA_004024745.2 Catagonus wagneri
GAAAGATACATCCACTCTCTAAGCCCCAGAACTTGTAAACGTGACCCTACTTGGCAAAAGGATCATTGTCAGTGAAATTAAGTTTGTAGAGATGAGATCATCCTGGCTTTTCCAGGGAGCCCTAACTCCAGGGACAAGTATCCTTATAAGACACAGAGAAGACACAGGGGAGGCCAGGTGACCACAGAGGCAAGCCACCGCACCACAGCCACAGGTCAGGAGCCACCACAGGCTGAGAGAAGCCAGGCAGACCCTTCACGAGTCACTGGAAGGAGCTGGGCCCTGGTAAAGGCCTTGATTTTGAACTTCTGACCTTTGGAATTGTGAAGGAGTAATTTCTGTTCTCTGCCACCAAGCTTGTGGTTATTTGTTACAACAGCCCTAGGAGACTAATACAACGTGTTGGTACTTCGCGGACAAGGAAGAAAAGTGGACAGGCAGCTGTCGGTCCCTTCTCTGTGCTGGGCACTGTGCCAACAGCTCCACAGCAACTGGTGACAGCCTCTACAGTGGAGGCACAATGAGGTCCAGGTTACACTTTACAGGGCCCCTGTGCCACCCTGGGAAGTTGGTTATTTTGTCCCTTTCACAGGGAGAAACTGGGGCCCTGAGAAGCTGTATGACTTGTCCAGTCTCAGGCTAGTGAGGGGCACAGAGAAGACGAAAACTGAGGTCACCTCGGGTTCGGGGTGGGGGGATGGGCTGGGGGTTTGGGCTAGAAATGTTATAAAATTGGGTTGTGATGATCATTGTACAACTACAAATGTAATAAAATTCATTGAGTTAAAAAATAAAAAATAAAGATGCATAGATACATAAAAAACAAAATAAAATAACAAAAAATAAATTAAGGTCTCCTGACTCCTACACCAGCACTTTTTTTTCCCCATGCAGCATGCTGCTTCCCTGTGGTGCTGGTGGAAAACAGAAGGGTAAAATGAATAGGAATAAATCACTCTGATAGTTCTAATAGAAGGATAATAAGGATAAACAATGGCAGAGGTATGTTTCAGGCACATTTGGGGACTTCAGTGACCCACCACCTCCTGATTTCTTGCTAACGTAGATAACTAAGGCACTGTCTGTAGTATTTGGTTTAGACATGCGGCTAGACTAAAAATCCACTTCCTAGCAATAATCCCACCCTTTATTTAGTTTCCTATTGCCAAACTGGGCAAGGTCCCTGGGGAAAGAAAACATGAAACCACATTCCATCCAATTCTATTCATAAGAATTCTCCAGTTTATAAAGTTGAATTATGCTGAATGACTTGAAATTCCATCTCCGTCCCCATGGTGGGAATCCAGCCACATGCTCCAGAATTGCATTTTTAGAGTACATAGCCAGAAACAAAGGGAGAAAGAGAAACAGAAAGGAAAGAAGGGGATAATGCAGAGGAAACAAAAAAGAAAGGAAGAAAAATGAAAAAAAAATAAAGGGAAGGGAGCTTTGGATGTCAGCCTCCCAGTTCCATCAACCTCCCATCTGTCTTCTCCTGCTTCCCAGCCCTCCTAATGACCCATAGGCCCACTTCTTTTCTGACGGTAAAGTAGTTTTCTGTGAGGCAGGATTGGAAAACTTCCAAATATCCTAAGACATGATATTCCTAAAATTAGGATGGACAGGGCTTCAGTTAGTCAGTGACAAATAGTAAAACCCAAGAATAAATCCGAGGGACAAAAACAAATAATAGCTGCTCAAAGCACTGCGAAGCGCCAGCCCATTGTCCCTTCCCCAAGACACACACAACATGTAAAGACTGAAGCAGAAAACAAGAGGCGCTTCTCGAATGACCCCCAAGCTGCTGATTTCCCTCATTTATAAAGAGTTCTAAGGAGTCAGTGTGAAGACAAACAACTCAACGGAAGTTGGGACAACAAGCATGAGTGTGCAGTTACAATCCTTACAGACCGAATGTCTGTGACCCCCTCAAAATTCAGGTGTTGAAGCCCTAGCCCCAAGGTGATGGTAGTTGGAGGTGGGGCCTTTGGGAGTTAAAATTAGGTTCAGATGAGGTCATGGGGATACACGCCCCCGCCCCATAGGATTAGACCAGTATCCTTATGAGAAGAGAAAGAAAGACCAGAACTCCTTCTCTCTCCACCATGTAAGGACAGAGTGAGAAGCCAACCATCTTCAAGCCAAGAAAGGAGACCCCACTGGGGAATCAAATTGGCCAGCATCTTGATCTTGGTCTTTTCCCAGCCTCCCGTAACTGTGAGAAGTAAATTCCTATTGTCTAAGCCACCCAGGCAATGGTCTTTTGTGATTGCGGCCCAGGCTGACTGGTGCAGCAGGAAAATAAATACAATACATGTATGAAAACTGTATTACATCCCATAAAATCAAGTAAATGCAAACCAAAACAAAAGAATTCCATTTCATCCCCATTAGATTGGCAAAGATTATAAAGTCTGACAATCCTGATATAATGAGAACGTTCACTGCAGATGGGCCTCTAAACTGGGGCACTTCTTTGGAGGAAACTTGGCAACACCCATCCCAAGGTCAAATGTACTGGTCTTTAGCCCAGCAGCTCTGCTTTTGGTAGTTCAGCCTATAGAGATACTCAAAACTAGTCCATAAAGTTGTCTATAGAAAGACTTCGACTGCGTTACTTTTGGTAAGCACAAAACCAAAAACATCCGGAAAAAAACTAAATATCCCAGAATAGGAGCTTGGTAAAATCCTCCCAAATGGAACCCATTCAAGTAGTGGAATACAACTTATTTGTTAGAATGAGATAGCTTTATATCTGTTAAAGTGGACAGCTCTTCATAATATATTAATTCGCCCCCCAAAAAAATACCAAGAAGCAGAATAGTATTTACAGATATCATTAGATTGAAATAAGTCATTGTCGATATTTGACCTCCTGTTATGGAAAGTAATATCCTGCTGTAGGGAAAGGAGTGGGTGACGAAGTTCATAGTGCATGAGGATCTGTCATTGAAAGGAGAGAGAGACAAAACTGGAAGACCACAGAAATAAGATATGATTGGGCCGAGCAAAGAATCCTTGAGGTGCCTGAACCCGCTTTACCATAAGCTCTCCATTTGATACTCTCAAAATTCATTTCAAGGATTTTTTACTTCCATTTTGCAGATGTGGTCACTCAGGTACAGAGCGCCCTAGTGGATGAAGCAGGGGTTTTGAAATACATATAAGAAATAAAATACAGGATGGACTGGGTGTTTGGGGTTAGTAGATGCAAACTATTACATTCAGAATGGATAAGAAATGAGGTTCTACCATATAGTACAGGGAACTATATCCAATCTCTTGGGATAGATCAGGATGGAAGATAATATAAGAAAAGGAATATGCATGTGATTACATACATGTGTTTGTATGTGTGTGTGTATGACTGGGTCACTTGGCTGAACAGCAGAAATAGGCACGGCATTGTAAATCAACTATACATTAATATTTTTAAAATATAAAAAAAGACAAGCATACACTAAGTGAAAAAATGAAAATACAGTTGGTCCTCCATATCTTCAGGGTCCATTTCTGTAGGTTCAACCAATCATAGATTGAAAATAAGAGGTGAAAAAAAAAATACCAGAGTTCCAAAAAGCAAAGCTTGATTTTGCCTTGACCTGGCAACTAGTTACATAACATTTATATTGTGGTTACAATTATTTGTATAGCATTTACATTGCATTTGGCATTATGGACAATCCAGAGATGATTTGAAGTATATGGGAAGACATGCACAGGTTATACACACCATTTATATAAGAGACTCGAGCACCTACAGATTTTGGTGTCCCTGAGTGTTCTGGAACTAATATCCTGAGGATCCAAGGAAAGGATTGACTGTAACACAGATCTGACAGTGCTGTTGGGTAGATGAAATGAAATAATGAAGTAAAGTGTTAAACCCACCACTAGTCACCAAGCAAGACTTAGAAGACTTCTATTTCATCCCTTCATTGGGAGAATGTACACCACCAGTCAAAAGTTTTATAATGTATAAGAAGCAGAACCCGCCCTCAAATCAAACTGGTGCTCTCTTCATTCCATCGGAGGGTTTAAAGAATAGGGGCGGGGTGGGTAGAGAGGTAAGGCAACAGAATTAAAAGAGATGCTTTTTCAAAGTACACACACCATGCCATGCCTTTTCCCCAGAGATGATGATAGATCTGCCTGGGGCGACAAGGGAGACGCGTACTTTGGATAAAGTCCTCCAAAGCTTCTAATAGTCACCTTCCTCATGTAAAAATGACTGCTTGATACTATGGTGCCTCTCTAAATAGTCACAGTGGGCCATGAGCCATGGAGCAGAAAAAGGGAAAGCATTCAGAGGAGTAGGAGCAGCCAGGTGGTCACATCTCTCGTTAACTCAGCTTGGGCTGCAGTAGACCTAGAGAGGGAATGAAAATCCCCCAAAGATTGTGGGTTTGGAGCCGGATGCTGTAACTAACAACACTCTAGGAGCGATTGTGTGGAAGTTCATGTTAGGCAGGGATGTTTGTGTAAATGTATATGGATGGCAGGCTGCGTATGCAAGGCAGCCTGACAATCACTGCCCTTCCCTGGGTCCTTTAGAAAATCACCCCTCCACACCGGATGAAGTGTGATAGGACTGTATTCAGGCACCCTGCCAGCTGAAGTCAAAGTAAGCAATGTGAGCCAATGGAATTTGAATCTCCAGTAAAGTAGCCAAGACCCACAAATGGCTCCGGGTCCTCCTTTGTTCTGACCCCACTATTTATGCTCCAAGATTGTTCATGCCGTACTCTGGAGTGCCTCAATGCCCACCTCCATCCAGGGCTGGTTCAAATAAATTCCCCATTGCTTATAGTTGTTTCTGTTTCTTGCAGGAAAGCATTCTAAAGGATATCTAAATGATTGCAAATCTTATAGTATGCAAATAAAGTGTGGTAACCAAGATAATGTGAACCAAGTCAGGTCTGCCTTTGGTGCAGGACTTGGAGAGAAAGCAATGACTGGGATGACCAAGGGTGGTCCTGACTTGGCAGACGCCTCGAGATGAAGGGAGTCCAGGGTCGGAGGACTCCTACGGACATAAGAGCTGGCCACAGTCAGCATAACCAGAAAATCAAGGTCGCCATGAAACAAGATGGGCTAAGCGATGGGAAGTTCACAGGGAAAGACAGCAAGAGAGCTTCGAGAAGAGTTGGCTGAGCAACAATCTGAGTGATTGTGGCTGTGTTTTATTTCTTCATCATCTTTTTAAGGGGGCTGAACATATATGACTAAAATAGAAGGATGGTCAAATAAACTAGGGCTTCATGACTCAATGAAATATCGTAATCATGAACAATATGGAAATAGTCCTGTAATACAATATTAAGCGAAAAAATGCCAAATGCAAACTTGTAACTATACCATGACTATAATAATGTAAAGGTTCTGTAGGCATATGAACAAAGCCTGGAAGGGGACATGGAAAAATGAAAACACACGATCTGTTACTGAAGCTGGACCCAGAGTAAGTTTTCTCGTAATTTAAAAAAGTTCAGTCATGGTTACAATATTGCTTGCTCAATAAATAAAAATAAATAGAGAAAAATTCAGAACAGACTGTTGGGGATTAGGAGAGACACGGAGTAAACCAAGAGCTGGTGGCAGTCCTCCTCCCAGAAAGCCTTGGGAACTTCTCATCACCATCAGTAGATCTGTAACTAGGAACAGATCTGAATGTTTTCAATGTATTTGGTTTCGGTACTAATGTGAAATCATGTAAGATTTCACTGGTTTTTAATTTTCTTTCTACAAAATTAAACCCACCATCTGTTCTTCATAGAAAGCGAGTCACATGCAAAGTCTGACATTCTAAAGTCTCGCTCTAGAGGAGACTGGAAAAAAAGCAGGCTTGGTTTTAGCCACGTAACCAAGTCGACACCCTAAACCAAACATTAAAAAAATACACCTTGGCGTTTGAACCCAGAGAGCAAAGTTTTGGAACTCTGAGGATGCATGAGAGCAGGCAGAGATAGCTGGCAGCTCAGCTGGGACACTGGGTACCTGTGCAGGACCACGGAGAGGTGGGGCATCTTGATAAAGGAGCTCCAAACTCGAACCAGATCTAAATTAGGGACCTCCTCCACGACGGGTTCCTCAGAGACACAAACTCAACCTTACATCTTAAGCACCTATCTTGACTCTGACACAATACACTGCAAAAGCCCCTAACCTTATCTCTCAGCACAACGTCAGTGCCAACAGCCGCAAAATGAATGCAAGCATCCCACAAATATGGAGACGGTGGCAAAGCCCGCTTAGTCTCGACCACTGCATCAGAATCCGTCACAGGGTAGTTTATATAGGAGTCCTACAGATGCACTGCAGGAACAGTTAAAAGAATGCATTTGCACAAAACCATAATAAAGGCGGAGGAGTGAGTGGAAGCCAAGGGAGAGACGTGTGGAAAGAGAAATAAGTCCCAGCTAAAGCATAAATCAATAGATCCATTGACGCCCAGTCACCCAAAAGCTAAGCAGGTATGCGTTCCGCTGCCCTGCAAATTCCAGCTCTGTCTGCCAGGTCCTCGCTCAATATCTGTGTCCTCCTGAGAGTAAATGATCTCAGACACGTCACACTCTACCACATCCATCCCTGTGTATGACACTGAGGATATACTCAACCTGAATAACACAGATACACCCTCGTCGTCCTACTCCGAATCTTGTGTTTCTCCACGCGTGACTCACATGGTAGCCACGACATAATCAGCCTCATGTCTACCCGAGACATGCAGATTCCCGACTCTCATGCCAAACCTGGTGAATCAGATGCTCTGGGGTGGCGCCTAGGAATATGCATTTTTATACAAGCTTCCCCAGTGATGTGAACACCTCCTCCGGTTTGAGAATTACTGGGCCCTGGACACCTCTAGATGAAACTCTAAGAGGAAAGCATTCAGCTGAGTTGACCTGTGCTCTCTGGAGCACCACCAGACGTGGCTTCTTTCTTAATCCCAAAATGCTCTAGCCACGTTAGTTGATTATCCTCAAAGTCCCTGCCCTTTGGCCCACCCCCTTCCGCGTCTGCCATCCAAGTTGGAGGCCAACCTGGAGTTTATCATTTGAGAAAGTAAAACATGCACAGAACAATGTCTACCACACTAAGCAGACTCTATTTCAAAGGTACTTTTAAGGGAAGAAGAACAGCAGCAGCGGGAACTTTAGAAAGATGAAAGAAGAGGGCAGGGGAGATGCATATGGGAAATCCTGGACTGGCCACTGTGTTCCGGTCCCAAGTCTGCTGTTACTCACTTTCTGATCTGGGGCAAGTTGGTCTGTGGCTCTGGACCTCAGTTTCCATATCAGTAAAATGAGCCGGCTGGGCTTGATGAGGGCTGGGGTCCCTTCCAGTGCTAACAGGCTCTGATTTTTCCTGGAAGAGCACCGACATTCCTTGCCACGTATTGATTCGCTTCAAGGACCACAACTGAGAGGCAGTCCCACAGGTTGTGCCCAGGGGTCCCCACTGCCAGCAAAGAGCAGGCTTTAAGCACAAGATTTTTCCTTAAATGTGATGCAAAGGAGACCCGGCTGCCTTTCCACGATATTCAAAAGGCAGGGCCCAGCCAAAAGGATGGAATGGGGTAAATATTTGAATGTCATCTGCATAATCGGAAACACTCCCCCTTCTGAAGCTGACCTGACTCTTTCATCACCAGCCACATGGAAATCATCCTCAGCTACAACTAGAAAATAATGCAGAGTATGTACCTAGGTACCAAGGCCGCCCTGTGTTGCTGCAGTTACTCAGGAAACAGAAGCGGATGTCTCTGTGCAGGTTGCCGGGGTGTGTTCTTTTGTTCAGTGGCTAGTCTGTTTGGCCTCATGCTCTCAACAGCAATTGCCTACCTGCAACTCCAAGCCCAACAGAATAGGCCAAATAATGGGTAAGTCACACAATAAAGGATGCCAGCTTCTGGACCCAGAAGGTTGATCTGGGGACAGCAACCTTCCAGCAGAGAATTCTGCCTGGTGATTTGGGTGTGTGCATCTGAGTCAATATCCAGCATTCCCCAGGAAGCAGCTGGAATCAGCAGTCTCCTGCAAGGAAGGCAATTTGAAACCATTCCTTGGAAACTGGCAACATCCAGCACAGAGCAGAGCACACAGTAGGTGTTCCGTGAACACTCTGCTGAATGAAGGAGGCAAATGGGTTGAGATGGGACCCTACCTGGATTCCCTTCCTCGGCCTTTCCCTTGCCCACTCAGGCCTCCCCGGGCCTCCAAAACTACCAAAATCTAGCTCTACCGTATCACTCTCTTGCTTACCAATGTCTCCTGGACTCTCACTCTCCAAAAGATGAAATCCAAACTTATTCTGTGCATGGCATTCTAAGCCTTTCAGAAACCAGCTTCGCCTTTCCTTTCCAGCTTCCACTCCACTGCTGCTCTCTCCCCAACAGCCAGTGCTCAGGGTACACAATGTTCTCCCTTCTCGCCTGCACCTTGCTGTTCTTTTAGCTCAAAGCCCTCTCCCTTCTCCCCTCCTCCTCTGCCTGGGAACTCTGACTTAACTCCAAAGACCTTTCCCATTCAGGTCAAATGGTCTCCCTCCCACGCTCCAGGGTCATTACCTACACCTCTCCACAGCACCTACCACCTGGCACTATAATTATCTGTGTACATGACTGTCTCCCCAACAATACCGTGAGCCCCTGAAGTCAGGGATTATGCTTATTTATCTTTCTGTTCCGTCTACTTTCTAACAGCACTGCAGACAGAGTCTGTCATCTGGCAAGGCCCTCGGAGAATATTTGATGGATGGATGAATGTGTGTGTGGATGAATGAATGACGAGTGTACCAACTGCTTGGCTTCACTGCTTTGGGAAATGTCAAACACCTCTCCCCAGAGCAGCACATGCATGGCTGTTTAGCCACTTAGCTGGTGGCCTCTGAAGCCTGGATTGTTTGTTCTCCTTGCTCCATGCACCTCAGTGACAGTTCTGTCTCTTCAAAGTAGTGCGCTTAGTATTTGATCCCTTGACTATCTCCTGCCTATTGAAACTTTCTCTCTCCCTGAATCCAGGACACCTGGTTTTCCTTCCCAGCTCAAGCTCTCTTCTCCCCTTCTGTCATCTAGTTCTTCTTCTAGCTTCTGGCCTCTCCCCTTCTGTCTGCCCTCCAAATGTTAGGTCTCCTCCATTCTGGACCTTCCAATCTTATCCAAACCTGCTCACAGAGAAACACTGTAGCATCCTCAATGATTTTTCATGTTGATGTCTCCCTTAATGGTGGGTAACCCCAACCTCTCTCCCAAGCACCGGATTTACATTCCAAATCACCAATTTGACATACCCACCATGATGACACAAGAGCTTGTCATATTCAATATGTCACCTAACCAGGACCTGAACACCTACCTGCTTCATCTCCTGATTCATCCAGAAGCGGTCCCACCCCCATTCCCTATCTACAACTGAACATAAAATCCTGCCAGTGTGACCTCAAAAATATCTCTTGGACTCTGTCCCATTTCCTCCAACCCCATGGTCCATGATTGGGGTCAAGGTCTCACTCCCTTTTGCTCTTACCTGGTCTCTATCCATCCAATTCCCCCACTTCCAGAATTACATTCCTAACAATCACATCATCCAAGACCCGCCCTGATCCCCCTTCTGCCTCCAGAACTGAAGCTCACGCCTCACCCTGGCTCCCAAGGACCTTCATTCTTTGGTCTCTCCCTGGACATGCAGCCTCTCAAGCCCTTCCCAATTCTTTTCACTCAAACACACCCAGTCTTTACACCACTCTGTGCCTCATATAACCCACGGCACTGGGCTTGAAAGCGCTCCCTCATTTCTCTCCTTACTTCACCTGGTAAATTCCTGTTCGTTCTTCAAGACCTATTGGATGCTATACCCTCTTTGCAGACTACCCCAACCTCCAGGCAAGGATAGTTGCTCTATCCTTCAGGCATCCACAGAATTTTGAGCACATGTTACCGTATTCCACTATAACTTCTTTGCCTTTGAGTCTTATAGCCCAACTTGTAAAAACAAAACCAAGGATCAACTTCTTATGCTTATTACACATGGACTAGGTATATAACGGAAAGCAATAAAGAAATCAAATCAACAATATTAATTTAATGGGATGGGTGGTTAATGAAACTAAACAGACATTGTAGAGTGTGACTGTATGATATATTTAAGTCTTTGAAGTTTCGCTGGTTGATTAGATTTTTTTTGAATCTGAGCAGGATGGACCATTGTTTGAGTTGTTCCTTTTTCCTTTCGAAAAATGAACTCGTTTTAAACCACCAATCCGTCATTTAGAAGGGCCAGTCTATAAGGCTGAAGACAAATATAAATGCTTAACGAAAAAAATTCACTACTATTTACCACTGTACTTACTGTGAATGAGCTAGTGTGAGCTGGGTCACAGAAGGCAGAACCTGTGTTTACAGCCAAAGTGGACATGGTTCCAAATTTCTACAGGCAGGGTCTTTGGAGACTGACACCATATGGTATCTCAGTATCTCCACTTTTTTTTTTTTTTTTGGAGTTTTTTGTTTTTATGGATCCAAAATCTTTAATTTTCTCACTAAAATTAAGCTATAAGCTGTCATTCAGAGTATGCAGATATAGACTTATTTTTTTAGGTTCCCATCAAAATGAGCATTCTAAACTAAAAATATCTTGAAGTTGCAGACTACCAAGAATACACCCAAGACTCTGGAGAGCTCTGGGTCCTCGGCTTATAACACACTGTTTTAATTTTAAAGAAAAATGTTGAGAGCCAGGATCTGACCCCAGGCTGGGCTGATTCCAAAGCTCAGACTCTTCTAACTTTGGTGCTTAATGCTCAAGAATGCTAGGAGGCCCATACTGGGTACCAAAGAGCTTCATAGGCTGTAAAGTCCTATATGATGGTTAGTTGAGGGTTAGGTTATTATTAATTATATAGGTCAAAGGAAAATACTTTGGAAAAGGAGCTGGCGTATTTTAGGAAATGTCCTATCTTGCACAATACAATGCCTCTTTAAGGAGATAATTATATCAGTTCTCTCCATATAGTTAACAGGTTACAACTCAAACCTGATATTATTTGGTTAAAGAGGTAAAGATATTATTTACATGCTCCATAGGCACTGGTTGTGGCAATAGGTGAGCAGAAAACCAGAGCCTCTCAACAAAGGAAAAGAGGCTGACTGTTAAAGGCCCAGGTACAAAAGCAATTAGACAACTCCTATTTATTCAGGAGCACCCATGTGCAGCCATGCCTGGAAGAGGTGCAACAATCTGGGATGCAAACAAGCTTTATGACTGTATCATCTCTCATCTGCAAAGTACAGCTGAATTCCTTGGTCACCCTTTGAGATCCTTCCAGTTGCACGCAATGACCTACAAAAACCCATTTCCCTGTGTTTAAATAGCATTTCTTGGTTTCTTCCAGAAAGAGAGGCAATTAAATTAATGTCTACTAAGCCCCTACCATGTACCAGGCACTCTAGTAACTTACTTCATTGAATTCTCAAAGCTGGCTCCCGCTTCAACAACCAGACCTGAATTCAAAAGCCATCTCCTCAAAGAGGCTTCCCTGGTCACATGATCAAAAGCAGCGAATGCACATGGGCACACATGTACGTACACACACACACACACACACACACACACACTCATATACACAGAGTCACTATCACAGTTCCCTGTCTCATTTCCCTCACAGTAGTTATTACAGTCTGAGATGTTCTTATTTGCTTGTGTGTTTAGTGTCCATGGCTCCCGTCTGGAATAGAAATGCCTCCCTCCACGCGAGGATCTTATGTCTCTTTTGCACCTCTGTTTGCAGCCTTTAGAAAAAGGCCTGACAGATGGTAGGTGCTGAGTGGTTGTCGAATGAATACATCCTGTTAGGTAGGAAATATTAAGCCTCTGTTATAACTGAGACGCTAACGTACTAATGTATCCTGCTGAAGTTTAGGCTGCTAGAAAGTGATAGAGTCAAAGTTCAAACTCAGATCTACCTGCTTCAGGACCCAAGATGCCCATTCCTCAAGCTTCTCTAACTGGAGTTGTTTGCAACACAGAAGACATCCCAGAAAAAAAAAAAAAAAAAAAGATGTGGCATCTTCCCAAACAGCTATTTTCCTCTGGGTTTGTTATTATTATTTTTTTCAAAAAGGGTATATGTGTATGTGAATTTTTTCCTGATGCTCAGTAATTTAGAGCATTGTTTTAAAATTAAAGCAATCAGTTGTATTTTGGAACAGAACGCCACATTTCCGAGAACGTTTAAAGAAAATAGTAAACTTCAAGGAAGTGGCTTCAGCTGGGCCACTTTGGGCGATTCCAAAGGCTGTACTGTACGTGTTTGTGTACATGTGGGTGTGAGCGTGTATGCGTGCAAATGTTCACACCCTTCTGGTGGTGGGACATTTGCGGGGAGACATTTGAGAAGACCCAGCTGTACTGGCCACCACCCAAAAGTGCTGGTGTTGAAATGATTTAGCAAAGAGAAAAGCAGCCGAGGGATAACCATCCTAAGCAATCATCTTCAAGGTCACAAAGGCTGGTGCTAGAGAGAGAAAGGTCAACAAACCTAAGCTAACGGTGTTCCGGTGAGAAGACAAAAGCACAGCCATCATTAAAAAGAGGCTCTGTTTCCAAAGACGGTTGCAAAGCCTCCTTTCAAGAGCAGTTCAAAATAGAACAGGGAGTTCCCGTCGTGGCTCAGTGGTTAACGAATCCGACTAGGAACCATGAGGTTGTGGGTTCGATCCCTGGCCTTGCTCAGTGGGTTAACGATCCGGCGTTGCCGTGAGCTGTGGTGTAGGTCGCAGACGTGGCTCGGATCCCGCATTGCTGTGGCTGTGGCGAAGGCCGGCAGCTACAGCTCCTGTTAGACCCCTAGCCTGGGAACCTCCATATGCTGCGGGTGCGGCCCTAGGTAAGGCAAAAAGACAAAACAAAAAACAAAACAAACCAAAAAAAATAGAACAGACGTGTCCTTCTGGGATGGTGTAGGTGTGGTCTTGCCTGCAAGAGAAAATCTCTGGAAATTATTTCCATCCCAAGAACGCTATGGTCTAGACCACCAGTGGCAGCCAAATTGGAAGCTCCCACCCCTGTTTATGGAATGATTAAAAAATAAAAAAGGAAAGAAAGAAAGAAAAAAATAAAAGGGTGAGTCTTAGCCGCTGGCTGGATCCGAAACTTCTGCCCCAGACATTCATAGAAAAGCTTGTCTGCCCCAGAGCCCTTGCTGGGGCGAGGAGCCGAGCACTCCGGCGGTGCCCATCGCACAAAGGTGGGATCCTTCTCCCCATCAGGGGAATAGGGACACTTACCTGCCCATGCGGACCCTGACGGCCCAGGAAGGGCCCTCCCTTTGCAGCATTCATGGGCTTCCCCAAACATTTAAAGTCTCCCTGGCCCTGAACCAAGAATCCCTCTCAGAGCCAGCAGCTTACAGCCCATTAAAAACTCTGTGCAAATGCAAACACTCTCTCCATCAGACAAGAAAGAAACAAGAACCATGTTTTGGGACTGAGCTAGCAGTTGCTGAAACCAGACCAGGGGCTCGAGTCCCTGAAGAGGAAATATCACTGTATTAAAAACCACAACTATTTCCAATGCTCACAGTCAATTATGTGGGAGACCAAAGGTGCCGTAGGAAGCGCTTCGAGGGCAGGCAGATTCCGACCCGTTCGGGGCAGTGCCGGTTTGGGGAATCCAGAGGTACCTTTGGATTTTCGGGCTGCTTGAGGCTTGAGACTTGGTGTGTTTGATGGTAAGACTACTGCATTAACATAAATTCATTCAATCCGCCCTCCACCCCGGTCAGATGAGCATCATCCTCTCTTGATCCACAGGAGAGTCATTAATCTAATTGGTCAGGATCCCTTAGGCTGCCTGGACCACATTTATAGGCGAGCAGAGGTACCACTTTGAAAGCCTCCATCCTCTGGCCCGCTCTCCCACAGAGAGAGAGTCCTCCCCTGCTTGCTTTACAGCTCTTGAGAGTCACTGCTCCAGGCTCACAGAAGACAGAAGGTTCCATTTAGGCCCCAAGTCCAAGCTACATAATCCACTTGCGCTTTGTCAGAACTCTGCACTGGGAGCTATTAGGCACTGACCCAGTGCCTAAGTGTTTTCTGGCATTTTCCTCATAACATAGCTCTTACTCTCTTACTGTAAACTAGATAAAATGGGAATGATCAAAAATAAGCATCACACACGGATGCCGGCCTTATGCGACTCGTGAGGGAAGCTGCTATTCCCCCAACTGTGGCACAGCTCTGCTTGGGACCTGCAACCAGCATGGTGTCTCCTTCTCCTGAGGGTGGCGGTTGTGAACGGAGCTGCACTGTGCTTGGATATCATGCTCCCCACCCCCCGACACCTTATTTCACTTTCGTACTTTATTGATTATAACAACGGATCGCGATGGCAATGGCCTATATATTTTACCAAAATATACTCTGAGATGATTAAAAACATTTTATTCTTACAGAAAAAAAAATTATCATTGCAAGTGTGCAACTCTCAAACACCTAACTCTTTCCTTCCTTCACTGCAACGGCTTTGACGACTTGATGTTTAGCACAAAACCTCCCTCTCAGGGACATAACTAATGCATTAGAACGAGGCACACCATATTTTGTCTCCCATCTGCTATTGTTCTCCGGGTCTCTCTCTCTCTCCCTTGGGAATCCCCCAGGCAGGATTCAGGCACTTCAGTGTCTCTGGCCATAGCACCGCTGGATGACATCACAAGCTCACCAGGACACAGTGCTGACATTATACACAAGGTGACCGAAGTCACACGGCCAGCGAGAGGCGGAGCTGGGACACCAGCCCAAGATCTCTCAAGCTCTCACCACCACCCCTGCTCCGAGTCAACGGGCCACGCAAAGTCAGAGACACTGCAGACAAGCCTGTCGGGGACCACAGACCAATGTGAGGAGTGATGCGGTTCTGGCTCAAAGAACCGCCACAGAAACGAAGCAGCAGCATGCCGGGGCCAGGAATGCGGAGGGAGCTGGCACATGCCCTCCGCCACCCCCAGCCCAGCCAGAGGTGCCTCTGAAACTTCCAACTGGAGGAGAAACATGAGAAAAGTCCCAGAGGGCTCTGAAACACTTGCTGCTGCTGTTGTTTCTAGAACAACGGTTCTCAGTCGGGACGAGTTGGCCCGCCAGGGGACATTAGAGAAGGCCTGGACAATTTTGGGTTGTCACCACTGTGGGTGTGGGGGATGTGACCGGCTTCTAGAGGGCAGGGGTCAGGGATGTTGCTATAATCCACGAGACGGTCAGCCCCACAACCTCCACCCCAGCCCACCACCCCTCAGGCACCTGCACAGTTACCGGGTCCAAAATGTCAGCGGTGCTGAGGATGATGACAAACCCTGGTTCAGAATAAGCCAGGGAGTCCCCTGACATCACTCAGCCTTTCTCTCTGCAGAGTTCCATTTCTGGCTTGTGCAGAGCCAAAGAATCCAGTCCCCAGAGCATCAGCCTCGTGACTGAGAGGGGGAAGGGGGTGGGGCACAAAGTGAGAGGGAACAAAGGTCCAAAGGGAATGAGAAAAGCACACACGGGCACGTACAGGTTGAGGGGACCCTGAGCTGTACCCCTGGCCCTGCCTCTAACGTGTCACGGCACCTGTGCAAGGAGCCTGGGCAGGCCTGTTTGGTTCTTGGAGCGTGGCTGGTAGATGTTGATACGGGCTAATTTTAAACAAGGTCACAAATAAAATGACACACCCGGGGATTTCCAGTGAATCTATTAATAGGGGACTATACTTGATAGCACTGTGGTTAAATAAGGAAGATAGTCAGATTGGAACTGGTCAATTAGAATGAAAAGGAATGCTGCCCTGACTCATTAAATGGTTGAGGCAGGGCCCTTGGAAATGATCAGGCTGTAAGTGAATTTTTATTGAAAGGCACCTGGGTCATCCATATCACTGGATGACAGTCTGTCCCCACAGGCACTGCTGAGAAACGTAACTCAGCCTAGAGCCCACACATCCCAGCTGGCCTTCTTGGGTGCCAGGCACACCGGGCCTGGTAGGAGAGGCGGACCATGCAAGGCTAGCAAGCCCCTCACCCCGGACGCCAGCATCCTTCTGACGCATTCTGCCCTCCAGGCCTAAAGCTGTACCTGTGACACTGAGACACCTGTGATTTGTGTTCATCCAACCACTCAGGAAACTGAGGCAACAGTCACATGGGAGGGAGGCGAGAGGAGGAGGGGTGATGGGTGACTCCTGAAGGCCCTCCCAGCCTGATGTGCAAGAACCTCCATGTCCCAGATGTAGGGGAGACCGATTGCAGAGAAATGGGACAGAGCTGCCCACCAGAAGGAGCTGGTGAAGGAAGCAGTGTTTCGGCAGCATGGACTTCCTATACCAGCCTCATGGGGCACCTTGCTGGCTTTCCTTGTTCTGGCTTTGATCTCGTCTCCGCCACACACACACACACCCTTCAGCTTCTAGAGAATTCTGAACTCATACACAGATTCCTCTGGGAACCCTTACCTTTGTGGCATCACACACACACACCGCCCCCCTCCATATCACCGTCTCCCAAGAGTGCCAAACACACACAGGGCCATACCCCTAACCCCCACCCCACCTCCCAATCACCAGTGAAGCTGTGCAGGTGTCCAACAAGGACCTCAGGCAGACACACAGAGCCCCGCAGCCCTCGAGCCCCAAGAAGCCAAGGGGTCGGTCCGTGCAGCCTGTGGCACACCCAGCTCATCTGCGCTGTCAACCTTCAGAGCCGGTGGGGACCCTCTGGTCTGCCACCATGGAAAGGCGGGCACTCGATGGGCTTTCCCAGGGCGCGGCCAGCGAGAACACCGTCAGTAACAGAAGGGGGCTCTGTCTCTGTATGAACTTGGGGAAAGAAAAATGAAAGAGAGCTCTGTTGGACCATGCGGGCCAAAAAACACATTAAAGGACGGGAAGTTCCAGAAATAGGAAATCCTTTTCACTATTGAAAAGCCATACGAGGCAGCAGAAATCAGTCCTGACTGACCGAACAGGATGAACGAATGTCCTTTCTAGAAAGGCAGGCCTCCCTGAGTCCGGCAGGCAGACCCCCAGACACTGCCCTTCTTTCGCTTATTTGTCATTATGAGTTTCAAGCACGATCGAGTAAGCACAGTTGAGCTCCAGGTACTGGGTTAGTCCTGTGCATACATCAAGTCTGAATCCCAGGACAACTGCCAGCGGCAGTACCTGCTTGGAGACAGGTATTTGTATGCTCATTCTACAGATAAGGAAACCAGCTCAGAGAATAACATTCTTGGGTTAAGTGGAAGAGCCACATTTCAACTCAGGTCTGCTTCAAGGTTTCCTGAGCCTTTCCAGAGCAGGCTCCGGTCTTTTCCTATCCTCTGCATCAAGCGCAAGGCCAGGCCTACAGAAGGCACCTACTGAGTGTGTGGTGAGATGAACCGTGTTCATGCAGGAGCACTCATCTTGCCTCCTCTGACACGGACGGCAGCTTTGACAATTCACCTGGCACCGACTCTGGGGCTGGCTTCTGCCTCGGGCACCAGGATGCTATCTTTATTCCTCTTCCTGCGTCTCTGACAGCTACTGCTGCTGCCCTCCTCATCGACTTCCTCCCGATCTGCCCCTAACGTAAGAGGCTTTCTCCTTTCCATGTTCCTGTTTATCCTTATTCACAGCCGTTCTGCCGTGTGAGTCAGAGAACACGACTGACCCGCTCCCTGGCGTCTGTCGTTACTCTGATGTTCACATTTTTTTTTTTAATTGAAGTACAGTTGATTTACAATATTCGTTTCAGGTGTACAGCATTACGATTCAGCATTTTTACGGATTAGACTTCTTTAAAAGTCATTACAAGATAATGGCTGTAACTCCCTGTGCTATACAATATATCCTCGTGGCTGATCCATTTCATAAACCGTAGTTTGTACCTCTTAATTCCCCACCCCTAATGTGCCCCCCACTTCCCTTTGGGAACCACTAGTGTGTGTCTCTGTGAGTCTGTTTCTGTTTTGCACGTTTCCTTGTACTATTTTTTAGATCCCACGTAAAAATGATATCATCGATTGTCACATTTCTAAAACTCATCACATTACCTTCTCGCCTCAGCCCCTTAAGATTACCTCCTCCTCAGGACACTTGGTGTCAGAGGCCTGTGCTGCCTCTCTCCTGATATCCAAGGCTACACAATGGAGTCTTTTTTTTTTTTCCTTTGAATCTCCTTTGCCCTTCAAACCTGAGCAGTTAGCAAGTCTGCTTGATTCTTCCAATCATGTCTTTCATCTGACCCTGCCTTTTGATTATAACTCCCCTAGTTTGAATCCCAAATTCATAACAATAATTTAAAAAAAAAAAAAAAACCACCTAATCCAGCCTGGGCTTTGAAAAGAGGTAGTCCTGAGCTCAAATGCTGGTTCAGCCACTTACAATCTCTATGACTCTGGGTGGGCTATTCAACATGGGTAAGTCTTAGCTTCCTCATTGGTTAAGTGTACTCACTTTGTAGGATTGTTGAGTAAGACAGAAATCACACGGGTACAGTATCAAGCACTTAGGGATGATCAATAATTGGTTGTTATTATTACTATTGCTAGCTAGTTTCCCCACCACCAGTGTCTCCCCTTTTCCATCCACCCTACACACACTCCAGCTGACAAGGAAATGTCCTCTCTACCTGCCTCCATCTATTGAACTCTTTCCAATTCTGCCTCCCCAAACCCTCTGGATCCCAGCAGAAAGGCTGTGCTTCAATGAACTCAATAATGCTCATCTGTCTGTTTATCTTTTGGAATAGAAGCTTATAACTGCATATGTGTATCTGAAGATTTTAACGTTTCTTAGTGTCTCTCCCATGGACTGAATACTTTTGGGTACATTCACAAACGTTATTGCTTTTCTACCTTCTATAGCAGACTAACACAATGCCTTACACATAAAGCAGTTAATGGACTTTTTTTTTTTTTTTGTCTTTTTAGAGTAGCACCTGTGGCATATGGAGGTTCCAGGCTAGGGGTCCAATCAGAACTGTAGCTGCCGGCCCACACCAGAGCCACAACAATGCAGGATCCAAGCCGCATCTGCGACCTACACCACAGCTCATGATAACGCCGGATCCTTAACCCACTGAGCGAGGCCAGGGATCGAACCTGGGTCCTCAGGGATACTAGTCAGATTCACTTCTTCTGAGCCGCGAGAGGAACTCCAAGTCAACAAATATTTACTGATTGAAGAGAGCAGCGACCAGTGAGCACATGGAGGGCGAGTCCCACGTGGAGGATGACAGACACGGTCCCAGCCCTGTTTGGGGCTCAGGCATGCCAGGCTGGTTCATTCCTATTCCTGCTCCCCTGACTGCCTCCAGCTCTTCCCAGAGCAGTGTCTCCAAGTGGGATTCCAAGTATAACAGCCCACAAGATGACAACTATCCACGGTTTCCAAGCCTCTACAGCAAAGCCAATGCAGCAGGTCTTATGATCCCATGCTCAAGTACAAGTGTGAGCACCCTGAAGTGAATGCTACAGAAGACCAGGGCCAGCTGGTGTCCAGGAGGCAGAGGTATGCACACTTTTTAAGGCACTTAAAAAGTGAGTGCAGCCTTGGATTGGTAGGATCTAAATGGGCTTGGGGGGGTTCTCTCCAAACAGAGCCTACATTCCAAGCCTCAGTTTCAGCGAGCAAGTGAGTGACAAACAGGAACGGGGCCTAGTAGGGCAACAGACAACCCTAGATGGGGTCATAGGGAAACTACCCTATACTCGTAAATTCATCTTCCAGGCCCAAAGTGTGAAAATGGCAGACTATTTCCAGACCCCTCCACACTGCTTCTACTGCTGCAACCATGGGTGGGCTGTGTTTCTCAGTGGCAGGGTACTTCTATTTAGTGGCAGGAAAAGCAACCTGAGCTTGTGGTAAAGGGATGTGGGTTTCGCTTTGTATCATCCATTGAAGGGAAGCATTCTTAGAAAACCCAGCAGTTCTTCCTTTAGGTAACCCTGACTCTGTGACATTGGCCTAGAACCACAGTCCAGGTGGCAGAAGTATCTGAAAATCCTAGAAGTTATAAATCATGAGAATTGTACCAATTGTACTTAGAAGTCTATTTCATCAGGTCACATCTCCATGTTATGTGTTATTCTGTTTCAGTGCTTGCTACCATTATTGACACGATTCTGTACGAGGCACGTCATAAGCTGCCCACCCCAGCTCCAACCTGTGCCAGGCGGAAAGAGGCAGGTTTGAAGCACAGGTGGCCCTTTCTGGCTACAGGCACCCAGTCTACCCAGAAGATACAAAGCAGGGAGCCCACTGGAGGGTTGCACTAATACACGTGACTGACCCTCTGTATTTGTGAGTTCCTTCTCTGCAGGTTCAACTAACCTCAAATCAAAAACATCCGAAAAAAAAAATTCCAGAAATTTCTGAAAAGCAAAACGTGAAGTTGCCATTTGCAGGCAACTATGTACATAGTATTACATTTACACTATTTACAAAGCATTTATATTAATTAGGTATAAATAATCTAGAGCCAATTTAAAGTATCTGGGAGGCTGTGCACAGGGTGTATATACAAATATTATGCCATTTTTATATGAGGGACTTGAGCATCCAGGGGTTTTGGTACCCAAGGGGGTTCTGGATACTGAGGGACAGCTGTGCTCAGATTCCCAACACCGGCCCAACCCCCGATCAAAAGCAGGACCGGCAGTGTGTCCCCCAGGAGGAGTCCCACCCGTTGCGCTCAAAGTCATTTGTATTCCTGTGCAGTCAGCGGTCTGCAGCCAGGTTTGGCTGGGGAGGTCCCACTGCTCATTTCTCTCCTAAACCTCCCTGGTGTGCAGCCAACTCTCCATCTTATTCAAACTTTAAAACCAGAAACATAGGAAGAAAATGATTCCCATGAAGCCTGGAAAACCAATCTAACACGCGATTCCCGATTCCCGCTGTGCAGCGGACCAGTGGGGAATCAGAGCACCTTAGCAGAACAGCTCCCAGCGGTGGGACGGTCTCTTCCAGCCTCATTTACATGAAGCAGCACAAGCTGCTGTAATGGACCAAAGCAGAGGTCAAAACAGTCAACATGGACTTGAGCGACCGCCGTATCCAGGATGCAGTGCTGGAAACTCAGAATGCTGAAGCGAGTCTATAACACTGTTCCACCCTCCGGGGTTTATAACCCATCCAGGAAATAACACTGAAATACCTGAAAAGGGGTCCGCAACAGTTTCACATTAAAATTAACGAAAGGAATGGAAAACACAAGTGAGTATACTGCAAAAAGACTTTTGAAATTCAGAAGGTTTGAAGAGGCCAAGAAGACTAAGCTCCAGGAGTGGCTTTGCCTGGGGGTATTAGACGTCACCAAGGATCTGAGCAAAAACCTAGGTGAGGGACAGAGTGATCTGGGGACCCTTTGTAAACTGGTTCACACAGAGGTAACTCCTACACGGAAGGATGAAAGGAAATAAGATTGTGAAGCTGAGCGAGGGCAGATCTGGAAAACCCTGTGAGCTAATCCGAGGAGCTTGGTGTTTATTCTGCCTGCACCGGCAGCGGCTGAGGGCCAAGGGCAGAGGGAGCCGCAACGGAGTCTAGTTCAAGGGCCCAGGGCGAGTCTGAATTTCTGTTCCACCACTTGTCCTTGGTCAAGAGTCTTGGCCAGGTTCCCAGCCGTCTCCCAGTCAGCCCCCCTCACAGGTAAAATAGGGAAAACAATCGTGTTCACTGAGTTAGAAGGTTGTTGTCGGATGGATAACAGATGTATCGTGCTTGGCGCTGCACCCCGCGCTCCAGAGCTATTTGCAGGGAGACAGGTAAGAGCGCATTGGAGGGAAGTCTGAGAGCGATGCGGAGATGGGAGGAGAGTGAGACTGGAAAGGGGGTGGCCCGCTGGAAGGTTCCCACTATACCCCAGAGCAAGGTAACAGCGGCACCGGCACATAAGAGGCATCGGGTACTGACTGGATAACCGAGCTTACTTATAACAAGGTGCAGATCCCGTGCCTGGGAAATCAGAAGAAATGGTAGTGCCTGGAATAAAAACCAGAGGGTCCTAGAGACAGGACCACTGTGGTGAACACAAGAGGGAATTGTGTGAATAGATGCTCTCAGGAGACTGGGACTCTGCATACGTCAGGTCAAGCCAGTGCCCTGGATCTGGAGAAGGAACCCCAAACAAGAGAAGTGCTGAGGGACAAAGACGGTGGCTTTGGGGACATGCTCCCATTGATGGGGTGAGAGAAGGCACAGAAGTCAGTAAAGGAAACAGAGAGGGAACGTCGAGGAGGCAGGACAATTAGACCCCAGGAGAGGAGAGTGTGGCCCAGAGTCAGATGATTCCGGGAGAGCGAAGAGAGCGAGCAGTGCCACTTAGGAGGCCTGGTGACTTCAGATGAGGGCAATTTCCATGAAGCACGAGCAGGCAGCTGTGACGGAGTGAGTCTCGGCAAAAGTGGCACTAGGAGCCTGGCACTGAGCAGAGAGGGAAAAAAACCATGGGGCTGAGAAGTGGGGAGTCCCACGTGGAAACGCTCCCTCTCAGTGGGACCCCAGGCACCCCAACAGCCACAGAAGATAAAGTGAGCGAGGAGAAGCAACACTTCTGTCGCCAGAGCTCAGTTCCTTTGGTGCTGCTCCAGCTTCCTTCCTGCTGTTCTGGGACAGCGGCTGCCACTCATTTTAGCTTCTTGTCGGGAAACCTCTAGGACAAGGATGGGTGTCAGCAGGCTCTTGATGCTTTTGCCTTCTATTGGGTTTGGCAGAAACACAAAGAGGTCTGTGGAAGGGGTGCAGGAAAAGAAGGGGTGCTACGCAAGGGAATCCGCATGTCCTCCGGTTAAGTAGGCGCCTGCACAGCGCTGATGTCTCCAGTCACCACCAGCCCCGACTGCACAGGAGAATCACAGTAAGGCCCACAAAGCTACCAACACCAGGACCTGCCTTCAGACACACCGAGGAGTAGCAGAGAGAGCCCGCCTCAGTGGTTTTGTTGGGTATTTTTTAAACTTTCCAGGTGATTCTCCCAGTGCAACCAAGTTAACCACTCACTTCCCTCTAATGAGACATGCACCACAGACTTTTTTTTTCTCTTCCTTTTGAGGGCTGCATTGGAGACATATGGAAGCTCCCAGGCTAGGGGCTGAATCTGGGCTACAGCTGCCAGCCTATACCACAGCCACAGCAACGCTGGATCCAAGCCACATCTGTGACCTACACCGCAGCTCCCGGCAACGCCCAATCCCTTCACCCACTGAGCAGGGCCAGAGATCACCGTATGCTCATGGATACTAGTTGGGTTCTTAACCCACTGAGCCGCAACGGGAACGTCCACAGACTTTTTAAAATTATTGATTTGGAAAGCACCGGTTAGCTTCTCCAGCTTAGTGAACAAAAATAGGCTAAGCTTGTGAACCAAGCCCATTTGATTAGGATCAGCAGGCTGCAAGAGACAAGAAAGATACCGAGCCCACAGCCAGACTCAGACAAAAAGCACACAGTGATCCTCGCAGGTGGGGAGGAAGGGGGAAAGGCTGGTTAGGTGCGCGTCCTGGCTCTAGCTTCCCTAATCAGTCAGAGACCATGAGCCCCCGGGCCAGCAGTCCCTAGCCTGGAGGAGAACTCACAGCTGCTAGGCAGCAGTTCTCAGGGTGTGTGGCCCATTCCAGCAGTGTCAGCACCTCCTGAAATGCAAATTCTCAGGCCCCACCCAGGATCTCCTGAATCAGAAACTCTAGGGAGGGGACTGCCCAGCATATGTGTCTCAACAAGGCTTCCAGAAGCATGTACAGTCTGAGAACCAGTCCTCCAGGGAACATGAAACACACACACACACACACACACACACACACACGGAGATTTCTAAGCTCACCACAACCCACTAAAATAGAATCTTTGGAGGCAGAGCCCAGGAACCTGTATTTTTAAAGCTCCTTAAATGCTGCTGATGCACGTTCTGGCTTGGGTACCACTAACCAGGTATTGCTTTCTACCTGATGTAACAGCACCCCTGGAAATAAACAGACTATTTCCAGAGACCCGCTGGACAATAACCGTCCTAGGAATGTATTCGACCGCACACATAGCTGGTGTCTTGAGCAGCTTTCCTAACCTCTCTGAATCTCACTTTCTTCATCTGGAAAATGGGTATGCTCTTATCTCGGAGGACTAGACTGTTGTGTCAATGAAGTGAGGGCATCCAGCTTGGGGTTTTGCCATGTTTGGGGCACCCGATAAATGGTTTTAGTTGAAAGAAAAGCAAAAGGAATGAAGAGAAGAGACAGAAGGGACATAGACGAAACAGAGAGCTTTGCCGCGCTTGTGGAGACTTAGCTCTGGCTACAGTCAAGCAGAATTACTAAGAAGATGATTCTAAGAAGATGATTAACCCCACAGAACCCAGAAACAACCCACAGCGCGTCATTCTCTAACGGCCCCCCGAAGGATCCTACCTGTCTTAACTGCACAGCCTGAAGCCTGTAAATGTCTGCTTTTGGTTTTGCTCCTGTCAAAAATCATGCTAAAATCATTACGTTAACTGATGTTAAAACAGCAAGCTCTTGTCAACTCTTGGCCAGAGGCTTCTGCTTAGAGGAAACCAAAGACACCAGAACATCCATTTGCCTCACCCTGTCATGTGTGGAAAATTTTAATTTGCCTCGTTAATCGGGCGGGACATGGGAGACAGGCAGGCGGAAGGATGTGACGCTGGAGAGCACTGGTCCGGAGGCAGCTTCCGCCTTTCAAATCCTGTATCCAAGGCTGGTACTTGGGTGACCAGCCCTAGACCAGAAGCAGTTTAATCCTCCCCTTCACCTTGAGTTTGCCACGCCTGTCCCTGTGGCTTCTTTCAGGCTCCGGGGTAAAGCAAAGAGCCCCCTCCTCCCTTTCAAGCCCTCCAGATCTGCCCCTCCCGTCTCTGCAGTCCACTCTGTCCTTGCCTCAGAAGATACCCCCATCTCTGTGGCCCCTTGGGAACCCTAAACACACACCTTTCTTCACGCTGCTCCCCAGCCTTCATTGGGGCCTCCTTTCCCTTCTGTCTGAGTCATTCTCAAACTTGAAGCCAAGGGCTGCAGAGGCGCCCCTGTCAATCTCAGCGCTGGGGGCTCCGTTCCTTCTCCGACCAATCTACATCCTCTGCCTCCAGTCTCTACCCTGTTCAGAAATGACTTCTGTTCATACTTTCCACCCCTTCTAGTTTCTGAGCACTTGACAGGCACGAGTAGGGTAACCGTGTAATTTGTCGTTAAAACTGGATCACCTCTGAGAGGGGAAGGGGGTCCTATTAATAATTACATCAGGATAACAGGCGTAAACAAGGATTGTCCCAGAGGAAGCAGGATGTGTGGTGACCTTAAAATTAGTCCCATCTTATGTATCTTTATATACTTCTCAGCACCTGGGCCTTATTAACGGGAGTCTCTAAAGTGAAATGCTGGGAACCAGCTCTTGGAGGTTTAGGGAGATTGATCTGGCCGCGCTGCATAGAGGAGACAAGAGCTAGAATAATAACAGCTCACAGTTATGAATAGAAATGAGTAAGTGACATGCTGCTTTTATTTCCTTCTCTATAGAAATGCAAATGCAGCCCAAGGGCTGATGTAAGGTTGAAACAAGCCTTGCATGAGAAATGTGGTTTGCATAGTTTAATACAATTTAATATCTACTCATGGCCAGCTAAGCATCTGTCTCTAATTCCACAGCCATGGTCCTTTCAAAGTCACTGCCTTTGGATGTAAGTTTCTCAGAGAGAATGAGTCTGTGTCCAATGCCGGGAAAGCAGCAGCATTTGGCCACCAAGCTCCCCTCGATCCCCACCAAGCAGCCTTTCCTGTTTTGTTTTTGGCTCCGGGGAAGGACAATGGACAAGTCAATCAGTGCAGACAACCCTGCACAGCGAGGAGAGACACCTGACAGCCATACCCTTCATGAAGTCCAAGGGGACAAAGGCGCGGGGCAATTGAGGCTGTCTGCAGAAGGCAATTCTCATCAACCCTTGGGGTTGCCTCATTGTTTTTGCTCTGTTTTCCAGAAAGTCTTTAGAGGGGGAGAGAGCAGCGTGTGGAGGAAGGCAGGGCCTTGCCTATTAGCAGATATTTCAATGCAATCATCACGCTCCCCCGACTCAATGTCAGGGATCAGCCCCTGCAAAGGAAAAGCCATCAGACGAGGCACAATCAGGGGCTCCGGGCTTTTCTGTCCTGCTCGACCTGCCTTCTCCTGCTGAAAAGGCTGCTTTTCCACCAGGCAGCCTCCATGTATGGAAAAAAATCTCACCTCTGGTTTGCTCTCATTTGTACCTACCCGTTGCGAACTAGAATTGCACGGAGCAGAGGCCAAGACAGATTTCCTAGTACAATGAATATCTGCCAGCTCCACATATAAGGACTCAGCTCTCTGGTGACTAGTTAATGAAGGAATCTTGAGACACAGGGTTATTCATTCCTTACCTTTCACCGAGCAGCTTAAAGGCTTTCGTTTGAACTATAATTGATCACCTGAAATGCCTTGCCTTCACTGGTATCACCATTTTAGGAGTCTAAGGGTCTCGGCTCTGTGGTCCATTCTGGGGATACAGACTTGCCATCCAAGGAACAAAGCAAATGTTACAGAGGTTAAGTGAATTGCCCAAGGCCACCTGAAACCCAACTTGGAAGCCTGAGAACCCAATACCCCTGGGGACTTTGCCAGCCCTGCAATTTTCCCAGTGAGGCCCAGCTGTTATTTCCTCCAAGCCTAAATAAGCTCAGAGTCACTTGACCAGCCACTTCAAGGTAGAGGAGTTCACCCCGATCACATGGGTGTATTATACAATTAAGTGGCCCGTCACTTGAAGAGCACTGGAGTAGGGTGTTGGGGAGCACAGGTTGCTCTTCAATGAAACAAGTCACAAGATTGAAATCACTTAACCGTGGGTAGAACTGGATGGTGTAACCCCAGCTCCCATTGACCCCTTGATACACAGAGGTCAGCCCATCCATTCTCCTCTGTGTTTTTGTACTTGCTTTGTCCTCATTCCAGAATTTTCGCCTCCTCCTTCTTCCCCCTGGATAATTCTTATGTGGCTTTTAAGACTCAGCTTAGGGAATTTCCCTTTAAGCCTCAATTTCCTCATCTGTAAAATGGGGGTAAGAGTCGCTTCTACCTCAAATTTTGTGACCTTCTTTTCTCCGAGTGCTTTCTACAGATGCTAATGTTTTTACTAAAACTGTAAGGACAATGATCTTAAAGCCAAGGGTTTTAATTCAAAGTGGAAAATTAAAGCAGACCCACATGGCCTCAACAAAAGAAAACCAAGGTACACCAAAGAGAAATTAGGTCATATATGGATTTATGATCCAAACCATAACCAGTTTGCATCACCTATCATTGCAACAGGGATAAAAGACACCACACCTTCAATAGCCAACATATTTTGAACAGTATTCAATCAGTAAAATTCTAGGAAAGGCCCTTGAAATTAGGTGTAACTCTTTTCCACATTAATTCTTGATTGGGCTTATATGGAGTCCTGTATCTGGGGTGTAACTAGAGTTATATAAAAAGTGATCAACTTTAGCTTATAGAATTAATAGTTTAAAAGAGGCTAGTCTTAGGGAAAGTTAGATGTTAGGACACCTAGTGCCAGCAAGGTAAGTTCTTTCACCTGAGGGCTTAGCTCAAAAACTCCAATCAAATCTACAAGGTTGGCTGACACCACTTCAAGTCTTGTCAGTTAGCAGAAGTTCACAGTCAGCCTAAACACAGGAAAGAAAAAGCTGTGGTTTTTAGCACAGGGAGAGTCAAGAAATAGGAGTGTGGGAAAGGGTGGGTTTTCAGCTGTGACATTATTGCCATGCAAGCAAGACAAAATAAAACCGCTCTCATCGCATCTCAGGTCAGCATGAATACTGATGGACAGCTATATACGACCAGGATGGGATCTAGGAGCTGAAACCTAATTAGGGCATAGACAGGGGGAATTCCAAGGAGTGAGCTGCTGCTTTCTAGCGACCAGAGGGAGGTGGCCCCATCTGAGCTATGAAGACAAGCACACTGTGGTTAAGAGCTTTGGGATCGGCTGCCTGGGTTTACATCCTGCTTCTGCCACTTGGTGGCTATAGACTTAAGGTCTCTAAGCTGAGGTTCCCCCACCTATAAAATGAGAATAACAGTATTTGCCTTTGATGGTGAATACGAACCATCCTTATCAAGGGCTTAGCACAGAGCCTGGCACACGTGGTACGTATTCTCTCATTGTTAACTATCAAGGCTCAGTCAGCAAGGACCAAAGACCAAGGGCCACAGCTACATCAACTCCCATACTGGGACCACATAATATGTGGTCCTGTGATCTCCGCTTATTCCCCAAAGTGACAAGCAAGAAATTCCTCAAAGGAATAAAGGGCCAGGGGGCTTGTCTTCACTGGCAGTCCTGAACTGAAGTGCTAGGGAGATTATGTCCCTCTGTCCTCTCTCTAAAGAAGCACAAGAGATGGAGAAAGAGGAAGATATTTTAAAGAGGAGCCCCTCCTACTAAGGAGGACTCAGTAGTTACCGAAGAACTGTCCCTATGGTTCTTAAGAGGCACCTGTAATGCACAGCATCTTCAAAAACACATAGCATCTTCAAAAACAAACTCAGGGAGAAGACAAACCACAGGTAACCAGGGGCCTCCCTAGAAAGCACGGGGAGCTTCAGGGCTGCCTCTGCAGGCAGATTTGCCCATCTAAATAAGCTGGTCCTACTGCAGGCAATTTTGACCCCAGGACATGTTTGGCAATGTCTGGAGACATTTTTGTTTGTCACAACTGGAGGAGCATCTTACTGGCATCTAGAGTAGAGACCAGAGATGTTGCTAGACTTGTAAAAACGGACAGGATGGTCCCACACCAAAGAATTATCTGACCCAGTAGATTAGCAATAGTGCCGTGGCTGAGAAACTCTGGTCTAGATAAATCAGGCTTGGGTAGAAATCATGCCCATGACATTAGAAGAGAAGCTCCTTGAGAAGTAGCCTGTTTGGGTATGCAGCACGTATGCAGCTCAAGGCTGGCATTGTCCTGATAACAACAGCAAACAATAACAGCAACACTTACAGCGTACTTATTGGATCAGACGACATCCTAAATTCTTTATATATAACTCACATAATCCTCAAAACAAACCATGCGATGGGTGTTCTTATCATCCCCATTTGATAGATGACAAAACTGAGGCACTGGACCTTGCCCGAGGTCTAGAATTAGTAAGCAGCAGAACCACGCATCAACTAGGCAGTCTGGTTTCAGAGTTCAAGTTCACAGAGCAGGCACTTGATAAGTGATTGATGAGTGAATGGAAAGAAAAAGATGAACTAGGCCATAAGTAAAAATATGCATTCAATATATAAGAGTAGCAATACAAGCAGAAAAAAAATTAGGAACAAAAGGCCATAGACTTCTCTAATTCTGCAAACTAACCAAGGAGTGAGCATGCTGTGGAGGATGGAAGCCGGCTGGCAAGTGATGACCCTGCTTGCCAAATTCCTGCATCATTTGGAATCAGATACCATCATCATTGGAGGAGAAGGGGGACCACAAACATACCCACAAGGACAGTGGCCTTGAGACCGTACTGTTCATTTTCTCTTCCAAAGACCAAGATTTGTGGCCTAAGTGATCGGTTATTCTGTCTGTGAAAACCTTGTTTTAACTGTAATCTGGCCTGGAAACATAACATAATGGGGAGCTGAGAAGTTATTTTAAAAACACCTTTTTATGGTTGGGGTTTTGTGTGTATAAGTGTGGGAAGGAATGGAAATTTCAAGAAAAAATTTAAGTACATAGAATACGCATTTTTTCTTATAACCATTTAAAGGACCAAAGTCACTTTGTTAGGGTCAAAACACACACACACACTCACACACAAAATCTATTCTGTATAACTTGGCTTGTCTGTAGTAAGATCACATTTGAGATATGGGAGTTAGAGTAGAGTTTGTTCAGACAATAATAACAAATTTACAATGTATTTATTTTTAAATACTGCTACAAATGGAACTATAAACTTCCAAAGGAAGGAATTTATAAACTTGGGTGATGTGTGTTTCTGTGAAGCAGGAAAACTACTTGGAACAAAAGAAATATTCGCAGTATAGAAAATAAAGTTTTCTGCCCCTGAACTTAGTAGGAATTAAATACCAAAAACAGGTTTTCAAAGAAATCAGCGTAGAGGGTGTCACAAGGAAGGAACACGCAAAACTCAACTGCTGTCATTTTTGCCATTGAAAATGTGGGGTGTGGCCTCAGTGTGCCCAGCTTAGTTACTTCTGGTGTCTGCTTCCTCTGATGGTCCCTTAGCATCTTCAAAGACTTCTACAAACAGAACATGTGACCTCAGTTTTTCTAGGTCTTTCATTTCTTGATTTAGAGCTTTCCTACCAGATAAGAAGTCCTTTCACAACCCAGGGAAGGAGGGATCTGAAGCAGGCAAGGATTAAAAACAGTTTGACATCTGGGGAGATGGGACCAGGGCTCCCCCTCCCTGGCAGGAACCTGATAGATATCCAAGGCTGGGAGGATGGAAAACCAATCCAAATTAAGTCAGCCAAGGCTGGAGAAGGCAAAGAGGTCCCAAAGGGCTGGGCAGGCAGATCCTGTCTGCATTCGGGGAAGTCAGCAAGCATTGGCCAACGTAAAAACTAAATTTCAGGCAGACTGGTTTATTCGATGTTCCACTTTGGTGGCATCTACCCATGGGTAAAAAGCACACTCAGAAAAAAAAAAAAAAATCAGAGGTCTGGTAGGGAATCCTGGCCCCAACCCAGAAATAGGCTAAGAGGTCTGGAATGCCCCATCATGCCCAAACTAAAAGCTGAGGATGTTCTCTTTCTGCTACGTTGTAAAGGGCCTTCCAAACACAGTCCTAAGCTTGCTGTTCCATTTGTGAAGCAAATTTGATTTTTTCGGCCATTGGATTTGAATCCAAGAGATTTGGCACAGCATGAATTAACGAACGTTGACATTCTTCCCAGCCCTTAATAAGGTCTTTTGACTTTAATTTCTTTATTTCTCAGAAGTAGAAACACTCTTAATTTTTCAGAAGCAGTCAGTTATATTTATGCCATTAGAAACAGAAGGCCTGACAAAGACCAGCTGGAAAAGACACAGTGCCTGCTTTACAGTCAGCTTCCAACCCTGCAAGGGTTCTGTGGCTAGACACTCGCTAATGAGAACACGCCTTCTGCTGTTCTTTGAAGAGCATCTTTGTCTCCTGGTAACTCTCAAAGGACAATCCCACACTGCTGCAAAGCCTTTCACTGCCTTTTCAGTGCTGGCATTTAATGCACTGCCTTCTTTTCTTGCTCCTTTTCTTTACTGAGGTATAAGATACATGAAGTGCAAGAAAGTATGCTCATGGTAGAAGCACGACTCCTTACATTTTTAAGACGTAAATAACCAGCACCAAGGCCAAGATTGAGACTATTTCCAACATTCCAGAATGTTTCCTCATGCCCCTTATCAGTCAGTCCCACCCTCTGCCCCCATAAGTATCCATTATTCTGATTTTATTTTCACCATGTATTAGCTCTGCCTGTTCTTGAGCCAAATATAAATGGACTCATACTGTAGGTACTTTTGCATCTGGCTTCTTATAGTCAGTAAGAAAAATGTATTCAGTGAATTCAGTGAACGAATTCATGTGAAATTTATTCAGTTGTTGCTTACACGAGTAGCTTATTTTTAACAATTTTACTGAGGTGTAACTGACACACAATCAATTATACATATTTGAAGTGTACAACTTGATAAGTTTGCTCATGTGTATTCACCCATGAAGCCATCACCATCATCAGGATAACGCACATATCCATCACCCCAAAGGTTTGTCTGTACCCCTTAGTCAGCCTCCGTTCCTCCCCTTCTCCATTCCCCACAAACACCAATATGCTTTCTGTCATTACAGATTAGACTATCTTTCCTAGACGTTTATATACATGGATTAAAACACTATGTCCATTTTTTGTATAGATTCTTCCACTCATCATAATTATTTTGAGATTCATCCATACTGTAGCATGTATCAATAGTTCTTTTTAATGCTGAGTAGAATTTCTCTGTATGGAGAAGCCCCGGGTTGTTTATCCATTTACCTGCTGATGAATATTTGGGTTGTTTCCAGTTTATGGCAAATAAAGCTACTATCAATAGTCACGTTCAAGTCTATGTATGGATCTATAGTCATGTACAAGTCTATGTATGGATTTTTCTCTTGAGTAAATTCTGGATCATTAGATAGGTATATGTGTAATCTTTTTAAACTGCCGAACTGTTTTCCAGAGTAGTTTACCATTTGTATAGTCCCACCAACAGCCTATGAGGGAAGCGGTTCCTCCATGTCACCATCAGCACTTGGTAGGATCAGTCTTTTAAATTTTAGCTACTCTAGCAGGTGTGCAGTCATCCCTCACTGTGGTTTTAATTTGTATTTCCCTAGTGACTAATGACGCCGAGCATCTTCTCCTGAGCTTATTGGCCAACCAGGTATCCTCTTTGGTGAAGCACCATTTCAAATCTTTTGCTTAGTCTTGTATCAGGTTGTTTTTCCTTATGACTGGGTTTTGAGTGTTCCTTATAGATTCTGGATACAAGTCCTTTATCAATATATGCTTCGTAAATATTTTCTCTCAGGTTCTGGCTTGTCTGCTCATTCTCTTTAGAGTGTCCTAAAGAGATGTTCTTATAAAATTCAATTGGTCAACTCTTTGATGGCTCAGGAGTCTGATGTATCTAAAAAATAAAATCTTAGGCTAGTCCAGTCACAAAGATTTTCTCCTTTATTTTCTTCTAGAAAGTTTAATGGTTTAGGTTTTACATTTCGATTTATGATCAGTTTTGGGTTAATTTCTGCATATTGTGCAAGGTACGAAGTTCACTCTTTTACATGTAGATATCCAACTGTCCCAAGATTATTTGTTGAAAGATTATCCTTTTCCCACTGAATAACCTTTTGCACTTTTGTCAAAAATCATTTGCCCATATTTTAGTGATTTTATTTCTATACTCTATTCTGTTGCACAATCTGTTTATTTACCCTGATGCCAATAACATATCTTCATTAGGAAGCTTTATAATAATGCCAATATTAGGTAGGGTAACTCCTGGAATTTTGTTCTCTTTTTTTGAAATCTGTTTTAGTTATTCACTAAGACTTTTTAATCAGTTTGTTATTTTTTGCAAAAAGTCTGCTAGGAATTTTACTGGAATTGTGTTAAATCTATAGATCAGTTTAGAGAGAATGTTCATTTTAATGACGATGAGTTTCTTACAAACACGGCATATTTCTCCATCTATTCATCTTCTTTAATTTCTCTCAACAATGTTTAAGTGTACAGGTCTTCTACATCTTTTGTTAAATCTACCCCGAGGTATTTTATATTTTTCATGCTATTGTAAATGATATCCCTTTTTAATTTAATTGCTCTATTATTCACTGGTAAATTAATAGAAATTTGATTCTTTGTGTATTGACCTTATATCCAATAACTTAGCTAAATGCACTTATTCTAATAGTCTTTTGTTAAGATTTCATCAAATTTCCTCCAGACAATTTTGCTGTTTGAAAATGAATACAATTAAACTTCCTCTTTTCCAAGCTGGATACATTTTATTTCTTTTCACTGCCTGATTATATTGAGCAGAACTTTCAGTACAAGGTAGAAGAGAAAAGGTGAGAGCAAATATCCTCGTCTTTTTTCTTGGTCTTATAGGGAAAGCATTCAGTCTTTCACCATTAAGTATGGTTATCTATAGGTTTTTAGTTGATGTTCTTTATCAGGTTAAAGTAAGTTTCTTTTTATTCTTACTTTGTGAGAATTTTTATTAGGAATGGATGTCAGGTTTCGTTAAAACTTTTCTGCCTTTAAAGAAGTAGCTTTTCTTTCTTTTTTTGTTAATATGATGAAATATAGCAACTCATTTTTAAATATTGAACCAAACTTGTATCCCTGGAATAAAGCCCACTTCTTCATGATGTTGGATATTGGATTTAATTTGCCAAAATTGTATTTAGAACTTTTATATCCATGGTCATGACGAATATTCTCCTAGAGTTTTCTTATCTTATAATATCTTTATTTGGCTTTAGTATGCAATGCTGGCATCGTAAGCAGAGTTGGGAAGTTTTCTTCCTCTTCAATTTTCTAGAAGAGCTTGTGTAAAATTAGTATTATTTCTTCCTTAAATGCTTGTAAGAATTCATCGGTGAAGTGAACAGGACCTGGAGTCTTTCTTTTGCAGGAAAGTTTTTAAACTAAAAATTCCATTTCTTTAATAAATTTAGAAATATTTATTTTTTTGAGTGAGATTCGGTAGTCTGTATCTTTTAAATGGTTTGTCTTTTTCATCAAAGTCATTGTATTTATAAGAATAAAGTAGTCATAATATTTGCTTATTCTGTTAATATCTACAGAATCTGTGATGGTGTTACCACTCTGTCTCATAATAATGACAATTCATATTTTCATATTTTTTTCTCTGACGACTCTGGGCTCAAGATTTATCCATTCTATTGAACTTTTCAAAGAAACAATTTTTGAATTAAACGGTTCTCTTTTTGGTTTTTCTGTTTCTATTTTACAGATTTCTTCTTTGATCTTTATTATTTCCTTTCTTCTTACTCTGAATTTAATCACTCTTCTTTTTCTAGTTGCTTATGGAGGAAACTGAGGTCACGGATTTGAGAACTTTTTGTCTTTTTAGGTATTTAGTTATATAAATTTCCCCCTGCGTGACTGTTTCAGCAGCATCCCACAATTTCTGACATCTTGTGCTTTCAGTTTCATTCAAGTCAAGGTATTTTCTAATTTCTCTTTCACCTCCTCTTAGACTCATAGATTATTTAGAAGTGTTTTATTTCATTTCCAAATATTTGGAAATTCTCCAGATATCTTTGTCATTGATTGCTAAATTAACTCTGTTGTGATCAAAGAACCAACGGGTTGATGATTTTAAGCCTATCTGTTGAGATTTGTTTTATGGCCTCAAATATTATCTACCTTCATGAGTGTTCTTCATGCACTTGATAAGAATGCATATCTGATTTTGTTTGGGGGAACGTTCTACAAATGTTCTTTAGGTCAAGTTGCTTAATAGTCACTGATTGTTCCGTCTGTGTGCTCTGTCAATATTAGGAAAGGGGTACTGAAATCTTGGAGAGTAATTGTGGATGTGTCTGCCTCCACTTGCAGTTATATCAGATTTTCCTTCAGTCATTTGAAGCTCTCCGATTAGGTACATAGATGTTTAGGTTGTATGTCCTCCGAAGAACTGACTCCTTTATCATTATAAAATGACTCTTTATCCTTGGTAATACTCTTCACTCTGAAATCTACTTTATCTGATATTATGGAGTCCCTCCAGCTTTCTTCTGACTGGTGGTAACATGGGATATCTTCCTCTATCACTCTACTTTTAACCTAACTGGTGTCTTTATGTTGGTGTTTCTTGTAGATAGCACACAGTTGAGAATGCTGCTTTTTTATCCAACTTGTCAAACTCTGCCTTTAGATAAGGTGTTTTTGTGATTATTAGTATAATTATATAAGGGCTCCCATCTTGTTATTTGCTTTCTAGTTACCCCATTTATTCTTTGATATATTTTCCCTCTATTTCTGTCTTCTTTTGAAATATCTGAGGATTTTTCAGATTCAATTTTATTTCCTTTTTGGGCTTGTGAACTAAAATTCTTTGTTTTATTACTTTAATGGTTATTTCAGGGATTATAGCATACACCTTTAACATATCACAATATGCTTTCAAGTAATATGATACTGTTTTACATTTAAGAAACTTATAATACTATACTTCCATTTGTCTTCCTCTGGCATTTACACTTTTGTTGCCATGCATTTTACCTATACGTATATTATAAACTCCATACCCTCGTTATATTATTTTTATTTAAAGAATCAATCTTTAAAAGAGATTTAAGGAGGTTGAATTAAGATGGCGGAATAGAAGGACTGCAGCTCAACTTCTCTCCCAAAGAACAAAACTACACCAAATGTCGAGCAACCTTCAATCAAGTGGATTAAACTTCCAAAAAAGATATTCTACTCCAGAAGACAAAGAGGAGACCACATCAAGAGGTAGGAGGGGCAATTATGCAATAGAAGTAACCCCATACCTCCCGGTGGAAAGCACCACACAACTGGAAAGTAACTATATCACAGAGACTCACCTACAGGACTGAGAGTTCTGAGCCCCACGTCAAATCCCCATGCATAGGGATCTGGCACAGTGAGAAAGAGCCCACAGAGCATCTGGCATTGAAGGCCAGCAGGGCTTGTGTGCAGGAGCTCCACAGAACTGAGGGAAAGAGGAGACGCCATTCTTGAAAGGCACACACAGAATTTCACGTGCACTGAGTCCGAGGGCAAAGCAAAGTCTCAATAGGAATCTGAATGGAACCTTACTGCAATTCTTGGAGGCTCTCCTGGGAAAACAGGGGTGACTGTGGCTTGTTGTGGGGGAAGGGCATTGGAGGTGAAGCTCTCGGGAACATTCATCAGCCTGCATTTCTCTGGAGGTGGCCATTTCTGGGAAAAGCTGGTCCCTCCCATCAGCGCTGAGAAGCCCCAGGCCAAACAATAATCCAGGTGGGACCACAGCTCCACCCATCAGTAAACAGGCTGCCTAAAGACCCCTCAGGCACACAGCCAACTCTAATCTCACCCAGAGACAAAGCCTCACCCTTCAGAGGGATAGAAATCAACCCCACCTACCAGTGGGCAGGCATAAGTCCCTCCCATCGGGAAGCCTACAGCAAGCCTCCCCCATACCAACTTTAGCCACGGGGGAGGCAAAGGCCAGAACTAAGAGAGGCTACAACTCTACTGTCTGCAAAAAGGTCACCACACCAAAAACCTATAAAAATGAAAGGACAGAAAACTATAACTCAGATAAGGGAGAAAGAGAAAAGCCCAGAAAAACAGCTCAGTGATGGGGAGATTATCAGCCTCCCAGAAAGAGACTTTAGACTGTTGATGCTGAAGATGATGCAAGACACTGGAAATAAACTGGAGGCAAAGATTGATAATTTACAGGAAACACTGAGCAAAGAAATACAAGATGTAAAAATTAAACAAGAAGAGATGCAAAATACAATAACTGAAATAAAAAATTCATTAGAAGCAGCCAACAGTAGAATACAGGAGGCAGAAGAACGAATCAGCGAGGTGGAAGACAGATTAGTTGAAATCACTAATGCGGAAGAGAAAGAGATAAAAGATTGAAATGAAGTGAGGAGAGTCTTAGAGAACTCTGGGATAACGTTAAATGCACCGACATCCATATTATAGGGGTGCCAGAGGGAGAAGAGAGAGAGAAGGGGACAGAAAAAATATTCAAAGAGATAATAGCCGAAAACTTCCCTAATATGGGAAAGGAACCACTCACTCAAATTCAGGAAGTGCAATGAATACCATAAAAAATAAACCCAAGAAGGAACACCCTGAGACACATATTAATCAAAATGACCAAAATTAAAGACAAAGAGAAAATATTGAAAACAGCTAGGGAAAAGAAACAAATGACATACAACAGAACCCCGATGAGGTTATCAGCAGATTTTTCAGCTGAAACTCTGCAGGCCAGAAGGGAGTGGCATGATATACTGAATGTGATGAAAGGAAAAAAATTCCAACCAAGATTACTTTACCCAGAAAGACTCTCATTCAGATTTGAAAGAGCGATCAAGACCTTTACCGATAAGCAAAAGCTAAGAGATTTTTGCAACACTAAACCAGCTTTACAACAAATACTAAAGGAACTTCTCTAGGCAGAAAAGAAAAGGCCACAACCAGAAACAAAAACAGCACAAATGACAAGGCTCACCAGTAAAGTCATATACACAGTAAAGATACGAAATCATCCATGCACAATAATGCTACTAAAATCAGAAATCGTGAGAAGAGAGCACAAATGCAGGATACTGGAGACACACTTGCAATTAAGAAACCAACAACTTAAAACAATCGAATTTACATATAGACTCCTATATCAAAACTTCAGGGTAACTGCAAACCAGAACTCTACAAATGATACACAAACAAATAGATAAATCAACTCAAATACAACGTTAAAAATAGTCATCAAATCACAAGAGGAGACAAGAGAATAAGGGAAGAAAAAAGAGCAACAAAAACCCCAAACAGTTAATATAATGGCAAGAACATACATATCAATAATTACCTTAAATGTTAATGAACTGAATGCCCCAACCAAAAGACATAGACTAGCTGAATGGATACAAAAACAAGACCCATATGTATGCTGTCTTCAAGAGACCCACTTCACTTCTAGGGACACATACAAATTGAAAGTAAGAGGATAGAAGAAAATATTCCATGCAAACGGGCATCAAAAGAAAGCCAGAGTAGCAATACTCATATCAGACAAAACAGACTTTAAAATGATGAACATTTTAAGAGACAAGGAAGGGCACTACATAATGATCAAAGGATCAATCCAAGAAGAAGATATAACATTTTTAAATATCTATGCACCCAACATGGGATCATCACAATATATAAGGCAACTGCTAACAACTTTAGAAGGAGAAATCAACAATAACAACATCATAGTGGGGGACTTTAACACCCCACTTACAGCAATGGACAGGTCATCCAGACAGAGAATCAATAGGAAACACGGGCCCTGAATGAAGCATTAGATCAAATGGACTTAATAGATATTTATAGGACATTCCATCCAAAAGCAACAGAATACACATTCTTCTCAAGTGCGCATGGAACATTCTCTCAGATTGATCACATCCTGGGCTACAAATCAAGCCTCAGTAACTTTAAGAAAATTGAAATCATATCAAGCATCTTCTCTGACCACAATGCTATACGAATGAAAATCAACAACAAGAAAAAAAAAGCAAAAAATACAAACACGTGGAGACTAAACAACATGCTACTAAGCAACCAATGGATCACTGAAGATATCAAAGGGGAAATTAAAAACTACCTAGAAGCAAATAACAACAAAGACACGACACTCCAAAACCTCATGGATGCAGCAAAAGAAGTTCTAATAGGAAAGTTTATAACAATACAAGTCTACCTCAGGAAACAAGAAAAAGCTCAAATAAACAACCTCACTTTACATCTAAAGCAGCTAGAGAGGGAAGAACTGACAAGGTCTAAAGTTAGTAGAAGAAAAAAAATCATAAAGATCAGAGCAGAAATCAATGAAATAGAAACAAAGAGATCAATGAAACTAAAAGCTGGTTCTTTGAAAAGATCAACAAAGTTGATAAACCCTTAGCCAGACTTATCAATGAAAAAAGAGAGAGGACACAAATCAATAAAATTAGAAATGAAAAATGAGAAGTAACAACAGACATCACAGAAATACAAAGGATCATAAGAGACTACTATATGCAACTATATGGCAATAAAATAGAAAACCTAGAAGAAATGGACAAATTCTTAGAAAAGTACAATCTCCCAAGACTAAACCACGATGAAATAGAAAATATGAATAGACCAATCACAAGTACTGAAATTGAAACTGTGATTAAAAAACTTCCAACAAACAAAAGTCCAGGACCAGATGGCTTCACAGGTGAATTCTATCAAACATTTAGAGAAGAGCTACGACCTATCCTTCTGAAACTCTTCCAGAAAATTGTAGAGGAAGGGACACTCCCAAACAGGCAACCATAGCCCTGGTACCAAAATAAAACAAAGATACCACAAAAAAAAAAAAGAAAATTACAGGCCAGTCTCACTGATGAACATAGATGCAAAAATCCTCAACAAAATACTAGCAAACCACATACAACAATACATTAAAAGGATTGTACATCGCAATCAAGTGGGATTTCTCTCAGGGATGCAAGGATTCTTCAATATCCGCAAATCAATCAGTGTGATACACCACGTTAACAAACTGAAGAATAAAAACCATATGATCCTCTCCATAGATGCAGAAAAAGCCTTTGACAAAATCCAACACCCATTTCTGATAAAAAACCCTTCAGAAAGTGGTCATAGGGGGAACCTACCTCAACATAATAAAGGCCATCTATGACAAACCCAGAGCTCACATCATTCTCAAGGGTGAAAAGCTGAAAGAATTCCCGCTAAGATCAGGAACAAGACAGGGATGTCCACTCTCGCCACTACTATTCAACATAGTTTTGGAAGTCCTAGCCATAGCAATCAGAGAAGTAAAAGAAATAAAAGGAATCCAAATTGGAAAGGAAGAAGTAAAACTATCACTTTTTGCAGGTGACACAATTCTATACCTAGAGAATCCTAAAGACTCTACCAGAAAATTGTTAGAGCTCATCAATGAATTTGGCAAAGTCACAGGATACAAAATTAATACACACAAATCAACTTCATTTCTATATACTAACAATGAAAGATCAGAAAGAGAAATTAGGGAAGCAATCCCGTTTACCATCACATCAAAAAGAATCAAATACTTAGGAATAAACTACCTAAAGGGACGAAAGACCTGTTCTCTGAAAACTATAAAACACTGATGAAAGAAATCAAGGATGACATGAACAGATGAAAAGACATACCATGCTCTTGGATTGGAAGAGTCAATATTATCAAAATGACTATACTACCCAAGGCAATCAACAGGTTCAATGCAATCCCTATCAAATTACCAAGGACATTTTTCACAGAACTAGAACAAAATATTTTAAAGTTTTTTTGGAAGCACAAAAAACCCAGAATAGCCAAAGACATCCTGAAAAAGAAAAATGGAGCTGGAGGAATCAGGCTCCCTGACTTCAGACTATACTACAAAGCTACAGTCATCAAACTACATCCAACAATACATTAAAATACATCATCAAACCATATGGTACTGGCACAAAGACAAATATAGATCAGAGGAACAGGATAGAAACCCCAGAATTAAATCCACGCATCTATAGTCAACTAATCTATGACAAAGGAGGCAAGAATATACATTGGACAAAAGACAGCCTCTTCAATAAGTGGTGCTGGGAAAACTGGACAGCCACATGTAAAAAAATGAAAGTAGAGCACTTCCTAACACCATACACAAGAATAAACTCAAAATGGATTAAAGATATAGATATAAGACCAGATACTATAAAACACTTAGAGGGAATCATAGGCCAAACACTCTCTGACATAAATGATAGCAACATCTTCTCAGATCCACCTGTCAGAGTAATGACACATAAAAAGAAAAATAAACATATGGGACTTATTAAACTTCAAAGTTTCTGTACAGCAAAGGAAACCCTAAACGAAACGAAACGACAACCCACAGAATGGGAGAAAATATTTGCAAATGATTCAACTGACAAGGGATTAACCTCCAAAATTTATAAACACCTCCTATAGCTCAATAGCAAAAAAACAAACAATGCCATCAAAAAATGGGCAGAAGATCTAAACAGACAATTCTCCAAACAAGACATACAGATGGCAAATAAACACATGAAAAGATGTTCAACATCGCTCCTCATTAGAGAAATGCAAATCAAAACCACTATGAGGTACCACCTTACACCGGCCAGAATGTCCATCATCAAAAAGTCTACAAACAATAAGTGCTGGAGAGGGTGTGGAGAAAAAGGATCCCTATTACACTGTTGGTGGGAATGCAAATTGGTGCAATCACTGTGGAAAACAGTATGGAGATTCCTCAGAAAACTCAAAATAGAATTACCATTTGATTCAGCAATCCCACTCCTGGGCATCTATCCAGAGAAAACCATGACTCGAAAAGACACATGTACTCCAGTGTTCATTGCAGCACTCTATGCAATAGCCAGGACATGGAAACAACCTAAATGCCGATCGACAGAGGAGTGCATAGGGAAGAACTGGTACATACACACAATGGAATATTACTCAGCCATTAAAAGGAACGAAATAACAACATTTATAGCAACATGGATGGATCTAGAAATTAACATGCGAAGTGAAACCAGTCAGACAATGAGACAGCAACATCCAATGCTACCACTTACATGTGGAAACTAAAAAGACACAATGAACTTCTTTGCAGAACAGACAATGACTCACAGACTTTGGAAGGCCTATGGTTTCCAAATAAGACAATCTGGAGGTGGGGGGATGCACTGAGGCTTTGGGACAGAAATGCTATCAAATTGAGTTGTGATGATTTTTTTTACACCTATAATTGTAATAAAATTCACTAAGCAATGGGAGAAAAAAATAAAAACAAGAGAGATTTAAACAAACTTTTTAAATCAAATATATTTATCCAAGTAGTTATCATTTCCAGTGCATTTCATTTTTATGAGATTTATATTTCTATCTGCTATCCTATTCCTTCTGTGTAAAGAATTTCCTTTAACAGTTCCTATGGTATAGGTGTGGTACAGTAATTTCATGTCTGAACATGACCTTACTTTCATTTTTGAAAGTTTTTTTTCTGGGTATAGATTTCTAGGTTGACAGATTTATTCTTTCAGTACTTTAAAGATATTGCTTCACCTGTATGAGTGAGAGCAGACAAGGAATCTGTTGTCATCCTTATTTTTGTTTCTGTGGATATAATGTGTCTCTCCCCCCGCCCCAGGAGGGTATTCTTAGGTCTTTAGTTTTAATAAAATTCGCAACATTTCCTAATATTTTTTGTCATCCCCACACATACCTCTTTTCCTTTTGGAACTTCAATTGCACATATATAAACTCACTTATATATGTGAGCCCACTGACGCTCTGTTCATCTATTTTTTTTTTCCTGTATTTCATTTTGGAGAGTTTCTGTTGTTATAACTTCAAGTTCACTTATCTTTTCTTCTGCATTGTTTACTCTTTAATTAATCCCACCCCATGTATTTTTCATTTTCATGTAGAGAAGTTTAACATGGGCGTTTTTTCTATCCTCCAAACCTCTACTTAACTATTTGAATATATGGAATATAGCTTTAATAACTTTTAATATCCTTGTTTCCAAATTCTAAAATCTGTGTCAAGTCTGAGTTGGTTTTAACTGATGAACTGTTCTCCTTATTATAGAGAATAATGCTAATATATTTCTGCTTCTGTGCATACCTGGTAATCATTGACAGACATCTTGTAGGGTGCTGGATATTTGTATATTCTATATTCTTGAGACTTGTGCTAGGATAGCTAAGTTAGTTTGAAACAGTCTGACTCTTTCACTATTGCTTTTACGATTTGTTTGTCAGGTCCAGTGCAATGCAGTACCAAGGCAAGAGCTTCCTGAGTATTCTCTACAAGGCATCCTGGATTATGAATTTTTAAAGTCTGGCTGCTGGGAAGAGTCACGGTTCCTGCTCCTGCGTGAGTACTGGACACTGTTCCCTTTAATCCTTTTAGACAGTTCTTTTATGGCCTCAGGCTATTTCCTCACACACATGAGTTGATCAGTGCTGTGCTATATCCTTGAGGAGAAAGCTGTGCAGATCTCTTATAGGCTTCCTCTTGTAGCTCTCTCTTCTCAGGAACTCCGCCCTGTAGATTCTTGCCACCCCAGTCTCAATGGACTGTCAAGTCCATCTCCTTAACTCAAGGAGTCCAAAAATGTTCTGCCTGGATTCTCATTTCTGGCTCCCACTATGAGGATAGGAAATTTCCTCAAGGGGGTTAGCTGGGGAAATTTTAGCATTCAACTCATTTGTTTCTAATCTCTGAGGAATCACTGTCGTTTGCTGCCTGATGTCCAGTGTTCCGGAAAATGTTTTATATATGTTGTCCAGTTTTCTTTTCTTTTGGTTGTTTCAGGTGAGAGAATTAGGAGAAATCTGGCCCCTGTTGCTCTATCTTGGCCATTTTCCTCAAACTGTAGACAGCAGGCCAAATCCAATCCTGATTATTCTATCTTGGCTGGAAACAGAAGTCCATTTTTTAATTGTCCATGTTATCTTGTATGGATACACTATAATGTATTTATCTGTTATCTTGTTGATAAATTTTTGGATTATTTTCTATTTTGAGTTACTATAAGTAAACTTCTAAGATCATTTTTATGAGTATGTTTTGGTTATACACGCACTTGTTTCTCTTGGGTAAACAACTAGGAGTAGAACAGTCAGGCTGTAAAATAAGCCTGTATTTAGCTTCAGGATATGCTGCCAGATAGTTTTCCAATGGGGTTTATGATTTAAACTCCTGCAAGCAATGTATGAAAGTTCCAGGTGCTCCACATCCTTATCAGCACTCGTTCCTGTCAGTGTTTTTCCTTCTAAGCCATTCTGGTACTGTCTCACTTTAACCTATATTTCCCTAGGGACTAATGATTGATTTAATTAATGATTTTGATTGAGAATCTTTTCATTTGCTTACTGGCCATTACAATATCCTCTTACATCAGGTGTGGTTCAAGTCTTTTACTCATTTTAAAATTGAACTGCTCTTTTTCTTAATGATTAGTAGAGTTTCTTCATATAATCTGAATATGAATCTTTCATCAAATCTATTCTTGTAAATATTTTCACTCCGTCTATGGCTTATGTTTTCACACTTTATTGTGCATTTTGATAAACAAAAGTCCTCAATTTCAATGCAATCCAGTTCTTCTATGGTTAGTACTTTTGGTTTGTTAGGAAATCCTTTCCTACCCCCCAAATAATGAGGATATTTTCATGTATTTTCTTCTAGAAACATTACAGATTTCTCCTTTCTTCTGGAATGCAGAAGCAATAATATGAGAAGTTCTATGTTACCTAAAAATTCCTTTTGCCCTTCTATAGGCTTTCTGTTCAGTATCCAGTTATAGGACATTGTCAAGAGGCAATGTGAAGTCAATGGTTGTACACTATTCACAAAACCAAGGCATGAAAATAACCTAAATGTCCATTGACAGATGAATGGGTTAGGAAGATATGGTACATACATACAATAGCATACTACTCAGGCACAAAAAAGAATGAAATAATGCCATTCACAGAAACATGGATGCAACTAGAGATTATCATACTAAGCACAGTAAGTCAAAAAAGAAAGACAAATAGCACATGATAAAACTTATATGTGGAATCTAAAATTTGTCACAAATGAGCCTATCTACAAAACAAAGGCAGATTCACAGACATGGAGAGAAGACTTGTGATTGCAAAGGGGGAGGGGGAGGGAGTGGGATGGACTGGGAGTCTATAATAGTTTTGCAAACTATTACACTTAGAATGGATAAACAATAAGGTCCTACTGTATAGCACAGGGCACTATATCCAAACTCCTAGAATAGATCACAATGGAAAATTATATATATGTGTGTGTGTGTGTGTGTGTGTGTGTGTGTGTGTGTGTGTGTCTTTATATATATATATATAACTTAGTCACTTTGCTATACAGCAGAAATTGGCACAGCATTGTAAATCAACTATACCTTAGTAAAAAAAATAAATACATAAAATGAATTCAATGGCTGCACATAGTTACGATAGACTCTAAACCCATTACAAGGTCCCCTGCTGTTTATATTGTGACTTCTAATCAGTTATAAAAACAAATACATTTCACCCTTACTTCATGCTGTAGTGTCTCTGTTCTTCTTGTCTTTAAGTTTCTATAAATAGCAGATTGAAGAGCACTACTCTTTGGCTGGTGGCCCTAGAAGTGAATTTTCATTTCTTTCTTCTAGTTTTTCATTGTTTTCTAAATTCTCTATAATAAACAAGCACACTTTTAATTAAAAAGTAAACTCAAAAAAATACAACTTATGCAGTTGTGATTACAGTATATGTATGTTTTCTCACTTGCAGAAATAATATAGGATGTTTCATGATTCTTTCCTAAATAGATTATGTTGACCATACACATTGTGATTTATAAAGCAACTTGCTCAGTGAATGTCTGTTGGGTAGACCGAACAGTTTCATTAACTTAAAAGCTTCCTATAATCTACATATTTTCCCTTACTAATAACGTATGGTTTTATTAAAGTCTTGGTCAAGATTTTTCCACTCTCAGTCTTACCTTATCTGCAAAGGAAGTCACAGAGAGTTTTAAAAATATAATCATTTGCCAAGTGTCATTAAATAACTACCAAGAACAGAGGCTTAGCAATCCTTTGTGATGCCATTCATGCTGCAGGAGCAAGAGGAAGACTTCTGGAGAGAAATATCTCAAAAGAGCTACCTACACTCTGCACCAGAGTCCTCTTTTCCTGCACTATTATGGGACAGTTTTTAGAGAGACATATCCGGTCACCCAAGCAGCGTTTAGAAATGCATAGTTTACTTGACAGCATTTACAAATTATGTCTTTTCCTCAGAATAACTTACATTGTAGAAATGCTTCCATATGCTAAAGTTGGACACGCTATAGTAATGAGAAAGAAAAAGAGCCGTCTTTTAGAGGGTAGTTTTCATATGCATACTAAACTGCAGCACGCACAAATTAGTAATGCTGTCCCTTAAGAATTTACCATAAATGGTTTTCTAATTCTTGCTGCTGCTCTCTGCTACAAATTGGGAGTGGATGTTGCCACAAAACGGTCAGTCAGCAGGAATTCAATTATGATTTATCCAAGTAAGGAAAACAATTTGATAGTTATCATAAGTCTTACATTTTAATGAAAAAATATACTTTTTCCTCAAATCCTTTGTGTTCTTTAACGCCCCAGAAGGAGACAATTTCCAACTTCAAATTCCAAAACATACACCATGATTGCAGTTAACTCCGCTCTATTCTGACGTTACAGCAGCAGCTGGCAAATTGTGGGCCATGGGCCATATCCAGCTGATCATGTGTTTTTGTAAATAAAGTTTTATTGGACCACAGCCTGTACATTTATTTACCTATTATCTATGGCCGCATTTGTGCTATAGAAATATGACAGGAACTTTGCAGCCTAGAAAGCTAAAAATATTCACAACTGCTCCTTTACAGAAAAAAATTTCCAACCCCTGTTTCAATAAGTATCTCCTTACATCTTATATTGCAGAAATAAACAGATTCCACTATTGCCAGTACTGCTTCTGCTCCAGGGTTTTGAAGATAGAGCCAGGCAGGAGGACAGCCACAGCTCCACACAGCTCCAATGAAACATCAAAAAGAAACTGATCACTCAAGAAAAAAGTGAATCCTTTCTTCTCTGGGGCAAGTGACAATGACACTGGCAGTTAAAATGCACATGATTATATTGGAGAACTACCCTAAAATGTATGTTTTCCAAGTAAAGGAATCTATAAATGATTCGGAAAAAAAAAATTGGGGGGCCACACCCACAGCACGCAAAAGTTCCCAGGCCTGGGATCGAACCCGAACCACAACAGTGACAATGTTGAATTTTTAATAGCTAGGTCATCAGAGAACTTCTGAAGAATTTTTTTCAATCTATCTGTCTTTCTAATGAAAAGTTCTTAGTAATACTTTGACAAGGAGGTACCACACATCAAGATATGGAAATTTATGCTCAATTTTAAAACTGAACATTCTAAAGTAATTCAGAAACCAATTTTAAAAATTTCTCCAAAAAGGATCCCTATTACACTTGGTGGGAATGCAAATTGGTGCAACCACTGTGGAAAACAGTATGGAGATTCCTCAGAAAACTCAAAATAGAATTACGATTTGATCCAGCAATCCCACTCCTGGGCATCTATCCAGAGAAAACCATGACTCGAAAAGACACATGTACTCCAGTGTTCATTGCAGCACTCTATGCAATAGCCAAGTCACGGAAACAACCTAAATGCCCATCGACAGAGGAGTAGATAGGGAAGATCTGGTACATATACACAATGGAATATTACTCAGCTGTTAAAAGGAATGAAATAACATTTATAGCAACATGGATGGACCTAGAAATTATCATGCAAAGTGAAACCAGTCAGACAATTAGACACCAACATCAAATGCTACCGCTTACATGTAGCAACTAAAAAAAGGACACAATGAACTTCTTTGCAGAACAGATACTGACTCACAGACTCTGGAAAACCTATGGTTTCCAAATGAGACAAGCTGGGGGGGTAGGGGGATGCACTGAGGGTTTAGGATGGAAATGCTATAAAATTGAGTTGTGATGATTTTTGTACACCTATAACTGTTAAAATTCATTTAGTAATGGGGAAAAAATAAATAAAAATAAAAATTTCTCAGAACAAAAGTTTTCTTTAAGGAATACGGAGGCAATATCTTTTTGTGAATGTTTCGTTCAGGTTACATATATATCATTCAGGCTAACTTGAAAAATTAAGAAGTAAATTGACTATAAAATAATTCCAGGTATAAGGGCCTGTTTAAATACTACCAAAAAAAAAAAAAGATGACTAGTAGATACATTGAACTATTAGGATTAACAACCCCAGTAACTCTGAACGCTAATAAATACTATGACTTAATAATGAAAATAGACAGTTGTCTTAGTCTGATGCTATAACAAAAATATCTTAGACTGGGTGGTTTTTGGAAAACATAAATTTACTTTCCACAGTCCTGGAGGCTGAGGTGTGCATTATTAAGGGGTTGGTGGATTTGGTGTCTAGGGAGAGCCTACTTCCTGGTTCATTGGCAGCAATCTCCTCCCTGTGTCCTCACATAGCAGAAGAGGCAAGAGATCCCTCTGGGACCTTTTTATAAGCACATTTAGCCCTTCGTGACCTAATCACCTCCCAAAGGCCCTACCTCCAAATACCATCACACTGGGGATTAAGTTGCAACATTTGAATTTGGGTGGACACAGTCTATAGCATGCCACCTCTGCACCCCCAAATCCACAACCTTTTTGCACGTAAAATACATTCATTCTGTCCCCAAGAGCCCTGTAAGTCTTAAGTGGTTCCAGCATCATATTAAAGTCTAGGTCCAAAGTCTCATCTAAACATCATCTAAATCACATATAGGTGAAACTCAAGGTAAGATTCATCCTGAAGCAAACTGCTCTCCGGCTATGAATCTATGAATTCAAACATGCTATGTGCTTCCAAGATACAATGGCAAGACAGGCACAGGACGGACGCTCCCATCCCAAATGGGAGAAAGAGGGAAGAAGAAGGTCCAAAACCCAACTGGGAAAATTCCATAAAGATTAAGAATCATCCTCTTTGGCTCAGTGCTCTGCCTTCCAGGCCCACAGGGCCTATGGTCCTGCCTGGACCTTTGCAGAGCAGGGGCTAGGGCCCCAAAGCTCCAGATTGCTCTGCCCCTACTGTGGTTCTCCAGGGTTGGGATCCTGGAAAATGGGCTCAGCCTTGTCCCTTGAAATCTGGGTGGAGGCAGCCATGCCCCCAAGGCTCTCCCAGGCATGGCCCACATCTCAGTGGGCAATTGGAGCAGCTCCTGGGACAGCTGGAGGAGCTCAGCATGTGTCGGGAGAGAAGACCGCCAAGTGAGGTGGTGTTGAGGTGAGCAAGGCACAGTCAGCACCCCCTTTGCTTTCTTCCATTGTGTTGGACAATAGCTCTGGTTTCTGTCAAGATGGCTGACTAATCACCTTATCAGATGGTCTCTCGACCACACCCTTAGAGTTCTTGCCCAGACAGGCTTTCTCATTCTTTTCAATATGAACAGGCTGAAGATTTTCCAGAACCTTTAAGTTCTATGTTCCGCTTCCTTTCCAGTTAACAATTCCATCTTCAAGTCATTTCTCTTCTTGCATTTGAGCGGTCAAGAGAAATCAGGCCACTCCTTCAACACTCTGCTTAGAAATTGCTTTTGCTAAACATCTAATTTCATCGCTTGCACATTCCAACTGCCACAAAACACCAAAACACAGAGGAGCCAAGTTCTCTACCACTTTATAAGAAGCGTGGCCTTCCCTCCAGTTTCCAATAACACATGTTCCTCATTTCCATCTGAGACCCATCAGAATGGCCTTTAACTCCATACTTCTATCAACATTCTGCTCCAGATGACTTAAGGTATTCTCTAGAAAGATCGAGGCTTTCTCTACAGATCTCCTCTTCTCATTCTGACCTCTCACCAGAATCAACTTTCAAAGTCCATTTATGGCAATGTAGGCTTTTCCTAGTGTGTACCTCAAAACTCCTCCAGCCTCTACTCATTGCCCAGTTCCAAAGCCACTTCAACATTATAGCAATTTGTCACAGCAGCCCCTCCACTTCTCGGTGCCAGTGTTTGCCTTAGCAAGTTTGGGTTGGTAAAACAAAGTATTGTAGACTGAGTGACTTATAAACAACAGAAACTGACTTCTCACAGTTTCGGTGGCCACAAGTCCAAGAACAGGTGCCAACGTGGTGCACTTATAGTATCCTCATACGGCAGGGCAGCAAGCTCTCCCATATGCTAACAAGGGCACAGATCCCATTCATGAGGACTCTACTCCATGTCCTAATCACCTCCCAAAGATCCCACCTCCAAACACTATCACATTGGGGGTTAGGTTTTAACACACAAATCTCAGGAGGACACAACCTATCGTAGTTTTTCTTGCTGGCTCTTGAAATTATAAATGGGGTGATGCAGTGGAGTAAGAGGGGCGTATGTTGCCTAGTGATTCCAGCAAAATGATACTTAGACCTTGGCCAGGTTTTCCATTCATTCAACCAGTCAGTCATTCAACAAGCATTTCATTGAGCACCTATAACATGCAAAGCTATATTCCAGGAGTTTGAAATGTGACAGCGAACAAGACAGGTAAGATCCCATTTTCACAGAGCCGACATTCTAATGGGGGAGACAAGACAATACTGGTTCATATCTGGCTCAGAAAGACAAAACCAGAACATAATCCACAGACCTACGAGAAATAAGACTAATCAGACAAGAACATCAAGAACTTCTCCCAAGAAGGCGACTATCTAGGCAAACCCGTGTGCACAGTCTTGGCTCTCTTCTCTCCTGGACTTACCCTGGGAAAACCCTCTCTAGGAAAGGTTCCAACCAACTCATTCACACAAATGGTTGAGCTACTATTCCTCAGAAGCATCTGCACTGCCTTACCTGTAGACATGAGGAGTTCCAAGGTGGGAGAAAGGGATTTTAGGGACACTCTCAAAGTTATATCACGCATCTAGTACTTTTTTTTATCATTAAAGTAGAGTTGACTTACAATGCTGTGCCAATTTCTGCTGTACAGCAAAGTGACTCAGTCATACATAGATACACATTCCTTTTCTATATACTATTTCCCATCATGGTTTTTCCCAGGATTGGGCATCTATTTCTAAGGAAATATTAATTATGCAACTGCTCTGTGGCAGGGCAGCGCTGGGCTTGTTTAGGCAACAGTGAACAGTTTGTTTGCTATGAAACACACAGAGCCTGAGGGGAGGCATGCGCGATACTGTCTGTCTGTCCCTCCAGATGCTCTGTCCACCCTCTCCTGTCCACCCAGCCCTGTTGCCCAGAAGGCTGGCCTTCGATGATGACATCTAAGGGTTTTTTTGGTCTTCTGTCCTTTGGTTGGGTTCCGTTAGAGGGAGTGAGGAGAAAGAGGGAGGGGGAGGGCTGGGTCCTTCTTTCCATGCTCCCTCCCCGCCTGGCCACTGGCTACAGTGGCCGTGTCCAGGAGTCCAGAAGCTCTGGCATTGCTACAGCCACAGCCTTGGGCAGCTGCCTCTCTAACCATCCACATCCATGGCCCTGCAGGTGCCCCTTGATGGGGTAAAACCTCCATGCTGGTGCTCCTCCACTCCTGGGCGGGGAGTCAGCTCGCAGACCTCTCCTTAACAGGCCCTCCCTAATGGACACGGGACGCAAAGCCAGCAGTGCTTTCAGATCAGATACTGACTGGGCACCAGCTTCATCTTTTTTTTTTTTTGTGCTTTGCTTTTTAGGGCCACAAACTCGGCATATGGAAGTTCCCAGGCTAGGGGTCGAAGTGGAGCTGTAGCCTCCGGGCTACACCACAGCCACAGCAATGCCGGATCTGAACCATGTCTGAGACCTACACCACAGCTCATGGCAACGCTGGATCCTGAACCCACTGAGCGAGGCCAGGGATCGAACCCACATCTTCATGGATACTAGTCAGGTTCGTTTCTGCTAAGCCACAGTGGGAACTCTGCCAGCCTCATTTTTCAGCTCCAAGGACCTGGGAGGGACAGGAGGACCAGTGAACATCCTCTAAACGGTGCTTCCTCTGAGAATCGGTGGTAACTCACCTCCAAATAGAACAAAACTCAAGGCGGTGCCTGGAGAGTCTCCAGGCCCTTGGGCAGAGAAGGAAAGCCTCTGATCGGCCATGGCTTACCTTTCTGTGTTCAGTGGAGGGCTGTGGGCAGACGAGCTGGAGTCCAAGCAGCACGAGGGAACCCAGGACACTGAGAAGGAAAAAAGAGCAACAGGCAGGGCTGTGAGTATGTGCCCCCAGCAGCAGCATCCAGTTGGAAGATGCAAAGGGCGGGTCCCACAGGACTGGAGGCAGCACAGTGTCAAGGGCAGGTCTGTGGCAGGGAATCAAGCCCCATTTTAACCCCTTACTGGCAAGGTTTCCAGGTCAGGACATTAACCTTGAGTGTCAGCCTCTTCCCTCGTGAGATGGGGATAGGAACAGAAGCTGGCTGGGAGGACTGGACAAGCTGACACCGTGCCTGGCTCTGAGAAAGTGCTCGTGCATGCCTGGTCCTCGTGGAGGTGAAACAGTCAAGCTAACTGGGGGCTCTGAGCCTGGCCAGGGTTCCTTTCCCATACCCCAGGCATTCCTTGGAGCCATTCCTTTGCCTGTCCTTGGCCCATTAGTGTCGCATATGTTCTCCATGGGTGGGATTAGCTGTGTTAAGCCCCACTGTCACCAGCCCTGATAGCGCTTGTCATCATATAAAGAGAAGGTGTGGAAATAGAAGCCAGCTGGCCCCGAGACAGCAGGGTGCGCTGGGAGGGCGTGAAGCTTTGGATCCACACACTTCCAGGCTAGAGTCCCAGCTCTGCCATTCCCATGTGGGTGATCCCGGGTAAGCGGAGGTACTGAGCCTCAGTGTTGTCACCTTCCGTAAGGGTTACCGAAGACGACAGAGGTGAACATGCCTAGCACAGTCAGAGACTCAGAGGAGAAGCAAGTATTGCCAATTCATTAAGCACCCCAAGTTCCCTGGTGTCACGTCATCAATGGCATTGTTGCACGCATTCCTGCAAAGAGGCCACTGGTCCGACTTAGATGTCTTTTGAATCCTTTTGTAGTGTTTCCCCCTGAGGGCAATTAAGGAACCTAGTGGTCCTCAACCTTTGTGAGCCCTCCAACGTAGCTGGGAGACGCGAAACTTGTCCTTGTCCAAGGACAACTCACTGTGTGGGGTGGGCATGAGGAAAACCTGCCTGAATCTGGGAGGCAGAGCCAGGATTGTTAGGAAAGCTCCGGCCATCTCCGAGGAGAACAGGAAACTCCAGCCTTACCCCCGCTGTGTAAGAAAATGAGCCCGGCCCTAGCCACACATGGGTGTGAGTGGGCTGATGAGAGACCCTGGGAAGGACCAAGAAGCAGGGGGAAGGGATATGCATGCTTTTGGCTGCTGTCACAGGGCTGCACCAAGACCCCCAATGCTGAGACCCAAAGAGATTACACAGGCACACATTCCAAAGAGAAGGGCCTCCCTGTCTACTCAGGGCCAGAAACCAGGGTGCTTCCCTCTACCCCCTCAACTTACCCTGTACTGTAGCCCCTCACCCACCTGCAGCCGGAACGAGGAGTGGGGTGTGGGCTGGAGAATGGGAGAAGCCTGCTAGGGGTGCCAGAGTGCTGAGCACCACCCTCCACCCACCCCCAACCCCCGTGGCGAAAGAAAAGTTGGAGCTCCTGCCCAGATAAAAAAGGGGGGCAACCACTGGAGAGCTGGATCTGCACCCCCGGTGTTTGGGGTATAAGGGAGGGGTGCTTGATTTTTATCTAGAGGCTAAAACCTGGCTGGCATGTCTGGGAGGACAGAGCAGACAGAGAGGGCTGGAGTGGGGGCAGCCTGTCTACCCGGAGCTTGCAGGGCCAGGAGATGCTGGGCTTCTCCCATGAACTGTGTGTGGGCAGCGGGCAAAGTGGGACTTGGGTTGTCCGGCAAGACCTCATCGAAGAAGACGGCTCACCGGGGTCAGGTGATGTATGGTGGGTATCCGTGGGGCGGGGAGCTGGGGCAGGGTAGTCAAGGGGCAGCCAGCACTTGCCCAGCCTGCACCGGAGACCCCAGCAAAGAGGAGGTTCTCCAAAGGACCAATCCAAGTGCCCTGAGAAGAGAACGCTCAACGCAGACACCTGCTGAGCCGGGACAGCAAAACCAGATGACAGTGGGCACCAATTCTATCAAATTCCTCTTGGCCTGGTTACCTCTCCCCTCCCCTGGAGGAAGGAAGGAGGACCAGAGGGAGGAGCCCAGGAGCTTAGCAGGGTAGGGGGACTAGAAGCGAGAAGGAACCCGCGGGGCCCCGTCGTCCCCACCACAGGGGTCTGAGGTCAGACTCGGCCGAGCATGGAGGAGGGAAAAAAGCCTTAAATTGGATGACAGGCCGAGGTTTTTCTATTCGACTTGACTTTCTTTTAAAGTAGCATATCTATACACAAAATCCTCCCAAGTAAGGAATCTATTCAGAAAAATATAATATAGAATTAGTAGTCAAAAGAATCAAAGAATTGATTTGTAACTGGCCAAGGCGCTGGGCCAGTGCTGTCCAAGAGAGTTCTCTACGATGGTGGAAACGTCCTCCGTCTGTACTGTCCAAGACACAGGCCTGTGGATCGGCACTGCTGGGCACACAGCACGCGCAGGGTGCGGGTGTAGATGATAAAGTTCCTGATGTCTTAGATTCAGCCAGAAACTCTTAAAGGAAAACTAAAACGTGAACTACAGACACACATCTTTTTGGGTCCTTTGATATTGTACGTGAGACTGCTCGTTGAACCCGCAATGGACCAGAAAACTGCTTCAGCGGCTTCCAGCGACAGGGCACAGCATCCAAATCAGAGGAGGGACCGCTGGGCTGGGAAAAGAACAGCTACTTCCAGTTGTAGCTTTGCCGGATTCGGTTTTTCCCCGAAGCCAAGGAATATGGGCATCTCAGTTTGGGACTTTCTGTTCCTTGGTTACCTGACCCTGGGCGACTCACCTCTGGGCCTCAGTTTCTTCGTCTGTAAAATGGGAACAAAGGAAGCTGCCTTGCCTACTTCAAATGAGTTCACGTGCAAGAAAGCGCATCACGGAGCCGTGCCAACAAATCTGAGTCATTTGTAACACATTCTGGCACTGTTTACTCATTTAAAAAGAAAACCAGATTGGTGTGGTTTTGTTAAAAAAACAAACAGCAGCTCCAGAAATGTGTTACACCTTAGCCCCTCAAAGTTCTTGGCACACACCTAAGCCACATATTTGTAATGCAATCAGGAGCCATTCTGCCAAACCGCTCATCCCAGGCTGAGTTTCCCTAACCCATCGGGAAGAGGGAGTGAAAGATGGGAGACGGGAAAATTCCCGGTTTTCCGATTTCTCAGAGGAACTGCATTCCAGGTTGCTGGGTCAGCTCTAGAGCTCATTCCTGTCCCTCCTTCAGGTGTCAGCCCAAAGCTGTCCCTTCTCCATAAGGGCTTTCCCGAGCCTACGTAAAACAGGACTCCTGCCCCCAGGTCAGCCTATTTCTTTCTCCACAGCACCTACCGTCTCACATGTCACATCTTTATCCACTCATGGTCCCTCTCTGCTCACTAGGATCTAAGCTCCAGGATTTCAGGGGGTTTGTTTTTATCTCCCGGCACCTGGCAGCAGGTCTGAGCAGGAAGAGCTTAACTCATTGAATTAATGAATGATGTGAAATTTCAAGCTGAGTGGAAATAGTGTGAATTAACGTATTTTTAAAATGTCCAAAGTCACTTTGGGAGCTTTTAAAAGCTCTTTTATGAGGGATTTATAAAAATCAGTGTGCTTTTGAGTTTCTGAGCAACTTGCCCCAAGTTCGTTCTCACCGGATTCATACTAAAGTCTGGCAGCAAAATGTTTGTTGGTTCTTCCCGTTGCAAAAACGCAACGCAGGTTCTGTTTACATGTCCACATGCTTCTTCTCTTCATCAAGCTGGGCCCAAGTGAGGCTAAAATGAATAGAGGTGCCCAATAAAATTCATGCTGGAATAAAATCTTTGTTATTAAATGGGCTCTGCTCTGAATGGAATAGAATAAATTCCCCCGGAGGGGAAATTACTATTTGGGCTGCAATAACAGCAGCCAGAGCAATATATAACCCCCGGGGCCAGATGAAACTCGGCCAAGGGCTGAGAGTTCCCCGCCCCTACTTTGTAGGCTCTGTGTTAGATACCACACCCTGCTCGCACATACCTATCTAATTGGTTGTCCTTAGCTGTGCCCACACCTCTTCAAAACACCGACAACCTAACCCCAAGTCTAGTTCCTCCTGACCCAATTCAAGATGAATGTTTGGGGGACGGGGGAGAGCATGCGTGTGTCTGTGTGTGTGCAACTCGTGTGTTATTTCACTTTGATAGTTTGCTTTGGCAAACTGCTCCCGGCTTGCAGCATTCTGACAGATTGAAGGCTACCAGGGCCTTTGGCAAACAAATCCCACACTGCACTCCAAGCGGTGGGAAGAGCCACATTCCGAGTAAGACTTTCCGATTCACCTTGTGGGAGAAACAACCCCACAGTTCACACCAGTCAGGGGAAGAAAAAAAAAAAGGCAACGCCATTTACCGAGCCCTGTTCTGGATTTTAAACACTCCATCATTTCATTTCCTGGAGAAAATAATGCTCACTGAAATCTGGTACAAGACTGACATCATGGAACTGGGGCTCTGTGCTTCTATGTTTGCCTGGACCGACCCCTTTCCCACTCCCACTCCCCAACACATCCCCAGCCACCCTCCAGTGACAGTGGGTCATGTCACAGCCACTGTGTACCTCTGATTGCCTCAATGGGCTCCGGGCCACTTGAGCATATCAAGTTGCAAAACAAGAAAAAAAGCAAAGCGAAACAAAACAAAAACTGTACTTCTTTTCCTTTTTCGTTAATATAACCCAAGAGATATTTGGGGAGCAACCCAATCGCGAATAAAATTATACCGACCTTTGCAAAAGAGAGCCAAAATCTTAGCACTGAAGTGAAATCTCCACCTACTGCACCCTGGAGATCAAAAATGTTTGCTAAGTATGCATTTTGCCGTGTTCAGCTCAACTCTCTCTGTCTTCCTCTAACAGCAGTTAAACGGTGAAAGCAGCAAGAGAGGGAGATGGGTTACAAATAGCCAGAAGGCATTTACCACTGATCTTAAAGCTTACAAGAATTATTTCATTTAATCTCCAAAACCATCCTATCAGACACTTTGTTTATACCCATTTTGCAGGTGAGGAAACTGACGCACAGAGACGCTAAGTCATTTACTGAAGGGGATACACATCTCATAAGTAGCAAAGCCTGATTTCCATGCCAGCAGTTAGACTCTTGGCCTGGATCCTTAACCACCGTGCTCTGGGGCCTCCTAGGACACAACACACCTTGAAACCAAGCCTTTTTCCATTTTATTACATCAATTTTCTTCCCCAGTCTGTATGAGGCTGTGGCTTCACACATCTGTTTGACTTTCTGTCAAGGGCTTGCAAAACTTATCAGAAAATAACTGGATACAATAAAACTGCATGTATTCAGCCTCACTACAGAACATTCTAAGTTGTAAAATAATTGAAGCTAACCATTGAAATCCCAAACTTTAAAAAAAAAAATGTATTCTATTTCTTTGCCCTGCTCTCTTCTACAGAATATGCTGAGCATAAGTAACCTTGTGAAAATGGCTCGGAGTCACCAGTGTGAGTCTCAATCAATTGATGCAGCATTAGGTGGCAGCCCCAGAGCAGAGCAGGCTGAGAGGGCAAAAGCCCGGGGCTTTCCGAATCCAGCTGGCCCTTTGCCGGCTCCTCCCCGCCGTCAAGCATCACTTACCAGGCTATGAATGAGCCTGTGCCCTTAACTCAGCTTCCTTTGGGTCAGCCTTGCCTTGGAAACCTTTAGACAACCAAGCTGCGGCCAAACTAACACCAAACAGGCTCAGGGAAAACGCCTGCCTGGCTGTCGAAGAGTAAATGTTTCCATTTTATTTTATTTTTTTTCATTGTTATTTTTTTAATCTTTTTGCCATATCTAGTGCCCCACTCGCAGCATATGGAGGTTCCCAGGCTAGGGGTCTAACAGGAGCTGTAGCCGCCGGCCTTCGCCACAGCCACAGCAACGCGGGATCTGAATCGCGTCTGCAGCCTACACCACAGCTCACGGCAGCGCCGGATCTTTAACCCACTGAGCAAGGCCAGGGATCGAACCCGCAACCTCATGGTTTCTGGTCGGATTCGTTAACCACTGAGCATGAACTTAAAGGACACCCATTCTAATTGCACATTGGTTTTCACTGCTTATTTCCAAGTTCTCAACTCTCGCAGGCTCTGGAAAACTGAGGTGTTTGGTCACGGCACAGCTTTGCAAGACCTAAGACCCTTTGGTAAATTTCCTTGCTCAATCGGTAGGCTCCTTGAGGAAATGGTTTCTGAGACATCTTTGCAGCAAGCCGAACAACCAGCAGTCTTGGCCCAAACTCAAGGCTAATAAATAGCAAGTGAATAAAAGAATGGAAGGAGGGAATGAGGTAAAGAGGGAAAGAATGAGAGACAGAGAGAGAGAGAGAGAGAGGAAACACCAGCCACCAAGAAATGCAAAGTGCTGCTATGACCCCGACGCTTCTCATTCATAACGTGTTTTCTAAGTGCATCCTAGAATTCTCTGTCGGGAAAACAGAAGAACTTGGGCCGAGGGGGAAGCCATCCCTAAAAGGCGGATTCCTGCAAGTCGGAGATAATTGCTTCTGATCCCTTGGAGGCTCAAGGCTAACCTCGGGCATATAAATTCACCTGGGGACATAAGGAACACGTAGTTGGCAGCCCAGTGATCCCAACTTGACTCCATTCAATCTTTTTTGGTACAGAAGCTTCTAGCAATTCTCACAGTCAAGTTCTGAGGGATGAAGATACATGCCAGGTGCAGGACCATGCCAGGCATAAAGAAAAATCAATACTGTCTGAATGCCTGCCACCAGTTTATAGGTAGGCGCTTGCCAGGGCAGGCCTTCAAAAGACTATTTTATTTCCTCCTAGGTTCTATATGCCTGCCATTTAGATGGGTCCTACTGGGCTTCCCACAAAAGATTCTAGGAGGTTCTTCCCGGTACACGTGTACGCGTCTGCACCCACCAGTTACGCGGTGTTCATATGGAGTTTAACCATGTTTCCAAAATTGGTGATGCCAGGGCTTTGCCATTACATAAAATATTCAAAGAGTACGTCAGCCCTTGATGTGGAAGGCAGAAAGAGAGTAGCTGTAAGTTGTTTCCACACAAATGAAGTTGAATGCTTTGGAAAGAGTCAATAAAGGCAAGTTGCCAAAAAAAAAAAAAAAAAGACAAACAAAAACTTACTGGCAAATTAGGGGTTGGATGAGACAAATGTAAATGATTAGAAACAAAAATAATAAAAATCCGGAATCATGCTATACCCAGGTTGCTTCGCAAATGTCTTTAAATTCTCACTCCACTTGTAAAGAAACCCAAATGGAAACCTTAGATAATGCTTATGGGTGTGGTTTGTGCCAGAAAGGAAATCAGGGGTTCACGCTCAAAGAAAAGTCCTTGGCCCCCACATCAAAAAGTGTACATGTGTTTTAAGTTAAAAATAAGCTGTGAAAGGTGTGTGTGTGTATCATTTCTACAATCTCTGCTTTAACCTACTTTCATAATAAACCAAAAATCCAGATCGGGAAAGAAAAAGTTTCTACTTTATTTCTCTCACACAAAAAATAGCTATTAATTTATCCATGCGCTATCCAACAAATATTTATTAGGTAGCAACTGGGTTGTGGTTTAGACGCAGGCTGCCCAAACTCTGACCTGCCTTATTGACACCCTGAAGTTTAATACTTATGTTCTGGCCTGGTCTCTTCTCTTCCCCCTCCTCCTCCTGACCCTCCCCCCCCTCTTCCTCCTGGCCCTCCCCCTCC
>PVHT021183528.1:10541590-10568709 GCA_004024745.2 Catagonus wagneri
TCCGCTCTCCCCAGCCCCTCCCATTTCTCTCCCTCCTCCTCCTCCTCCTCCTCCTCCTCCTCCTCCTCCTCGTGCCCCTTCTCCTCCCCTTCTCTCTCTCTTGCTTTCTTCCTTCCCCTATTTCTCCTCCTCCACCCCATTTTTTGATCACTGGCATAGGGACACTAACTGACCCCACTGACCCTTCCCAATTATCACATGTTTCTCTGTCCCCTGGAGAGTCTCAGTTTTCACACCTCAGCCGTCACTGCCTTGGCCATTCTCTTTCTCATACTTCCAATGACACTTTCTCACCCTCTTCTTTCTTCCTTTTTGTATTCAGGATCTTTTCCACTTCCCCAAGAACAGCCACCTTTCTCTTTCTCATTTCCTCAGTCCCTTTCAGTTGTATTTCTCAGGGAAATAGCCGACAGGCATTACAGTAATATTACTGTACTGAAGTGTGTATCAAGGAAAAGAAAAATTTCAGAAGACTAAACCAGACGCTTGACCTAGGGTCATCAACCTGGTAAACCCTTAAAACGATCCAGAACTCTCCTTCATAAGAGCTATAAAAATCACCATCTAACGCTATAATCCCTCTAATGACATCTGCATTGCTTCAAAACCTGCTATTCAAAACAAGAATTCCCGAATCGACTTAAAACCACTTGTCTGGCATTTTCAATAGTTATGTTTTCCTCTATGTTTTCGTTTCAAAGATAAATTATGTCAACTACACAAAAGCTCTCCACGGGTAAGGAACAAGTCCCTGACCAAGTACACTGGCTTTGTGGAGACTTTGCTGGCGGGTCGTGGTACGTGGCCATCATCACTGGTTACACTGCTTCTAGGGAGAAAACTCAATTTCCTTTCCTTCCACTCAATCACTGAATAAACACATAAAGATGTAACTGTGCATACAAAAGAAGAAGAAGGAGAAGGAGAGGAAGAGGAATAAGAAGAAGGAGAAGAAGAGGAGGAGGAAGAGGAGGAGGAAGAGGAGGAGGAAGAAGAAAGAGATGCACAATTTGAAGCAAGTCTTTGCAAGTCTTTACGTACTAGGCACACAAGAAATATATATATATATATATATATACTTCTTATTACTTGGTGCCTTTTCCTAACTTGTAACAGGTGACAATCCTTAGTGTAGCCTTGACCAACCCTTTGGTCTAAACAGATTTCACTTGCCCTGAGTTATACAAGGCTTCCAAGACTTGTCCAAAGTTCCATGACAACTCACTAACCAGCTCCATCGAGAATTAAAATCTTGTCTCTTCTGCAACTGGGTTTAACTGTGGATCTTCTTATGACTATACACTCTGAGCAGGACAGAGACACTCTTGCTATGTTAATACTTAGGGCTTTTCCATCTCTTTGAATGAGGGGGAAGCTGGCTTTCTGTCTCCTGGTGGCTTGGCAAGAGCTGGGGAGGGATTTTTAAACAAAATATCTGCCTATCAGAATTGTGAATCCCCGCAAATGCTTTTTTTTCCCTCTCAGGGATTTTTTTGGCAGCTAACCCCTAATTTGACCTATTTTCTCTATAGGGGGAGAAACCATACAGCTTTTCCAATTGATCTTTATGTATTTGGCTGCCTTGATAAACATTAAAAAGCCCTTAATATCTGTGTGTCTGTCTGTGTTTCTCATCTACCAATTTTATCAACGACCTCTCACTTTTAAAGTAACCGTAGCTCTTCCTCCCCTTTCTATTTTGCAAAAGCAAAGCAAAGTGCATGTTTTTCAAAGCATTTTGAAAAAGCGTTGAAACAAAAGACACTCTACTTTTTCTTTTTTTCAGGTTAAAATATATTGATGGGGCCCTAGAACTAAAATGCAAGATGGTTTATGTGTATCTGGCTTATAGCTGAGCTCTCCCAAAGACTCGCCCGTCCTCATAACTCACATTTTCTTTCCTCAGGCCTTCAGGCAGGACTGTTGGAGAAATGTCCTGCTGAGCAGCTCTGTTCAAACAATCCCTTCAGCAGGACCCTGATGCTGGAGACCTGTCAAGACTTCCAGAGTTCCGCCTGCAGGGTTGCAAGGCCACATTTAGCTTTCAACAACTGCTACCCTGCTAATTTCTGATCTGTGGGCAGTTTCTCTGATACAATGCACAGCTTGGAGGTGAGCCCACCAGGCCTCCCTGCCAGGGAGAGAGTCTCCATATCACAGATCATGACAGAGGTTAACTGCAGGGGCATCAATTAAAATTCCAAACATTAAGAAAAAAAGTCCTTCGAAAAGGACTTCTCCCCAATGATGCCCTTCTCATGCAGCCCTGGGTGGCCAGATTATTCAAGGTCCTCAGGGGCCTTTCTGATGGCAGCTAGACTTACCAAATGGGGACCTACCTATCATCTGCTGTTCTTTTCAATTCAGTTCAATGTGTGACTGTGACCTCCACTTGTGTGCCTTCCATTGGGTGCTGGCGCTCAAAGATGCTCTGACCCTAAAGTGACCCAGAGGTCCAGCTGCATTTCTCATTCCCCTGTGGTTTTAATGCACTGAGTCGGACCTCCCACAAACTGGCTGCATATCTGTATCTTGAAACATCTTTTAAACTATGGCTGAAAAATGCACACATGCTAATTCAGATTAGCCACCAAAGATTAGTCCTCAGGAGACTCTGGCTGCTTTCTTTGTGGCTGGATTTTGCAGAGACCTCAGCATGGAGCTTTTTTTTTTTTTTTTTTTTGCCTTTGACTCTTTCTGACATACTTGTTTATGTCATTGATGAAGAAGCTTATAGCTCTGCGTAGGTCTTTGGACTGCAGGCCTGCACACGTCAGCTCATGTAAAATTCTACAAGTAACTACAGACTAAGCTCACACATATGCCCTACACTCACTGAAATGCCAGGGGTGGGCCTAAGAGCACCTGCCTAGCAAAGGCACTAGCTCTGGTTGAGATACCATCATAATAACATATTACAGACTGCTTTACTTTTTATTGTAAGTTATGGGCATTTGGGACTAATGAGTTATGGGGGAAAAAAATCTCTAAGATATCCTTAGTGATTCAACTTTGAAACAAAACATTTTTCCTTTCCCTTTCTAGATTCTGAATCAGTTTCTTTAAAGAGATTGCAAAATAAGCTTCATTACTGCTATAATCACCCACCTGGAATGGATCAAGAATTTTTTTAAGATTTTTATTTTTTTCTATTATAGTTGATCTATAATGTTCTGTCAATTTCTGGATCAAGATTTTCTTAACACTAGGCAGCCCAAACCAGTCGCAAAATAAACAAGATGCTGAAGCTGATGTTTGTTATTCATAAACCGTGATTTCAAATTTTGATGTTTATCCAGACTTATTAATTTCATCATGTGTGAATATTACAGACTTGAACTTATAAAATAAACCTATCTTAATAAAATCCTGCCCTTTCTTTTGGGGGGGGCATACCTGCAGCATATGGAAGTTCCCAGACTAGGGGTGGAATCGGAGCTGCAGCTGCTGGCCTACACCACAGCCACAGCAATGCCAAATCTGAGCCACATCTTCAAACTGCACCACAGCTCGCAGCAACACCGGATCCTTAACCCACTGAGCAAGGCCAGGGATTGAACCCACATCCTCATGGATACTAGTTGGGTTTGTAACTTGCTGAGCCACAATGGGAACTCCCCATTGGCTACTTTACATGTTGCGATTTACATGGGATTCTGATGGAAGAATTTTGAAAAGGGTCAATCAGCTTGAGAAAAGTTTTGCAAACAAGCTTCCATGGCATAGACTATGGTTCCAAGAGCACAGGGCCTTTCCTGGCTCTGCACTGAGGCAATGGCACTAGGAGGTGAGCGCTGGTTTTTCCCATCTGCACATAGAGATAAAACTATTTGTTCTACTCACCTCAAGTCACAGGTGTTTTGAACAGAAGGGACCAGAGAGGTCACCTTCTAAATATACCAGAGCCGTTTAAGTCACAATCTGTGGGGATGCAGCCAGGGGACAAAATATTCTAAAGTTCTTCAGGTAATTCTACTGTGCAAAAGTGATAAACACCCACAAATCCAGTGACATCTTTATTAAAAAAAAAAAAAAATGAAGAGTTCCCACTGTGGCGCAATGGGATTGGCAGTGTTTCGAGAGTGCTGGGATGCAGGTTCAATGCCCAGCCCAGAGCACAGTGGGGTTAAGGATCAAGTGTTGCAACTACAGCTCAGATCTGATCATGCCACGAGGCGGCCAAAAACAAACAAAAAAAAAGGTGGAGGGAGACTATTTCTATATTATTCAAACAGTTTGAAGATAGATTGAAAAACAAAAACAAAACCTGAGTCTTCAGTGTCTCCCAGCAAATAGCAGAGCACAGCACAGAACTGAAGCCACTTAGCACTCAGTCCCAGCGCCTCTCACCACAGTGCACAGCTGCCCAGGCCTCGGCGGATCTTTGTGAATAACACACTTACCACACATATATACACCGCTTATCAAAAATACCTGAAAGATGCAGGTCCTCGATGCTAGTTACAATAAGAAATTTACAGTAAAATTCAAATACTGAACTTCTTACTTTCCTATTCTTTTTAAAAGGGTCTTCACTTACCTGAGAGACCCCATGAAACAGGAAACCATGATGCTGGGGATCCCGGGAAAAGCAAGGGTTCCTCTGAGATGTGGCTAATTTTCTGCAGGTGGGGGTGGTGTTCAGCTCCTACAGAAGGAAACACAATGGTATTTTTAGCATCGTTTGCTTAAGAAGACTCTAGAGCTTAAGATTCTATGGCCTAAGTTGGCCAATGAAACCAGAACTGAGCAAATGGAAGACATTAGGGCAAAAACACCACTGCCCAGTTTTGTCTGATTGTGGTTCCCATATAACCCAAATGAAAGCTGATTTTGTATGAACATGAGGTAACAAATTTGCAGGGCACTCAGCACAGTGAACGACCCACAGAAGATGTTTAATAAATTACCATCAGGACGACTACCTCAGATTCTAAGCTCGGAGCAGAGCTGGTCTTAGGCAAACTTGTGCTAGAAATCTAACTCCATTCATTAAAAGCTACTTGATCATACAAAGGTCATTTCATCTCTGTGTCTTGGTCTCTCCGAATGTACAGTAGGGGGAAAAAATACTGCCTGACAATGAAAAGAAGTGACATCCTGATACATGCTACAAGACGGACAAACCCTGAAAACATTATAGTCAAAGAAGCCAGATTCAAAAGGCCACATATTGTATGATTCCATTGATAAGAAACATCCAGAATAAGCAAATCTATAGAGACCAAAAATAAGTTAGTGGTCACCGCGGTCTGGGGGGTGGGGAGGGGCTGGTGTGAGAGTATGAGATTTCCTGATACCCTCACATTGCAGGGGATGACAAAGATGTTCTAAAACTAGATTTGGTAATGGCTACACAACCCTGTGAATATTCTTCCAAAAATTTTAATTAAAGTACATGTTAAATGAATGAAGTACATGGCATGTGAATAACATCTCAATAAAACTGTTCAAAAATATGGCCTAAAGAATGGAGGCGAGTTGTGAAGGCGAAAGGAATGAGTGGACACGTGTCATATGCTTAGCTCAGTGCCCGGCACAGAGGCCAGTCGATTAAAAGTAGCCCTGATGATACTGATGCAAGCGGTGAAGCGACACAAAGTATATCGGCACAGCAAAAACAGGAAGGTAAAAACCCCCCATCTACAAATACGACTTCATTCAGAAACCTTCACTAAACACAATTTCTTAACATTGTCAAATGGGTCAACAAGTTCAAAGGCAAATTCCGCTAAGTATGAGAAAGCCCAGGATGGGAGGTTGGGTTGGAACATAAGGAAACTTGGGAAGAAAAAAACATGGTCTAGACCCCTCTCCTCCCACACTTGCTTCCAGAGAAAGACAAAGAAGTGAAGCAGGGTGTCAAAGGGGGCCCAGAAATCCTCTCTAAGAGAGCCGGAGTTTTCCAAAATCATTGGTTTCTGAATTCAGAGCTCAGGACTTCAAATTTCCTTCTCACTAGAAAGGGAAGATGGGGATACGTTACAAGGACTTGCAAAAAGACAGTCAGGAGAATCAGAAAATGCCGTTTGCAGGGGAAAATAATCAAGATTTCAAAAGTTACCACCAGCCCTTTCTGGGGGTTATTAAGAAAGTGAAGCCTCTTGACTGTAATCACCCCTAATTAGCCATCAGCAACTCATGAGATTACGCATGCTATTGAAGACCCTTAAATTCTTGGGTCTCAGCCAAAAATTACACTGAGATTCACCAGGAAGAAGGCCAACAAGTGCAAATTGGAACAGTTAAAATGCCTCTGAATCTGAGGCACAGGCTTCTTGCCCTTGGCTGGGGAGCGGATATGCACAAAGACGGGATTTAACTTGGGAGTCAGATGAAACTCTTTGCCAGGCTCCTGATAACGATCAACTAATCAGCAATTACTGACTCAGCCTGTGATCGGGCCCTCTCCGAGGTGCTATGGAATTCCAGAGAAGGGGAGGCAATGCAGGCTCTTGCTTGACAACCTCACTTACATGGATAAGAGTCAGAGACGTGGAATCACATGGGGAAAGGCTGGTGTTATCCAGAACAACATAAGGTAAATACCGTTACACAGAGACCCTAAGCATACCTCAGGCTAGTTCAAGAGAAAGAAAATCACTAGACAGGGCTGCTCAGGTATCAGCAAGGAAGGTGAGACTTAAAGTCAGCCCTTGGCCTGTGCAGGTTCCAAAAAAAAAAAAAAAACCAATCCAGAGTGGCTGTTAAGAGTGTACACACTATCATCTGAAAGACCTGGATCTGAGACCAATATCCTCATTTATTAATGCCGTGACCTTAGGCAATTCACTCTTCTGGTTTCAATATCCTCATCTCTAAAATGGGACACTGCCTTTAACTACCCCATACGGTTGTTGTACTGAATTTTTATTGAGACTCCAAGACCTGGGGGCTACACACACACACACACACACATCATGCATGACCCCTGTGTTCAAGGAAATTACAATCTAGATGCTAAAGGACCACACACTTTAAAGAAACTGAGACATAAATAAGTATAAAAATAAAATTGTGATGAGAGCCACGGAAGAAAGTGCAAGGTGTCTCCGACAGGATACTGGGCAGTGGTCAGAGCAGGTCCCTCTGAGGACGAGCTTTATGCTGGGCGTTGAGGGCTGAGCAGGCGTCAGCCAGGTGAGCACCCCCTGGAGAGAGAACTGCACGTGCGAAGGTGTGTGAGGAGCTGGGAGGAAGAAGGAGGCCGTGTGGTGGGAATAAAAAAATGAGCTGAACACGGGAAGAGCTGACCCCCTCTACGGAGACATAAACCCCCCAGAAGGCGGCAGATTAATGGCTGAGGTGACAAGGGACAGAGGTACCAAAGCAGACCTCCTCCAGATTTCTGATGGAGGGAGGTAGCAAAGGGAAGCGCTAACAGAGCTTTTTTGGTTTCATCAGGGAAGAAAAGCCTACGTCGAGGGAAGAGCGTGTGATATAAAGCAGTCGTTTCCAAAGCAACAAGAAGTCAACCAGGAAAACACATTAAATTATCAAAATAGTTTGAAAATAGAAGTACAGCTGCTGCCGATAACCACAAACCTCCTTCTCTCTGTGTATGTTGTCTTCACATATTTGCTGATAACAGAGTGAAACCATCACGATGAGCATGTCATTTTAAAATATGGTTCCTTTCATCTTTATGTCACCCCTTAAAACTGTATAGTTTCAGTGTATCTTTCATGTGGTCACATTATACATTGGTAGGTTAAAAAAATTACCAAACATAGACAAGAGCTGTATACTCGATCATTTTTTACTGCTGGAGTGTGCGATCAAAAAAAAAAAAAAAAAACAAAAACAAAAAAATTGTGGAGGCCACTATGCTTGAATGTTTTTGGACCAACTTGTCAGATTTCACTGGTCACTTTTATTCCATAAGATGGCTATGGGTTTGTTCTGGTACCTGCCGTGCCATTTCCCAGTGTCCACTTGGGCTTCTGTGACTGTAACAGGAAAGAGCAAATCTGACTCCATGTTGGGTCTCTTACTTTAAACTTTGTACTCTGTTGCTTTTGCTGCAAGATCATCACTGAAGGAATGTTGCCTATAGCTTCAAGTACACATAATGACCCATCTCCTGGAATCCTGACTCACATGCCTGAGTGTTGGGCTAGAATACCTCTGTTTAGCTCACGGAAAACACCCTGACCAGCCTCACCTGAGAAAGGCTGCAGGAAAGAAGAAATAAACACATCCCTCTGGAGTCTGGCCAGAACCAGGAAATATTACCAACAACTCATCACCACTTTTACTTTACCTCTTCACCTCCCCTCTTTGTTTTTTTTTTTTTTAATTATTATTTGTCTGTTTTTGGTTTTTTTGCTTTTCAGAGCTGCACCCGTGGCATATGGAGGCTCCCAGGCTAGGGGCTCAATCGGACCTACAGCACACCACAGTCATAGCAGCACAGGATCAAGCCACATCTGCAACCTACACCACAGCTCATGGCCATGCCGGATCCTTAACCCACTGAGCAGGGCCAGGGATCGAACCCGCAACCTCATGGTTACTAGTCAGATTCATTTCTGCTGCACCACAACGGGAACTCCGCCCCTCTTTGTTCTACAAAAGAAACTAGCATGGAAACCTGGGTAAGACAGCTCTTTGAGACAACAGTCCATCACCTTGATCTGCTGGCTTTTCCAAGTCAAGTCGCCATTCCTCCTTGCCCCAACAACTCGCCTCTTGATTGACTGGGCTGTCATGTGGTGAGCAGTATGGGGATGATTAATATTGTGTTAAATCAGCTCTGCTTTTCAAACTGTGGGTCACGACCCATTAGCTTGTCAGGAAATCAGTTGTGTTAAGTCATGACCTGAACTTTTCATGATGAAACAGAAAAGAATGAAAGAGAAGAGAAAACACCAGTGTTGATTGCACTCAGGAAGGCCAATTAAACGTGTCTTTCTTCCTTCCTTCCTTTCTTTCTTTCTTTCTTTCTTTCTTTCTTTCTTTCTTTCTTTCTTTTTTGTCTTTTGGCCTTATCTAGGGCTGCACCCGCAGCATATGGAGGTTCCCAGGCTAGGGGTCTAATCGGAACTACAGCAGCCAGCCTGCGCCACAGCCACAGCAACGTGGGATCCAAGCCGTGTCTGCGACCTACACCACAGCTCACGGCAACGCCGGATCCTTAACCCACTGAGCGAGGCCGGGGATCGAACCCGCAACTTCATGGTTCCTAGTCGGATTCATTAACCACTGAGCTTAAACGTGTCTTTGCGTGGCTTACGGTCAGAAAAGTTTAAAAGCCTTGGGAGGATCAGTCACTGAAGGATTCTCACTGTAATGGGGGAGTAAGACCCTGAAGATGAGGCAAAGACACGTTACCCAAGCCTCAGCAAGGGCCAGGAGAGTCTTGACGAGATGGGCAAGAAAGGGCCCTTGTAGGTCCTGAAGCAGGGAGGGCCCGGCGGAAGGTGAGGTTTCCTGAAAATCCATTTGGCAACAGCGCCGTGGACTGAGTAAACATGCTATCTGGGAGCGAGTCGCCTTTGGGGGTTTGCTCCTGTTGATTTATAACCTTTCTTGACAGGGAACAAAAAAAAAATCGAACAATCTAGTTTCTGTTAGAACGTAGGCGCCCTGGCCAACGGAGCCCCCTCTCCGCCCAGCCCCTCCCGGGCTCCCCTTTCCACAAAGACCCTACAGGAAGGCTGCTGGACCATCACCTGATCTGCTTGGGGGCAAAGTCGCAGTCCCACACACCGGGGGACACGGCAGGAGGCTCTGAGGCTCAGGACAGGGGGGATGGAAAGAGCAACAACCACCGATCTAACCCAGGGCAGGAGAGAGCTCCACTCACCCCAGAAGGGACCATTGTGCCCCGGACACTGCCCCTTGTCCCATACCCACCTCTCAGTATCCTTCCCGCCCCTCCTCCTTCTGCCCTGACCAGAGCTCCTAGAAGATACCCGCTGATTTTCGTGTACCCCAAAGAGAGGGATCTGCTCAGCCTCTCTTGTCAGGGTTCAGAAAGGCCCACCCCGTGGCCACATCCCAACCGCAGGCGCCAGTTCCCTCCCCCTCCCTTCTTCCCTCCCAAGTGCTGGCTTCTCCCTCTTGAACTCTCACAATGTAAAGCCACCACCCGGACAAACAAAAGCCCTAGTCCCTGAGGAGAGGAAGTGACTCAGCAGCACCAGAATGAGAACCAGAGGTTTCAAGAAAAGGCCTTCAGACCCCACATCGGCACCCAGGAACACGAGCACCTGCCCGCTCCTCTGTGAAAGCCACCCCCGAGGGTCCCGAGACCGGAGCCCCCACACTGTCCTGTCCTCGCCAACATCGCCAACACCTCCTCCTGCCACCATTTCTTCTCACAGAACCCCGGCCCCTTCCTGACACTCCAGTTATCTGTGGACCGAAGTACCAGGCTGTCGGCTCCAACACCAGCGTCAACCCACCTCTGTCTTCCCTTATCAGGAAAGCGGAGGAAAAGGAAGTTAAGAATCAACTTGTACTACAGTACCTGACGTGTTACCTAAGTCACATAACTTAATCTTCCCAGCAAAACTGAGGCCACAGGGCAGGCGGCGGGTAGGACCTGGATTTGAACACAGACCACCACTGACAAGGTTTTATCGCTTTTCACTCACTGCCTCCCACCTAGTAGAGAATCTTGCAGAGCTAGACACTCAGTAAATGAATGAAAGCGTGGGTGGATGAATGAACGGACGGATGGAGGGGACTAGGTGCACCTCACATATTTCCTGGGAGATGAGACATTTCAGGACATGACCTGACTGTCGCAAACATCACCCGAAGCAAAGTGAGGCAGGATGAGCAAATTAATAACCTATGGTTTCGGATAATAATAATAACGTGGCCAAGCATGCTAACAAACATCTACTGAGCGGTGACCACGTGACAGATGGTATCCTAAGTGCTTGGCATCAACTCCTTTTGTCCTCACAACAACCCCATGAAGGAGGTGCCATTGAGAAATGGAGGTACAGAGAAGTTAAATAACTTTCTCAGTCACCCAGCTGGCAGGGAGGAGAATCGGGATTCGAACCCAGGCAGCCTGAGCCTAGACTTTAAGCACTTAACCATCTTGTGATAGTGTCTTCCACCCGCACACAGAGGCTTTGTCTGCTGCTGGTCCATGTCTTTTCCCAGGTATCATCTTGAGTACTAGTTGGGAGATAAAGGACCGTTCCAGGTCTCAATGGATTCCTCAAGTCACAACACAGCAGAGTGGCCCCATGTCTCCCGTAAAGCTGGGCCCAGTCACCTTGAGGTCCCTGAGCATTTGTATGTGGGACGAGCAGGTTACCAGCTTTCAATACATACGTATTGGGTCAGGCTTCGTGTAAGATACTACATATGACTGGGAGAGAGAATTCCCACCCTTGAGGCACTTACGTGCTTACAGAAGCAGACCAATAAATGCACAAACATACACATGTGTATTTCTTTCACAAGAATACATTATCTGGGAGTTCCCGTCATGGCGCAGAGGAAATAAATCCGACTGGTACCCATGAGGATGCGGATTCAATCCCTGGCCTCGCTCAGTGGACCGGCAATCCGGCATTGCTGTGAGCTGTGGTGTAGGTCTCAGATGCGGCTCGGATCCTGCACTGCTGTGGCTGTGGTGTAGGTTGCCAACTGCAGCTCGGATTCAATCCCTGGCCTGGGAACTTCCATATGCCACAGATGCGGCCCTAAAAAGCAAAGACAAAAAAACAACAACCAAAAAAAAAAAAAAACATATCTCAGACTGATGCCCAGGGGCTGGCATAGGCAAAGGGAACGCCAGCATTCCAAGGAAGTAGATAGCACAGCAGACTTTCATTGTTAACACTCACATTCTTCTCATGAGAGAGGGGTATCTTTAGAAGAGTCATCGTGAACAATACGGTGGGCACGTTTGCCAGTCAGCAACGGGAGGCACAGAACAGAATCTAAAAGCCTACAAGAGAAGTGACTGTCATCTTTTAAGATGCTCCGTTTCTTCTTGCCCCTCACTGGGTAGGGAGGCTGCTCAAGGCCAGGAGTATGTTTTCTTCATCTTTACATCTTTTCTCATCTCTGCCTGGCACAGAGCGGGCATGCAATAGAATTTTGATGACTGCATGGAGGATAAACAGTGCGTGTCTTAGGAAGGGGGCCATGTCTAATTTCTCTCCACGTGCCATTGCTGAGGCTCTGGGAATGGCCTGGGGACCGAAGGAAGGCACCAGCCCATCTCAGATGCGTGCTGCCTCCACGGAGGGTCTGGCCCTCCCAAGCCCTCTGCTGGCCATCATCACTCGCCACAGCCCTTTCAGTCCTTTCCTTTCAGGAAATCCCACCCCTGGCATCAGGGTATTCAGGAAAGCTGACTTTGGAGCCCTAGGCTTGGTTACATTTCCAGCTTCTCCCTCCTGGGCTGAAGCCAGCCAGAGGGATGTTCCCCTGACAGTCCCTCTGCTCTCTGTCTCTTCTCCTGCCTCTTCCACCGTCCATCCTTTTCCCCATCACTTTCCAACTCAGCCACAGAACTCATTTCTTCCCCATGAACCTCCATTCTGCAAACTTGCCCACAGCATCCTGAAAACCCAGAGAATCTGAATTAGGAAAAAAAATGTTAAGAGGATCCTAAAAGTCCCTGGATACTTTTAAGCAAACATATCACAGCGGGCTTTGTTAACTCATAAAAGAAAACACCTTACTTCTCCTTTCCTCCCTGGAGAAACTAGGTAATCAGTATGGATTAGTCAAGGATTTCAATGCAAACTACATCATTTTCATGGTCATCAGCACTGATGTGGTGTATATTTGTTTTCAGTCCTAAAAAACGTTTCCCAGGTAACTAAGGAAAACAGTCAAGGGTAGAAATATCAGGCAGGCAAGATATTTTAGAGAAATGAGCCACTTGCTCCTACTTCTGTGCAGAGTTGCTTTTTCCATTTCAGATGACATGATAGTGCAGATCAAAGAGAGAAATGCATCTTCCTTCTGTCCCCAGGCCAGTCTTCCAGCCATTCCCAGAGAACTTTCTCTTCTCCAAATAGTACTTACTTAGTGACTTGATTTACAGCACTTGATCAACCTGGTTAAATGTTCTTACTTCTGTGTAAGTCTTACATGCAGAACTCCCACCTAGCAACTGTCACATGCATCATCATGGTCTGTGCTTGCCTTTCCTCCCCATAACATGACACTAAAGAAGAGTAAAAATACTTCTCGGGAGTTCCTATCGTGGCGCAGTGGTTAATGAATCCGACTAGGAACCATGAGGTTGCGGGTTCAATCCCTGGCCTCGCTCCATGGGTTAATGATCCGGCGTTGCCGTGAGCTGTGGTGTAGGTCACAGACGCGGCTTGGATCCCGCATTGCTGTGGCTGTGGCGTAAGCCAGTGGCTACAGCTCCGATTAGACCCCTAACCTGGGAACCTCCACATGCTGCGGGTGCGGCCCTAAAATGACAAAAGGCAAAAAAAAAAAAAAAAAAAAACACTTCTCGAAGACTTATTTTTTATACTCCTGGTGCCTAGAAGAGTGCCTGGGGCACAGCAGGTGCTCTGTGATGATGGAAGAAACTCACAATCAGTCTCACTTGGAGGAGCCTTCCCTTCAAGACTAACATGCTGACACCCAGCCCAGGATCTGAATGGAGTCTTTCCTGTTTCGTAGTGACTGCTAACTGTTTCTGAAATTAACATCATTGATGACATTTTCTGTGTCCTATTCCTAAAGTCTCTGACACACAAATAAACAGGTGTGGGGGGATGCAGGCTACTCTACCTAGGAATCAAAGATGCCTAGAAACAGACTCCAGCCTTCCTCGCTGCTCGGACTCAGCCTCTCCCCAGCATCCTCTGCCAAGAGGGATTTGTAATGCCTGGGTTGAGGTCATCAAAGGAAACAAGATCAGACAGCCACAGCCTGAGCTGGGCATGGGAACCGTGGCTTTTCTAGTGTGCAGCCCAGGTCTTCTTCAAAATGATGATCCATCTCATTCCAAAACCCCATATTTTCTCCAGCCACTTTTGGTCAAAGGCAAGTGACCATGGGACTAACAGCAGCTTTGGCTCAGGCTGAGCTACCCTTTTGGTCCACCTTCCTTTCCTTCTGATACAAGGCCCAGGTCTTGGCATCTACAAACGGCCTCTTGGCACTCCGGCAAGTACTTGCATACATCTGTGTATACCCACCTACACACGTGTGCGTGCGCACACACACACACACACACACACACTGGGGAAGGTGGATGTGTCAAGCACAGTAACATTAAAAGAACAAATCAATTTTCAGTTGATTTTTAGGAAGCTCTTCCTATATTAAGGACATTGATCTTTATTTTGTCAGGTTCTTTCAGTTTGATTTTTATCTTCTAATTTTGCTTATAACTTTTCCTCGAATCTGTTTTTACTTTGCCTTTAAAGCTATCGATGATGTCCTTTCTGAATTTTCTGACTGACCTCATTACAGAATCACAAAGCATAAGAAAACTGGGAGAGGAGTTCTCATCGTGGCATGGGGTCACAGACGGGGCTCAGACCTGGCATTGCTGTGCCTGTGGCACAGGCCCCAGCTGCAGCTCCAACTGGACCCCCCTCGCCCAATGCCTCAGGTGCGGCTGTTAAAAAAAGCAAAAAGGTAGGATGGGAGATGCTAATCCAACTCTCCAATTTCATTATTTTGTAACCATGACTCACGGGTGAATAAACTGATGCTCAACGAAATACAGAGACTGGTACAAAGTATCGTAGTTCATTAGAGGCAAAGCTAGGACTAAAGATTTTAAATTTGTATTAATGTATACTACTTGATAGGCTGTACAGATTTTAAACACTGTTTAATGAGGGAGATGCTGTGGATAAGCCCATTTTACAGAGGACGAAATGAGGCTGCGGGCAGTGAAGCGCTGTGCCCCAGGTCGCCATGAGCAATGTGCCCCTGGCCAGGGGCAGCAGCAGGCTGGACCCCAAGCTCATCTGCTGTTGAGTCACAGCACTCCATATAGCTGCCTCTCAGGTCCCTGGACACCCAGATAGACACCCGTTTCTAGGAGAGCTTCTGAATTCACATTAACCTGGTGCACAACACAGGCTGCCACCAGGCCCAGCCAGGAGAGCTGCTGCGCGTGAGCTTGTGCTTTGGCCACGACGGCTTTGGCCTTGAGTGCAGGATATCAACTCAGTGCCCCACACACTTGCCCATCCAGAACACATCTCGGCTCTGTGTGCCTGGGCCACCGTAAATCAGCCGGCCACACGTGCTGCTCTTGGTGCTTTTGTACATCAGAGGAAAGGATTTACCTTTTCCTGCTCGGCTCTCGCGGCTTCTGCGTTGACATTTGAGTTATGTCATTATTTTTTTAAGCGATAGAAATCTAGTCAATGATTTGTAGCAATCACTGCTGTGCAATGCAGGCTGAAAGGCTCCATATATCCTTACGGAGGGAAGCAGAGACCCAGCAAATTAGTCTTACTTCCTCAACACAATTCTGTGATGGGCCGGGACGAGGTAAAGCTGAAATCAGCTGCTGCGATTAAGAGATTGCGATAATGTAAAACAGACGGTCATCTTGTGAATCTGGAGGTATTTTCAAGGAAACCAAGAGAGGCAAGGCCTTGGAGTCAAAGATCCCGCAGAGGTCAAGGGGGCCAATAAAAGGCAACTGGGTTTAACAAGCATAAAACTGTGACCATACCATTTTCCTCAAAGCCCACTGTCAGTGGCCATGCGAGTCTGTTCTCTTCCTGTCTCCTCTGTCTTATTAGCTTTCCCTGCGACCAAAACCAGGACTGAAAAAATACCAGCCATAGCCCCCCCCTCACTAATGAGCTGTGTACACTGCTAAGGAGTCCTACCCTCTGACCTCTTTAATTATCTCATGCTGAGGTCTCAAAAACCCAACAACTCAAGATCTACCATCTCACTCAGACTGCTTTCCTATATTTCCAGTTTCCTCCTGCCGCAGGCCCGCCCAAGATGAGAAATCCAAGAACCTGGTCACCAGCTCCGCTCCAAGCCCTCTTCCTACTGAACTTTTCTACTTTGGTGGCAGCATCGCTACTCTTCCAAGGAAAAAAGTGCAAAGCCTACCTGAGCTTCCTCAGTTTCCTGCTCCCATGAGCCCTTGGCCCAGGACTCGTCAATTCTCAATTCTTCACCTGTATTATCTGTCAGATAAACTCCCCTCTCCTCTTCATCTTCTACCAGCCTCTTCCAAGCCATCATCCAGATTGTCACAGTTAGCGTTTCTCTGATTTCCCTGTGCATCTTTGTCAAAAAAAAAAAGGAAGATGGGCAAATTCCTGATCTATGTGCCTGTCCCACTGCCAGCATCACACAGTCTTGATCACTGTGGCTGCCGGTCTTGAACCCTGATAGACTGAGTCCTCCTACTTTCTTCTGTCTCAAAATTATTTTCAGAATCTGAGTACGACATATCTCAATGCGGATTTCTTTGGGTTTATCCTGTGTGGAATTTACTAAGCTTCTTGAATCTGGAGGCATGTGTCTCGTCCGAACCTTGGGAAGTTTTCAGCAGTTAATTCATTGAGTACTTTTTCAGTACCTCCATCTATCTTCCCTCCTAGGATGTCCAAGACACAAGCGTTAGATCTTTTGTTCTAGTCCTTCAGGTTTGTGAGGACCTGTTCTTTTCTTCTTCCCCCTATAATCTCTCTGTTGTTCAGATTGGGTTGTTTTTTATCATTTTGCCTTCAAATTCACGGATTCTTTCCTTTGTCACCTCCATTCTGCCGTTTAACTCAGGCAGTGAGATTTTCTTGCTATTGTATTTTTCAGTTCTAAGATTTTCATTTGGTGCTTTATACCTTCCATTTCTTTGCTGAGGCTTTCTGTTTTTTTTTTTTTTTCTCATTTGTTTCAAGCGTGTTCATAATTGCTCACGGAAGCATTTTTAGAATAACAGCTTTAAAATCTTTGTCAGGTAATCCCCACAACTCTGACATCTCAGTGTCGGCACCAAGTAACTGTCTCCTCTCATGAAGTCTGAGCTCTCCACGTCTCTTGGTGTGACTAGTGATATTCGATTGAAACCTGGACATTTTAACTTTCACGTTACGAGGCTCTACATCTCATTTAAACCTCCCGTCTTTGCTGGCTTCCTTTGACACCGCTCCAGCAGAAGGGGGACCCTCTCTCATTACAGCCAGCTGGGGAAAGAAGTCCAGGTTCCCACTTGGCTTCCACTGACGCCTGAGGAGGGAGGGGACTCCCCATTACTGCTGAGCCAGGGTCTCCCCAACAGGTCTCCACTCACACTTCCTTGGAGTGGCCTCGCGTGGCCTCCACTGGCGGCACTAGTGGGGAGGGGAAGCAGAAGAGGGTGCACGGCCTCCTTACTGCGGGGTGGTACCCCTTACTCCTGACTGTCCATCGGGTCTCCTCCGACCATCTAGCGGGGGAGGTCCAAGGACATCTTCTTGCTCCTGGGTGGGAGTGAAAGTCCGGGCTCCCCCCCTCCATGTCTCAGCTGAGAAATGGGCCCTCAGAAATGGCTCTCGCCATCATTTAGGAGTGAAAGATCAGCGACCCCGGAGACAGAGTAGAATGGTTACTAGAAGTCCAATGGCAAGGTGGTGGCCAAGTCAGGACTCAATGCCCATGCCCTTGGCACCAAGACCACTTGTCTGTAAAACCAAAGAGCTCCCAAACCACGGGAAGAATGCCAGCCCCCTGCCCAACATAACAGTGCAAAATCCCACCGGCCAAAGGACAGTGGCTGCCTCCCTTCACGTCCTGCCAGACCCCAGGCCAGAAAGCACACGTGGTTATGCACCATCAGCCTCTGAACAACACGAAAACACGTCTACTCAAGACGGGCCTTCCATCCAACACACACAGCAAAAGCACACTCGAGAGCCAAGATCCACAGCATCACGGTCACCTCCGGGGCTGGTGGTCTCCCATCTGGAGAGGATCCTGGCTTTCCTACCATTGGAATCTCTGAAAGCAAGATACACCCAGGAGCTTCGGAACTCAGAGCAGCCAGCAGGCCAGGCGCCCCCCACCATCCTGGCTGGAGAGCTGGGTCTGCACCCAGCTGGAGGCGCCTGCCTTGGACCTGGGGCCTCTCTTCTGGCCCCAGCCGCAGTCTCAGCACAGCCCGTCTTAGTCTCAAGCAAGAGAGAAAGCTGGTGACCCAGGAGGGGAAACTGCTTTCTAACTGCCTTTGTTTTTGTTTCCATTTAAAAAGGTTAGTGACTTTACTGCATGTGGAAAGAACCAAAGTAACAGTTTCAAAGAGGCTCAGCACGCTTTGGAGCCGACCAAACACACAGAACATTTGGGTGGGGAGGAAAAGAAAGGAAAGACGGGGAACAAAGTTTAGCCCACATTTACCACGCGCCAGACGTACGCCTTGCTGCTCCTTCCCATGCCTTCCCCTGGCTTCTGCAACAAAAACCCCAGCCAGAGCCAAGCTCCAAACCCTTTAACACAGGCATCAGGCTGCGGAGAGACAGGCAGAGCTGCTAGACCCCAGCAAGGTACACAGTAACGAAGAGCGGCACGGGATACAGTCTGAATCATGAAATAGAAAGACAGAACTATTAACAAAGTCATTTGATACCTAAATTTGAAAATGATATGATTTCAAGTCCAAAATCCATTAGAATAACTACTTAAGGAATTACAGGTTAGAGAGTTCCGGTCGTGGCTCAGAGGAAATGAATCTAACTAGCATCCAGGAGAATGCAGGTTCGATCCCTGGCCTCACTCCGTGGGTTAAGGTATTTGGTGTTGCCGTGAGCTGTGGGGTAGGTCGCAGATGAGGCTCAGATCTGGTGTTGCTGTGGCTCCGATTAGACCACTGGCCTGGGAACCTCCATGTGCCATGGGTATGGCCCTAAAAAGACTTAAAAAAAAAAGGAATTACAGGTTGTACTGAAGTATTTGCCTATGTTGGTATCACCCAGGCTGACAAATACCCACAACGTTTTGAGAGAACCTGTGAACTAAGTTCTACTCTTATGAGCACTGGATCTTCCATGAGTGATTTTGTTGACCACAGGGAAATTTAACATTCGCTCCTTTTATTTATTTTTTTTAATTCACTCAATGAAAACAATTTTTCGAATACTAGAGCCATCTAGACCAGGGGTCAGCAAACTCTGGCCGGTGAGCCAAACCTGACCCACTGCCTGCTCTTGTCACCTTCTCAAACGTCTGAACAAATACCAAAAGAAGAACGCTATTTTACAACGTGAAAATTATATGAGATTCAAGTTGCAGGGTCCATAAATAAGGTTTTGCTGCCATTTATTTATGGATCATTGATGGCTGCTTTGGGGCTCAGAGGGCAGAGTTGATTAGTTGAAGCAAAGATCCTACAGCCTGCAAAGCCGAAATATTAACTCCCTGGCCCTTTACCAAAAAAATAAAAAAGGTCTGCAGACCCCTGATCTAGATAGCCTGTCACATGGCGGTGCTGGATTGAAAACACACTGTATAGTGATAACAATAACAACCACCAGCAGCCTGAGATTAACGAGGCCAAACCACTGTCCTGAGATACCGAGTGGGCCATTTATGAGCGAGCCCTCTGTGCTGTGCTGGAGATAACAGTGACAACATAAAAAGCCACACTTCAGCGAAACTCTGCATTCTGAGGATGCACCAAGCACGCATGCACGCCCTGTACAGTTCTTCTATGGGAAAATGAAGTCTTAATAACGAGAGATCTGAAACGTGTGAGGTCTTCAAGAATGCAGCCCTCCCATGAAACAGCCCACTTCAACTTTCTCCCTCGCTCAGGCCCCCACAGCCCAAGGCTGTTTCCTATATGAGGGTGCGGCCCCTCTTAAGGCTCTGTGACTTCCCATCTATGTCAGGCTGATGCTCGTCCCCCGAGCCTTCCTCACCAGCCACCTCCCTGCCTGCCCCCTCCAGAGCTGTAAATAGCCGCCGACGCGGGAATGCCATCTTTCTCTTTAAGACAGACAGATGTTCAAATGCTCGCAAAGGCACGGGGAAGGCCCTTCATTGCATTAGGGGAACGGACAAATGCTAAATGCTGCCCACACACTGCCTCCTCCAGCTCCCACAGCAGGTACAGTGGACGTACGGACTGTCAGTCCGTCTCACAAAGGAGAAGACTGAAGCTCCAAGAAGTTAAGCTGTTCACAGCAATAAGTGGCTGAGTCAGGACTGGAATGCGTGGTACTTGGAAGGCAGGGCTGAGACCATGTGTGGCGGGGGCTCAGAAAGTGCTGGAAGCAGGGGAAAATGAATGCATGGCAAGGCCCACATGGAGCCACTAAAGCACCGTCTCGGAAAGTCACCAAGACCTACCCTTTCACTAGGCCTAGTGAAAGAAGCCAGTCACAAAAGACCACCTATTGTACGATGCCAAGTAGACGTGAACACATACGAACACTGACATAATTTCCCCGCATGGACCTCGGAGAGCCCCAGCTCACACACCTCTTAGATCCCCTGTAGGACCGACGTGCTGAGTTCCTCGATGTGAGTCTGAGGAAAGACCGGTACCTAACGAGAGGAAAAGGGGAGGCCAAAACAAGCACGCGTTTCTGGGTCTGGGTTCTCTCACCTGGGCCTCCCAGGTGCCTTTTCTCTGAAAGCCCCTCGGCAGCATTCACGTTATTAGAACAGCTCCTGCTATGGACCCGGCAAGGATGTGACCAGGAACTGAATTTCCAAAACGGAACGTGAGTTCAGAAAAACAAGCAGAACAAAACAAAACAGCATCTTGAAAGTTCAAGTTGGAAGGACGAATGTTTTGATTAGGAAAAACCCTAGAAAACAACCTTCATCCCTGACAAAGGATGGGGAACGGCTGAGGAAATCACGACAGGGCAAAATGCTGGAAATGATCATTGCGTTCAAAGATGGGAACCGCCAACTATGCTCACATAAAAGTCACACCATGTGAAAAAAAAAAAAAAAAAGACATGCTTACATTAAAATATGGGCAAACATCAAGGAGAAAACAACATGAACAGTTAGTATACTATGCAGATGTGGGGGGGAAGGGCTGGAGGAGGCGGGCAGAGGGGCCTGGAGAGATGCTTTGAGCAAGTTACATGTACAGTAAAACTCACGTTAAAAATAACACAATAGTGGGAGTTCCCTTCATAGCTCAGTGGTTAGCGAATCCGACTAGGAACCATGAGGTTGCAGGTTCAATCCCTGGCCTTGCTCAGTGGGTTAAGGATCTGGCATTGCCATGAGCTGTGGCGTAGGTCGCAGACGCGGCTCGGATCCCGCGTTGCTGTGCCTATGGCGAAAGCCGGCAGCTACAGCTCCTGTTAGACCCCTAGCCTGGGAACCTCCACATGCCGCAGGTGTGGCTCTAGATAAAGGCAAAAAGACAAAAGAAAAAAAAATAGCACAGTTGTGGAATGATACAGGCTTCCTAGAAGGCCAATTAGACCACATGTGTCAGATACCCCAAGAGTATTTATATCTCTTGTCCCAAAAACAGCACCATGCATTGATATAAGTACAAAAAATGCACAAAAGAAGCTTTACTTATAAATAACATTGAAAAATGAAAAACAGCCAACACGGCCAAAATAGAGAACTGTTTAAATGAACATTAATATTTTTAAAAATATAGTTCCAAAAATCATGCTTTGGAAGAACATCAAATTTGAGTACATAAGAAAAACGTTTATGATGTATTAAGTGAAAAAAGTAGTAAACAAAACAACAGCTTTAGCATAGTAGCAATTTATAAAACTCTGTACGTGTGTGTGTGTGTGTGCAGAAAGAAACTAGGAAGATATACATTCAAAATAATGGTCATCATTGGTTCAAGAATTATGGGCCATTTTAATTTTTCTTCTTTGTGTTTTCTGTATTTCCTACGTTTTCTACAATAAATATACCTTACCTTCGTAATCAGAAAAAAATAAAAGTGTTATAATATCTAGTGCTGTCATCAGCATACAGCATTTGACACCGGAGTCCACCTGGAGGGAAAAGCAATGCAGCAGACCGTGTAGGGGCCAAAATGTCTACCCAGCACCAAAACTAGGCAGCCTGGCAAAGAGGTCTCCAAAAGGCTCCAGCCCACCCCTCCAGGCAGGGGTCCACAGCACCCACGTGGCCTCTCTAGGACGCATCTCAACAGGCTTTGCCAACAGCACAAGCCAAGGGCAGCATAAGTACCTGGGGGAGAGAAGCTGAGCACCCCTGCTACCCCCAGATGTGGGAACCCAGCCAAGCCCCACCTGCCTCCAGCTCCACACTCAGGCGGGAGGGTGCCCTCCACCTGCCCCTGTGGCCACAGTCCTCGCACATCTGCCCACAGCAAAAAAAAGAGCACGCCTCTGTGCTGCGTCTCTCCTGGGATTCTAACTCCGCCCCTTCTCTATCCAAGCCCATCAGCCTTACACTCTAGGTGGGTTACCCAGTAACAAAAACGAATGAAGAACCGGGCCATGCTTCAGCACAGACGAGCCCTCAAAGACCTTATCCTTAGTGAAAGAAACTGGCCGCGAAAGACCACACGTTACATGATTCCGCCTGTATAAAATAACCACAATCCACAGAGGCAGAAGGTAAATTCATGGCTTCCACAGGCTGCGGGGAGGAAGGAGTGGGGAGTAACTTCTCATGGGTGTGGAGTTTCTTTCAGAAGCACTGAAGATATTCTGGAATTAGATCATGGTGATGGTGGCATAACTTTGTGAATAAACCAAAATCCACTTGAAAATGGTTACTTTTATGATGTGTCAATTTCATATATTTATTTATTTATTTATTTATTTAGTCTTTTCTAGGGCCACACCCGCAGCATATGGAGATTCCCAGGCTAGGGGTCTAATCGGAGCTGTAGCCACTGGCTTACACCAGAGCCACAGCAACACGGGATCCGAGCCGTGTCTGCAACCTACACCATAGCTCACAGCAATGCCGGATCCTTAACCCACTGAGTGAGGCCAGGGATCGAACCCGCAACCTCATGGTTCTTAGTCGGATTCGTTAACCACTGAGCCATGATGGGAACTCCCCATATAGTTTTTTAAAATTTCAAGTGGGTTACAAGGAGCCTTTTAAGTAGTTACACTTGGACTTCTCAGGGGTTATAATTACACTGAGGCACTAACTGGCCCATTAGTCCCAGAACACATATTTTGGAGTCAGATAACTTGGGATTCAAATATTACTGACAGCCACTTGCTGTGTGAGCCCTTGTAATTTCCCTAACCTCTCTGAGCCTCAGTTTTCTCGGCTATAGGACAAGAAGAATCACGTCGAGTTCATGTGGACAGTCGGGAGGATTAAAAAAGTTAATGCAGGTAAATTCCAGTACCTGTCACAGAGCTCCGTAAACAGCAGTTCCCTCTCCCTTACCAGAAGAGCCTTTGAACTTCAAGCAGAATGAAACCCTGGGCCTTGACTAACGTCAAACAGGACCTGACTACTTGTCTGTTCTGGAAAAAACACTAAGCGAGGATGGCAGGACACACCCTGTAATGAGACTTCAAAATCTGAAGACATAGCTCCCCATTCAAGGCTCAATTTATAAACAGCAATAGACACAGCTTATAACTAGCAATAAGCTCCCCTCCCCCAGTCTCAAAGGGCGTCCACTGCTGGGACCCTCTCAACCCTTAGATAAGTGTTACTATTCTTGTGTCAATCAAGGATGAGGCAACAGGAGCTCAGAGGAACCAGAACAAGAGGCGGGCAGAGCTGAGATTTGCACCCACGTCACACGGTCTCCGCGGCTCCTAATCCTGCTTTCAGCTGTCCTCTCTATTCTCAGCCACTGTGCTCTGGGCAGTCAGGTCACCGCAAGGCTGGCAATGGGCTTAGCGGGTGTGGAAGGGCCGAGCAGCGAGAGGACTGGCCGCCAAGCATGGAGGCGGGGACAGGGAGTGGACACAAAAGGGCAGCTGGAGGCCAGGGAGCCAGCAGCAAAGGGAGGGGTAGGGGGACCAGAATTCAAGGCATGTGTGGGTCAGAGGTCAAACAAGCAAGATCAATCACCCTAAGCAAATCTGAGGGGTGGGGAGGAGAAACTGCTTGCCACTGAGGTTCCGGTCTCTGGATTTAGCCTGAGAGGTGAGAAAAAAGGGAAGGCTGACCTTCGAGGGGCACTTCCACGCACCTGAGACTCTTGAAGCTTTTGACATGCTCACGAATCTCACCCACAGTATGTATATTTTATTGCTTCGCCCACCTTACAGGCAAGAAAACTATAGCACCAGAGACTGAGGAACTGTTCAGGGGCCCCGAGCGGGCAGAGCCTCGGCTTGAACTCGGGGAGCTGGCTGGGGTGTGCTCCCACTGTCCGCTCCCAGGGCGCTGTGCCACCTGAAAGGAGGAGGACCCCACTGCCCAGACGGTGTCCACCCAGTGCCTGGTGACTCCCTCCTCCATCCTCCTGGAAATAAATGACCAGCGGTCAGAGGCCCTGCCTTACCGAAGGAAAAGTCTGGCAAGTACAAATTTGTGACTTTCTGATGTGATCGGAAGGTTTCCAAGAAGGCAGCAGGTAGAGCAGCCTCCCCTCAGTGGGCGTATCCATTTTCACAAGAAATGAATCTGAGCTTCTGAGAAAAATGGTGAGGTCAAAGACGGGGCTTGTCGCACCCTGCCACCCTCCCCGCCCCAGTCATGTGGCTGCGGCCCTGTTGTAAATCAAAGGCCAGGCTCCCCTTTCATCAGATGCCTACAGATAATTCCCTTGCGATTTCCCTGCTGGGGCTCAGAGGGCCACGGCCTAAAGGGTTAACATCTCATTTCCTCTCATCTTTCAAGCCTTAATCCCCATCCTGAGCTGGGTGCATTCCAAGCCCACCTGGAGCAGGTCATGACAAGCCCCGGCCCACGGCCGCCCCTTCATTTCCCCTGGCAGGAGATTAGATGGGGCGCCCATTAATCACTCATTACTTGGGTCCTTGCAGCCGGCCAGCCCTCGGGCAGCCGGCCAGCGGGCTGGAGGGTGGGGCCGTCCCGCCCGCTGCCCAGCCCACGTCGTGGGCTGCCGAGTGCCACCCTTCTGGGACAACTGCAGTGTAAGCCGGCTCTCGGGACCACGCCCAAGAGGAGAGGGCCTTTAGGGAGAATGCTACCGCGGTACCACCGCGCGGCCGATCCGCAGCCGCAAGGCGCCCGGGATCTCATGCGCATGCGCAGTACGTTCCCTTAGCCAATTAAGGGAAAAGAGAAAAAGGCTGGCAGAAAGGGACCGCTATTCTGGAACAAGTAACCATCAGTAAAGAAAACTGCTGCATACCTATTTCTTAGGTTCTTCTTAGAGGAAACTAATTGGAAACTGGAGGAGAGAAACGGAGAGGTGAGAGGATGCTGAAGGGACAACCATCATCATACCATGGTTATTACCGCCCAGCTGGGGGTGTTCATTTCTCGGATGTGAATATTCAGCCCTTCAGACACAAACGCCTTGGACTTGAGGGGGCCTGAAATCACACACTTTTTCTTTAGTGCACATATTTTGAGCACCAATTTTCTGCCAAGCACTGACGGGGTACAGAGCAGTTAAACGGGATGAGAACTGACATGAGGCACCCACTAGGTGCCAGGCTTTTGCCTAATGCTCTGTGTGCCTGTGCACCGGTCCCCACACCAGACCCCCCCCACCCCAGGCCATGGCCATCCTTTGTTACAGATGGGGAAACCAAGGCTGGAGGTGTGAGGGGGGCAAAATAAAAGCCCGGAGAATGAGGAGAAGTGTCAATGACCAGAGCCCACTCTGCGGAAGCAGGTGTGACTTACCATGCCCGGAGGGAGGCAATGACAGGCTGGGCATGCTCAGCCCTGTTTGGGGAGTCCCAGCCCACTGTGACCCTCAGGAACTTGGGGCTTCAAACCAACCCATCCTGGTCCTTCTCCCTCAGCACTTGCTCAGGCCCAGAAACGCATTCACAATGAGCCTGATGGCTAGGATTACCTGCCTTTGTGGTAAGGGCATAGGGAGCATGTATGTTTTCAGGACTGAACCGAAGACCCCTTTGACCAAAAGAGGTCTCTGCTCCACGGCTTACTCCTCAGAGTCAAGGTCCAGGCCTCTGTTAAAAAGAACCTGTGCCACCTGGGGTAAGTGGCTTTTTAACTCACCACCCGCTCCTAGAACCTCACTGCAAAGGCTGCCTAGGGCAGTGGTCCTCAAACCTGAGAGTGCAGAAGCATCACCTGAGGCCATCTTTAAAATACCCATTCTCAGGTCCTGCCTCCACGCTGGAATCTGGGTGGGTTTTTTTTCCCCCCACCAGATCCATATTTTGTTTCATGTGTTCCGAAGATACCCCTTTCAGTGGAAAGAGCACCAGACTTAGAAAGCTGAGTTCTAAGGCAGGTTCAAAACCTGAGTTGGTGACCTCAGGCAAGTAAGCGGGGTTTCCTTCCTTGTGAAATGCAGATGATACCATCTCTGTCACAGGTTGCTGGGAGGATTAGAGCATCAAGCACAGCACACGCCGGGCTCACTAAACATGACCTGAATGCATTCGTCAGGCTAACGAGGCTCCAGAAACCAGAGAAGTCAGTTTTGATGGGCTGGGGAAAGGAAAGAAGGCAAATCAGGCCCAAAGATGAGGGGTGGCCCAGCATCAGCTCCCCGCAGAGGGTGGTGAAGGGAGGGGGGGATCCTATAAAAGAGCAAGAGTCAGCAAAGCAGCCTCAAGGCAGAGCCTCCCACAGAAGCTACCCCCCCACCCAGCGTCGGCCTGTGTCATGCAGTAGTTAATGGGCATAACGTTTCTAATCCATTATCTTCAAAGAAAAACCAGCCAATAAACACACATAAAACCTTTAGATCTGCACACATGTAAATAAATATCACAATTCTGCACACTCATGCACAAAAGAAAGATAAGGGGTGGGAAAAGTGGAGAGGAGAAGGGAAAGGAGGTAAAATTAGGCTGGAAGGTCAAATCCAGTCACATTTTCAAGTTCGCTGGTGCCTGCCCGGGAGAGGCTCCGGGAGCAGAAGCCCAGGAGCTACCCTGGAGAAACTTCAGGGTGGGAGATGAGGTTTGCCCCCTGGGATGTGTCCAGGCTGAATACAGTCAGCTGCAAAGAATGCGGGGCAGCACATAAAATGGGTTCAGGGACGAGAGGGGTGAACATGCGCAAGAAGGGCTGGGGTTGGGAGTTCAGTGGCTCAGTGGTTAACAAATCCGACTAGGAACCAGGAGGTTGCGGGTTCGATC
>PVHT021183528.1:10568809-10626970 GCA_004024745.2 Catagonus wagneri
GGATTTCAGACAGGGAAGAACCGGGCTGCCCTTGGATCAACAGAGTAGACTCAAATGAAGGCAAGCTTTAAATGCCCAGATGAAGAATGGCCTGGATTGCCACCATGTCTATACCAGCACTTTTACACCTCTGGGTCTTAAGCTGTTCCCTCTGCCTAACATGCCTTCCCTCCTTTCAGCCTTTCCCAGCTCCTTGAACTCCTCCTCATGCTTCAAAGCCCAGCTGAAATGTTCCTAGCTCCTTCCATACAGGAAAATATTTCTCCCTCGCCCGTGTCTGCTTGATGTTTTGCACCCCACCCCCACCCTGCCATGTTCTGCACTGTTTTGTGGTTATTTCTTTATGTCTCTTTATCCTCTGGGTGGCTATATAGCATCAGCTAGCCTGTCAACAAATCAAGGGCAAGGACACTGTCTTGTTCTTAGTTTAACAGTCCCTGGCACACAGCCGATGCCCCAAAATATCGGCTGGAGAAGGTTCAGATAGAAGGGAATCCTGGGGCACCTTTGTGATTTCTTAAAAGATGTGGTGACCTCAGAATTTGCGGAATACTAATCTGTCAGCATGTAAGAAGATGGATTCAAATGAAGAAAGGGGCTGGTGGTCAGGAGTAATGGGGACATGGTTTAAGGAGGGGGTGGAGAGAATTGAGACAGAAAGATAATTTCTTGCGATATCATAAAAGAATGTGGAAGGGACCTGGTACTGCATTAGCTACAAATAAGAAAGATGGGATGCGGTGTCAGGAGCCCTCAAACATTGAGACTCCCAGTAGCTGAGAGAAAGGTGGTGCCATGGAGAGATATGTGGGGGATGAAGAAGGATGGACAGTCAATACCCAGACTCTCCTCAAGGTAACTGATGACAATCACGACAAGCATCCCTAGGCCAAACAATGACAATGACAACAACAACAACAACAACCCTCCAAGTCAAAACAGCCAACCCGATTACTCTCAAACTCGGGGCTGTATTTTGTTTATTTTATTTTATTTTATTTTATTTTTCCTAACAGCCAGTTGGAACCATTTCTTTATGGCAGGCGAGACTGAAATGAAGATAAGACCAACCTGGTGCCCTCTCAGGTGCTGGGCATGAGGAGATCCCGGGAGCTCAAGTGACCAGCCCTCCCCACAAGAGGCCACCTAGTTCAGTAGGGGATCCAGCATTTTGATCACCGGAACTCATTTCCGGGACCTCTGGGAAATGCCTGCTCCAGCCCTGCAGAGGTTTAGAGGAAAGTCCCAAGACTCTCATCTGCTTCCTTGCATTAATTTCAGGGCTAGGATTTTGTTTTCTAAAGGAATTCAATTACGGTGCCAAAAGAAGGCTATAGGAATTGGGTAGTACTGTATCTAAATCATCTTTTTAAAAGGTTTGCTTCTTTGTATTTTGAAACCCAATAAAATCCCACGAAGCCCAACCACCTTATCACTTTTATCAGTAAAGTAGAAGACATACCCAGGACATACAGGTTTTAAGGGCTGTGTGATCTTTGAAAAATCTTTAGACTATCCTGTGCCTTCAGCTGTGAAAAGACAGGTGGACAGGACGATTCCTCCGAGCCCTCTCAGGTCTCTATTTCTCTTATTCCAACAGGCATCCCAGGATTGCTCCAGCTACCCAGGTCAAAGGCTTCAGATTTACTTACTGCCTGCCAAGGGACGCGGGGCTGCCTGGTGGGGGTCACAAAGGAGACAGGAAGAAACGCAAGCACGCACATTCAGCAGGTACTAATGGAGGCAAGGGGGCGTGGGACTGGGTGGGGACTGCTTAGGAGACCCTCCCCCCCCAGACCCCACAAATTCCATATGCTAAGTGAGCCCGAGAATGACCCGAAAGCCTCTTTCCAAGTTACAGCTGATGCTATTTCTAAGAAGAAGAAGAAGAACAAGAAAAGACACTAACTTCCAGATCGCTAAAGCTCCAACATGGGCTAGTTTTGGAAAAGCGAATTTTCTAAGCGCGCCAAGGGGCTGCAGGTACTTGGGCTGCACTTGAGTAAGTGTCCGGGGTTGGCAGAAACAGCCCATCCTCTCCAGCTTCACACACAGATTTGAGGCTTGAGGCTTTCTAGAAAACCGTGTGGCCGAGGCCGCTGGCTGGGTCTCGACGCGCGCAGACCGAGGCTCGACCAGCTCTGTGGCCCTGGGCGGGAGGTTGGCGGGGTGGGATGGAGGCGCGCGGGCAGGGTGTGCACTCTTCTGTCCCCATCGACCCCGACCGAAAGCGCTCAGGGCCCCAACTCCAGGACGGCCAAGGCTGACTATCCCTAGAGTTTCCGAGTGGAGAATGGAGTGGTGAGTGCCGGCTCTGGGACAGAGCGAATCCCCCAAGGGAAAGGGAGGCGCAGCCGTCGGCACGGACCAGGCGCGCGCTGGCTCCCCTTGCCGAGTTCGGGCGCAACCCCTTGGCGCCCCGGACACACCCACCGCGCCTCGCGGCCCGCGCCAGCCCGCCCGGCCGTCCACACGGGGCCCGAGAGGCGGGCAGCGGCCGGGTCGAGGCCCCGCGGGCGGGGCGCAGGGGGCGCGTGGCGCGGGCAGCTCTGCTCACCTGGCGGTTCGCGTCCTGGAGCGGCGCACGGCCGCCTAGCCTCGCCCCCGCGTGGTTCCCGGCGCCGGGCAGCCCGTAGCCCGCCGCATGGACGGCCGCCGCTGCCGCCGCCGCCTCCCCCGCGTTCGTCCTGCACCGGCTCCCGCGGCGCCCGGGTTCAGCGTCGGGGCTGCGCGGGCGGCCAGCGGCTCGGGCGCGCGCGCAGAGCTCTGGCTCGGAGTTTGCTATCCCGAGAGCCGAGGTCCGCGCTCCTTTGCTCCCTCCTCCCTCCCCTACTCGCGGCCTTCTGCTGTCATCTGGAGCCGCTCCTGCCGCCCCCTGGCGGTCACCTCGGGAAGCACCGGCCCCTCAACCCACTCCAGCGCTTCTGAGGAGCCCCTTAGCAGGAATGATCGCCCGGTATCCCTGGGTACCCAGAAAACAGATGTCATCCTGTCGAGGGAAGGACAGTCTAGGCCGAGGAAACGAAGGAGGAGGGTGACAAGAGTGGAAGAAAGAGTGGCCCGGGCTGGCCAACTAAGAGCAAAAAGGGGTGAGAGTAGGAGGTAAGCAAGCTAAGGCCAGATGGTGGAAGGCCTTGAATTCCGCACTAATCTTATCCTGAGGTTTATGGGAGCCATTGCAGGATCGAGGATGCACGGGAGGAATGGAGACCTCCTTGCGTTTTGGAATAACCATTCTGGCTGCAGCAGGTTGAAGATGAGGCCGAAGCAAGGAGCCAGCCAGAAAGTTTTTGCTGTAAACAAGAGCAGAAAAGAAGCCAGTGAACTCCAAGGAGAGCGAAAAAGGAGCCCGGGTCTAAAAGGCACACCCCGTCACACTTGCGTGTGTACACACACACACACACACACACACACACACACACACACACACGACTTGACCCGCTGGGCTCCTCCCGAAGACCAGAGCCCTCCAAATTCTAACCAGGGTTAAACAGCATGGGGGAGAGAGAAAACATGCTTTCTGACAGCCAGAGGGACTCGGCATTTCTCTTATCTTAGGGTAATACTGTGTGGGAAGAAAAAAGCCTGCTGCAAAACAATAGTAAAAATCAAACTTTGATCTATATATCCAAGCCCTTCTTTTTACTATTTGGTAAATACCCTCCCAAAGAGGGCATGATTAATTTTACCCAACTAGCTAATGGCAGGAAAATTACTAGAGCCCAGTTTCCTTGTTCCTAATGCAGTGCCACATTCTTTAAATTCAAAATGAAGTGTTTAGAGCTAGTGAGGTAGGAAATGGAGTGAGTGATTGTGAGAAAATGTCCCCCCTCCCAGGAGGGGGTGGCGGTGACCTTAAATATTTGAAGAGGCTGTCCAGAAACAGGTAGTCTTCCAAAACGCTGTCAGGCTGTTTGTCTATGACTGCCTCCAAAGCCTGCCAGCAGGAGGTGCTTTGAGAGGCAGGTGCACAGGTGGGACAATGGAAGTGGCAGCAGAATGTAAGCACAAGGCCCCAGAGCCAGGCCAAACCAGGGACTGGGGTGGTGTGTGGGAGCAGAGAGGAGAACAGCAGGGCAGGTGGCCCCAGGGGAAAAAAGTAACAAAGGAGAAAGTGACAACCCACGAGATTAGGCCAAAGAAAAAGCCAGTTCTCTCTGATTCAAGCTGTTTCAAATGAGATGAACTAATTCCACACTCAAACAGATTTTGATTGGAGACACCTGGTGTGAGTGGGACTAAATTAATTCTGAGTGTCACGAGTCCCTTGCTTCTAACAGCTCTGACCAGTTTAAACCATCTAAAATGGTAGAAAAATTATACAACATCGAGATACAGTCACTGCCAATGAATTGAACACTTAATTTAGTTAAAATGGTAAATTTTCTGTAATGCATATTTTACAATTTTAAAAAAGAAAACAAAGGTAATAAAATTGTTCAAACTGATTTTTTTTTTTTTTTGTCTTTTCGAAGGCTGCGCTGTGGTATATAGAGGTTCCCAGACTACGGGTCTAATTGGAGCTGTAACCGCCGGCCTACAGCACAGCCACAGCAATGCAGGATCTGAGCCGCATCTGCAACCTACACCACAGCTCACGGCAACGCCGGATCCTTAACCCACTGAGCGAGGCCAGGGATCGAATCTGCATCCTCATGGTTATTAGTCGAATTCGTTAAGCACTGAGCCGTGACAGGAACTTGAATTGATTTATTGATTTATTGGAGAAATATGTGCAGAGTGCTGAGTAGGGCCTCGGTACTCGGAGGTTAAAATGAAATGAAGCTCAGGATAAGATGAGAGAGGAGGAAAGAAAAAATCATCCTGGTAGGTGGTAGGTATAAGTGGAGCACCTGCAGAGGACCTGGGGACTCATGGGAGGGGACGGGAAATCTGGGGTGCTCTTCCTGAGCTGAGCTGTAAAGGGTGAGGGGAGCTTGTTCCTCAGGCAGGGCATGTGTGAACTGGGACAGGAGCGAAGGATGTGAGGGGGTTTTTTGTTTGTTTGTTTGTTTTCATTCATTTTAGACATTCAGACAAGTTGCAGAAATAGTACAAAGAATGCTCTTATGTTCCGACCCTTCTTCCCTCGATGTGAACATCTTAACGTAGCCAGAGTGCAATTAATATTGACCAGACTTGATCCGAGTGACCTAGGGTGGCTTTTCAGAACTGATTCTGATCCACTTCACACTTGGTCACATTCTTATGACCAAGTTTTGCTTATAAGTTACAGGATATACTCTTCTTTTAAAGTCAAGACTAAAATGTGAAATCTAGTCTCATTTGAAACAGAGATATTTACATTTTGTGTAGATGGAAAAGAATATTAATTATACAAAAATGGCAAGTTTTGAATCTTTCAGACCTGTTGCATTTCTAATTCTATCCGTGTGTGTGTGTGTGTGTGTGTGTGTGTGTGTGTGTGTGTGTATGCGTGTATGCACACATGCACATGTGCCCAGATTGGCAGGATTTGGTCTCCATATATGACATAGGCAACTACCCCTCACCAGCAGAGGGCAAAGCAGAGAGGGTGCCTCAGATCATAATTACAGCACCCCCCCCCGCCCCGCCCCAAAAGGAATCCAGCCCTGGCAGCTCCTTGGCACTTCAGTGCCTTTTATACACAACAACTTGGAGGACAGGTTGTGGGTTACCTCGTGCATTATCTACAGTGCCTAGGTGCCCACTACTCATAAAACAGCCCATACTGGTTTTGAGGCTCTCTGTTAGAAAGCCCTTTTAATGGTTCACCTTTTCCCTGTGACTGTTGCCCATTGGCCTTAGAAGTGGCTCCTAAACTGCGAAGCAAAAAACATAACCTCTGGTCAGCTCCATACATGTAGGGCAGTCCTGGTTTCCACCTGCTGCCCAGTATAATTATGACCTCCTAGTGCCCCCTTTGCTATGTTGTCCCAGGTGCTGTGATAGATGACCTGGTCACCCTGCACAAGACTGCCACCATGCCACCTCACCAAGTCTGCCCCCTGCCCAGCACCACATGCCCAGTGTTTCACCACCCTTCCTGGGGGTCCCCAGCCTGGAGCACAGCATCAGCACTAGTGAGGGCTCCCAAATGTTGGAGGACCAATGGCAAGATGCTGAGAGAATCTTCCTGGGATTTCAGAGCATGTGGGACTGAAACAAAGCCATGTGTGAACAGATTGCAGGAAGGCAGCTTGGGACAACTGGACCCTTGTGGGGGAAACTAAGAGCAATGCAGCTTCTGTACTTCACTCATGAGCACTGACTCTTATCAGCAGAGCATTTCTTGGGGCTAGAGTTCTAAAAATTACGTCTTGAAAAATACTGCTCTCTCCTTTTGACAAACACTAGTGTTTTCATCCTAATGGCACTTTGGGGGGTTGCATCCCAGCAGGGAAGAGAACCCCTCCATTATCCCTACTTTGTTAACATCGGGACATAGAAGGGAAGCAGACGTGTTGTTAAACCCCTAATTTTAGGCTCCAGCGAGGTATCAGGATCCATCATGAGGTTTGCAAAAGTGTTCTTTTTGTTTTCTAGGTTGTAAACTTTTGTAGACTGTAAAGTCAAGGCAGGCTTGTGCCCAGTGAATAAGAAGGAAATAAGGAAAGTGTGATTTAAACAAAACAAAACACCACAACACCAAACAGCCCCTTGCAAGCTGGTAAACGTGTTGTTTTAAGCTGTTTCTAAGTAACTTGGGTGAGTATTAAGCCTTCTCTCCTCTGTTTGCTTCCTTTACTTCTTTCTCTTCCTCTTCCAGAGCAAATGGGATGTGGACCTAAAAACCAGGTTCCCCCTGAGGGCCTGCCTGGGGCTGGCCCCCACTTGACCTGGAATCTGAAACCACACAGGAGACTAGCCCCGAGCTCAGACAGAAGCAAAACGACTTCTCCATGGAACATTGGGTTTCCGATGGAGTGTTGGGAGTCAGGCTATGTTCCACTTAGATATCTAATTCCTGTTCACTCTCTTAACTTTACTCTCATTCTCTTTCTTGCCTCAAGCCCAGGAAGAGGAGATAGGAAACTTCAAGTTCCCTGGTACAAGACAACTTTTGGAATTGCAAATATTCAGTTTATTTCTCTTTTCCCTCCTGGCAGCTAAGAGGCATCACCCAGGCTGAAGCCACGTCTCTCTGGGAGTAGCAACACTGAGAAAAGTGCAAGGTGGATGTCTTGGTCTTGAGACCTGCAGGCTCCCTTCCTCCTTCTGGCAATGATTAACTAGGCAAAGACAATGCACGTGGAGGGAAGAAGTCCAAGTGCAAGCGCCTGCTCCTCTCGGTTGTGACTGGTCCTTCCTTCATCCATCCATCCAACCTATAGTCAACAGAAGCTGACTCTGAACAATTGAAAGGAGGATGAGAAACGTTAACCCAAGTCGAAAGGGGACAGGGTGGGAGAGACCATCCTGGACAGAAGGAAGCGCACTTACAAAGACCCTGAGGAAGCACGAAACAGCTGAGGATCATAAAGCGGGACTGTTCGGTCAGGGCTCAGGGAGACAAAGGGGGAAGTGGGGCAGGAGGATGGGTCTGACTGCGCTAAGCCTGCCGCAAAGGTTCAGGCCTGTCCCATCAGAACAGACACAAGCGACAGGCCGGAACAGTGTCCTGGGGCCCTTTATTGTCCTACATGCTGGATTTCAGGAAGGCCCAGGGATCCCTGAGGGGAAGGTAATTGCCATTAATCGACCAACAAAAAAGCATATCATTTTGTAATCGATAGGAAAAGCTGTCCTGTGCAAATGTGCTAAAGGTCAGCGATGCTTAGGGTCATTTTGGTGAGCTGGGGTGTTTTCAGACAAGCAAGAGGGAAGCCTCTGAGGGGGTTGAAGCAGGGGCTGACCTGACCAGATCTGTATTCATCTACAAGGAAAGAAAAAAAATAGCCCTTTTGTTAATTGGGGAGGAGGGGGAAGGTAGTGCAAAAACATCATTCCACAATTCTTTTGTAATGAAAAAAATAAATGAAAAATAAAACAAATCCATCATTCTAAAGGAATGCCTTGTGTTTGCCTTCCCCTGCTTCCTGGGAGACTCTCCTAATAAGGTCTTGGCCTTCACTCATTGCCCATGCTGTCCTCGTGACCGGCACTGCAAGTCTCCAAGAGGGCCGCGGGCTTAGAGGTCTCGGCACCGGGAGCAGAGTCTCCGTTTGAGGCTAATCAGCTTACACGGTGCCTGAAAATGCTGTCACCTTAGCCTCCCTGGCAATGTTCCCTCTTTTATCAAACCTGCTTTCTTGTTGAATGAATTGACTTTTATAGTCTCAGAGGTACCGCCTATCCAGTGAACACCGGCCAGATATGATTTGTACATAAACCCAGGCACTAGGGCCACAAAGTCAGTCTCTAAGTTGGTTGCTTTACTTAGCCAGTCACCTTGGTCTTGCCTCTGCTGGCAATATACAGAGACCTACTGTGTGCCAATTGTCAGACTTTGCTGCCAAGAGTTCTATGGGTCATGCATCCCCCTTTTTTTTTTCTCATTCCCATTTCCTGTTTCATACTCTCTGCATGATGGTGGCCTCTTCTCATGAGATGCAGCTCACTGTAGCACAGGGCGGCAGGCACCCCCAACCATGTCACCGTAGAAACCACCAACCTCAGGACTGCAGTTGCCTCGTTTACAAAATAGGAAGACGGTATCGAAACCTGTTGGAAGTAAAGGAGCTCACACCAACTCCCAAAGCCTCTTCCAGCGCTCAGATCTATGATTCTCTCAGAAACTCTGCAACAGGGAAATTCTGTGGTTCATTTTGGATCCATCTGGGAAAAGATGACATACCCAGAGAAGTATGTGACTTTCTTTTTAAAATTTTCAAGCTACATCTGCAATGGCTTCTTTCATTCCTATAACACAGAGGATTACCACACAACTCTAGTGCCTCATTTTGGTAGCAAGAGAAAATTCCTCACAGCCCACTTCTTGAGTCTTTAGGCTTCACTGACTTAGCTGCTGTGTTCATCTCTTTGAGAGGGATGAGGGAAGACCTGCTGGTGTGCATGAGTCCTGGACTGGGTTCCTATGTTCCCCTTGAAGTAACTGGCAGTCCGAAGTCTATAGGATCAATGACCACGGCCAGCTCCTTCCCAAAGTCACCTTTCTCTAGTTGGAATCATGGAATTCCAGAGGTGGAAGAAAGCATTTCCTCTTATACAGATAAGTGAGTGGCAAACATTCATACTATGAGTATGTGTGTGTTTGATCAAGAACAAGAACCACTGATAAGCGCTGGGCCAGCGCCCTTTCCATTACCCCAGGGGGGCGGCTCACTTGAGCTGTTTCAGTGAGCCCCCGTCCACTGTCCTCCCCAGTCAGCCCATGGATCGAGAAAGCTGGAGTCCCATGCTGTCAGAAACAACTATCGAAGTCTCTAAAAACATCTTGAGTTTCAGATCTCATACACATGAAAGCTGAAGACTCTGGGCCCTGTTCAAAGCATATGTCATCAAGTAGTGTTTTCCCTTCTTTGGGGTGAAAACAAAAGCACCGCTGGCTCTCCCTCGTGAGCTTGTCCAGAGGCTCAGCCTAGCAGTATGAACACAAATTTCTACTATTAGCCATGCCTCTTTCTAGAACTCATCTATGGATCTCAGATTTGTTCAGGAAGAGTTCTGAGGCCTGAGAAGCTTTACATTTTTTTTTTTTTTTTTTTTTAGGGCTGCACCTGTAGCATTCCCAAGCTAAGAGTGGAATTGAAGCTGCAGTTGCCGGCTTACACCACAGCTCACAGCAACACCAGGTCCTTAACCCACTGAGCGAGGCCAGGGATTGAACCTGCATCCTCACGGATACTAGTCAGGTTTGTACCCACTGAGCCACAAACAGGAATTCCGAGAAGCATTTCTTTTAAAGCGCTGGGAGGACTACCACTCCTGAACAGTGGGGTTGCTGCCTCACCTCTATGACTCCATGGGAAAGGACCACACCTGCTCTTGTGCCCATCAGGGAGTAAGCTGTGTGAACGTGGAGGTCTTAGACAAGGTAGAGCTACCCCTGCATCATCTGGCATGATATACTTAAGGGCACGAGTGCCAGGAGTAGGAGGGTAGATGGAAGGCTGCAAAGTAGGGTGGTCTGAAGCTATGATTCAGAAAAATACTAGCAGCTGGTTTTCATTTGGTCCCAGGCATGTGACCTTGAACAATGTCTTAAACTTTCTGAGCTTCAGAGTCCTCATCTGTAGAGACTGAACACTCACTGCTGACTTGGCTCAAATGGGGCAATGGGTAGAGCGCTCTCATGCCCTCTGCCTTCACTCTGAATTCTGAGAGAAGGTGGGCTGTGGGGACACCCCTTTTGTCTGCCTAGCATATTGCTATTCTTCCATTGTCACAGGAACATTCCAAGGATGAATGAAGGGTATGGGATCCAGCAGAGAACAAACATAAGCAAGAACAAGCAAGTAGATTAATATACAAACTTTTGACCTGGTCCTACAAGTGGAAAATACCACACAGTGGGAAAGAAAGCAAATTACTCTGACATGCAATCAGATAGTGCTGCAGGTCAGGGGTGGGCAAAAGCCTGGTTTTCATTTTTTTCTTTTCTTTTTCATTTCTTTCTTTTTGCTTTTTCATTCTTTCTAAAAACAAACAAACGAAAAAGCAGACAGGGAATTCCCTTGTGGAGCAGTGGGTTAAGGATCTGTTCTCTTGTCACTGCAGCAGTGCATGTCACTGCAGCAGCCCGGGTCACTGCTATGACATGGGTTCGATCCTTGGCCTGGGGAACTTACACATGCCATGGGTACGGCCAAGAAATTTTATTTTTTTTAATTTATTTTATTTTATGTCTTTTGTCCTTTTAGGGCCGCACCCATGGCATATGGAAGTTCCCAGGCTAGGAGTCTAATCTGAGCTGTTATTGCTGGCCTACGCCACAGCAATGCCAGATCTGAGACACATCTGTGACCTACACCACAGCTCATGGCAACACCAGATCCTTAATCCACTGAGCAAGGCCAGGGATCGAAACTGCAACTTCATGGTTCATAGTTGGATTCATTTCCACGGCGCCATGACAGAAACTCCCAAGAAATTTTTTTAAAAATAAAAAACAGACAGGTTGTTTCAAGAAGAGTGAGAAAAGAGATACATTTTCACAAAATTAAATTGTGAAAATCAGGGGTCAAGCTTATCACTTGTCCGCATCTGAAGTCCCCTTGAAACTAATAAGAACCATCTTTTGTAAAATGGCTTCCTGAAAAGAAGACATCTGGGCTGAACAAGTGGGCACCTGGATCCCTGTGCTGCTAACATTAACTGTGTGACTTTGGGAAAAGGCCTTGATAGAACCTGAGTTTTTCAACTCTAAAGAGGAGATAATAATTCTTGAAGGCACCATTTGGGCAGTCATTATTACTGAGGCTCACTAATTTCCTTAGAGGGAGAGAGGATTTAACTTCCTTGTCCCTTTGAAGTTAAAGGTGGCCCTGTGACTTGCTTTGGCCAATGGATGTGACTTCTCTTTTTTAAAAGAAAGAAGGAAAGAAAGAAGTAAAAAAAAAAAAAGGAAAAAAGGAAGGAAGGAAAGAGAAGGGGAGGGGAGGAGAGGGAGACAAGGCAGCAGATGCTTTAAGTTTCCATGTACCAGTCATGCTCCCCTCCCACTGGCGCTGAGATTATGGAAGCTACAGTTAAGATGCTGCCTTGATGGAGTTCCCATCATGGTGGAGCGGAAACGAATCTGACTAGGAACCATGAGCTTGCAGGTTCAATCTGTGGCCTTGCTCAGTAGGTTAAGGATTTGGCATTGCTGTGAGCTATGGTGTAGGTCACAGATTTGGCTCGGATCCCCTGTTGCTGTGGCAGTGGCATGGGCTGGAAGCTACAGCTCGGATTTGACCCCTAGCCTGGGAACATCCATATGCCATGGTGTGGTCCTAAAAAGCAAAAAAAAAAAAAAAGGGATGTTGCCTTGATGGAGTTCCCATTGTGGCTTGTGGCTTAGTGGTTTAAGAACCCAGCTAGTATCCATGAGGATGCAGGTTCGATCCCTAGCCTCACTCAGTGGGTTAAGGATCCAACACATATTGCAAAAGTGGCTTGGAGCCGGCATCACTGTGGCTGTGGTATAGGCCACCAGCTCTGATTTGACCCTTAGCCTGGGAACTTCCATACTTCCATATGCCTTGGGTTCGGCCCTAAGAAGACCAAAAAAAAACAAAAACAAATGTTGCCTAGCCTGGGTATCATAGGACTCTGATGAGCAGAGCACCCACTGCCCCTTGTTTGATATGTAACATCTTTTGCTGTGTTAAGGCACTGAGATTTGGATTTGTTCATTAATGCAGCAAAACCTAACATACCATAACTGATACAGTGGTTGTTACAATAAAATATAATGTTGTTTGTAGATACAAGCTGACAATTATAACATGCTCGAAAAGCCTTATTTCACTCTCCAGAGGAAATTGTACCAATTAGACCAGGTTAAGGGCTAAGTTCTTGCACAGGTCAGGCAGGCCATAGAAGGCTGCAACTCACTGCAGACTATTTGTCTCTACCAGGAACCAGAATCAGGAAAATCCTGGAAAATCTATTCCAATAGTTTTGCCATGGTGACCAAAATACCACCTCTATCTTGGAATCAGCTCCAGATAAACCGTCAATCTGTATCCTAAAGGGGAAATGCCTAGGAGGATTCCACCAGGCTCTGGGGAGTACAGTGATTCTGAGGAACAGATGAGACAGCACAGTAGTGGGAGGGTCTTGAAGAACAGCAATACAGTCTGGGGCCCAGATTGAGGAGGGAAGTCCTTAGCAGGGGGAAGTTAAGCAAACCTCTCCCGCCTTAACACTTTTTTGCCTTCACATCTTCCATGGTAACTTCTTTAGAAGAGATTTTTTTTCCCTTTTTTTTTAAACGGATACACCGTGGTATATGGACACTCCTGGGCTAGGGGTCGAATTGGAGCTGCAGCTGCTGGCCTATACCACAGCCACAATAACACTGGATCTGAGTTGCATCTGTGACCTATGCTGCAGCTTGAAGCAACACCATATCCTGAATCCACTGAGCAAGGCCAGGGATTGAACCCACATCCGCACAGAGATAACATCAGGTCCTTAACCCGCTGAGCCACAATGGGAACTCCAAGAAGTGATTCTTTATTCCAGCCAATCTGACTACAAATCACCAACTCCAGGCTTCCATTTCATGGATATTTGGGGCGAGTCTTCTAGTTGATGTGTTATGGACAGAGCATATCACTTCCCACTACCCAAACCACTGTTTCCTTCCACAGTCCACATCTGAGTGAAGGGCAGCTGTCTTCCCAATCACTTAGGCTTAAAATCTCAGCATTCTTATGGCTTTCTTGGAATATTCTCTTTTTTCCCACTAATGTAAAAGGAGAGAGCAGAAGCAAGGAAAACAACTGAAAGCACTGTGCAGGCCAGGTAAGGTTGCAGTTCAGTCTTAGTGTGAATTTGTTCCTTTGATAATTTGTCTTTGGGGGCAATGTCTCTGCAGATTCAGAAAATATGACATGGACTGCCTAATTCTTTCAGGCCATACTAAAGAGCAATTGCTGGTCAATGAAATTTTAAAATGCAGCTTCTGGGGGAGGCAATAAATGCTATATATGTAAATCAAAATACCATTTTCCACATGGCAAAAACCCAATCATTTAAAAAGCAAAATGAGGATTTCCTGTCATGGCGCAGCGGAAACGAATCTGACTAGGAACCATGAGGTTGTGGGTTCAATCCCCCGCCTCACTAAGTGGGTTAAGGATCTGGCGTTGCCGTGAGCTATGGTGTAGGCTGGCAGATGCGGCTTGGATCTGACATTGCTGTGGCTGTGGCATAGGCCAGCAGCTACAGCTCCAATTAGACCCCTAGCCTGGGAACCTCCATATGCCACAGTATAGCCATAAAAAGACAAAAAATAAATAAATAAAAATAAAAAACAAAATGAGATGCTGATTCCAAAAAATACAAAATAAGGACACTTATACACAACTATACATTCTGGACAGAATGGATAGAGCAGCTCTCTGAGCTCTCTGAAATATAAATGGTAGCAGACAGATTGGGGAAGGAGACCAGAATTCAAAGTACCACCAAGCCAGCAGTGATTTTACCATTTCTTTCCCTCCAGTGTCATCCAGCCTGGACTCAAAGGCATCCAGAAACTCAAAAGTGTGCTCCAGAGGTCAGAAAAAGCTCTAAGAGAAGTCCTCTGTTCCTGGTCCAGGAAACAAGAAAGGGGACTCCTAAGAGGCAGACAGAGAGATGGGGAAATCCTCTAGTTTTTGTTCCTTTTTTTCCTTCTTTTCAGCTTCTCCCACAGGCAATATTGCGGCAGCAGTGGTGGCGGGGTGACTGGCAGGCACCTAAAGCCCTGAGGGAGCGGGGTAGGGGGCGGTCTATTTTGTGTTACCAGAAGGGCAGGGATCTGAAGAATGGGAGCAAGTCTCTATCCCTTTTTTTCTCTCTCTGTCCTCCTGCCACTTGGCTTCAGACACAATAGGAAGTGTGTGGCAGAGCAAGGAAACTCTAGTCCAAGCTTCCTGGCTAGAGGACTATGATGAAGGCTCCAAGTAGCCACGCAGTGTTGGGGAGATCATGGAGAGTTGGGAGATTATGAAAGAAATCCCATGAACTTGTACAAACTCCTGGGTTCACCTCCAAACTGAACATGTGTGGATCTGACTTTAAATAACACACCACAGGTTTCGAGAAGTGAACTGCAGATTAGACCATGATTCTGCCCCAAGACTCACCACTGGGTGGCACACATGCAGGAGTAATCTGAATAGTGGTGCACTTCGAAAACAGAACTGATATTGGAACTGCACCCCACAGAGGCAGGTTGGAACTTACAGCCAGAGCATGATTAGTTGCTTGCTAAAAAAAAAAAAAAATCAATATTTCCTTCAGGATTTATACCAGACTCAGAGCCTCATAATGTAATGTAATTCAAAATATCAAAGATATAGTCCAAAATTACTCAGCATATGAAGAATCCCCAAAGTCTCAAATGACAAGGAAAGAGACAGTCAACAGATGTCAACCCTGAGAAGATGCAGATGTTAGAATAATCAAAGATTTTTTTGTTTTTTTGTCTTTTTAGGGCCACACGCATTAGTCTAGGGGTCGACTTGGAGCTTTAGCTGCTGGCCTACACCACAGCTCATGGTAACAGCGGATTCCTAACCCACTGAGTGAGGCCAGGAATTGAACCTGCATCCTCGTGTATACTAGTTGGATTCGTTACCACTGAGCCACAATGGGAACTCCAGAATAATCAGAGATTTTTAAAGCAATGATTATAACCATGCTGCAAGAAGTAAGAGTAAGCACTCTTGAAACAAAAGGAAAAATAGAAGGTCTCTGGGAAAAAAGGGAAGATATGAAAACAAATCAACTGAATTGGTGCACTGTGGAAAAAAGTATGGAGATTCCTCAGAAAACTCAAAATAGAATTACCATTTGATCCAGCAATCCCACTCCTGGGCATCTATCCAGAGGAAACCATGACTCGAAAAGACACATGTACTCCAGTGTTCATTGCAGCACTCTATGCAATAGCCAGGACATGGAAACAACCTAAATGCCCATCGACAGAGGAGTGCATAGGGAAGATATGGCACATACACACAATGGAACATTACTCAGCCATTAAAAGGAATGAATTACCAACATTTATAGCAACATGGATGGACCTAGAAATTATCATGCGAAGTGAAACCAGTCAGACAATTAGACAGCAAAACCCAATGCTACCACTTACATGTGGAAACTAAAAAGACACAATGAACTTGCAGAACAGAGAATGACTCACAGACTTTGGAAAACCTTGGTTTTTCAAATAAGACAATCTGGGGGATGGGGCGATGCACTGTGGGTTTGGGATACAAAAATCTATAAAATTGACTTGTGATGATTTATGTACACCTATAATTGAAATAAAATCCATTAAGAAAAAAAATAAATAAAATAAAATAAAATAAAAGCATGACCCTGTTACAGAAAGAAAGAGTAAATAGTCCGGAGAATTAATTTAATTACCAGTGTCTCCAGACTGATGTTTTCCCTAAATGGCTTATCTTGTTGATCAGGCTTTTGATCACCATTGCGTTAAAGTTGGCAATCTTCCTAAGCTCCTGTTTATTCTTCGAAAAGAATTAATTGACAATGAGGTATTTCATGATGCCATATTTTCAAGTGTCCGCTATTTCTCTTTTGGCTGCACCTGTGCCATAATGTCCTTAACCCACCGAGCCACAAGGGAACACTGACTGCTGCTGTTTCTTCATCTGATTGCTACCTCCTTGCTAGCCATCATATCCTTTATCATTTAAGTGATTTCCACTATTTATTTTCTAAACTGACTAATTTAAGGTGTTCCTTAAATCCCTTTCCCCACGGAATAGAAATGTTATTTCAAAAAAAAAATCAACTGGAAATTTTAGAAAAGTACAATAAATGAAATTAAAAATTCAATGATTGGAAATGAACTTAATGATAAATCAACAGAAATTAATCTGAAAAACAGAAGAAGAAAAACAAAACAACTAACACAGCCTTAGGGATCCATGGAAAAAATACTAAAAAGTTTAATATTTGTGTTGTTAGATTCCCAGGAGGAAAGGAAAAAGACTGTTGAATGGAGACAAATATCTTAAGAAATCTTGGCAGAAAAATTTACTACCTTTCACAAAAGACATAAATGTAGACTAAAGAAGTTCAATGAAATCCACATAGGATAACTCCAAGAAATTCACACATGATGATCAAACTTATGAAAACTAAAGACAAAGAAAAATCCTGAATGCAACCAATGACAAATGATGTATTTCTACAGGGGAGCAAGATTTAAATGCACATTTCTCTTCAGAAACTGTGGAAGCTGAAGGAAGTATAATAATATTTTTAACATGTTCAAAGGAAAGAACTGTCAACCCAGAATTCTATATCCAGTGACAATGGGCTTCAGAAATGAAGATGGAATAAAGACATTTTCAGATAAAGTAAGAAAATTCATTGCAACCAGACCTGTTCTATGAGAAATGCTAAGGAAATTCTTTAGACTAAAAGGAAATTATATCAGAGGAAATCTTATAACAACAATAATGAAGGAAGAACAACTAAAATGGTAAATATCTGGAAAATATAAGTTTTAAAAAATATGTATGATAGTTTAAAATTATAATATTATCTGATGGAGGTTTCAGTGTATGTTGATGTAATGCTATGATGACTAATATAAATAGGGGATGTCAAAAGTACTTGTGTGGTATTAAAATATTTATAATTCACCTGAAATTGTGGAACAGAAGTCTACATATGTGTGAAAGTTAAATATGTATACTCTAATTCCTAGAACAACTACCAAAAACTGTTTTTCAAAGATAAGTAGTAAATCTCTATAGAAAAAACAAAATATAAAAAATATTCAAGTAATACCAAAAAATAGGAAAGGGAACATGAACAACAGAAGGAACAAACAGAAAACAGATAATAAAATGGTATCTAAGTACAGACATATTAATCTTATATTAAATTTAAATGGTATAGACACAGATATTAGTTACCTGCTGCTGAGAAATAAATTACCCCAAACCTAGCTTAAAATATTTATTATTTCAGGTTCTGTGGGTCAGGAGTCTAGGCATGGCTCAGCTGGGTCCTCTTCCTCAGGGCCTCTCATGAAAGTGTTGGTCAGGGCTGAAGTCTCATTTGAAGGGTTGACTGTGGAAGGATCCACTTCCAAGCTCATCTACATGGTTGTTGAGAAGATTCAGTTTCTTTTAGGCTATTGTGCTGAGGGCCTCAGTTCTTAGCTGGATGTTGATTGGCAGCTGTCCTCAGATCCTTGTCATTTGAGCCTCCACATTATGGTAACTTGCCTCATCAAAGCCAACAAGGGAGTACGTCCATCAAGAGAGTCTGCTAGAAAGATGGAAGTTATACTCTTTGGTAACATAATTAAAGACATGACATCGCATCACCTTTGTCATACTCTGTTGGTTAGAAGCAATGCACAGGACCTGTCCACTCAATAGAGGCAGTTAAGCAAGAACATAAATTCAAGAGAGAGAGGAAGAAGGAGGAAGAAAGAAAGAAAGAAACAAAGAAGAAAGAAAGGGAGAAAGAAGTAGCCTGGAATGGTTATTTTAGTATTAAAGTAGATATTAGCACAGGGAAAATTACTGCTTATAAAGAAGAGACATTCCATGATAAAAGAGCCAATTCACAAGACATGACAATCTTAAATGCATATGTGTCCACAACAGAATTTCTGAATGCAAAAACCAAAAACTGATAGAACTGAATGGAGATGTAACAAATCCACAATTAGAACTGAAGACTTCAAAACTCTCTCTGTAATTGATAGTATAAATAGACAGAAAATTGGCAAGACAGAAGACCTGAGGAACACCATCAACTGATTGAATCTGATTCATATTTATAGACCCTCCACCCAACAGCAGAATACACACTCTTTTCAAGTACACATGGGACATTTGGGGGGCCCTTTGCACAAAACAACTTTTCCTCGAGGGAACCAGACAAATGGAGGTGTGATAGATGGTGGGAATAAAGTGGGGGAGAGGCATTTTCTTACTTCACATTCCAGCCTCTTAGAGGACTTTGGGGGACCCTTCTTATTTTAATCAAGTTGTAAGCAGCTTAAAGAATTGAGAACAAATTCATTTTCATACACTTGTTTAAATAAGTTTGATCAGATCAGGGCTGCAGGTTTGTAGGTGTCTGGTCTTGAAATATAAAATCCATATTTTCTTTCAGTCTCTGAAATATATTTTTTAAAATGTAGTTCACCTAAATTAACTTTCCACTTCAGTTTTACAATTAATTGTATTACAACTTAACTCATATTCTAATTCAATATAGAATATTGAATTCTATATTGAATATATAGAACATACTAGTTCTACTTCCATATTAGTTTGCCATTTGGATACATAAGTATGATTAGGTATCAATTCAGGGGTCTCCTAGGCCATCAATCAACATAATTCATTCATGTTTTCACTGTCCATCAGTATCACATTATGATTCAATTCAGAATATTTTGAAGAAAAAATACAGTAAGGCTTTTTATTGGAGAGCTATATTCAGGTTATGGAAAGATGGTTCAGCAGTTCATGTAGTCAACATATTTTCCATAAAAGCAGCACCACCTTGGGACAGAGTTCTTACAGATCTGGAGAAATCATTTCTATTTGAAAATGTGTTCTGTTGTAAGTCTGGCTCCTCATTAAGGAGCTTTGTTTTTGATGAAGCAATTCAGCTTAAACCTATGGAAAAAGAGGTTTTCCCAAAATACCAGTGAGAAGGTGGGAGCCTGGTCATGTGGTTTACATCCACTGAGGGAATCTCATCTCTAGAGGAGTGGTGGGGGCAAAAAAGTTTTTTTTGCAAAGAACTTGATTAAAATCTGGGAAACTAAACAGTGTAAGAAATAATTTTAATGCTGAGAGAAATCTATAAACCAATGAACAGTAAAAATTGCTGAATTGGTAAAGAGCTTGCTTTGGATTTTACATACCTTTCAATGATTCATGAAAGCAAAATGTAAATTATGAAATGTATGACATCTATAACCTATCCAACTCTTCTTTTTCCTCAATAAATAGTTAATAATATATATTTTTAAGTCATCTGGCAATGCTGCCAGGTTGATCTGGTTTAAACTGGCCAAAGCTGGTTTAATCAGCAAGGGCAACACTACTGAGACTAGAGCTGATTTGATCCAGTTTGAATCAAGTTACTTTGACAAAAGTGACTTTAAGCTGGTTTAATTTGGTTAGAATCTCTCTACTAACAATCATTTTTTATTGTTTTTCCCTAATATGAAGCAGTATCACCTGGCTGAATCCCCTTTCCTCCTTCTGAACCATCCCAATTCAATTCATGTTAGTCTGACCCAGTAAGGACAAGTTAGAACCAGGCTCATCTGGTCTCAATCAGCATGAATTGATCTGAATCTGATTTGTCCTAAATTGGAATGTTTTATCCTGCTAGAGCTGGCTTTATCCGATTTGAACCAGGAATGTTGGGTTTGACCTGGTTAGAACCAGTTAAAAACTGTGAGCAATTTAGGATCAGTTTGCTACTTTGGTTACTGCTGAGAACCAGCTGGTTTCTGTTACAAAACTGACATTCAGAAGTGGCTCAGCTGGTTGGAGCCTACTGTGAACCCTACGATTCAGATGAAGTCAGAACTCTTGTCTGATGTGAAACACCAAAAAAATGGAGGGGAGGGAGGTTGGAAGTCCAGGGTACACAAGTTAGGGAATAAAAGTGGTGGGGAAAAATGGAAGGTACTGCATTTATACTTTTCTAGATATAGGTTAAATGAAGATTCAGGGTCAAGAGATGATTTTTTAAAATATGGATCAAGGTCCCTGAAGAGGTAGGAAGGCATAGAATAGGGAGACTGGGTCAGAAACAAAGTAGGAATAAAGGTATATTGTAATTAAATTGGAAGGGGAGGGAAATTATATGGATGTGGTAATAGTTTTAATACTATATGAAGACAATTTTAGTTGTTGTCATAGCATTGTAACTTTGGTCAAACAATTTGTACAGCTGATCACAGCCTTTTGACAATTCCATCAGTTTCTCAATAGCTACAGTTTTCCCCTTGAGACATTTGATGAGCACGTGTGCATCTGTGTCCTTTCCTCACCATATTTCTCCTGTCCCCAAGGAAGGATGAGAAGATGGGAGAAGAGCTAGAGGCCTTTGCCAGGCAAGGGGGCACAAGTTGCAGAAGTTCATCATTGCCCCCTCAGGAGTCCCTGCCAAAAGGACTCATATTCTGCACTACAGTAAATGACCTATTCTTCACCACTTCCTGCTGTCATGTAAGAAATGTCAGGGCTGTGGCAAAGGCAATCATCACCAGCTCTTCAATAGAGGTGACCTTAAGTATTAGGGTGACTCTATGTCCTCGTGTGCCCAGGACAATTCTGGCTTACATCTGAGTTCCCAATGTCACTATTAACTGTGGCCCCTATCTCTCCCAAAGTTGTCTCAGTTTGGCCAGTGTATTATATGCTCAAGCTACGTGGGGCTCTATCTCCTCCCATCAGTCACTCTCTACCCCTCTCTCTTTTTTCTGCTACAGAGATTGCATGCATTCTCATACCTTAAAATTCCTTCTATCTGGAATTTTTATCTCCACTTTTTCCCCTGGGTTTCAGTTTTTAATTTCCACTGGGATATTAAAACAGTGACCCATTTGGTGCTGGTGAAAATGGTCCTGACTGACAGGTATTGTTTTGGCCTCATCCACCCCTACCACCCAGAAACATGTCACCCGAGTTACATATTGAGCCCAGCCCCCACACTAAAAAGAAAAACAGGAAATATTTGTTGCCATGTCGGAAAATAAAAGGGTATTTTCACATGTTGCCAGGGTGCCTCTGGAAAGCATCCAAGAATCATTCCAGAAATTTCATTTCCAGGTGTGTGTTTCTTTAAGGAAACGCGCTGCTGAGAAGGAACACCCTGTGAGGTGCCACTGGCTGTAGGCGTTGCTATGGCAGATGCGCCTTATTGTGGAACAGCAGAGGAGGACATGAATAGGCAGGGTGCACACTCTATCCCTGAGGAAGCCATAATCAGGCGGCTGACGTGTTTCCAGAGACACCACCTTCTCAGGCTTCAAACCCACAGCAAGTACATGCTGGAAGGAGAGATGTGCTTCACTCCAGGATCAGGGAGCCAGCCCATATTCCTGCTTCCCGCTTGACCCTTGGGCTCCCACTCCAGGCCATTTTGGTCCAACCCAAGCCCTTGAGAGAACTGCGGTGCCTGCCTTCTTTGGGGGCCTGAGAAGCCAGAGATGGTGGTCAGTAAAGGGTGACAGAACTGCCTGGAGGTGGGCAGCTTGTCCAGAGTCCAGAGTCAAGTTTGGACTGATTCAGAAATCTCGCCTGTGAAAAAGGAATGAATTCCAGTGGGAAATTTCTGAACCATGTGTATGTATTCACCCAGGAGAAGGAATGGCTTGAGGTGCCTCTATTTTTTGATTATGAAATATGGGTCCAATTCCATTGACAAAATGGCTTGAGGCCTTTTACTGGAGTAATAAAAGTTAGGAGAGAAAAGAGAACTTGCATGAGTTGAATATCCACTGAGGGATAGACTTTTTGCTGGGTGCAGTACAGAGAGGAGTTTATTTGATGTCTACACAAACCTTCTAGGGGGAGTGGCGGCTGACCTGGAGTCTCTGTTGTCAGGGGCTTAATTTACCTCCCTGAGTCTTGGTTTTCACATGTGTAGAATGGGCTGACCCTACCCCAACCAGTGCCTGCTGCAGAATGATTGAGAGCATTAAATGAAATCATGGCAGAAGCTATGAAATGTACAGTTCATTGAAATGTAATTTGACATGGAGGAAGGTGGGCTGATGACTCCTGGATATTGTTCTGTTCAGGAGTTTTAGGACAGGTGGTCTGTCTTGAGTCAGGTTTCCCCAAAGGCAGACCGAGATGAGGATTCCAGCCCTGTTAACTCACTCGGAGGTGACCAAAGGAAGCATGTGAGGGAGAGAGAAGGTGAGACAGGCAAGAAAGGAAAGCCAATGATGGGTATGTTAGTGAGTGGGTTACCACTGCGGACAAGTGGAACTCAGTCCCGCTGGGGATTCTGGGAAACTATGGACCATAACTCACTGCCACCTCCAGCCAGTCCCCCACTGGGAACAAAGCATGCTCCTGGGCTGGTAACTAACTGGTCTTAGGAAGAAAGACCGAGGAAACATTCCTTATAAGTAATTGTCTGCAAATGAACTCTAGGGCAGACCCAGGGGCTGTGGCTGGGGAACCAAGAGAGTCTCTTAAAGAGAGCCCCACCCTCCCACCCAGAAAAGGAGGAAGGGAAAGCAGCAAGAGAGAAGTGAAACTGAATGATGAAGACAGCAGGGGAACATATGAAGTTTGCCCTACATCCAAGTCTAGAGTGGAAAGATTAGAAATCTGGGTCTCCAGTAGTAGAGTGCTTCTATCCCCTACTACTTGTACTCTTCCCCTTGCCCACGTGCCTCACCCCACGTCTGAAAACTGACAGAACATTGTAAATCGACTATAATAAAAAATGTTTTTAAAAAAAAATTTAGAAAGAGAAAAAAAAAAAAGAAATATGAATCCATTTGGAGGGGCAGGGCGGGAGAACTGGAGGCTGAGAGTCCTCATGACTCTTTCCTAAGCAACTATGGCTCTTTTCAGTCCTATTAGACAATGGAAAGAGCACGGATGGTGCCCACATGCAGAGTTTATAAGCAGAGGATCTTAATATGATTCCATTTAAATCTTAAAATGATTCCAGTTAAAGTCTGGTATGGGAGCTGCTTTCCTTGGGTGCAATATAATCTAGAGGGTTAGGAGTTGGAGCTGGAATGAGACCAGGCTGGTTTCAAGGTTTAGTTACATCCCCTGAACATTGTGTAAATTTAGGCAAACGCCTACAGTTTTTTTTTTTTTTTTTTGCTGAAGTTTCATCTATAAAACTGGGTAAGATAATAGTAAATTTCTCAAAGGGTTGCCATGAGAGTTATATCAGACAATTCATATAACACCCTTATCACAGTATATGGCACATTGTAAATACTCAATAAATTCTAGTTATTATTATTTCTCATTCATTTAACAAATTTTATTGGGTCTTTTCCATATGCCAGGCCCTGTTTCAGACATGAATAATATATCAGTGAATAAGACAGACTCAGTGCTTGCCATGATAGATTCTACTGCATTAGATACAGATAATAATCAAGTAAACAAATTAACAGCCATTTAAAATTTCTGGTAATAATAACTGCTTGAGGTCTAAATAGTGTAAAGAAATAAGAATGCAAAAAATCCCGGGCAGCATTCTAGGCAGTGGGTATAGGGAATATGAAAGCAATGAGGGGAAAATAGTTAGTGGGTTGAGAAAAAGCAAGAAGGTGAATGTATTAAGAATAGGCGGGTGGGAGAATGTAAGAGGCAGCCATGGTAAGGAGTTTGGGTTTCATTCTCAGTTTTGAGAAGGGGTTCACATGATCTGATTTCCATTCTAGGAACATCCACTAGAGTGGCCACGGAGAGACTAGACTGGGGGAGGGATGGCAGGAGAGGAAGCAGAGAGATGAGTTATGAAGGTAATAGTGTTGCTCCAGAGAGAGATGGCAGTGTGCAGATGGGCGACATTGGTAAAGATGTTGAGAACTGGCTGAATCTGGGACGTATTATGCAGATGGAACCAACCAAAGTCACTGATGGTTTAGATGTGGAACGTAGGGTAAAGAGAAACCTCAATTACAACTCAGGCCTGGCGCCTGAGCATCTGGGTAAAAGGTGGTACTCTTGAAAGAGTGGGGAGAACTGGAAATGACATGGGCATGAAGAAGGGTCTGGTGGGAAATTCAGAGTTCTTTTTTGGACACGCAAACTATGAACTGTCCAACAGGTGTTCAAGTGGGCACCGTTAGAAGGCAGTTGGTTTAGGAGGGAGGTCTGGGGTGGAGATATGTTTTGAGGGTCATTAGAGTATGAATAGTATTTAAAATCATGAGGCTGGCTGAGATCACCTAAGAGCAAGGGGAGATAGAGAACAAGTCTGATGACTGAGCCCTAGAATATCCCAACATTTAGAGGGAAGGACGGGGAAGAGAAGCCAGTAAGGGGCATGGAGGAGTAACTAGTGAGTAAAAAAGCCAGGAGAATGGGCTGCCACAAAATTCAAGAAAAGAAAGGGTTTCCATGAGAAGGAAATGGCCTACTGTGTTAAATGTTAATGAGAGGTCAACAGATGTGAAGAATTGACCAGTGGATTTAGCAAGATGAAAGTTGTTGGATCCTTTGAGAATTCTGGTTTCAGTATTGCTGTACAAAATAAAGTCTGGCTGATAGGAGTCAAAGGAAGATTAGGAAGAGGGGAAGTGGAGATAGGAGCAATAGCTGTTTGGAAGAGTTTTGTTACAGAGAGACCAAAATAAATAATAAATGAAGAAAATGGAGGTTGAGAAGAGATTTTTTTTTTTTAATATCTAAGGGACCTTACCACATATTGACATGTCAATGTGATAAACCATTAGAAATAGGAAAGTTAAGGATACAAAAGAAAGATGCAAAGTCCTTAAAAGGAAGAAGGGCCCCTGTGAACAGGTTGCCCTGGACAGGGACAGAAGCAGGTCATCCTTTGCAATAGGAAGAAATGCAGAGGATACAAATACAGCTGCAGAGGATACAAATACAGTACGCTTAGGGAAATTGCTTTCTTTTTCTCTAGAAAATTTCCAAAATTTCAACTTAAGCACCTATTAAATGCCTCAGCTGGGACTGGAGGTTTTGTGCTGCCGGCCAAGCAATGATTTGGGGTTCACGGGCAATCTCAAGACGATAAAAGCAGTGGCCCTGAGGTTTCAGACCACATTCTTTCTCATTCTTGCAGGCCCTAATAAAGGTTGGATTGACTTGAATTATGAGAAACTACAATTCACTTGTTGAAGACCTCTTTAAAAGAGATTTACAGATGGTGCAGAAAGCCGTTATTCGGGGGAATGAATATAGCCTATATGGTCTTCTGAGCAAACCTGTCTGCAGAGAGGAAACATGTAAGGATAGAACCCTCCACCAGTGAGAGTTAGGATTGGTGCATTAACTTGTCCTCTGTTCAATAATATGGCATATCGTAGTCCTACTCACTGATTTTACTATGTTATGAGTTCCCTAAAGGAAGTAGTTGTGTCTTAGTCATACTCACTCTCTGGTTTCCCCAAACCACCCCAGGTGCTCAGACAAAGTGCGTCAGTGCAAATGATGTGGCCTCTGCTCACAGTCGTGGAGATGGAGAGTAGATCTTCCTCACATCATGTTCCCTTAAAGGGTATTCCCAAATACCTCAGATAAAGAGACTTCTGAAGTTAACAATGAGGAAAAGCTTCCAGATAGGAAAGTTGGAGCTCTAGTACACTCCACTGATCATCTAACACTCTCTGCAGTGCTAATTGTGAGATTTTCCTACTTAGCTCATAGTGGTGGAAAGGTAGGGAGCACATTATCCAAAAGTCTTACTCTCAGCCTATGCATCACAGAGGCAGAACATGTGCAATGGTTTCCCTTTTTGGATCTGAACCACTTGTAAGAACCCTCCTGTAACATCCCATGAAAGTCTATTCTGGGTCAACCATCATAATTGTCCCTCAATTCTATTACACTGTTTAGTGGGGTGATAAAACTTCAATCAGGAGAAAGTCCTTAGGGTTTCCTGGTCTCTCATGCATGGACACTCTTTTCTTTCCTACCACTCCATTGGGTCCTGCAACCACCTAGACACTTCTGTTCCTTTATTCCCTTCACCTCCAATCCAGGAGTCCCACTTTTTATTTATTTATTTATTTTGGGACTTCTATGGGGGCTGTCAGACCCATGGACTATTTTCTTCCAAAGCCAATCAGGGCTAGGGCATTTAGAAAACTAACTCTTGGAGTCAAAAGTCTATGAGATAAACAAATCTTCCAGACTTCCAAGAATGGCCTCCTCTCAGCATGCCTCTTGTGTACTTCCCAAGTCCCCTTCTCATATCCTCAAGGATATTTGCTGTGTCTGCAGAAGGGGATGAGGCTGGAGAAACAGACTCATCCTGCTAGGAGGGCCTCCACATCTGAGCGGCTGTCTGGGAACCACAACTGGGGACAAGGCAAGTTGCTTTCTAAGGCTCAGAACAGCATGGACAAGCTGACAACTTGCTTTTCTCTGTGGGACAGTTCAGAAATGACATCAGGTGTCGAAGCAATTCTTCATACAAGGTGGTAACTGCAGCTAGAGGAGGGAACCATGAGTAAGAGATGCCCCAAAACTTGGATCAGTTTGCTCTCTGGGAGGCAAATCAACACATCAGCTTAAGAATAGAAACAGCCACTTATAGCAGCTGAAGCCACTGGCCAGAGCATGATTCAGTGTTAATTAACTGACTGTATCAGCATATCTAAGGAAAGAATGTGTGGAAACCAGGTAAAAGTAGGTCAGCTTGGAATCTAGAAAAACCTCAGTCAGAAAAGCACACTTGGGATGAGCCCATCTATATGCTCTGCTGAAAAGGTCTGTCCTGAACCAAACCAGTAGGCCAGCTCATCATGGCCACTCTCCACTGGCTTAAGAGCTGAACTGAGAACACCGATGGAGTTCCTAGCATCAATCACTGATGGATCAAAACACTCTTCCCTTGTCTCTGATCTGCCTCTGCCCCATAGTAGCTAAGCAGAGACTGAGAATAGCCTGCACACATAGGGGAGGGACCTGGTACAGGGAAGCAATTACTCTGTGATTCAGGGCATGGGACAGGAACGGTAGGGGTCACCAAGAATAGCTCAATGGAATTATCCAGACTAGAATCAACACTTTCCTTTAACCCTAATTAAAGAATATTTCAAATTCTTCAGTGCAGAGGAAGCTGATCATTAATTTTAGAACCTAGCCCTATAGTCTGTGTGGTTTAGTGATGTGTCAGGGTCCCCAAGACCACCTCCAGGTTCAGTGATTTGCAAGGACTCACAGGAGTCCACATATGGCCACACTCACTCTTGGCTATGATGTATTACACTGAAAGGATACAGAGCCAAATCAGCAAAGGGAAAAGGCATATGGGGAGAGGTCTGAAGGAAACCAGGTACAAGCTTCCAAGAGCCCTCTCCCAGTGGAGCCACACCGGACAAGCTTAATTCCTCCAGCAACATGTTGTAATAACACATACGAAGCACTGTCTCTCAGAGAAGCTGAGACATTAGAAACTCAGGGTGTAAGGTTTTATTGGGGGCTGGTCTTATAGATACGCTATTGTACCAACACTCCAGACTCCCAGAAAGAAACCAGGTGTTCAGCATAAACCACATTACACAAACAGGAGAGGCACCAGGAGCTACCCTTATCATATAGGCAAAGTTTTATATTGGTGTAGGGAACGGTTCACTGGCCAAGTTCCCACACACTAGCCAAGGGCCAACAAGGCAGTCTGGCCTTTCTAAGGATAGCAGTCTCAGGCTTGTTATGCTAACCCTCCCGCAGAGGTGCATATAATTAAACTTACATTATCTATATAGTAGCAATATAAAGTTCTTATTCAAATGTATAGGTTCAAGTACTGTCAACAAAATCTCCTGCTATCTTCTTAAAGTCCTAAAATAAAGCACTTTTCCAGATATTGCTATGGATATAGTCTTCTCCCAGGAGGACCCAAAATGCTGCTGCCATCAAGAACCTAGTGCTCCAAGGTGGTAAAACAGAACCTGGGCCATACCCCACCTACTCCATCCTTGCCTTCTACCACCACCATGCACCATGACCCCTACTGAATTGGACTTTAAAAACAGCCCACCTGACCTGGAACGCTAAATGTTGTTTCTTTCTCAGCTTCTCCATACCAAAACTGACCAGCCTGGTGGTCCCAAGTCCTAGTTCTGAGACCTGGAAGGGTCACACCCCTCACCCTTAAGAACTGTTTCTGGGACTTTGCCAAAGCTTAGAGAGGAGCCCTTTCTCCTGAGCCATCTAAGGCACCTTCACGTGATTTCCTCTTTCGTCTGTGTTCCCGTCTCTACCCCACTTGCTTCTACAGTTGGGATGTTATTTACTTATTTTTGCTTTTCTGAAGCAAGCTGTTGCTCTGGCTTAGGCTAGGTCGCAGTGAATTTTTCTTTAGACAGTTTCTCAAATATCCTGTGATGTATGAGTGCAGCCACTCTGAAATCAGCTTTGAATCTACGCGATGATAGGAACTCAATGGCTCTTGGACCCATGGAAATCCTAAACCCACCTACCAGCCCCATTTCACACGGTAAGGACTTTGCCCAGTTTTCTTTTCTTTTCTGTTTTCAAAGGACAGAACCCAGAGAAGCAGTGAGGGGAGATTAACCCTCTTGAGTCTACCTGGCTCAATCAGTCCATTCATGGGTCCCCTCCAAATCCAGTACATTACCCAAGTAGGAATTCCCCTTCTGTTTTTTTTTTGTTGTTGTTGTTCTCTCTAAATTTAGAATCTGGGCTGTGTGTGTGGGGGGGGGCTTGGGGTGTTTCAGGACAAATGACATCATTTAGACCCATAGAAACAGATGTTCAGACTTTCTGTGCTCCATGAACTTAGTTTCGTGCCATCCACTGGAATGGAAACTGGCCAGGCCATCCGGAGGGAGTTTCTAAAATGAGTGGGTGGGACTGCACTGCTTTCCTTTCATTAAATCAGGAAGGGCCTGGGCTGGAATATATTAGTGAGGACATCTAGAAATGGGCATGGAAAGCCCAAGCTCAAACCCACACACAGCAGGTAAAGACTACAGTCCACTGAGCAGATTTGTAAGTGAGATGCTGAAATAATTTTGCCGCTCCCCTGCCTCCAGAAAGGCACAGGGTATTTTTAGCAGGAAAAATAAATGCCCCATAAAAATGAACGTAAAAATACCATACAGAGGACAGGGCACCTTCCCAACGGTTTCCAAGAGATCCCTGGAGTGACCACGAAATTAAACAGGCTTCAAAGCCAGTACTGGGACTGCACTTGGAGTCCCTCTGCCAGGAACACTTTCCCCCCAGATATCCGTATGGTTTGCCCTTCAATTTCTTCAGATCTTTACTCAAATGCCACTTTCTTAGTCACTTCTAAAAATATAACCACCCTGACATTTGTGTTCCTTTCTTTCCTTCATTTTTTCCCCTTACTACTTACCACCATTTACCCTACTCTAGAATAAATGTGCTTATCTTATTTATCTGCCCCACCACGAGAGTGCAAGCTCTGTAACAGCACAGGCCTTTTGTCTCCTTTTGTTTGTTTCTGCTGCTGCATCTCTAGAGGAATCTCTTATGGAATAAACAGAATGAAGAATGATGAAGCTATGTGCTAAAAGTCCACAACCTCTCCTAGTTCCCTGCTCTAAATGTTGACACCACTGCTTGTCACATCTCCCAGTAGGTGGGAGCTCTCCTGAGCTGCTCTCACCTAGCCAGACACTCAATTGTGCTGTTTCTTCCTCAACATGTTTCTTCTTACTTCCGACGAATTAATTCAGTCTCCACTTAAGTCAGAAAACCATGACAAACCTCTCAAAGTGATGCCAAGGCAAGTGGCTTTGACAAACCCCAAGTCCCTGCTTCCTCACGTGAAAAGTGGTTGTAATAACATGCTCTTCCATTAGGTAGCTGGGAAAAGGAACTGAGGTGACCTGCCTATAGCATTTCTCCTGGCACCTGATACAAAAGTAAACACTGCTTCTCTTTCCTACTGTGTGTGTGCCATTCTGAATGCCTCTCGTGGTGGCCAGAGTCTCCTGAGGGCCTCTCCCTTCAGCCCCTTCACCAAGGAATCGCTTTGTCCACTGCTGCACAATTTCTTCAGTTATTCTCTGGTTCACGAATCCTTCCAAAGAGGGAAAGTTTCATTGAACCCCACTGCCCAGAGTCAAATACAGTCAAACCACATGCATTCACATGGCCAGCACAAACAAGTCAATTTTTTCACAGGAGGGACTCGGGAAACACTAGAGTGAAGAAGAGGGCCCTGGCCCTCAGAGAAGCGTGTGGTCAGTTCATCAGCTAAATTCTGTGAACCATTTGGAGACCTCCAAGCCCCATGTATTCTTCCTTATCTTTCAGCCATTGTGAAAGCTGCCCCCGAGCCTAGAATGCACCTTCCTCCCCCTTCTCCCATCGAACAAACACCACACTCTTTAGGACCCTTAAGGTAGGACCTCCTTTGAAAAACCCACAGAGCCCCCTCTCAAAGGTGGCTTAGCTGCCCCTCTCCCGTGCTCCCACCACCTTTCCTTCTCACCCCACTCCCGTGCTCCGACCACCATTATCTGCACCCTCCACAATGGCATGGACCATGCTGAACTGCATCTGCCTCTCCAACCTAGGCTCTGAGCCCTGGTGGGCAGAGACGGTGTCCTATCCCTCCATGTGAACTCAGTGCCTAAGACAATACTTGGCACATGGTAGGTGCTGAAAAACAGCTTTTTGAATGAATAAGCAAGTGAGTAAGTGAAAGAATGGATGATTCAATAAGTGATGAAGAAACGCAACACTCCACTAGTTCAAGTGGGGGTGGGTGAAGGCATGAAGAGACTGGAAAAACATGCTTCTTAGGAACAGACCCAAGATGGCACCCACCCCACCAGCCTCCTCTCCCAAGTCATCTCTTCTCTCTGCACACACCTGTTCTCTCTGAGCTGCCTCACCCATCCCGGAGGCTTCCATTCCCATCTGGGTATCAATTACTCCCAAAGCAATGGTCCCACATTCTGTGCCAAACTTACAACAAGCTTTTCTTGCCTATGACTTTTACATTTGAATTTCTGCAGCCACCACTTCCTCCATGAGAGATCTCTTGCATCTTGGGATCTGGAGAGTGTTTGCATTCTAGGAACAAGCAACTTTTCTTGTACAAGCTGCATTCCGAATTTCCACCAACTGAAAGGCAAATCTTGCTACATCACATTCTAGAAGGATTTTAGTAATTTTGATGAAGGTAAAGGCATTCTCTATTCCCATGGAGATGTGGTGTTTCAAAGTGACAGAGGACAGAGAAGCAAAATTAAATTTACTTGCCTTGAAATGTAGTAGAAAATGTAAAAGCCCAAAGCCTAGATGTGTATGGCAGGAGTGGGAACTTCTGGCCTCCAGCTCTTGGCTCAATTTTCTTCCAACCTTTGGCAAACACACCAAATCATGGTTACATTAATGAAGAGTGATGCTTATCAGTCAGTTCCCACCCAGTGTGGAAATTATCCAGAGCCAATTGGAAGGTACTTGGGTGGTGAAACATTTTACAAGCACATTCTCACTATCCTTCTTCATTTCAGAATTCATTTTGGCTTCTTACCTTTCAAATCAGTTCTCTTTTTCTCCAGAACCCTTGCTAAGTTTTAAAAGAAGTCTTTTGCTTTCCATTCTTGTTTTATATTGTTGACTGAAGCCATAAAGTCACTAGACGTGAGAGCTGGAAAGACCCTGAGAGATTATCTGGTCTACCCTCCTGGTTTTACGGGCAAGGAAACTGTCAGTGGTGACTTTAACTTTGAATTTTATGAGGCCTATTTGTGTTGACAACATGATTGATTGCTCTGCTTTTGAGACTGAAGATTTGCAAGGGGAAATATAAAAAAAGTCAGTGTTCTTCCTGATGAGGGGAGCATGGAGTAACAGCTCTCACTGCTGTAAATTTTCCTGTTCCACACCCTCTGTGGAAATAATGCAAGATCTGTCTACCTGGTGCAAGCCAACCACAGTGGGAATGGCTACAGGAAGTTGCTGCTCTTCTTAGAGAGGAAAGTATTGAAAGGTCGGCGGTCACTCCCCATCCTGAGAGTGACTCAGACTGACAGAAAGGAGTGAAGACCTCTGAAGCAATAAGAGGTCCAGTCAGCACCCACTGTTCCCAAAGGGGGCTTCTTTTAGGGATTCTGGCTGTTTGGACCTTTGAAATGAATCTGCTCCTGTACACTATAGCTGTTAAATCTCCCTCCCCATTGAGCAGTGAGGCCACATAATGTGGCCACGGAAGGTTCCCTGGCAGTGAGGCATGGCTTGGTTTAGGAGCAGTACACATCCTAGACTGTGTTGTATGACACTGGAGGACTGAAGCTTGAATCATCCTGGAAAAGGCACAAAGTTCAGAGCTAGAAAAGCAAAAGCAAAATCTACTCATAGAAACAGTGAAAAAGATCAGGAATGGAGGACTGGTTTCATGTCAACTCTGATTGGTAGTGCCTAGAATACTGGATTGAGAAGGATTGGGAGGCTGCGAGGTTACCGGTGCCTGCATTAGGCCCAGGATGGGGTGGAACAGTAAGCACACTAGATCTTTTCTTTTTCTTTGGAGATTTAATATTATTTTATATAAGATTTACATGTATACAATTTAAAAAGTCAAATAGTGTTTCCAAAGTTTATAATGTAAAACAGCAGACCTCTTCCCACAGTCTTGCCAGCAGGCTCCCACTTTTCACTGAAGAAACTATGTTAACAATAAACTTGGGTTAGAGGGTGCTCTGGAAATATTAAAGTAGGGAGATATGAAAAAAATTATAGTTGATTTGAGAGTAAAAGCACAACAGAATTGGCCCTTGATAGAGTACATAGGAAATAAAATGTAAGCCAGTAAGCTCCTTGACATAGGTCTTGGCAATGATTTTTTGAATCTGACACCAAAAATAGAAAAAAACAAAAACAAAAATAAACAAGTGGAGCTAAAAATCTTCTTTACAGCAAAGGAAACGATCAACACGATGAAAAAAGTCTACAGATAAGAGAAAATATTTACAAATCATATATCTGATAAAAAGATAATATCCAACATACACAGAGAACTCAAAAACTCAGTAGGGAAAAAAATAAACAATTGGATGGAAAATAGGCAAGATATTTAAATAGACATTTTTTCCAAAGAAGACATATAGATGGCCAACGGGTACATGAAACAATGCTCAACATCACTAATCAAAAGAAATGCAAATCAAAACAATGAGATATCACTTTACCTGTTAGAATACCTATTATAAAAATAAGAAATAAGCAGTTGGTAAGGATGTAGAGAAAAGGGAACACTTGTGCACTGTTGGTGGGGATATAAATCGGTGTAGTCACTATAGAAAACAATATGGAGGTTCCTCAAAAAATTAAAAATTGAACAACCATAAGGTCTAGAAATTTCACTTTAAGGTATTTATCCAAAGGAAAGGAAAACACTAACTTGAAAAGATACATGCACGCATGTGTTCATTGCAGCATTATTTACAATAGCCAAGATACAGGTGTTCATTGACGGATGAATAAAGAAAGTGATATAGCCAGAAAGAGAGAGAATGGAATACTATTCAATCACAAAAAACAATGACATCTTACTATTTGGAACAACATGGACGGGCCTCAAGGGTATTATGCTAAGTGAAATAAGTCAGACAGAGAAAAACAAATACCACATGATCTCTCTTATATGTGGAACCCAAACAGAAATGAGAACAAACAAACAAACAAAAAAAAACAAGGTCATTCATAAAGAGAACTGATTGGTGGTTGCCAAAGGCAAGGAGTGGGGTTTAGGAGAAATGGGTGAAGAGGGTCAAAAGGCAACAAAAGCAAACAAATAATATCCTCCAAAGCTATATTTATATGCATTAATGCAGACCTCACCCACATAGTCACTGAGTAAATATTTAATAAAAGAATGAATGAACACAACTTTAAAATTTCAACTTACTATTCCAAGAATAGGAACAGAAAGAATTTTCAGGGAAAAAAATATGAACATACTTCTGTCATACATCCATGACGACAAAAGGATAGGGGTGGGTTAAATGGTAAACAATATTCATCTGCCATAGCAAAGCCCCTAGATGACTACTTAACCTTCCTCAAGGGAATGCAGTGAGAGAGTACCTCAGTGGTGGCAGTGGGCGTGTCAGTCCCTATGACTAGGGGAGAGATGATTGGTTGGAACACCTGGCCACCTATAACCCTAAAATCAGAGGAAGAAATTAGTAGCTCAAGATGGGGGCTAAAAATCTGAGGGGTCAGGCAGTATGTGGGGGCCATCATATAGGCAGATCTGGGAACTGCCATGGCAAGGCAAAGAGAAAGCCTCTCTGACCACTCCCTGGACCCAGCTCGGAGGCAAGAACCCCTTAGAGCAACCTGAATGTCTGTGTGGAGGGGCTGCTACAGAGCCTCTTCCTGATGTTCCCCAGCCCCTGCGTGTGGGCCACAGGGGAGGCTGTGGGTAACGGCACCAAGTACTTTTGCTGCATCTACTCAGATAATCATGTGATTTTTTTTCCTTTGCAGTCCTTAACATAGTGAATTACATTGATTAATTTTTCAAATGTTAAATCAGCCTTACATTCCTGGAATAGAAGTCTCTTGGTCATGACGTATTATCTTTTCATATGTCAGTGGATGTGATTTGCTAAAATATCGCTAAGAAGTTTTGGGTCTATGAGGGATTTTGGATTGTAATTTTCTTTCTTATAATGTCTGTCTGATTTAGGGATCAGAGTAATGTTAAAGAATGAGTTGGGAAATGTTTCCAATTTTTTACAGAGTTTATTTAAAATTAATGTTCTTTCTTAAATATTTGATAGAATTCACTAGTGATGTCATCTGAGCCTAGAATCTTTTCAGTAGGAAGGATTTAAAAATTCAGTTTCTTTAATGGATACAGGGCCATATGTGTTATCTATTTCTTCTTGAATGAGTTTTGGTAGTCTGTGTCTTTCAGAGAATTGGTCCATTTCATGTAAATTGCCAAATTTATGTGTATAGAGTCGTTCATAGTATTCCCATATTATCTGTTAAATGTCTGTTGAAACTGTGATTACATCACTTTCTTCTAGTATCTTCCTTTTGTGTTAGTCTGACTAGCGATTCATCAATTTTATCGATTAAAACAAAACAGAACAAAACAAGTGTTTGGTTTCATTGGTTTTCCCTTTGAGTTTAAATGGCTGTATTTTTTCTACTTTATTAAGGTGGAAACTCAGGTCATTAATTTGAGAACTTTCCAACAAATTCTCACTAAGCACCACTTCACTAGTATTCTACAATATTTTATATGATGTGTTTTCATTTTCATTCAGTTTAAAATGCTTTCTTATCTCACTTTTGATGTCTTCTTTGATCCATGGACTATTTAGAAGTATGTTAGTTTCCAAATATTTGGAGGTTTTTCTGGTATTTTTCTCTGGTCTTCTAATTTAATTCCATTGTAGTCAGAGAACATATTTTGCATGAGTTTAATTGTTTTCAATTTATAGAGGTTTTACACCCCAGAATAGTCTTATTCAGTATTCCCTGGGCACTTGAAAAGAATGTGCATTACGTAGTTGTTGGGTGAAATGTTCTATAAATACAAATATATAAAGTTTTCGGTTATGGTATATTGTATTTTTCAAGCCTTCTATGTCCAAACGGATTTTCTCCTTGTTCTATTAATTATTAAAAGAGGACATTGAAATCTCTGACTGTAACTGTAAATTTGCCAGTTTCTCCTTTCAGGTCCATTAGTTTTTAACTTGATGTATTTTGATCCTGTTACTTGGTGCAAAAACATTAATTGCTATGTCCTTTGGTGAAATGACCCTTTTATCATTATGAAGTGACTTTCTTTATCCTTGCTAAGATTATTTGCAATGAATTCTACTTTGATATTAGCATAGCCACTTCAGCTTTAATTTGATCAGGGTTATCTTCGTGTATCTTTTCCATTTTTTTCTTCTTAACTGATTGCATTTTTATATTTAAAATGAATTGCTTAAAGGCAGCATAAAGTTAGGTGTTACTTTATTATCTAGTCTGACAATCTCTGCTTTTAATTATGTGTTTATACCATTTGTACTTTATGTAATAAGTCATATGCTTCTACCTCACTGTTTGATTTTTGTTCGTTCCATCTGTTCTTTGTGAACTTTTTTCCTATTTTATTGACTTCTTTTGTATTAATTGAATATTTTTATGAACTCTTTTTTTGTCCTTTGGGGACTTAACTAGTTATAACTCTGTTTTTTATGTAGTAGTTGTTTTAGTGTATATATAGTAAACAGCTCTAATTCATAGTCTATCTCAAATAGTAAGTTTATTTACACATATGTATATAAATGTATATATGTACCTAAATATATATAAAAGTTTCACTCTGTGTCTACACATTCTAGTGTTAACCAAAGACTGAGCTGTTTTTCTCCAGTTCTCTCTTCTCTCCAACTCTGCCTTCACAGCTTCTAGCTACCTCAGACTCCCAGAACTCCAATCTGTGCTCCTCAACTCAGAACACTGTGTTCAGCTTGAGAACTCCCTATACACTCTGCTATCCAGAAAGTACCTCCAGGCAGAAAGCTACAGTGATGGCAGGACTCGTCTCACTGCTTTCCCTTTGCTCAGGAATCACAGTCTTGACCTTCATACCATTTTATATCTTAAAACAGTGGCTCCACATAGTCTGTCCAGTTTTTCTCATTGTTTAAGGCAGGAGGGTAAATCTAGTTTTGAGATATATTTTTAATACTGTTGTTGGATTCATTTAATGAATATTTATGGAGGATTTTTGCACTCATTTTCATAACTGAACATGACTATATATTTACAGAGACACAATTCACTTAAGAATATAAATTAATATATATGTGGATTTGAATGTATATGTGTATTAATGTGTGTGTTTGTGTGTGTGTGTGTGCATGTATGTGTTCTTTTATACAGTTGTGGATTCAGTTATACTAGACTTTTAAAATGTTATAATGATCTGGGAAGTTTTTGCTCTTTTTCTATTTTCTTAGGGAGTGTTTCCTAATCTTTTTTTTTTCCCTCTCCCTAGAGCCTTTTTAGATGTTTTTTTCCTCATCCCCTAAACCATGAAGTTTTAACACCACAGAGATACTTATATCTGTTTAGGTATTGTGACCCTCTTGGAGGACCACACTCTATTTTAATATCTAAGTTTTTTTTCTCCAAAAACCCATGGATTTTTATTCCGCTGAAAATATAAAAAGTAGAGAATTACCATTCCTTAAAAATTTGTAAAATTTTCTTCTAAAAAACTTTCTGGGCTGTAGCTTTTTTGAAATAAAAGTTTTAATCCCCACTTTTCTTCTTAAGTGTTTACTGGCCTGTTTGATATTCATATTTCTCCTTAGGACAATTGCAAATTTAATTTTCATCTCAGAAATGCAGAGCTGTTATTCAGGCAGGACACACCAGCCTGGCATCCAGGCAGCACCCTTTCTGACTGGCACATGGCCATCCCAGTTAGCCAGCACCAACCTCTGCCTGATGTTAATTTAAATATTATTACCTTGTAGAGTAAAATCTACTATACCCAGAATTTCAAATATATTAGACTATAGTTTTCACAACATCCTTTTATTATTTTTAAATGTCTTCTATATCTGCATTTTCCCCTTTTTTATCACTCTGCATTTTATACAATTTCTTTTTGACCAGTCCTCCCAAAAGACTGTCTTGTTTGTTTTTTCAAAAAATATTAAAGATTAGCCTGACCTTCATTATTTTTGTTGTTACTATTATTACATCTTTTATTATTATTGTTTTATTCTCTACTTTGATTTCTGCCTTTAATATCTTTCTTTTTTATTTCTTTACTTTTGCTCTAATTTCAATTTTCCTTCTTCTTGAACTAAATACTTAGTTCATTAGTTTTCAATCTTTCTTGATTCCCAAAATATTTATTTCAATTTATAAATTTCCCTCCAAACACTGTTTTAGCTATGTCCATGCATTTTGGTTTAAAATACTTTTATTCTGATTTCTATATTATCTTCACGAATTCCTTTTTAATTTAAAGATTATTTAGTTGTATGCAATTTCATATCAGACTTAAAGGATTTTTAAAACTTATTATCAAGAACTGTGAAGAGTCTTGAATTTTACCTACTTGTAAGTAATGAGGCAGCTGACTCCTGGACTTAATGACTTAATTTTTTCACTGGTTCCCCTTGCCTCGTATGTCCTACAAGAGTGACACAAACTGGGTCCAGGAGGATGCTGCACCTGGAATGGGTTTCAGTCACAGTGAAGGACCCTGAGATTAGGAAACTCCAATCTTTCATAAGGGAGGATAAGCCAACCTATCCAATCTTGGCCCCATAGAGAGATATTATCTTCATTTTACTTGACAGCAAACAAACCTGCCCCCTGTCATGGAGGGAGATATTATCTTTATTTTCCTCAGCTGTTTGCTATATAAACATCCTTGAAAAGGTAGTCAAAAGCTGACAATGCTTCTGCTCAGAAAACACACAGAAACATGAGAGACCCATGGAGGACTGTCTCCAGATGATCGTTCTTTTGTAATTTATTTCTAGCCCAAATGCACTGTGGTCAGAGCATAGTCTGTGTGATATTGGTCCTTAAGACTATTTGTGAGGCTGGGGGAGTTCTTTAGGAATGACAGCATCACATATCACAGAACCCGCAGACCAACTCCATTCCCAGTTCCTTCACCAGGCACCACCTCCATTCAGAAAGACTCCCTTAAATTCCTGGAAAGAAGCAGATTATCTCTCCAAGAGGAGATAAACTTCTTAGGTTGCAATCCACTGTCATTGAAGGCATGGGATGAGGAAGTAAATGCCTTAGGGCAGCTGATCATCATGAGTGTGTTCTTGCCAGATTCTCAACTTGGGAGGGTTTTGAAGCTACCCTGACAGTCTCCATACCTCCCCAACACTTCCACGTCCCCCACATGCATACCTGGCGTCTGGGCTGCTCTTGCTAATCTCCATTCCACAGAAGTGATGGGGCCAGAAAAAATCCTGCCAAAGTAATGTAGGAGAAAAGTAAGAGCAAAATTTACCCTCCATAGCTATACCTACTGCTCCACTATGTCCCCATCCCAGACAGCCAGGAGTGTCTCCACCAACTCACAACTGTCTTTGGTCTCCTTGTGATCTTTTCAAAGTTTTGAAAGAGTCCACAGACTCTTCCTTCTTTACTCCTTTATCAGTTTCTCAACCTTAGCTGCATATTAGTTCGAACTGAGGAGTTATTTAAAAAATTCTAGGGCCCAGATTCTGCTTCTGAAGGTTGTGATACAAATGGCCCAAGGAGGGCTTCTGATTATCAACAGTTTTTAAAGCTTCCTGGGCAATTCTAACGTGCGAGAAAAACTTCCAGTCACTGTCTCTAATTTCCTCTGGAATGATTTGGAGGGAGGGACCTCACAGCCCAGGCTTCTTAATTTTCCTGTCAGGAGCTGGAAACTCGTATTTTGTTTAGTGTTCAAATTATTGAACTCATATACCTAATAAACAAATATTTTAAAAACAAATCATCTTGAAATTTTAATATGACTATAATTTAAGTTCTATAGCATTTAAAATGCAATTGTGAATTGATTACAGCTTGTATTTTGAACACTTCAAATATTATACAACTTTCACAAATTCAGTGACTACAAACTTATTTTTATACTTATACATGTGAATGTACTCTAAAGCCTCAGAACAATGGATTTATTCATTTCTTTGATAATTTATGTGCTTGTTTTATACCTTCCTAGAGGATATTAGTATACTTATTTTAATATCTTCCTACGGTTTCAGTTATATATTTTTATTTCTTCCCAGGGGTAGAGCAATATTACTAGACCCAAAAGACAAGGTACACACACTCAGCCCAGCCAGGGCTACAGGATCTGGATTACTTGCTGATCCATTTTTGGTCTGGGTGCAGGACTCATCATCTGGCTGCATTAACTTCCGGCCTTATTGCAACATAATTTTTAAGGTCACACCTTCACTTGGTTTATTTATTTTTTTTTTTTTTACAACCTGGTGTCTTTCAGGAAATGATGTACTTTTCAAGTCTCACTTTGCCAGAGTTACAAAAACCCAACCCTATCAGTATGATATATTGACTTGGTCTGTTAACTTTTTAAAGAATTATGTATTCCTTATTGGTGTTTTATTAAAATGAGTAGAGCCATCTATTGGTTTCATTTCCTGTAAGATGAGGCATTGGGTCTGGGTTGTATATTCTTCCTCTTTGGGACATTTCACTAACTCATCTTTTTGGAAGACCCTATTGACCCTTTCTTCTACTTGATGATTTTGTATGATTGCTGATCCTAAGTGTTGAACTTTCTTTCCACCTAGATTACATGTTAATCCCCGTACCAACCAAATCAGTCTTTCCTTCTCTTAATAGAATTCCATTTTTTTCCCTAGATTATTGGTTTACTCAGTTCCATAGTTCTCAGAAACAAGTATGTGCACTTTTAATACAAAACAGTAATTAAGTTGGAGAAACAAAATATCCATATATAAACAATAGCCACTTGCTAAAATCCACTAACAAGAAGCAAATCCATAATTATTTATCCACTTTTTGTATTACAACTGTATTTTTGTACTCATTATGTTAACTTTTCTCTTTTGAGAAAATTATGAATCCATGGTCCTTTTTTTTTTTTTTTGCCATGCTGGAGGCATGCAGAAGTTCCCAGGCCAGGGACTGAACCCATGCCACAGCAGTGACAACACTGGATCCTTAGCCCATGAGGCCACCAGGGAACTCCAAATCCATGGTCTTAGACTCAACTTGCTTCAAGTTGAGCAACAGTAATAACAATAATAATCATAATAAAATAATATTTTATGCTCAAATTGTTACAACTTGGTCAATGGAAACCTTAAATTGGGTCCTTTGGCTTTCTCATATTGTCCCTAACATTTTAAAAAAATAAGATTTTTACTTTTGTTGGCAACAAGATATTCCAGGCTTATTCTGATCTTTCTTTTTCTGTTTTCTAGCACAAGGAGCCATTCATCCTCTGGTCAGTCCTGTTTTCTGTTTTTGTTTTTTTAACTTTGTATTAGAATAGTGGGCATGGGAGGATGTATATGAAAGGTGGGCAAAAGTTCTACTACTGCTATCGAGCCATTTGCATTGAAAAATATGAGTTAAAAAATAAACTATGGTTTCTAATGATTTTTCAAATTTAACAGTTTTATATTGCTGTACCCTATTTTTCACATAGTAAATGGTATCACCTGATACCAAGACCCCAGTAACAACAACAATTATATAAATATAAATATATGTGCTCCTGATATGTCCTAGCACTGTCTCTGCTTTGAGGAACTCACGATCTAGTAGGAGACAAGCTGGATGTAATATGTTTCTATTCTTCACACCATAGGACCTTAGACGTTGCTTGTCAGAATATCTCACTTCCCCTGGCGCATAATAGTCCTGGGAATAACTTCATAGAGATTGAGATAAACAGTGATTTAAAAAAACAATCCACAGAGATCTTGAAAGAGTGACATACAAAGACTGCGGCTGGAGACACTCAGAAGCCAAGAAACAAAAACAAAGACAGGAAGAGATGAGTGGAAAGAGAGGGAGGGAGATGTGTTTTGTGATAAATGTGGGAAAGAGAGAGCACCAAGAGAGTGAAACAGGAAAGATAGCAAGAGGATTACAGCAATATTTGAGACAAAAAATAAAGGGGAAAAAATAGAAAACATATATGGAAAAAATGATTAATTTTGAGAGTTTACAGCAAGATAGAAGAAGTAGGAAAGGATATAAGGACAGTAAAGGAAAGAAAACTGGACAGGATGAGAAAAAAAATAGAGAGAAGCTGGTTCTCTCATTGCCAACTATTTCTTCTTGTTAATAAGGGCTTCTATCACCTGGAGTTCGCTCAGGTTGACTTTCGCATGGTGGTGACACTCAAGTGTACTCCTTTCCAGCCCTCAGGGATGAGCCAAGGAGATTGTGCTTTCAATGTCAGCATCTACTAAGCACTGGTCTCCAAATTTGATATGCATAAAGGTTATCCAGGAGCCTGTGAAAAAGGCAGAGACCCACCTGCAGGGATTTGGTCTATGTAAAGGGAATGGGGACAGGCATCTGAATTATAAGACTCCCAGAGGGCATCCCCATGCCATCCTTTGAGAAATGTTTCCCAGAGTAATGACAGTATGTCTTTGCTTACAGTTTAGAAAATGCCTTGCCAGTCCTGAACTCTCTCTGATCCTCTGCTTCCATCAGGCAGAGGTATATCTAAGTCTTCAAGTCTTCTTCCTGGACCACATATCACACTGTTATCATTTTCAGCCTCAGTTTACAGCCTGAATACACTGTGACTGGCCCTACTGAGACAATTACTGATACTAGAGAAATTCCATATGTTGATTAGCTTAAGTCTGATTCACTGCACAATTACTGCAGCAAGAGACCTGAGTCTATGTTAACTAGCTTTTGTCAGTCAAAGCTCAACCCTGGCAAGGAAGTGAAGTCAATCCCACCTATTAAGATTCTGCTACATTGCTGAAGGGGGTGTTTATATGTAATTTCTCAAATCATTTTCTCTAGACCACTGGTGATCCCCAGCAGTCTAGGAGGACCCATGAATGGGCTAACAGATAGTTTGGTGGTTTAAGACAGGTCAAAAATACTTTAAAAATTGATTTTACATATATTCCACAAATTTGGAACATAAAATTATTTTGATGGAAGTATGGAAATATTCTTGTATTTTTATACTTAAAGATTATACATGTTCCAAACAGTTGTTTTTTGTTGAAAATCAATCAGTCGAGTTCCTCTGGGTTAATGTAGCTTTCACATTCACTATTCATATTCTGTTGTCTACTTGACTATGAATTCTATGAGGCTGCATGTGTTATCACTCACTTTTATAGCCTTAGCCACAGCACAATGCCTGGCATATACTCAGTATACTCATAAGTACTCAATAAATATTTGTTGAATGAAGGTTTCCATAATTTGCAAATTTCTCATTTCTATTATAATGTGTTTAGCCACAATTCACAGTATGGTTTATTGAAGGCCAAGAATAATGATGAACATATTAAATTAATGGAAATAATATAAACCTAAACAGTGAGCTGATTCCAAAGTAAATAAAGAAAGAGAAAAATGAATATGCTGGGCAAATGGAACTGTGTAAAATGGTGATTTGATATAAACAGATGAAAAATAAAAGTGTGAGTATGAGATACAAATGTACATTATTAAGCCTATATAAAATCTGGGTTTTATTGAACTAGTGATGCTTTTACCTCTAACTCTCAATTCATTGTTTATTATAAAACTATCATATATACATGTATCATACATACATATATGTTCTAAAAAAATCACTCAAAAAGTAGAAACAGTGTATAATTTCTAAATCCATACAGGAAACTTGGAACCCTCTCTATACATGCTGGAGGAAGTGTCAACTTATAACATTTGGGAAAAAATGTTACAACTCCTCTATGACCCAGCAGTCCCACTTGTATAAAATGTCCTTATAATAGCCTCAAAGTTAGAAACATCATAATAGAATGGATCAACAAATTGTGGTATTTTCATACTATGCAATAAAAAATTATCAGTTACTGATACATGAAATAATATAAGTGATTCTCAAAAACATATGTTGGGCAAAAGAAGCCTGACACAAGTACATTCTGTATTTTTCTATTTACAGGAAGTTCTAGGAGTTCTTGCTGTGGCACAATATATGATCAGTGTCTCTGCAGCACCAGGACGCAGCAGCACCAGGATGCAGGTTTGATCCCTGTCCCGGCACAGTTGGTTAAAGGATCTGGTGATGCAGAGCAGCACTCTAGGTGGAAACTGAGGCTCGGATCTGATCCCTGGCCTGGGAACTTCCTTATGCCACAAGGCAGTCAAAAAAGAAAAAATAAAAAAATAAATAAAAACAATACAGGAAGTTCTAGAACAGACAAAATTAATCAATCAACAGTGAAATATATTAGAAAAATAGTTGCTTATAGGGGAAGGCAAGGATTGACCAGAAGAACTTTTCTCAAGTGATTAAAATGTTTTATATCTTAATTTAGATAGTGATATTTTCAAAATTAATCAAATTTTTGCATTTCCCTGTATGTAAATTTCATCCTTTAAAAAAGCTCTTGAACAGTCTCTTCTCTGCACAAAAGCCGCCCTAGAGGACATGCATGTATCTCACATTAACATATCATATTGCAAAAGTGAAAATCTAATTGTCGTTGAGTATGTGGAACAACTAAACTTGTACTCTCTGCAATGGGGAGTGTAAACTGATACTCAATGACTTCAGAAAGCAATTTGACAATATTTACAAGAGTTGAATGTGCGCATACAACCTTGAAACTCCACCACTAATTGTGTACCCCTCTCAAACTCACGTGAACAAGAATATTCAAAACAGCATTGTGTGTAACAGTTATAAACTAGAAACCACCCAATGCCCACCAACAGGAAAACAGATACATAAATCGTGCCTTGGCCATACAGCCAATGAACAAACAGCAGTAAAAAAGAATGTAGAGTTGCTCCCATCAGTTATGATTCTGGGTAGAGCTACTCAGAAACAGAACACTGAGTGGAAAAAAATATGCAGAAAAGTACATATTGCATGATATTATTTATATAAAATTTGAAAATATAAAAAGTCAGTTCAATGAACTCCCTATGCATGTGTGCATAAATAGGAATGGTATGAAAAAATGAATGAATGATAAGTATCAAATTCAGGACACTGGTTACCTCTAGGGAAAGAGGTACACAGAGGCTCCATTTCTACTTGTGATATTTTATTTTTAAAATCTGAAGCAAATATGGAAAAAACAATAATTTCTGTTATGTTTGGTATTGGATACAGGGTATTTGTTTGAGATACTATTGTTATGTGCATTTCTGCATGTTGAAGTACTTTAATATAAACAAAGAGAAGAAAAGTCAACTGTCTGACAACTCAAGCTTAGAGAGACTGGTGTAAGGAATTAAGAGTTTCACTGTCTACTGAAGAGAAACTGTAAAGTATTACATTGCCTAAAAATATAGGAGTAGTTTATTCTTCAGAGTTTTGAGTACACTTTAGCTCATTTATTTATCCTTATCCTTATTTCAGAAAATATTTGTGGTAACTTGCAACAAAAGATACACACAATGAGCCAGGAAAACCTAAGTAGAAAATCAGGATCAAAGATAACAAATAGTCCATCAATACTGGTTAATCACAGTTGCTGTGATCAAGTTTCAAACTTGGCTCTGAACTTCTTGGCAACAGTAAAAGCAGGCTAGGAAAACCTGCTGACCCATAAAAGCAGGTTAGGAGAACTAACCTCTGTTCTTCAAGATTTAACATAAAATTCTCCTGAGCAGTAAATCTGTATTCTATTTTGCATTTTGCCTTGCTAACTAGCCAGGCTCTTTCATTTGTTCCTTTGTCCTTCTTTTCTTTCCTTCCTCTCTTTTCATTCTTTCATTTATTTTACTCAGATACCTGATCCTTAAGATTAGCAGTGGTTATGAATGCAGATCCCATTTACTATTTACTGGATGAAATACCCTTGGGTCAAGTTTTTAACTCTGTGCCTCAGTGTTCTAACGTTCAAATAGGGGTAACCATCACACAAATATCACAGTTTGGGGAGCTTAGAGTAATGCAAGACACCACTCAATAAATCTTAGTTGCTGTTATGATTATTATTAGTCAATGGAGGAGGATAGGAGTCCTATGTAGTCCCTGCCCTGGTCAGGGATAGATCAGGAACAGGGTAAGACCTCATTGTCACATGCCAGGCCTTTAGTGGAGTGGGGCTCGGGAAGTGGGAGCTGATACTGGCACCATCCGCAAACAGTAGCACAGTTAACTACCTCCAGATCCAAAAGCACACTGAGCAACCACCTCCAGATCTGGCAGCATGCATAATCACCTAACTGCCAAGCCAGAACACAGGGGACAGTATCTCCCAAGATAGCGGACAATGGGAAGTTCTGCTTTAGAGGCAATATTCTGTTCCTGTTTGAGATTCCTATTGGAGAAAAGCAATCCCTCACAACACCTTAGCCTAGACAGGCTCGGACTGTGGTGGTGGTGGGTTCATCTCGTCCCCCTTCCCAAAGACCCTGGAAAACCCCAAGTAGAGATGGTGGCTTGTTCCAGTGATCACCACCAGCAACACACGGCCGTCACTTGATTCCAGACACAGTAGACCCTGGTCCCCTTGTCCTTTCACCTGGGAAATTACCCTCACCTAGGGACTCCAGCAAGCATGGAGGAGGAAGCTGAGCTTCAGGGGATAAAAATTAGATGGGAGAACACAGCCACTGGGAGTTTGGGACCAGGCAAAATAAGGATTCAAGAAACAGAAATCAAACGGTTTGAGACAGTAAGTGCAGACAAGAAAGAGCTCAGGTACAAAGGGACGAGAGACCAAGTGACTAAAGCCAGGGCATTAAGGAGGTTTGGTTTCAGGAACAGGATAGAAACCCTATTACTAGGCCTGAAGCAGGAGGTCTCGGTAGAGCCAGCAGTGCTGGCAGGCTTGTCACCAAGTCAGTAAGCGCCTATCTTGGGAAACTTAAATTCCCAGGAGAACTGGGGAGGGCCAAGAACGCATGTGTACGTGAGTCCCTTTAGCATCAGAGGTGGGAGGGTTAGGGGAGAAGAGGCAGCATTCAGGAGGCTAGGGAGGTCATTTATTAAACAGCCAGATGGAGTTCCCGTCGTAGCTTAGTGGTTAACGAATCTGACTAGGAACCATGAGGTTGCGGGTTCGATCCCTGGCCTTGCTCAGTGGGTTAAGGATCCGGCGTTGCTGTGAGCTGTGGTGTAGGTCACAGACGCAGCTCGGAACCCGCGTTGCTGTGGCTGTGGCGAAGGCTGGCAGCTACAGCTCCTGTTAGACCCCTAGCCTGGGAACCTCCATATGCCGCGGGTGTGGCACTACATAAGGCAAAAGACAAAAAAAATAAATAAATAAACAGTCAGGTATTCACCTCCACCTAGAGTGAGCAACCGTTGCCCACAGGCCTGAGGACTCACACGTCCTTGCCACTCCTATTTCCCAGAAGCCCACAAACAAGATATTCTTGTTTCTTGTCTCAATATCACCATCAAGGTGGGATCTCATTTCTATACCAAACAGGACAGAAACCCCAGGAGAGATCATCCTTTACCAGACAGACGAGATGGTCCGTATGTTTCAATTTAGAGAGATGAAGGATCATCAGGAAACACTAAAAGTTCTTCCCATTCTGGGGCACCAATTCCTTGGTTCAGCCTGTTTCTAGAAGAAGATGAAGAACAGCTTCATTTACTGGATGGTCACGTTGTGCCAGGCATTATGATAAATGCTTTAAGTGCATTATCTCATTTGATTCTCACAACATTCTTATGAAGTAGGTACTAGTAGGAGGAAACTGAGGTGCAGATAGGTCATAAGCCAAGCTGGGAGCTGAAGTGCTGAGATGCAAACCCAGGACAGTGTGACTTTAAAAGCCAAGTTCTGAAACATGATGTTAATTAAACTCTTTGAGCACACTTCTTGGGGGAGGGTGACCAGGAACTCTTAAGGATGCAGGCCTTTCTTAGAATCACAAAAGCAGCTTACCTCACTTCCTTCCAAGCATTTCTGTAGGACTTTGTTGTCCTAAAACTTCTAGTCTCATTTCCCCACATCATGATGGTCATGCTGCCACAGAGCTGCTAGACGAAATCTGAGCAAATTGGAGAATGCCTGTTTACTGACCTGTAAAATTGTTTCTGAAGTTGTATCACCTCTGGCTATGGTCATGGGCTCCAGACACCCTCCCACCCAGCATGAACTAGGACAACACCCTGCTTACATCGTATTTAACTGTTTGATCTTCAAACAAAACTAGAAAAATGAGAAACTTTTCCTCAGGAATCTCTTATAATTCTGAGGCTCAGGTACACATGCTTATCTGAAAAAAGAGCCCCACCTGGAGAGCTACCAACAGAAGGAAACACAATTCAGAGAAGCAGACTTACTGATTAGTCACATTTTACATTCACTCAGGATCTCTTAATGTAATTTCTCCCTGCCCCAGTTTTGACTCATTTTGATATTTTCTGCCCAGAGTGACCCCCAGAACCCCTGTGGTGCCCTGAAGCTGCATCCCTAGAAGAATGGGGTCTCATCCTACATAAGTGAGGAGAAGGGCTCCTACCCCTGCTAAAGAGGAGCATACAGTAAATGGGACAATTCTGATTGGATTAAGGAGGCAAACACACTTCTTTTAAACTGATTTATTAATAAGTTTATTCTTTACTCATAAAAAAGAACATATTTTTTGGCTTTGAAATCATGACATAAAATAAAAAAGGTAAATAACTAAAAATTATTGCCTGAAAGTACTTAGAAGCAACTCATGCTGAACCATGAGCAAACACTACGTGCTTTGGGCTGTAGCGGGGGCACCAATCAAAGCAAGAACAAAAGATGTGGGGCCAATCCAAGGCCCAGGCTATCTCTAAAGACTGCTTACTTCCCAAAGGTCTTCTGGTCAATGTACATAGGAAATTAATCCTCCCTTTCTCTCTCTTTCCTTCTTTCCTTCCTAACCTTTAACTAGAAGAAGAGTAGGCAGTAATGCTTTGATGCTTGCCTTTCTAGTTTGTAGGATAGTGTTGTTGTTGTTGTTTTAACATGTTTAACCTACATTTTTCAGCCTTGAAAAACATAAAACTGCTAACATCAACTTCAACTAAAAGCTATTTCTCTATTTTTGGTCAGTTATCTGCTGTAGGCAAATCTTCATATAGGAATTTTTATTGCGAATTTCTATGACTGCATCCCTAACAAGCTCAATGAACATCTGAGGCCAAAGCTTCTGCAAAGCCTCATTTTTCATGTTGATTTCTGTGGCTTCCTTCACAAGGTCCTCGATATACGTCTTGCAGAATTTCTTTTTTTCCTTTATTTCCTGTTAAAAAAAGAACATTTTGCTTTGAATCATAATTAATCCCAAAACCAAAGCAACAATTAGCTGGACAAGAGAAACTTCTATCTATTCTAGAAATAATCTATTCTGACTCCCCCCAACTCAGAACGGGAATACTTCCCTAGACACTCTTAACACAGAGCTTAATACAGAGTTTAACACACTCTTAATACAGTTGCTTGAGTAAAGACAGCAACTGTGAGCTCCATTCTTCCCAGTCCACTCCACCTCTGCAGGAAAAGCTCTATAAAAAATGTACTTCTTGAAATCTATAGGAAGAAAACTTCTGGCTGAACTAACATGAAACTCATTTGCTATTTGTGGGGGGCAATAAAGCTTTAAAATTACACCCAAAAAAAAGTGTTTCTTTCTTGGAACTACTGGATTATAACTATTATTTCTCCATTGACAGACTTTCCTTTCTCAGTTCAGGTAGAATACCTCACACAGCCAGCTAAATGCACAGAATGATGGCTTCCAGTGGTAAGTATATCAGGGCACAGATACTGAAAATCTTAATTACCATGAGGTCAGTTAATATCCATGTGCATACTTAAAATACCCATACTCTGAATTGACTCTGTATTCTAAGAATGCAGGTAGTGTTACATTACAGAGACTTATCTGGCTGAGACCATTTGGACAAGGTGGGGGAAAGGTATACAAGGAAGAAGAGGAAATATACACAAGCTTGGGACCCAGAGAACTTTGCCTTCAAAAGAAACAGTGCTCCCACTCAACCTCTGGGTCTGGCAGTCTGCGAATGAAAAACTGGGTTCAAAACAACAGAGGATGTTTGGGACCCAAGGCTATTGGGACATTGGGCCCCCATTTCATCCTAGGGCTGAAACAAAGCCATTTTGTTTGATGCAGGAATTCAACATTTATTTTGGCTGTTGATACTTTTAGAGAGTATCTAGACATGATGATGGAAAGTTCCAAAATATATATGGAAAAAACCCAATGGAATAGGTTAGATAATGAGAATTATGGGGACGAAATTCACATCTGCAAAGAAATAATAAATGTCAATGAGATAACAGGTTTAACTACTTGGAAAAGGATCTGCTGAAACCTCCAACTCAAATCCAAACACCAAAATAATTTTAAAATGAGTTAAGTTTAAAATATCAACAAATATTGCCATTGAAATCACACTATGAAGATCTGTAATAACCAGGAAAGTGCTTATATTACAATATTAAGTGGAAAAAGAAAAATATAAAATGAAATTTTGATAGAGGTTAGGCTACATGAATATATGTATTTACTATATGTACTTACAATTGTACACCTAAGATTTGTATTTCATTGTATATAAATATTACCTCAAAATAAACTATATGAAATACTGAACTCTAATTAATGATTCACATGTTAAATTATTTAGAGTAATGCATGGTAATGCCTGCAATTACTTGGAAATAAATTTTAAAAATAAGGTGGACTATTGATGGATAGGGAATGAGTAAATGTATAGTGCATTATATAGTACAATATTAATGGTAGAATTTAGGTTTGAGTGATGAGTATTTACTGTAAAATTCTTTCAACCCTGTTGCATGTTTAAAATTTTATTAACAAGTTAAAAATATAGAAAATTAATGGAAGAAAGTATACTGCAAATCATTACGACAGTCTTTGGGTAGTGAGAACGTGAGTGTTTTTGCTCTTTTTTTTTGTCTTTTTAGGGTTGCACCCATGGCATATGCAACGCGGGATCCGAGCCGCGTCTGTGACCTACACCACAGCTCACGGCAACGCCAGATCCTTAACCCACTGAGCAAGGCCAGGGATCGAACCCGCAACCTCATGGTTCTTAGTCGGATTCGTTAACCACTGAGCCACGAAGGGAACTCCAAAGGTGGATTTCTTATAGAGCAATTTTAACTGTAATAATACTTGTATAGGGATTTAATCCATATCTCTATAAGATCAGTAAAGGTTGAGAGACTTGCTCAGTATTAGCTATCATCTACTAATACTTAGCTAGAGAAAAATCTAGTCCTTGAAGAACCTGAAGTCTAGTTGGAGACCTGGTCTGCACACATTAAAAGCTAACTAAAAGAAAGGAAACAGTAAGTACTGAACAAGATTAGGCAGCAAACACTATCAATGTTCAATGAAGTGGAAGCACTTTGCACTGGGGTGGTCAAGAAGAAGCACAAGTAGGAAGCAGTAGGACAGTGTGAAAGAGGCCAAGGTCAGGAATCAGAAGTCTGAGCTCTAGAGGCAGCTCAGTCAGGAACTTACCATGTGATCCTCAGTAGTTCACCTAAGTTTTCAGTTTTCCTCACCTGTCTAAGAACAGGAGTGGATTCTTTAAAGGCCCATTCAGCTCCCCAAGTCTCTGTCCATCTTAAATCTTTTTAGAATGAGTCAGGAGAACGGATGGACAACTACCAAGCAACAGAATTATACATGTCACATGCATAATTATACATGTCATTCATATATAAGTGTCCTCTTCCTGATTTGTGAGAAACTTCAATTAATTCCCTCAACAACTCAGAATGTACAGAGAGGGCAAAGAATGAGCACTTTGTGTTGCAGTGATTTAAATATTTTCAAGAAGTGGAGAATGCTGAGCAGTGAGTCCAGAGAAAGTGATTAAGGGACTATGGCAAGGTTATAAATAAGTTTCAGGTTATAAATAAGTGGAGGAATCATGGGCTCAGATCCAAGTCTCCTAATGTCATAGTATTCTTTCAAAATGTTATGTGGCTTCAGATTTTTTTCCCTTTGATATTTCTCAAAACAGGAGTCAGCACTCACTGTCTTTACTTCTTGATTGCTTATCTACTGCTCAACCTCTTTAATCGAGGCTCTGCTTATATGACTGCACTGAAACTATTCCTGATTTTGAAACGGTGACATAGATTGCCCAGTGTATCAAAATTTCCCCCTCTGGTTTGTGCCATTGTGGTGTTAAAAAATGTAGCCTACCTAATCAAGGACATATTTTCATCTATTTTTACAATGAGAACTTTAAAGTTTTGCTTTTCGTACTTGGGTTTTTATTTGATCTGGAGTTAATTTTTGTTGTATGCTGTTAATAGGGGCTCAGTATGTACTTATGATTTGATAGTCCGTTTCCTCAGTAGCATTTAGTAGATAGTCTTTCTATACCAGTCTGCAATGCCTGGTATCTTTACGAAGTTTCCCCTTATCCATGAGATAGTTCTGGCTCTCTATTTTGTCCATAGCTCTATGCTATCTATTCGCATATTACCTTAACTACCACAGCTATAATAATACTTCCTATCTGGCAAGGCAAGTTCTCTCCACTTCTACTCTTATGTTATTTTAGGTCCTCTACTCTATCAGACAACTTTAGGATCAACTGGTGAAGTTCAACAAATAATCTTGTCCAAATTTTAATTAGAATTTCCTTGTATTGATAGATTTAGGAGGAACTGACATCTTTACTATGGAGAAAGTTTCTTCCATAAAGTATCTATTTAGTTCTACAATGTCTTTCAATAAAATTTAATAATTTTCCCTGTAGAAGTCCTATATATATTATTATTAATCTCTATATAGTGTTCATTGTTATGGTAAATTATATTTTAAACTTATTTTTGAATAGGTAATACAACCTATATTGGATTATTGGTTCATTTTATTATTGACTTCTAAAAGCTTTTTATAATTCAGGGAGTTAACTGCAATTTTTTCAGTTGGTTCTTATTGTTGCTTACTTTATCCCCCTGTAGGTCTTTCTCATCCCAATGCTAAATATTAATTGTCCATGGTTTCTTGTGGAATTTTTATGCGGTCGTTACAAACTTTAAGAGCTCTGACTCATTTGGAATTTATGCTGATGTAAGATATTTTAATCTAGCTTTTTCTTTCTCAATTTCATAGTTATTCCCAAATCAATAATTGGATAGTCCATCTGATTTGAGATTATTCTTTATCACATAAAAAAATTCTCTTTTATATTTACATGTATGTTTGAATTTTCCATTCTATTCTATTAACTATCGTTTTATGATCTTCCTGCTTTAATTGATAATACTTTATAACATAGTATGTCTTAATACCTCACAGTGCTAGTCTTATTATTTTTCTTATTTATTTTTTAAATAATGATTTTTATTTTTTTCCATTTAGTTGGTTTACAGTGTTCTGTCAATTTTCCACTGTTCAACATGGTGACCCAGTTACATACACATGTATAGATTCTTTTTTCTCACATAATCATGCTCCATCATAAGAGACTAGACATAGTTCCCAGTGCTATACAGCAGGATCCCATTGCTTATCCATTCCCAAGGCTATAGTTTGCATCTGTTAACCTCAAATTCCCAGTCCATCCCACTCCCTCCCCCTCCCCCTTGGCAACCACAAGTCTTTTCTCTAAGTCCATGATTTTCCTTTTTGTGGAAAGGTTCATTTGTGCTGTATATTAGATTACAGATATAAGTGATATCATATGGTATTTGTCTTTCTCTTTCTGACTTACTTCACTCAGTATGAGTTTCTAGTTCCATGTTGCTGCAAAATAGCATTATTTTGTTCTTTTTTATAGCTGAGTAGTATTCCATAGTGTATATATACACCACATCTTCTTAATTCAATCATCTGTCAATGGACATTCAGGTTGTTTCCATGTCTTGGGTATTGTGAATAGCGCTGCAGTGAACGCGGGTGCATATGTCTTTCTCAGGGAAAGTTTTGTCCATATATATGCCCAAGAGTGGGACTGCTGGGTCATATGGTAGTTCTATGTACAGTTTTCTAAGGTACCTCCATTCTTTTTCCATAGTGGCTGTGCCAGCTTACGTTCCCACCAACAGTGCAGGAGAGTTCCTTTTTCTCCACACCCCCTCTAGCATTTGCTTGTGGACTTACTAATGATGGCCATTCTGACTGGTGTGAGGTGGTATCTCACGGTAGTTTTGATTTGCATTTCTCTAATAATCAGGGATGTTTAGCATTTTTTCATGTGCTTTTTGGCCACCTGTATATCTTCTTTGGAGAAATGTCTATTCGGGTCTTTTGCCCATTTTTTAATTGGGTTGTTGGCTTTTTTTCTGTTGAGTTGTATAAGTTGTTTGTATATTTTAGAGATTAAGCCCTTGTCAGTTGCATCATTTGAAATTATTTTCTCCCACTATGTAAGTTGTCTTTTAGTTTTCTTTTTGGTTTCCTTTGCTGTGCAAAAGCTTGCAGTTTGATTAGGTCCCATTGATTTATTTTTGCTTTTATTTCTGTTGCTTTGGGACACTGACCTGAGAAAACATCTGTAAGGTTGATGTCAGATAATGTTTTACCTATGTTCTCTTCCAGAAGTTTGATGGTGTCTTGTCTTACATTTAAGCCTTTAAGCCATTTTGAGTTTATTTTTGTGCATGGTGTGAGGGTGTGTTCCAGTTTCATTGATTTGCATGCAGCTGTCCAGGTTTCCCAGCAATACTTGCTGAAAAGACTTTTTTCCCATTTTATATTCTTGTCTCCTTTGTCAAAGATTAATTGACCATAGATGTCTGGGTTTATTTCTGGGTTCTCTATTCTGTTCCATTGGTCTGTTTGTCTGTTTTGGTACCAGTACCACTATCTTGAATACTGTAACTTTGCAATATTGCCTGAAGTCTGGGAGAGTTATGCCTCCCACTTGGTTTTTGTATGTCTTAATACCTCATAGTGCTAGTTTTCTCATTATTTTTTTTCAGTTTTTATGACTATTTATGTTTATTTTTCCACATGTACTGCAGGATCAAATTCAATGAAAAATTTTTGGTATTTTTACTGGGATATGAATTTTTAAATTAAGGAAAACTGACATTTTATATTAGATCTTATATGGCAGATTTTTCCATTTGCATACATACTTTTTGTGCTTCATTAATATTTTAAAGTTTATTTCATATAGATCTTGCATTAGTTTGTTAGTAAGTATTTTATCTTTTTTGTGTTGCTATTGTGAACTGGGTCTCTTTCCCATTATATTTTCCTATAGGTTGTTATTTACTTAAATGGAAGTTGTTAATTTCTGCTCCATTACTGAATTATCTTATAGTTTTTTACAGTTTCTTAATTAACTCTCTTGATATTTCCACATATCCAATAATATTGCCAGCATATAGCCCTTTCTTTCAAGTTACCACTGATTTCTTTCTCTTATCTAATTGTATTGTCTGTATTGATGAATAGTAATAGTGATATTGGATATCTTGTGCTGAGGCTAACTTTAATGATGCATTAGTGCTCTACTACTGTGCAAAAAAAAAACCCTGCAAATTTGGGGGTTTAAAACAATTTACATCTATTATCTCACAACTTCCCTCATCAGGAGTCCCAGGCAAGGCTTAGCTGGGTTCTGTGCTCAGGCCTTCTTCACAAGGCTGTAACCAATGTGGTGGTGAGTCTGTGTTCCTTTCTGAAGCTTGAAGTCCTCTTCTAAACTACAGTGGTTGTTGGTAGAATTCAGTTCCTGAATTCTCATTTTGTTGCAGGCTGTCAGCAGGGGGGCTGTTCTCACTCCCAGAAACTTCTGGAAGTTCCTTGCCATGTGACCCTCTAAAAATAGAGTGGCTTACTTCTTCAAGACCAGCAGAAGAATCTCTCAGGGAAAGCTTAGATCCTCTTTTAAAGGACTTGCCTGATTGGGTCAGGCTTATCCAAGATAATCTCTCTTTCCATTAAGTCAAAGACAACTAATTAGAGACTTAGTTATAGCCACAAAATTCTTTACCCTTGCCATATTTCATTGGTTAGAAACAAGTCACAGGTTTTACCTGCACTTAGGGAATTGTACACGAGTGTTATCAAGATTATACTGGAAGACCTCAGAGGGTGGGAATCAAGGCCATCTTAGTTACAATTCTGCCTACTACTATTGCTAATATTTCTAGACTTTACCTATCAAGTATGATGCTTACTATCCAACTTCTATTTATCTTATTTACTGAGATGAAAAAAACTAAGGATTGATGTTGAATCATGAGAAACACCCTTTGAATGACAACAGAAATAGTCACAGATTTTCACCTTAGATCTACTAATTTACTAAAATTGAATTTTTCTCACATTCCTAGAATAAACCGCCCTTGGCTGTATTTTTTCATTATTCATTTAATCTTTGGCTATATTCTGCTTGATATAACTTTTTAAGGATTTTTGCATCATCAATAGTCTTAGGTATCTGGTCTAGCTTTTCTTTTTCTGTGAAATCCTGTAAGATTCGGATTCAACATTACACTGTAGGACTTAAAAAGATGAAAAAAGTTTTCCTTTTTCCTTAATACTGTTAGATAATTTAAAAATAATTTCAATTGTCCATTCCTTAAAGAGTTGATAGGTTTCTCTATGAAACTGTTCTTATTTTATAAGCAGTTCTTAAATGTCTTTCATTGAAATCACTGTTAATTTTTGACTCCTAGAACTGACCTCTTTCAGGAAGACAAGAGCTCATAATCCTGCCAGATTGGCTTTCACTTTCCTCTTTTGGCAACATCAGGAAGCCCCTCTTGGCAAAAGGATTAAGTTCCATCTCTTTCACATATCCCTTTTGCTTTCTTTTCAGTCTTTTAACACCATCCACCCCAGTCTCTGTACTGCTAGAACAGTGAACTACTTATAATTTCTGGCACTCTCCTTATCTATTTTATGCTCCCATACCTTTCATTCAAATTGCCCTTTTCCCTTTCTCATATAGCTACATTTTATCCTATAAGATTTCAGGAAGCTTCTTCTCTGGAAAGCCTGTCTTGACTGGATAAGCTCTCTGTTCCCTCCTCTATTCTGTTGGCATAGTGATTTACAACTATCCCTCCACATGTCTGTCTTCCCCATTAGAATGTGAGATTCATGGGACTGGATTAAGATGGCGGAATAGAAGGACTGGAGTTCAACTTCTCTCCTAAAAAACAGCAAAACTACAAACAAATGCCGAGCAGCCTTCAACCAAATGGACTGTAAACTTCCAAAAAGGATATTCTACTTCAGAAGACAAAGAGGAGACCACATCAAGAGGTAGGAGGGGTGATTACATGATAGAAGCAACCCCATACCTCCCGGGTGGGAAGCCCCACAGACTAGAAAGTAACTGCATCACAGAGACTCAGCTACAGGACTGAGAGTTCTGAGCCCCACGTCAAAACCACACACCTGGGGATCGGGCACAGGGAGAAAGAGCCCCCGGAGCATCTGGCATTGAAGGCCAGTGGGGCTTGTGTGCAGGAGCTCCACAGGACTGCGGGAAACAGAGACCCCATCCTTGAAAGGCACACACAGACTTTCACATGCATTGGGTCCCAGGGCAAAGCAGTCTCCATAGGAATCCGGGTGGAACCTTACTGCAATTCTTGGAGGATCTCCTGGGAAAATAGGGGTGACTGTGGCTTGTCATGGGGGAAGGGCATTGGAGGCAAAGCTCTCAGGAACATTCATCAGCCTGCATTTCTCTGGAGGGGGCCATTTCTGGGAAAATCTGGTCCCTCCCATCAGTGCTGAGAAGCCCCAGGCCAAACAATAATCCAGGTGGGATCACAGCCCCACCCATCAGTAAACAGGCTGCCTAAAGACCCCTCAGGCACACAGACAGCCTCTAATCTCATCCAGAGACACAGCCCCACCCATCAGAGGGACAGGAATCAACCCCACCTACCAGTGGGCAGGCATAAGTCCCTCCCTTCTGGAAGCCTACAGCAAGGCCCGCCCATACCAACTTTAGTCACAGGGGAGGCAAAGGCCAGAATTAAGAGAGGCTACCACTCTATTGTTGGCAAAAAGGTCACCACACCAAAAACCTATAAAAATGAAAAGACAGAAAACTATAACTCAGATAAGGGAGAAAGAGAAAAGCCCAGAAAAACAGCTCAGTGATGAGGAGATTATCAGCCTCTCAGAAAGAGACTTTAGACTGTTGATGCTGAAGATGATGCAAGGCATTGGAAATAGACTGGAGGCAAAG
>PVHT021183528.1:10627970-10721088 GCA_004024745.2 Catagonus wagneri
AATGACAAGGCTCACAAGGAAAGGCATATATACAATAAAGATAGTAAATCACCCATGCACACTATGCTACCAAAATCAGAAATCGTGAGAAGAGAGCACAAATGAATGTCCCTAGAGATGCACGTGCAATTATGAAACCAACAACTTAAAACAATCTCATTTGTATATAGACTCCTACATCAAAACTTCAGGGTAAAAAAAAAAAAAAAAAGAGCAACAAAAACCTCAAACAGTTAATACAATGGCAATAAGAACATATATATCAGTAATTACCTTAAATATTAATGTACTGAATGCCCCAACCAAAAGACATAGACTAGCCGAATGGATACAAAAACAAGAAAACAACCAATGGATCACTGAAGAAATCAAAGAGGAAATTAAAAAATATCTAGAAGCAAATGACAACAAAGACACAACACTTCAAAACCTCTGGGATGCAGCAAAAGCAGTTCTAAGATGAAAGTTTATAGCAATACAAGCCTACCTCAGGAAACAAGAAAAAGCTCAAATAAACAATCTAACCTTACATCTAAAGCAGCTAGAGAGGGAAGAAGCCAGGACATGGAAACAACCTAAATGCCCATCGACAGAGGAGTGGATAGGGAAGATACGGTACATACACACAATGGAATATTACTCAGCCATTAAAAGGAACGGAATAACAACATTTATAGCAACATGGATGAACCTAGAAATTATCATACGAAGTGAAACCAGTCAGACAATTAGACAGCAACACCCAATGCTACCGCTTACATGTGGAAAGTAAAGAGACACAATGAACTTCTTTGAAGAACAGACAATGACTCACAGATTCTGGAAAACCTTGGTTTTTCAGATAAGACAATCTGGGGGGTGGGGGGATGCACTGTGGGTTTGGGACACAAACTCTATCGAATTGACTTATGATCTTTGTACATCTATAACTGAAATAAAATTCATTGTTAATAAAAAAAAAAGAATGTGAGATTCATGAGGATAAGGACAGTGACTTTTTAGAGCCCAAGTACTACGTGTGATAGGGGCTCAACATTTGATTTTGGAATGAGTGAAAGTATGACTGTAGATTGTACGTCAAGGAACTGACTTCACATATTTGAAGAAGTTTTCATAAGAATGAGATGTTCTCTTTTCTACATATGGCAATACTAGGATTACTAATAGAAAGTTATTATGAGGCAAATTTCAGATTAACATGTGTAAGAATTTCTTCACCACTGGAGTTGTTCAGTGATTTACAGCAACCTCATGAAGCAGTAACCTTTCTTGCACCAGAATTAAAGCAGAATCTGAACATCTTTCAGGATGCTATAAAAATATTGTTGCATTGAGTTCTCAAGTGCTTTTCAAGCTGTAATCTTTAGAGCCCTATGGGTTCCAAAGAGATGCTTCAGGATTGAGGATGAGGTAAGGGGAAAGAAAAAGAATAGAAGATCCAGTCAAATAAAGCTCTGAACCAACCCCTCCCCTTCCGTGTACAACGACAGCACTTTTGCTGTTTTGCTCTCTTTTGACATACTGAATTTTCAGCTACAATATGGTTTGAATAAAGAATCTCACAGCTGTTAAAAAACTTTTGAAAAATTTTTGGCCATTTTATATATACACCACACACACACACACACACAAACACATTAGTTCTCTCAAAATCTCTTGTAGAATATTAACATTCTATTGCTTTTTAGATAACTTGTTTCTTCAGCTACCTCTGAGTTCCATCAAGGCAGTCACTACTTGGTTTTCTTTGTAGTTCCTGCAGCACTCTAACATAGTATTCCCTCCATATATCTCTGAACACATAAAGAAATAAAGAATTGGCTCCAGTTTTTCTATCTAAATATCTATAGTGGAAAGAGAATAGGTTATGTGGTTAAGAACACATAAGTTAATGGTGTAGGAAAAGAAAACAGTGAATTAAAATATCAAAGACCTAGGCAAAGAGAACAGAAATGGAGGTTCTTCTGTGTCTTCTGCCAGCCTGGCACAGACTAGTTAAGTACTCAGAGCAAGCGTATATTAGTTTTCTTAATTCAGAAAGACTTGGAAGCTTGGTTCTATTTTGGTCTAGATTTTTGGTACCTGTTTCTTTGGGGCATTTTTTTCTATTTAAATATATTGAAACTATACACTCCACTTCTTCTTAATGCCTTGGTGCCTACTGTTCTCAGCTTTGTATGTAAGGCTAGGTAACAGTCCAGAACAAAAAAGGTTATCTTAACTGATTAAGGGAGAAATGTACAACTGCCAAGTCCCAAGACATTTGGGATATATCCAGCCACAAGTTTCCAAAGATAACGGTAGTTTTACCTCTAGCTTTTCATTATAAAAGTCTCTTGTGGTATAATTTAGCGTAGCACGATTTGTATTTTCTCCTACAAGTCTTTTGCTATCATTATTTTCTTCATTGACAATACCAGGCTTTTTCCCTTTGGTTTCTAAAAGATATCGGAATTGCTTCTTCCTGTAAAAAGATGGTAAAGAGATTTAGAGAGTTACTTAATGTATGAAAATATGTCTATTTTTGTTGACTTTATAGGGTAGCATATGCTTTTTTGAACATCTGTTTTATGAGTTTGAGTTATTTATTTGAAGACAGTTCACTATCCCAATTTCTCTACTAATTAAGCTATACAACCCAAATTCTTTTGTTTCATAACTACCAATCATCGACATAAATGCCTCAATCATTTCTAAAGTGAAAAAACTATATTTAAAAAATCAATATGGAGTTCCCGTTGTGGCTCAGTGGTTAACGAATCCGACTAAGAACCATGAGGTTGCAGGTTCGATCCCTGGCCTTGCTCAGTGGGTTAAGGATCTGGCGTTGCCCTGAGCTGTGGTGTAGGTTGCAGATGCGGCTCGGATTCCGCATTGCTCTGGCTGTGGCGAAGGCCGGAAGCTACAGCTCCTGTTAGACCCCTAGCCTGGGAACCTCCATATGCCGCGGGTGCAGCTCTAGATAAGGCAAAAAGACAAAAAAAAAAATCGATACATAACTTAAATCACAGAGCACAAAAAAACCTAATTAAACATATAGTAGACCAGATTTCCAAAGTTCTTATATCCCAGAAAATTTACATTAGTTACATATCATATAAATCACACAAATAGTTCATAATTTCATTATACAGCTCAGTAGTATTACTCATAGCTAGAAAATTGAATCGTATAAGTTTAGGTAAAAACAAAGAAAAAACCAAAACTTCCAAATGTTAGCATATCAGGGCAAGATTCTAGTAGAGGGTAAATAATGAAACAGGAAGCTCTGTTTGATTTTGAAGAACATAAACAGTGTTCACAGCATCACTCACAGACCTGTAAGCCTAGAATTCCAGAGGACTGGAACTCATCTGCCATGAAGGTCACTTTCTAGTTTCTACACTAGGCTATCTGTAAGGGAAGTGATATTACTTCTTACTATGAACTGTCAACTGAAGATTGGTAGCAGAAAATGAATATATATTTTAAAAACTGTCTTCCTTTTTCTAACCTAAGGGTATAACACAACCACTTTAGAAATTGTAAGGAGTACAAAATTTGAAAAGTATAAAGAAATAGAATAAAGCAACGACATTATTCACTTCAAACATATTTCTTGGCAGGCTTTTTCTATGAATTTTTGTAAAAAGTTAAGATTATACTTTTACATTGAATTTTTTATACCATTTTCATTTAAAACTACATAATAAACATTGTCTATGTCACTAAAATTAAAATTTTAAGGAATGAATAACATTCAAATGTGATGTAGGTCAATTCACCTAATCAGTCCCTTTTATTGGATATTTAGTGGCATAATTTTCTCTCTTGTGAAGAAAAAAGTAACATACATATATTTCCTGCATTTATTTTATTAATTCTAATTACAAAAGTTACATACACATTTCCATCAAATTTTCATTAATCATGTTTTTAATGGCACCATTGCTTTTCTTTAACTTCAGGATAGTCTTTCTGTTGTTTTTCTAAGTTCTTTAGATAAAATTTAGCTCATTCATTTTTAGCCTTTCTTATTTCCTAATATACCCATTTCAAAACTAAAATATTTCCATTTAGCATCATTGTAACTTAATCCCACAAGTTTTTAAATGCTCTATTTTTATTATATTTCAGCTCAAAGTGGTTTCAAATTTCCACTATAAAATTGTCTTTAACTTGTAGGTTATTTAGAAATGTGTTTCTTAATTTCCAATATGGGGATTTCTTGGTTAACATTTGTAATTGACTAAAGCTTAATTGCATTTTAACTGAGAGTATGATCAATATGAATCCCTTAGAATCTGTTGACATTTGTTTTTTGGATAGTATTGGGTCAATTATTATAAATATTCCATGAATGCTTGAAAAGCTGTATTTGACAGCTGTTGGGAGCAATGTTCTCTAAGTGTGTAAGTCAAATTTGTTAAGCATGTTGTTCAAGTATTTTACATCCTTTTTCCATTAATTACTCAGAGGTTTATTAAAACTTTCTATTGCAACTGTGGGTTTGTAGTAATGTTAATTTTTGGTTTATAATTTTTAAGGATAATTCAGCTGACCCTATAGATTCAGAAAAAAATGCTCGTCTTAAGCCACTGAGTATTGATACACGTGTAGTTGCTGACAGACTAGTATTTAAGTTAAATGTAACACTTCTCTTTCTATCTGACCCCAATGTTCCATCAATGTTCTATGTTTCCTTTTTTTTTTTTTTGCTTGCCATTCCTCACCCCCTGTCCTCCCCTTACTTATTCCTTGGCTACCAAAAAATAAAACATTCACTCTTCACTTACTAACATCTAAATTACTGTTTCTTCATCTTAGATAACACAAGGACCTAGAAAACTATATCTCCGTCTACCCCTCCCATATACTTCTGCTGTAGTATAATTCTATATTTTTAAACAACACAATACATCATTATTATTGGTTTATATAGTAAACGTTCATTTAGTTTTATCCCACAAATTTAATACTTTCCTTGCACTTTAGCTCTTCTTATACTTCTGAATTTCTATTTGGAAACATTTTCTTTCTGTCTTAATCACAGGAATTTCTTCTAGTGCAGGAATACTGATGGGAAATCTCTTAGGTTTTGTTTTCATTATTTTGCTTTAAAATGTCTTTATTTCACCTTCATTCCTAAAAGATTTTTTTGCTTTGTATAGAATTCTAGCTTGGTAATTAATTTTCTTTTGTACACTGAATATATTTATTAGCCTGTCTTCTGGCTTCCACTGCTGCTGTTACGAAGTTAACTGTTTTGTTTTGTTTTGTTTTTCTGCTTCTTAGGGCCACACCCACATCATATGGAGGTTCCCAGGCTAGGGGTCTATTTGGAGCTACAGCTGCAGGCCTATGCCACAGCCACAGCAATGCCAGATCTGAGCCACATCTGCAACCTACACCACAGCTCACAGCAACGCCAGATCCTTAACCCACTGAGCGAGGCCAGGGATTGAACCTGCAACCTCATGGTTCCTAATCGGATTCGTTTCCACTGCACCACTACAGAAACTCCATGAAATCAACAGTTGATGTATACTCCTTTGAAGATAATCTCTCTTTTTCTTGATTGTTGAAAAAAAATTCACCTTATTTCTCGTGCTCTGTAGTTTCACTGTGATTTAACTAGGTGTGGATTTCTTTTAATTTAACAAATTTGGCATAGTTGAGTTTATTTAATGTGTAGATTAGTGTATTTCATCATTTCTAAAAAATTCTTTGTCATTATGTCTTCTCCATACTCTCTATTGTGTCCTTTTTTCCCTTTCGGCCATGCCTGAGGCATGTGGAAGTTTCTGGGTCAGGGACTGAACCCAAGCCACAGTAGTGACAATGCTGAATCCTTAAATACTAGACCACCAGGGAACTACTCTATTGTGTCTTTTTGAAACTCCAATCAAACATATTTTAAATCTTCTAAGTCATTCCATCTTCAACCATTTTTTCCATATGTTCTCTTTTCTCTTTGTGCTACATTCTGCACACTATAGAGTGTTTTCCAGTTTACTGATTCTCTTTTCAACTGTGTCTAATTGGCTGTTAAACCTCTTAAGATTTAATTTTGCTTATTGTATTTTTCATTTATAGAAGTTCCACTGGTTTTCTTTCTGCTTGATCATTTTTAAAAATTTCCTATTTTCTCCAGACATTTTCAGTCTTGTCCTTTATACCAGGAAATAAACTAGACATAATCATTTTATAATCGATGAGTGACAATGCAAATCTAAAGTATTTGTGGGTTTGTTGCTGTGGTCCATTTTGTTCTGCTTGTTCTTATACATGATACCTTATTTCCTTGTGTGCTTGGCTATTCAAAAAAATTTTGTTTTCATTGTGTGCTGGTCATTTTCCTTTAAAAATATCCATGGGGATTCTTTGAGATAGGATGAGAATAATTTCCTCTGGAGATAAAGTGTATTTGCTTTTACCAGTTACCTAGAGATAGTAATGTTTAAATTTTTATATTAAACTACCCATTTAATTTAAATTACTGAATTCAAGCTATAAATCTATATGAGAATTGGCTTTGGTTACAAACTCTTAGAGATAACTCTGCCTCTTTTCTGCTCACACCAAGGTAACTTTCCTTGTAAAGTTCTGAGAGTGGGAAGGAAGTGAGGTTTATTTCTGACATACCCTTCCCTTGATGGTGTTGTCACTGGGGTTCTAGCTTGATCCTGGGAAGATCTCAATTTATATTACCATTTTAGATGGGGCCCTGGGCTTTGATTTTTATCTTTCTTCCTCTGCACCTTGCAAAACCAAAATTTATGTTTTCCTGAAATGTTTCCAGGTCAAACAGTCTGTGTGCTTGCCTTACTTCTTAATGTTCTTTTTCTCATATATCTTGGCTTAGCAATTATGTTTTATCTTATTAGAAAAGTCAATACTTTAATAGAGATTTTTTTTTACTCTACTTAGCATTTTTAGTTGTCTCTAATACAAAAGATTGTCAAAACAACCTAACTCACCCTTTTCAGAAAAGTGATTCAATATATTCCCCCCAAATTTCAAATTATACAGATATACACAGAGTAAAACTTGAAAAATGCTTTTCAACTATTCCACTACTCCAAACACCCATATCCTGTCAACTTTCAGGTGTTCATCATTTTAGCTTCCTTTCTATGCCTCTATACTTATGTACATACATATTTATTTTATTGCTTTTTTTTTTTGGTCTTTTTTAGGGCAGCACTTGCAGCATATGGAGGCTCCCAGGCTAGGGGGTCTAATCGGAGCTGTTGCTGCCGGCCTACACCAGAGCCACAGCAATGCCAGATCTGAGCTGCATCTGCAAACTACACCACAGCTCATGGCAATGCTAGCTCATTAACCCACTGAGCAATACCAGGGATCAAACCCACAACCTCATGGTTCCTAGTTGGACTCATTTCTGCTGTGCCATGATGGGAACTATTTTATTGCTTTTAAGAACAACTTGGGTCATAATATAAACACTGTTTTATGCCTCATTTTATTTCATTAACTATCTGTGCCTGGATCATTTTATGCAAGAACAGGAGATCTACCTCAATATTTTTTCTTTTCTTTTTTTTTACAGTTATATGAATGTAATGTAGAAAGTATATATCATACAGATACTTCATTCATAGTGTAGAAGTATCATAAGTTATTTACTTTCCCTATTATTAGGCATTTAGTTATTCCAAAGTTGGGCTTTTAATGGCAATCTTGTGTATAAATCTTTTGTGCCCATATGTGTCATTACAATAAAATATATTCCTACTACTAGAACTTACGGTTTGGAAATATGCTGGATATTGCCAAAATACCTTGCTCCAAAAGTCTCCATCAAGTTATACTCCACCCGTAGTGTAGAATGTATATATCCCTGAATACAAATAAACTATTGATTTTATTAGTTTTTAAGTCAATCTCATTGGCAAAAGTGACATCTAATTATTTTAATTTTTATTTCTCTGATTATAAGTGAGTTTGAGCTTATGTTATTTAGCCATTTGTATTTCTTATTTCGAGTTCTCTATTTATAAGCTTTGTCCTTTTTTCCTATCATGTTCACTGTCTTTTTCTTGTTAAATCTGTAGGACTTCTTTAAAATATTAATATGTTGCAAACATATCCTGTTTGCTCATATCTCTTTTTAGCTCTGCCTGCAGCATATAGAAGTTCATGGGCCAGGGATTGAACCCATGCCACAGCAGGAACCAGAGCCACAGCAGTGACAACACTGGATCCTTAAACCATCAAGTCACCAAGGAACTACTGCTCATGTGTTTTGACTTTATGATGTTTTCTATCACACAAAACTTTTAAATTTTGTGAACTAAATGTGTCAGATCTTACAGAAGTAATAGAAAGTATAGCAGAGTAGTTTTTTTAAAAACTTGGAATGATGAACACCTTCCTAAGATACAAATGCATCTTGTTTAGTTGGCTGCAAATATAACACTGGGATTTTTGATTGGGAATTTAGTAAAATTTTCTTTAATTTGAATGAATTTTTATTTTTATAATATATTTAAAAATTGTATTAAAGCATAGTTGATTTACAATATTCTATCAATTTCTGTTGTAGAGCAAAATGATCCAGTCACACATATATATACACAATATACATTCTTTTTCTCATATTATCTTCCGTCATGTTCTATCACAAGGGCCTGGATATAGTTCCCTGTGCTATACAGCAGGACCTCATTGCTTATCCATTCTAAATGTAGTAGTTTGCATCTACTAACCCCAAGCTCCCGGTCCACCCCACTCTCCCCCCTTGCCCTTGGCAATCACAAGTCTGCTCTCCATGTCTGTGAATCTGTTTCTGTTCTTCAGATAGGTTCATCTGTGCTGTATTTTAGATTCCACATGTAAGGATATAGGCGATATAAGTGATATCATATGGTATTTGCCTTTCTCTTTCTGACTTACTTCACTTAGTATGAGAACCTCTACTTCCATCCATGTTGCTGCAAATGGCATTATTTTGTTCCTTTCTATGGCTGAGTAGTATTCCATTGTGTATATATGTACCACATATTCTTGATCCATTCATCTGTTGATGGACATTTAGGTTATTTCCATGTCTTGGCTATTGTGAATAGTGCTGCTATGAACATTCGGGTGAATACACCTCTTGGTTTTTTGCAGTTTTGCGTTTTACAATATTAAGTCTTGAAATTCATTAACAATGTATATTTCTCCATATGTTAAGCTTCTTTTTTATTCCTAATTTCATTGTTTACTTCATAGGTACTTTGTTTCAGGTAGATTTCCTGGTGCTTTACAGTTTTAATTGTCTCCATAAGTGGGATACATTTGTCTAATACTATTTTCAGTAGTTTGTTATTATAATGAGGCAATGTTAATTATTTTTGTATTTTGAGGTAGTTTTTGGCCTCCTTATTGTATATTCTAATTCATTTTTGAATGTTTCAGCTGAGCTCTTAGATTTTCCTTAGAAAATGGTCTTTATAGAGAGTCAAATTTTGCTTTTACTGGTCAATTATTCTTTTTTCAATTTCTTATTTCTCTTTTTTTTTTTTTGGCCATGCCAATGGAATGGAGAAGTTCCAGGCCAGGGATTAAACCAAGCTACAGCAGTGACAATGCTGAATCTTTAATTGCTTGGCCACCAGGGAACTTCTCAATTTCTTATTTCTTTAAAGTTGCTTATATCTTATTGCACCCTAGTCAGTATTTTTTTCCCAGTGATTTTGTAGGGTTTTTTTTTTTTAATGGGATTTCAATTCCACACATCAGATACACTTAGGTAAAATCTGAAATCATAAGTTAACTAAATATGAAGTAGAGGTAACACACAAAATATCCATTTTATTAGTATAAATTATGAGGACAACATGGCTCTGGAGCACGGTTTTGCAGAAGGGAGTGGGTAGCTTCCTGACACCTAATGTAAAAAGTGGTATAATCTGGAGGTTTTAGTTGGGACAAGTCTCCTAATCACTCAGCTCTAAGACTATAGCAAAGGTGACTGTTTCCTTGGTGGAATGGTTCTGTGGTATCAATCTGGGATCTTCAGACTCAGTCTGGAGACTGCTTCCCCATCCTTCCCAATGATTTTGCAGATAACTAATTTCCTGTATATCAATTGCTTTTTCCATACTCTAGCCAGAGTGAATTATCTCATGTACAAATGAATCATGACTGACACACCATCTTTAACTTTTCTCCCTCTATCCACGCCACATCCTGTCAGTCAGTACTTCCTGTCAGGTATACTTCTTCTCAGGATTTTTCAAATTATCCTCTTCTCCATTCTCACTGTCTTAGTTCAGACCCTCATAATCTCTCTCCTGGACTATAGACTAGCTTCTTGATTGGTCCCCATTCCTTCCATTTCTATCCTCTCACATGATGGCCTTTCTAGAATAGGTCATATGGTTATGCAATTAAGTACAACAATCATGTGGTTGTTGTACTTAATTACAAAGCACAGTATTCATTTTCGTTTTTCATAGACTTCCAGGCTCTTCAAAATTAGATCACAATCTTTCTAGCTTCATTTCCTATTATCAGTCATAATCACCCCCCACCAGTTATAATGAACTATTTACAATTCCCTGTGCCTTTGCAGATCTCTTTCTCCCATACTTTCTACCTGAAAAATTCCTATTCATTCCTGAAGCACTAGAAAAATGTTATTTTCTTTATGAAGTCTTTCCCAATGTTCTTCCAAAATGTAGTTAGTCTCTCCTGTGCTCCTATGGACCTCTCTTAGAGTATCTGAAATGTTATACATCCTAAATTTATTAGCTTATAAGTCACGCAAGAGCAAGGACTTTATCTTATTCATCTTTATATCTCCAACACTTTGGAGAGGGCTAGACACAAAACAAATTTAGAATAAATGTTGGTGGGTTGCATAGATGGCACAATTAAGAGGTATGCAGAATGTATTCCCTTTTCTAGCACAACAGTATGTCCACAAAAACTATAGAAATTAAGTTACCTGGCATCACCCAGAATTGAAATTAGACGGTACTGGGGTAACTCAGAAGATGCTACATGTGCTAGGATTCCAAAGAGCCTTTCAGCCATTATCATATCATTCTGTGTCACCTGAAGAGATATAATGGAGAGGGGTCAAAAATGACATTGTTTCTTAGCTTGATACAACTAACATAATTTCAAAAAACATGTTCAGATTAAATATTTTCTTTTAGTCCAGGGAAGTACATTCTCCTTGGCTATAAGAGCAGAGTTTTCAGTAATAGTTCTCTTTTCTCTCCATGCTTGACTAGGATGGAGACGCTCAGCTGTGGCTTGTAGTGATGCAGGATGGCTGGGAGGTGATGAGTTAGCTCTGACTTAGAAGCCATGTTTCCTGAGTATTATACTTGAGACACCTTAAATCTTAATGAATTTTTTTCAGAAACCCTATAGCTTCTTGGCTGCACCCATGGCTTATGGAAGCCCCCAGGCTAGGGGTCAAATTGGAGGTATAACTGCCGGCCTACACCACAGACACACCAGAACTGAGCCTGGTCTGAGACCTATACCACAGCTCACGGTAATGTTGGATCCGTAATCTACTGAGCAAACCCGGGGATTGAACCCGCATCCTCATGGACACTAGTCAGATTTGTTTCCACTGCACCACAACGGGAACTCCTAGATTAACTTTAATACTGTGGCAAAGGTAAGCCAAGGTGTTATTCGTACCTTGTTCCAAAAAGGATAATTTTGTCCCTTCTTCAGGGGAATGGACATTAGATTAGGAAAGATATTCCTATTCATTCTGAAATTATATCCAACTTTTTCTCCCCCTAAGGAATAATTTGTCACAGGTATATTCCCTACAAGGGCTCATTCCTAGGTTAACCAAGAAACTACTAAAAGCTAAAAGAAGGACTTGTATTAGTATCTGGAAAATGTTTTTAATATAAAATAAGGTTGCTTGCATTTTAGGTACTATTAGTCTGTCTATGTAATTCAGTGGTTCCCAGCTAGGGACCTTTCTGACCCCTAGGGAACATCTGGGAATGTCTAGAGACATCTTTGTTTTATCACAACTAGTGGAAGGGTACTACTAGAATCTTGTGGGTCAAAGCCAGAGACGTTGTTAAATGTCCTACAATGCCCCAAAACAAAGAATTATCTGATCCAAAAATGTCAACAGTGCTGAGATTGAGAAACTCTGGTATAGTTAAATTTTGGATCTTTAAAAAATATTTTCCTAATACTAGCTATAATGTACTTCACAGACATTTTCTGGAAAATAAACTCATAATTCCCGAGCGACTTATACATATGTATCAATGCAGACTGACTCTTTCCCTTCCCTTCCTTAGACAGTCATAGTTAATGATGCTGCTGCTCCCTGGAATCCTTCCTTCAGCTGATAATTGAGTTGTTTGGTCTAATATGGTCACCTAGTGGCCAGTGCAGGCCACTACTCCATCTTCTCTTGATGCTCATAATTCAATTTAACTCCACCTCAAGCAGTATTTCTTATGCAAAGAGAAGCAGAAATAGAGTATAACATTATTATATATCTTCAAGGATGAGATAAACAGGTTTAAGTTTTTTATTAAAAGGTCAAATATCCCTGGTATTGACATTTTTTAGAACTTTAAATCAGGATAAATTACCTTGGTTCTTTCTCATTCTTCTCTACTTTATATGACTATATTATACTGTTCCTTCCTACCTCAAAGTTCTATAATAATTAATACATCTTTAATAGCGATGCACATTTGGGCAAATACATCATTGACACTTAACTGAGATAATTGTTTGGCCATTAATGAGAGAGAATTCCTCACTCAAAGCTAAAATAACCATTCTACTTTCAGTCCAGGCTACCTTTGGAAACTTTTGGAAATAACCAGTGACTCGTAACCTCTCTGGGGAAGATCTGACCAGTGATTCACAATCTCTCTGGGGAAGTACCAAGAGGGTAACAAAACTGAACCAAATCTCTTGAGAACTAGTCAGTGAAATTAGTAGCCATCTGAAGGTTCTAGATTTGCCCCACATCTTCAACAGATGGCTGATACTGTGGTCATGGGCCTACCATGGTTGAGGTAAATTTCACACAGCTCTTATACATTGACCCAGAGACCTCCAGTTACCCCCATGTGTCGCTAGATTTCTGTTTTACGCCAGAGTTACTTGTAGTGTATCACCTGCAGGGAAATACAGTTTCTATCACCTCCATGCTAGCAAAGTTGATTATAGTTCATTTTACAATAAGGAGGTATGAATTTGAAGAGATAATCACAAAGATACTAACAGCATATTACAGTTTTTTCCTTTGGGGGAATATTTCAATTAAGTTCTGGAATTCCACAGTAGAGGAAGGGGCATAGTTTCTTTTCTTCCAAACTACTATTTAACAGAACATGATCTTTGGATAGTTGGGGGATTACCTCTGTGACAAGCTCAGCAGAATCAATCTGAAAAATAACTCTTTACCAATAATCTTTCAGTTATTGAGACTCCAGGTCAAGTTATACAATGCAGACAGGCCACAAGCAGCTGTTAAGAACTATTAACCAAGCAATCCAGATATTCACCTATGGCTGTTTTCGTTCCTTTTCATTCATCTTTCTCTTCTTTTACCTTTCCTCCTTGATTATTTCTTTTTCTCTTCTCTTCTGCCATTTAAAACCACTCATCTTTCATATGTACATTCTTTTTTTCCATGTTATTCTTCCCTTCCTCTACCACAACCCTTATTGACATTCAGTATCACTTCCCCATGCCCTTTTGCATGCCAGATGGTCTGCAAAGCACTTTGAAAATATGAAGTTCACATTACTTAAAGAAATGTTATTTTTTTTCTAAACTATCATTCTACCAACACTTTACTTCTCTGAATACTTACACACAATATAAAAAGTACTTACTACTCACCATAACCTGGTTACTCTTTTATTTTCAAAATCTGTCTGGTATCTTAGAAGTTTTTAGATAAATAGATTAAATAAATAGATTTTTAGCTTTTTGATGTTTAAATAATACAATTAAAAAAAACATTTCTCAAAAGTTCTATCACAGTCACTTAATTCCTGGCCACTTTTATGACTATTTCCCGTATAAAAGAACATTTTAAATTCTACAGTTGACTTAGTGTTTACCTTACCTCTGTTCCATTTATTTTCTGCATACTAAAATGGCTCAGCCTAAATAGGACATAATATTTCCAGAGTGTAAAATTGACAACTGGATTTCCTTGGGGGTCAACCGTCAACTGGTCAACACGACGGAGCTGTGCTAGTGCATTAAACTGCTGCAGCATTACAAGATTTGTTTCCTTGAATTTAAGGTGCTACGATAATAAACAAACAAAAAAAGAGCTGAATATTGAGTTAAATCATCTTAAAATGTTCACAATATAGCTTCACTGAGCATTCCCCAAATAAACCTATAAACTTTAGGCTTAATGTACTAAATTTATATTAACTTCAATCCATCTCATGCATCATTATTGCCAGAATACATTAATTCCATCCAATATTGGATTCAAAGTGATTTTCCTTCTGCAAAGGACATTTCCCTATTTATTAACACACTAGGAGTCTTAAAAATTATACAAATATACAATAATTCAGATTCTTCCAGGCAGTACAATGATTTTAAATGCTTTACACTGAGATTAAATCTACAAAGAAAACATTAGAAATGAAATTTTTAAAACTTTATAAATACAGGGCTCACAGTGCTTCTGAGAACTAGTTAACCATTATTACTTCATCTTGCTAATTAATATTTAGGCTACTTAAACTGGCTACTGGAAAATAAAATCATTAAAACTGAAACGCTAATGTAAATATTCTGTTTGTGAATTTAGATGATCTTTTCCAAACATACTGTCTCCACCTCTATCTTTTTTAGTGAGGAAAATATAACAACAACAACAACAAAAAAATAACTATAAAAGGGTAGGTGAGGGAAATCAACCGACTAACAGAAGAACACAATGGTAATTAAAACTCAAGAGAGAACTTATTACGGAAATCACATTTTCTGCAAGTGCATATTAATAAATAATACAATAATACCACAACTGGAAAAGGCTAATTTCTAAAAATAATTTTAATGAGCTGTTAAAATTGTTTTAAATGTTGTTAGGGGATGACTATATAATTTATATATAAATATACATGTTCCATTAATACTAGGTATAATAAATGAATATATAATATAAAGTTAAGTGAGGCTCTGTTGAATGCTTTATAAGGTAGAAATACATAATTTGAATAAAATTACATTAATCCTTTATATTCCATAAAGAAGCATTTTCTAGAGAGATAATTTCCAATATTAACAGAAGACTGCAATGCCATTTATAAATAGTAATTTAAATCCCAGATTCAGAAAATCAACATAAGAACTTAGTCTCTCTGCCAGATAGAAGCTATATAAATAAAAGTTAAAAAAGGTCTTTGGTCTGAATGTAGAAGCCATGACTGAGAATAATTCAAATATACTACTAAAAGGAAATGTTTACCAGAGAATTAGGAAACTTAATCTTCAATTTGGGAAGCACTTGGACAATTTCATCAAATTCTATGAAAGTGAAGGACACTGTTGTCACCATTCCTGCTGTTTGCACGCTCCAATTCCGATCCAAACATTCCAGTGCTCCTGAGCCATACAAGGAAAGTGTGTCCCCATCCACTTCAACAAGATGTGTGTCTGTGACAGACAGACCTTGTAAAGCACTGGTGAGTCCTGAGTCCAGAGACCTGGAAAACCCAACATAGAATTTTAAATGAAAGTCTTATCATTCAAAGTAAATAACAGATTATAAAGACCTATTGGACAAGGTATTTGAAGTTTTACATTCACCTTTTTTCATTTCAATAATTAAACCCAGAGCACCAAAGACTAATTGCCAATAGAATATTACAAAAATTCTAAAATTCAAATGTATTTTAGAATTCAAATAGTGTATTTTATTTTTTATGTATTTTAATTCAAAAAGAGGCACCTGTGAACAAAAAAAAAAGCACTTTTAAACCCAAATTATTTATATGAATGAGAAATGATTGATAGCCTATTTACTTTTAAAACAATTCATTAGTATGTAATGGATATTTTTACAGGTCAAATAAACAGGTTTTCCTAATCTATAAAGTATTCTACTCTCTGGCTGAAAAAAACTGTATTTTACAAAATAATGTTTCTATAGTAAGAATCATTTAATATAAAATGTTTATAAAACACTTGGGAATTCATATAATTACTGCTAACAATAGTTCCTCTCTCTGAAATTGGATTAAGGGGTAACTCTTTCTATTTCTTGAGTATTTCAATGTTGTTTGAAATTTTGCAAGTGTATTATACTACAGTTATAAGCAGTGAAATCAATGAAGATTTCTACTCCATTTTGAAATAAGAAATGCTAAAAACAATCTACCACTTACTCTCTCTCTATGTGTGTGTGTTTATATATACATATATATATATACACAAAATCACTTCACATAGTCTACTGAATATGACAATTGTTATTATTTTCAAAGTTGAGTCACATTTTTGTAAAAGCTTACCTAAATGATAACTCTTTGAAGAAGAAAAGAAATAGCTTGATCCAGCTGAAAATTTCTACTTTGTAAATGCAGACATAACTATTTGTTTTACTCAATCTCAAAACTCAAACAATGCTTGGTTTTTGTTCTATGTGTTTTCATTATGGAATTTTGCTTTCAGACAGTATTTATTTGCCCTTCATAATATTAGTAATTTGCTCTCTCCTTTGTGCTCCTGTGGAATTTTCTACACTCCTCCAATACATTACTTTTCATACTTACTTATGTGTTTATAATTATAGGTACCTCCCCTACCAGGTAATAAACTCCTTGAGGCTAAAGACAATATTTTTTCATCTTTGGGGTATCTGGAACCTAGTAATGAGTTTTTCACAATGAATGTGGACTGTATTATTAAAAATCTTCAAAAGTTTTATAATGCTGATGTTGGAAATAAGACTTGACAAACCATCACCCCATTGGTTTATCATGCTTTACTGAACTTACATGTACTTATTTCATAAGCACCAGTTACCATGTAACACATTTATCTACCCAATAAGATGCTGGGTAAACAATCGACTCTAGGTGAATATGCAAACAAGAAAGTACAAAAAGGCTTGATTTATGCCAGACTAGTGCTCAAGACAAGGAGTATCACATGATAATAATCAAATACTCAATGAAAGGTGGTGTGTGAATAATACTAAGTGATAATCCTATAAAGGTAAAGTCTGATAATAGACCAAAAATGAGTTCTTTCTATTGTACCTTGTGTGATAACTTTGTGTTAAGCTATGTAGAGCATATAACCATTTCTAGAACAGGATAAAGGATAGGAATTACATTTTGATGCCACTAAAATAAAGAAGGCTTGATGAAAAAAATACAAACCACTATTACAGAACTTAACCACATTGTACAGTAATTACTTGTTTATGTGTCTATCTTACTAAACACTGTGATCCTTGAGAGGTCAAACTCTGCCACCTTCACTCTAGCAAATCCAGCACCTAACCCAGCTCCAAACACACGTTGTGCTCAATAAATATTTCTTCAATGAATTAATGAAATGCGACAATTATGAAGTTTCTTAGGAGTATCTACTAAATTTTAAGAAGGGTGTTCTAACCACAGATTGGTTTGAGCAAAGGGGCAGAAGCAGTGATAAAGACACAGGCTAACGGTTAGTAAAAAGGTTTTTAACGGGTAAGGCAAAGACAAATAATGAAGAAAGAAGTAAACTCAAGGCAAGAAAAATGATAGCTAATTGATGTAATGATGCCAGATGGTCATGATACCCAGCAAAAGAAGTTTGTTCTAAAAATAAAGACTCAGAGCTGTGTACCAAAAATATGAATACCTCGTTTGAGAAATGACATGCTATTTTATATCACATATTTGGAAGTGTCTGGTTTACCTTTTTCCATATGATTAAAAGTTTAAGAATAAAAATTACAAAATAAAAGGTCTATTATTAGAAAAGTATTTATTATTCATTTTGTTTAAAGATTTGTCAAGCAGACTGTTAGGATAATCAGTAAAATGATAAATCTAGGCTCAGCAAAACAGTTGTATAGTTATAAAACAAAGAAGAAATACTTTCCAACCTTTATAAACCTTACCTGAAATAGTAAAAACAAATGGCAAGCTTCCTGGGCTGTAGATGGGAAACAAAGCCCCTGTTAAATAGGTCATACAAGACCAAATCCATTTCAGCTATTTTCTGAATGAAGCCTGAGGTTAGCCTCAAACTCTGGCCAATATGGAACAGAGGAACCTATTCCCCAGGCAAAGTGTGCTTTAATTTCCATAAAAAATAACTTGGGAAATATCCTCACCATGTTTATATGTTGGAGATTGCCCTTGAGTTTTCCTCGTATGCTTAGGAGATATGTCCACATCTTTTTGGTCAAACACACATACATATTTTTTCATTTGCTCAATCATTTATTTGCCAAATATTTGCTAAAAGCCCACTTGTACAGGGCACTGTCCTAAGAATTCTGTCACAGGCAACCAACTCACCTGCAATGGCAACGACAGGCAATAGAAAAATCATGTGTATTTTTTTTGTTTTCTTTTTTCTTTTGGCCATGCCCACAGCATGCAGAAGTTCCCAGGCTAAGGATCAAACCCGCACCACAGCTGCAAGCTGCATCACAGCAGTGACAACGCTGGATCTTTGCCCCACTGAACCACCAGGGAACTCATGTGCAAGTTTTTAGATATATCAAAAATTTCTTCTCTTTTATTGGGCTACAGTCCCAGAAATATAACTGATTTTAATCATACTTCGCAATTAAATTTAACACATGGGATATATTACTAAACTGAAATGACTTCAACCTTATTAAACAAATAGATTGATCAAGAGAGCTTATTATGTGTCAGGTATTGTGACAGGCATCGAGGAGATGAAGATAAATTAATGCTTTTTTGTCCTTAAAGTGCTCCCAACCTGGATGGAGGATGGATAGCAACATAAATTTATACCTTAGTTCTAATACAAGACACTTATTGTCATACAATGAATATTTAAACAATATGCTATGGAAACAGAAGAAGGAACGACTAATTTTTCTGGGGGGAGAAATTCAAGTTTCAAAGGGAGGCAGCATTTGAACTGGTCCTTGAAAAATGAATAGTGTAATTTCACCAGAAGTAGAAGGTGGAAGCACACTTTAGGTAAGAAAAATAGAATGATGAAGGGCGCAGAAGACTAATTATATATAATATATCCAGTTAAAAACAATTTCAATATGGCTGAAACATTGAAACATATGGAGGAGTAGTAGCTGAAGATGAAGATGAAAAGTCCTTTAAGGTTGAGGCATAGAAAAAGATTTTTAAATAAAAAAATAAGAGAATCATATTTAATGAAAGTTTTTAAGCACCTCCAATATGCCATGCATGGAGCTAGGTGCTGATGTTGGGGTAAAAAGATGAATAAGATATGTTCTCTCCCTCAAGAACCGACTTAAGACAGTAAACTGGTCAATGTTGTGGAGGATTTGACAGGGAGAGACTGGATGGGGGGAGATTAGTAGGAAGATCAGGGCAGTAGTGTCAACTATACCACATGAGAACATAATAAAAAAGAGAGCATTGTGTAGTGGAAAAAGTGTTGGCAAAAAAATCGGACAGAGCTTAGTTCAAATTCCAGATCCACTACTGATAAACAGATGACTTCTGGGGCACGTTGTTTAATTTCTTTGTAGTTCCATTTCCTGGTATGTAAAAATGGTGGTAATATTTTTCAGAGATGTTATGAAGACTAGAAATTCTAAACCATATTTCATGCTTATTTAAATACATTTTACTGATAATTATTAATAAAAGAAGTGAACACAGATATACCAGATATTTAAGAGTCCATGAAAGTAGGACTTAGGGGTTGTGGGGAGTGAATGAGAAAGCGGATTCAAGGGTTATTCTCAAACATTTTAGAGTAGGTGACGGGGTCGCTTGTGTTTTACCCTTGTCTAGTCTAAATTTATGCTTTAAGAAATGTGGTATTCCTCTCTGGAGGATCTATGCTTTAAAATTTGTTTCTCCATTAAGCTCAATACATTTCCACATATATTGCCCAACTCAAGTATTATTTATATAATGGTGGGCAGTCTGCCATCAAATAGGAATTCTCTTCAACATCTTTAGTAATTAATTTCAAGTTCAGATGTTCATTTATCTGACTCAGTCTTTATATAAGAATGAATCAGAAAAATATTCCATGTCTTCTTGATTAGTAGAGGACTCTAAGAAAAGACAGGGTGATTACCTTAATACGATAAAGGAATGAGTTCCTGAAAGCCAAGCTAAATGGAGAATATATTCTTAAATGCCTAAATGGAAAAAAGACAATATTTCTGAGGATTATGGGTTCTTTTAAAAATCTTTATGTATTTTATAACAGGTTAGAACAGAAAGACAAAGTATTTCAGAAGATTCTTTTCCCAATGAATAAGTGGTGCTGATTCCTATAATAACGTATTTTATGAATTTCTATTACAACATTTGTAGGTGTGGAAATTCATTTTATACATTACATTTTATTACAGTAGTGTTGGCTAAAGTACCACAGTGTTCATAGACAGGAAATGACCAAAAATAAACCAGCTTCACTGCATGCATCCAATGTAAGCAAAGAAAACATTACACCAAGTACTTTCCCACTTCTGGCAGGGTAAAGAAACCTGTAATATGTCATTTTACTATAGAGCTGTCCCAAGTACAGTGAACAGTGAAATCATTAATGGGATATACCAAAGTTTTAGAGAATTTCTTCGTTTTATGTGTCTATACTTTTTTCATGGATACTTATTTCCAGGCATTTAGTTACACACCCATAAAGGTCATCGGCATTGTAACAAAAATTAGCCACTTTTTTGGCATTATGAAATACCAAAGACTATAAATGGGGTTGTTAAAAGTAGAAAATCTTATGTATCATTAAAAAACAAATTGGAACCCTAAGGAAGCAATTTTGTAGCCCTCTGATTAGCTTTCTATCTTCAGAAAGAGTCAAGCTTATATCATTCCCGAAAGATGAAATTTAATTATAAAGACTTACAGAGAATGTAGTAATATAACTTCTAATATTTAAAGCAGTTCACTTTGTGCTTTCAGATAAAATGGCAGATAGGCTGAGCACATGTGTTTGAAACCTCTCCCTCTAAGACCCCATTAAAGTAACTGAAATGGTATAAACCCACAACAAGTAAAAAAGAAAGAGGGAGACAATCTTTAGGAAGAGGTTTCAGCGAATTTCAGGAAACTAGAAGGTAAGCAATTTTGAGTGAGGAAGAAGGACAAGGAAGCCATAGTTTTGAATAAGCACTGGAGACAACAACAAAATGGCAGGCAAGCTGCCCTGTAGAACTTTGGAAAGAACAGAGATATGATGGAAAATGGAAATGAAAACTGAGACTAACACAGGGAGGGACACTAATTGAAGATCCTACCACCTACCTCTCCCACTGCCAATAAAACTGGCAAAGGGGCACTGCAGTGGGACAGGAAAGAATACTCAAATAACACTGGGGAAAATGCTTATTCTTATAGGGGAAGAACAAAGAAACCTAACCTTAACTTCAAGCTTAAAAATCGATTTCAGGTGTAATAAAGACTAAAATATGATAAGCCACATTTTAAACCTTTAGGAAGGCAAAATGGGAGAATTATTTTTATGAACTCCATATAGGAAAAGATTTTTTCCCCTTAAACACAATCCAAATGGATAAACCATAAGAGTTATACATATTGTTATTTTCAAAATATAAATGGCATTTAAAGTCAAAGAAATAAATGATATTGCTTAGAGGAAAGCAGAGAGTGAAAAGAGGGCCCAGAACCAAAATATGAGGAATTCTACTATCTAGAAGTTGAGAGGTTAGAAGTACTTAAGGATATGGAAAAAAAAAAAAACATAATGTAAGTAAAAAAGCAAAGACTAGTAGTGATACTATATAAAGTAATAAACTACAAACAATGGTACAAAGGGAAATAATGAATCTAAATTAAGTCAGGGATATAGCAGACTTCAAGAAGAATGGATTCTGTTCAATATACAAATAAGAAGTTCAAAGAAGTTGGTATGTGGTAAAGACAGACGAATTTCTTTGTTAAACAAAAAACAGGTCATCAGAAACCCCAGATAAAAAACAAACTATGGGGAGTTCCCATCATGGCTCAGCGGTTAACGAATCTAAGAACCATGAGGTTGCGGGTTCAATCCCTGGCATCACTCATTGGGTTAAGGATCCAGCATTGCCATGAGCTGTGGTGCAGGTTGCAGACACGGCTCAGATCCCATGTTGCTGTGTCTGTGGCATAGGCCAGGCACTACAGCTCCGATTAGACCCCTAGCCTGGGAACCTCCATATGCTGTGAGTGCAGCCCTAGAAAAGGCAAAAAGACAAAAAATAAAAATAAAAAAAAAACTATGTAAGAAAGGCATGGTTTAAATATGAAACAAACTGAAGTGTGGCATGATTTTGAACAGCCTTTGAAATGTACCCTTGAATCTGATGCTAGGACTAGTCTTGAATGGTTTAGGAAGCAGAAAATGATATATAAAAATAGTATACTACTTAACTCACAGGTATAAAGTAGTTACATGATAGTAACATGATCACAGAAATTTAAACACTGTTCACAAGTTATCAATCTTTAGAAGCTACCAAAGGACAAATGTTATAGTTACAGAACATATATAAATGACATTGATCTTGAAATATAAAAGTACAGCAAAATTAGAGTACCAAAGGAGATAAAATGGCAGAGTAGGTAACTTCAAAACTCCATCCCTCCACAAAAGCAACACATAAGCTAGCAAGAACTGTCAGAATCAAAATTTTCAGATATCTGGAGTCTAAAAAAATTACAACAACCAGGTGTAAAGGAAAGAAATGAAGGAAAAAAAAACATTGAATTTTAATAAGAGAGTTCTGTGGCATTTTAAATTACCCTGTTACCATCCCCCACTCCCTAGATCAGTGGCAACCTTGAAGATGGCAGGCCACCTTCCTTGTGTAGGTTGCCATTACCAGAGAAATTCAATGCACACCTTACTCTCAAAAAATTGTGGTTCTGTGTTTTGACATGCATAGTAGCTCCCCAAAGGATAAGCTCAAGGGCTTGCCTTTTTTTCCCTACCTCAGAGGTTCCTCATGGCTGAGGTGGCTTCCTGGGTTATATTTTTCAAAAGTATTTAAAAGCAAAACTGTACTAAGTAATAAGAGGCTGGGGAAGATTATGCTTTGGGAAGAGGGCTTTGAGAAGTTCCTGTGTATTCCAGGGAATCTAGAGGGCAATATTTGAATCTACATTTATGCTCAGAAAAACCTAAGAAGACCATTAAACAATCACCTCCAACTGTTGAAAGACAGAGAGCTTTTCTTTTTTTTTTTGGCCACACTTGAGGCATGTGGAAGTTCCTGGGCCAGGGATTGAACCCACACTACAGCAGCAACCCAAGCTGCTGCAATGACAATGCCAGATCCTTGGCCCAGTGCACCACAAGAGAACTTCAAGAGAGAGTCTTGAAAGCAACAAGAGAGAAATGATTTTCTTGATTCTTATAAAAGGAATCCTCAATAAAGTTAACAGCCAATTTTTCATCAGAAACCATGGAGGACAGAAGGCAGTGGGATGACATATTTAAAGTACCAAAAGGGAAAAAATAACTATTAACCAAGAATTCTATACCCAGCAAAACTGTACTTAAAAACTGAGGGATAAATTAAGACATTTCTAGACAAACAAAGACTGTGAGAGTTCATTGCTAGCACACTTGCCTGAAAAGAAATGCTAAGGAAATCCTTTAGCCTTAAATAAAAGGACACTAGACAACAACTCAAAGTCACACAAAAAAAATAAAAAATACTGCAAAGATAATTATACAGATAAATATAAAAGCCCATATTATTGTGTTTTCAGTTGGCAACTTGTCTTTTCTTATTTAATAGACAAATGCATAAAATAATAACTATAAATTTATGTTAATGTGCACACAATGTATAAAGATGAAACTTGTGACAATAACAGCATAGACAAGAGTGGAGGTGGAGATATATAAGAGCAAAGTATTTGCATATTTTTGCAACTACATTGGTATTAATGTATACTAAAATGGTGTAAGATATTAATTGTAAGTCTCAGGGTAACAACTAAAAAAATAACTACAAAATATACAGTAAAAAGAATGAGAAATGAATCAAGATGTTACACTAAAAAAAAGAAAGAAATGGGAACTTCCTGATGGCCTAGCCATTAAGGATTGAGCGTTGTCACTGCTGTGGCTCAGGTTTGATCCCAGGGCTGGGAACTTCCACATACCATGGGTGGGGTTAAAAAAAAAATGAAGTAGTAATGGAAGAACTGAGGAACAGAGAAGATATATAATAAGTAGAAAACAATAGAAAAATGACAGAATAAAGTCCTTTCTCACCATGACTTGATAGATTAAATTCTGCAACTAAAAGGCAGATATTAGCAGAATGGATCTTTTTTTTAAAAACATGATGCAACTACATGCTTTCTACAAAATTAAAAGATACAAACGGATTGAAACTGAAATGATGGAAAAATATATTTAGTGCAAATGGTAACCAAAACAGACATTATAAAAAAAAAATTATTACAAGAGACATGCAAGGGACATAGAAGGACATTTTATAATGATAAAAGGGTTGATTCATTAACAATTATAAACATTATTACTCAACACGCAAAATACATGAAGTAAAAACTGACAGAATTGAAGGGAGAAATAGTGCTATAATAACAGTTGGAGGTTTCAATACCCTGCTTTCAATAATGGAGGGAATACCTAAATAGATCAATAAAGAAACAGAGGACCTGAAGAAGACTATAAACCAACTCGATCTAATACACATATATAGAAGATGTTACCTAGCATTAGACTATACATTCTTAAGTGTACATGGAATATTCTTCAGGGCAGATCTTATGTTAAGCCACAAAATAAGGCATAATAAATTTTAAAAGACTGAACTGACTCACACAATGAAATGAAACTAGAAATCAATAACAGAAGGAAATCTGGAAAGTTCACAAAGATGTGGAAATTAAACAATACTAGAACAACCAATAGGTCAATAAGAAACAGCAAGAGAAATTAGAAAAATATAGCAGATGGAAGTTACAGTGTCAAAGTTACAAAGGTGAGAAGAAAAGTAAAAACAAGGACAGATTCATCTTGTAGACTTCGGGGCTACTCTCTACAGCACAGGGAATAAGAAAGAGAGGTTTAATTACACATTACAAAAGTTTCAATAAAATAATTACAGGTATATAGTGTTGGAAGGAGAGGAGGTGAATGAGTTGAATCGTCCTCTATATCCAAATCGTATAAATCAAGAAACAGCATGATATGCACTTAGTGATTTGACAGAACTGGAGTCATCAAGATAAACTTAAAAAAAAAAAAGGGAAAATCAGATGAATGTTCTATGTGTCACCTCTATCAGCTGGAGGTGATAGAGGCGGAGAGTCCAAGTAAAATAAGAACTTAAAATTCAAAAAGTCAGTCTGGATCCTCAGTTTAAGAGCCCTGCAAGTAGGCATATATAAGGTCCAGTAAGCTCTTTTAGAAAATATTTCTACCTTTCTGATATAACAGATCTCACAGGAATCAGATAACTATCAACTAAATTGAAAAATTTATCTACGACCGCTAGAAGTTATATATAACTAATTTTGCATTAGTCTCCACCAATAATTCATTGTTTATCTGTAAAGTTTTATTTCTCTAAGTTCATATGTAAATATCATTTGTGTCCTTGATTTTTTAACAGTTTTTAGGTCACTAAAAAGGGTCAGACCACGACACGAGAATGCAGTGGTGTCTCCATGGCACTCTGAACTTAGATAAGTAAAAATAGTTTTTTGCCAAAAATTGTGGATCCCTTTCCTAATGATTCATTACTGTTCTCCATATCATCAGAACCACACATCACTTTTCCCATCTCTTTCAAACTCTTCCTTTGTGCTCTTTGCTTAAAAAGCCTCTTACTTTGGGGGACTCCTAATAAAAATTCTGAAACTCTTGACAGTTAACTCTAAGTCACAACAATTTTTATTAGCAGATACATCCCTTTTCTTTTGGAGCTGACTGCTTGTTTCCAAGACCATAAAAGTGAAGACTCTAAAATTTTAAATTATTTTAGAGGGTCACAAAATTTTTAGCCATAAGTTGCTTTAAAAGCTTAGAGTGTCAGGAAAGTCACATTCATAGTCTAGAGTCCACCTATCAGATATAGTTTTGCCAGGTAAAAATGCCAGTTAATAAACAAAGACACTCCTGCAGTCATTGCCTCTGACAACACTGGTAAAACTTGAAGAGTGAATATGCTTGTGACGGGAGTACAGGATGCATGGCTAGACTGAAAGGAGGTAAGGCTGGTCACTATGAACACTCTAGTCCCCGGTTCCACAACTAGTTCTAGCATCAGTAACTTCAAAGTCTACAATAATAGCTTCAACTGATCTTCTCTTCTGTGCATTGATTTCTACTCTTTTCCAACAACTCACTCCCACAATGGCCTCCAAACTGCTTATGCTGTTACTACTTGTACTCCGCTTCTAAAATCTTCAACTTCAGAAATTTAATCTGACCATAAATTCCCACTATTCCACCCTACTATTAACCCTCTTACTTAATATACTTCTCATCTTCAATTTCATTTATTCTTTTAGTTCCAGAAATACCAAAATTTTTCCCAATCTACAACCTTCTGTTTTTTAATTCTTTAAAAATAGCCTCAACCATATGACCCATCATTTCTTTCTTTGGTCATTACACTTGAATTTTTATTCCTTATCTTTGATCCTTTATCTTCCTATTCCTTATAAGGCATTTAGCTTTCCTGCTGATATATTTTGCTACTCTGTGCTCAGAGTAGCAATATTTACTCAACAATTCAGACTGTAGTTGCTATAATTTCATGGTCTATAACTTCTTAGTTCAGAATTTTCCTTCATATTTCAACACTTCCTCGTTAGCTCCCTAGTATACTTGAAAAATGGAGAGATACACCATGATTTTGAAAGTGATGATTTATTTTAAGAACGTCAATTCCTCTGAAATTTAACAACTTAAATGACATTTCAATAAGATTCTTAACATTTCCACTTGGATTAAATGATTTTAAAGTTCATACGGAAGAACAAGTATGTGGAGAAGTGAAACTATGAAAAGAATTGTGAAAGCATATTTCCCTTACTATATTAAAACTTACTATATTTAAACTTTACCATATTTAAATTTACTATATTTAAAATAGATACTAAAACTTACTATATAATTGTATTGTGTAATTCAGCCACAGCCAGAGCAAAGCGGGATCCGAGCCGCGTCTGCAACCTACACCACAGCTCACAGCAATGCCAGATCCTTAACCCACTGAGCAAGGCCAGGGATAGAACCTGCACCCTCATGGTTCCTAGTTGGATTCGTTAACCACTGAACCATGACGGGAACTCTCCTTACCATATTTTAATTACATATTTTATAGTAAGATATAATTACTTACTATAATAATAGATATTAATAATTACTATAATTAAAATAGCCTGGTATTGGCATTAAGACAGATAAGTAGATTAATGAAATGGAATAGAAAGTCCAGAAATACATCCCAATATTTATGGAAACTTAATATAAGATAAAAATGGCATCTTCATTTAAAAAAAAAAGAATGATTTAATTGAGGAATGCTATCAGAAAAGTGACTAGTCAATTGAAATAAAATCAAGTTAGACACTAACCTAACATTAAATATAAAAATAAACTTGATGTACTAAAGAAGTAATTTTTAAAACCTTATTAAAATTTTAGAGCAAAATTTATAATATCATTTGGATAAACTTGGAACTAGGAAATCTCCTTCAGGAAGAGAAAAAAAATATTTTTTAAAAAAAGAAATCTGAAATAGAGCTGACTTATGTTGTATTTCATAAATCTAATGCCCAATGATATAAAAGTTTTAATTTTATATAGTTCTATCCAAGTAAAATTATATATTGACACTTAAGTATTATTAAATAAAGTTCCAGGGCAATATAAGTGATATCTATGTTATATAATTTATCACTTAATTAGAATATTCTTGTTTCCTTATTTTTCTAGTTGAAAGACCTGAGAAACTCTATGCTTGATTTCTAGTTTCATGCCTTTGTGGTTAGAGAAGATACTTGAGATAATTTCTATACTCTTAAATTTGTTGAGGTTAGCTTTATGCCCCAGTATGTGATCTATCCTTGAGAATGTTCCATGTGCACTTGAGAAGAATGTATATTCTGATTTTTTTGGATGTAATGTCCTGAAAATGTCAGTTAGGTCTAACTTTTCTATTATGTCATTTAGGATCTCTGTTGCCTTACTGATTTTCTGCCTAGAGGAACTGTCCATTGATGTGAGTGGAGTGTTAAAGTCTCCTACAATCATTGTATTGCCATCTCTTTCTCCTTTTATGTCTGATAGTACTAGTTGTAGGTACTTGGTTGCTCCTCTATTAGGGGCATATATATTGATGATTGTAACATCCCTTTCTTGAATGGATCCTTTAACCATTAAGTAGTGTTCTTCTTTGTCTTTCTTTATGGCTTTCATCTTAAAGTCTATTTTGTTTGATATGAGTATTGCCACTTCTGCTTTCCTTTCTTGTCCATTGGCATGAAATATCTTTTCTCATCCCCTCATTTTCAGTCTGTGTCCTTTTCCCTAAGGTGAATCTCTTGTAGGCAGCAGATTGTAGGTTTCTGCTTTTTTATCCATTCTGCCACTCTGTGTCTTTTGATTGGAGCATTCAGACCATTGACATTTAAGGTGATTATTTTTTTTTTGTCTTTTTGCCTTTTCTAGGGCTGCACTCGCGGCATATGGAGGTTCCCAGGCTAGGGGTCTAACAGGAGCTGTAGCCACCGGCCTACACCACAGCCACAGCAACACGGGATCCAAGCCGCGTCTGCAACCTGCACCACAGCTCACGGCAACGCTGGATCCTTAACCCACTTAGCGATGCCAGGGATCGAACCCGCAACCTCATGGTTCCTAATCGGATTTGTTAACCACTGAGCCACAACAGGAACTCCAAGGTGATTATTGATAGATATGTATTTATTGACATTTTAGATCTTGTTTTCCAGTTGATTCTATGTTTCTCTTTTCTTCTTTATTTGGTTGGGTAGTTTCCAATTATTTTATACTTGAGTGTTTTTCTTTTCAGTATTTGTGGATGTGATGTTCCATTTTGATTTGTGGTTGCCCTGTTTTTTAAGTATGTTAACACCTTCTTATAACTGCTTGCTGTGGCCTGATAACCACATAGGCTTAAACACATCATTAAAAGGAATGTTTTTTTAAAGTTAAAAAAAAAGAAATAGTCTACGTTTTCTTACTTTCCCTCCCCACAATGTATGATTTTGTTGTATTTTTTTAAAATTTAGTTAATTAATTAATTAATTAATTTATTTTAGCATCTTCATTTTTAGCTCTGTATGCTGGCTTATTCGAATGATTGCTTTCCATTTGTGGTTTCCTCCATTCTAATTCTTACTTTTTGCTTTTTTTTTTTTAAATAGGAACACTTTCAGCATTTCTGTTAGAAAGGGCTTAGTATTGCTGTACTCTTTTAGCTTTGGTTTGTTGGAGAAATTCTTTATTTCCCCTTCTATTTTAACTGATATTCTTGCTGGGTAGGCTATTCTAGGTTGCAAACCTTTTCCTTTCAGCACTTAAAAATATCTTGCCATTCCCTTCTAGCCTGTAGTGTTTCTGTAGAGAAATCAGCTGACAGCCTTATGGGGGATCCCTTATACTTAATGCTTTGCTTTTCTCTTGCTGCCTGTAGGATCCTCTCTTTATCTTTAATTCTTGCCATTTTCAATATAATATGCCTTGGTGTGGGTCTGTTTGAGTTCAGCTTGTTTGTTGTTTCCTGTATCTTGATGTCAGATTCCTTCAGATTTGCAAAGTTTTCAGACATAATTTCTTCAAATATGTTTTCAATCCCCTTTTCTTTCTCTTCTCCTTCTGGAATTCCTATTATGCATAAATTGGGCCGCTTTATATTATCCCATGGATCTCATATTGCTTTCATGTTTTTTCATTTGATTTTCTGTCTGCTGTCCTAATTGTGTGATTTCCTTTATTCTGTCTTCCACGTCACTAATTCATTCCTCTGCATCATTCAAACTGCTCTTTTTTTGCCTTTTGCTCAGTTTGCATCTCTGCATATGAGTTTTCTAGCTTTTCTTGGCTCCTCCTTATATTTTCTAGTTCCTTTCTAAGGGAATCTGCATTGCTATTTGCATTTTCTCTTAATTCCTGGATATTCAGCCTTAATTCCTCAAGTATTTTCATTACCTCCCTTCTGAACTCCATTTCTTTCAGACTGCAGAGGTCTGTTTCATTGTTGGCTGCTTTAAATGACTTGTCCTGTTCTTTTAACTGGGAATGGTTTCTGAGCTTCTTCATCTTGCTTGTGGTTTTCTTTTTCTGTGAGTTTGGGGAAGCCACACTGTAGTCTTGTAAAGCTACTTCTAGGCAGGAGCACCCCTTTGTATTTTTTTGGTGGGGTTAATATTTATTTTTGATGTGGGAGTTTGAATATTTGGTGTCTCTTTCTTTGGAGTGAGCAGGCTGTTATCTCAATGGTACTCCGAGTGTTTTCTGGGAGAATGAAGAGATGGCTAGGGTCAACAGTTGGTGCCTAGTCTCTGGGCTCTCAACTGCAGTAAGCACTGGCTACTCCTAGTTACCAGGCCCTGGGAAGTGGTAATGAGCTCTAGGCAGATCTACCAGGTGTCCAGGGCAATTGGTAGCAGCAGCAGGAAGTATGATTTCCCAGGGGAGTGAGAGCCACAACAGCTAGTGTTTGACTGCAAAGTCCTCCTTTGAGGTGATTGGAACCACAGGATGTACCTCTTCAGGGACTCCTAGTGGAAGTGGGCCATGACCGTCTCTGGAGCCAGTGGTAACTGTGGTGGTTTGCCTCCTCTACCTGCAGTCCATGCATGAAGCAACCCGTCTCACTTAGCCCACATAAGAGGTGCTGTAGAGGTGGTTCTTAGTTGCAGGGTCTTGGGGAGTGACAGAGACCAGGCACTACCCAGAGCACTCAGCAGTGGGAGCAGCGGGGTTTGTGTGTTTCCAGGAATAAACAGTCTCTGGTGCTTGGCAGGCCCCATGTGGTACTTAGCCCCCTGATGCCCTTGGCCCATGCTTTCAGGCTGCTGAGGGCCTGTGCCCGATCCGCCCCACTGCCTCCACGGGGCTCCGCAGGCTCTGCCCTGCTGCCACCGCTGACTCCATGGGCTGGCATGGGCTCCGCCCTCCTGCTGACGCTGACTCCACGGGCTGGTGCGGGCTCCACTCCACGGCTGATGCAGACTCCGTGGGCTGGTGCTGGCTCCGCCCCGCCCTCCATGCTAGTTCAAGGAGCTTCCTGTGACGGACAGCCCCTCCTCCTCACCTCCTCCCCAACAACGGAGGCTTGCCTCCCCTGCAGGATCAGAATTCCCCAGTTCCCTCTGTCCTGGCTTTACACTCCACAGCCCATAGAGTAATGCTCTCCTGCCCGTCGCGCACTGCTCCCTAGGCTTTCTCTGCACCCCCGACCCTGGCTCTCTCCAGGGGACTAACCTCTGGAGCCTAAGTCTCAGCTCCCAGCCCCTGCCCGGCACCTCAGCCTGTGGTGTCTGTGCTGGTATTTGGTTCATCTGTGTGAGACTCTAACTCCGCTTTGCCATTCTCAATCCAGCTGCTGCATTTTTCTCAGGCTTTGAGGTCCCTCTAGCTTGGCTGATCGTCAGTTAGATGGCTTCCCAGGATGTGCGCTCCTTTTCTTTATCACAGCTCCCTCCCTGGGGCGCTGGTGCCATACAGATTCCTTTTCTCTTTTTTTTTTTTTTCTGTTGTTCTACCCAGTTATGTCGAGAGTTTCTTGCAGTTTTTGGAGGTTTAATTTCAGCATTCAGATGATGTTTTGTCAAGTTGTTTTATATTTACATGTGTTTTTTTTGATGTGCTTGTGGGAGAGGGTGAGCGCAACCTCTTACTCCTCCTCCATCTTGCTGCATCTCTGACCTGAGAAACTCTAGATGTGGATGCCCAAGTGAGCTGAAGGAGGTATACTGTTCAATACAAATTTATAACCAAAAATGTTAAATTATATTTGTCTTTAAAATATATGTCAAACTCTATCTCCAGTAAACTTTAAAAATATTATCTAATGTTTTTAAAATGACTTTACTACATTCTTTGAAGATGGAAAGCTTAAAGAATACTGGCTAAAAACTTGAAAATATAAATATATTATATTTAGTTTGAAATGTATTTCAGAATTTGGTTAGGTAATTAGATAACTGTGCTTCATCAAATGAAACAAAAAGCATATATATATATATATATATATATATATATATAAAACAAAAGATAACAAGACATAATAAAAACAAAAGATAATATAACAGAAGATATATGTGCTTTATTTTCCTCTCATTTACTTGATTCTAGTATGCCTTCTTGAGAGGAAAAGAAATATATAAGTCTAGACAGTGTCCTTAAATTTGCTCATAAACAAAGGGATTTGTGTTATATGACCCAGGTGTCAGAGAAGAAAGAGGCTGTGAGCCACTGGAATAGACAGATATTATAGAACACATCTGAAGTAACCATTTATATTTTATTCCAAATTACTTAATACTACTCTTTAATAAGGAGTAAGGATCTGTGCTAGCTGCTGGGGAAACAACAGAGGTCAAGACAATTAGGATTCTTTTCCTTGAGAAATTTACATTCTAGTGGGGAAGACAGATGTGAAACAACTAATTGCCCACTACTTATTTAATTCTGGTAATGGTAAGTGCTAAGGAAGGGGAATTGCAGAGTACTGAGTGTTAAGAAAGGTATCTGATCTAGTCTAGTCTCTGGGAAGGTTTTTGGAGGGGATGTGAGGTTTAAATTTAAAACCTCCAAGCTGAGCTGTAGTTAGCCAGGGTCGAGTGAGGGAAGCAGGGCAGAATACAATTGTTTCCAGAAGAAGGGCTGTGAGGTAGGAAGTAACTGAACTGGAAATCTCTGAGGCTGCAGCATGAGTATACAGTGGCTGATGGTACGGGATACAACAGCTGAGGTGGGTAGAGGGCCCCATAGGCTATATTAAGTAATCTAGATTTATTCCTATGAAACTTAAGAAACTACTGAAGGGTGTTTAAATTATATTTTCAGTATTTCCATCTTAACTTTTAAACTGCTAATTTCAGTGGATTTTCTTAAGAAAACTATTTTAAAATAATTATATGCAAAATTTATTTCCACTTCTGCTCCAAATTCATTTTTCCAAAGATACTAGTATGTGGAAAGAATACCATTGCATACCCTGTCTCCTCTGGAAATGCAGACATGGTGCCTCCATCATTCTGAGAGTTGTCCTGAGAGTCAGAGTCTTTTCTTTCTTGATTTGTAGCAATATTGGTTATTCGATTTTGTTGCAAGTCCCACTTTCGAGCTACATTGTTGATAATCAACCTTTTCTTCTCCTATGAAAAAATTCATTGTGACAAGAATTACACAGTGCAATTTTGTAATTTGCAAGAGAGTATACAGGGAGCATATTGTTTGTACTACTTATCCCATCTTTAGAAGGAGTCTATTACTTAAAAGTAGCTACCAAATATGTACTGCAAAACACAGTACAGGTGGCCTTTATTTACCCTATGCACTGAAAACATCTCAACACCCTTTAAAACTATGCTTTATCACCCTTTAAAACTATTATGTACAAACAACAATTACTCGCATTGGAGATAAGAAAATTTACTATTGGAAAGTTTAATTTGATAGAAATTTATATACTACAGTGTTACATGTTTTAATTAGACAGAAGATTATGCCTTTGTGTTTAAACATGGCAAGAAAAGCTAATAATATTTTAATTTTCCTACCCAATAATTATTGCAAATATGAAGGAATAATTTGGGGGGGATTGAACAATGTTCTAAGCGTCACAATATAAATTACGATGTCTGAAAATCAGTATTTATATAGACAACTAAAAGAAATTATATTAGGTTGAAATAGTTCTAGATAACTAGTAGTATCCTAGATTGCCCATTGTCAAGTTAATATTTTAAAATGGTGTATTGATTAAATCAGAGTGTGAAAATAGATTTCCTTTCCATAATTATTTCCTATAAACCAAGGTGTCTGGGGCCAACGCTTGGTAATAGTCCAGTATGGAAAAGATTAAAATCCTTTTGGCTAAATCAGTAGAAATGTAGAACTGTCAAGGGGGGCTCAGATCATCTAATTAATGGGATGAGGGAAAACAGGTAAAGGATGGGAAGAAGTCAGGAGGCTAGAGATAAGGCATACAAGAAAACTGAAGCACGCTAACAGTTCCAACCACTTTTGAAGTAGTGGTCTGGAGCTAAGAGGACCTGGGACCAAGTTTGTTTGGTTTGGCTTGGTTTGCTAATTTAGGAGTAGTGTTCATAAAGTAAAACACACAGATTCAAATGTACGCTTTGATCAGTTTTGACTTGTTAAATGCATGTACTTGTTAACTAAATATTTCCATCACCCCAGTAAACTCCCTTGTTTCCTAAGTTTACTGTATACAAATCTATACCCCTATTAGTCATTTTTAAAATTCTGAACGCAATTTTAACTATAAAAAGAAAATCACCCACATAAGACAAGAATGAGTAATGATAATCAGGGTAACAACCTAAGTTTTAGAACATAACATGAAGCATAGTACAAACTATTAACTTTAAGCTGTCTTTGTTATACTTTTTATGTTAATATAAAATATTTTTAAAGAAAACATTTTAATGAAAGTAACATTTGATATGGTAAATCATTTAAAATAAGTTTAAAAAAATTTAATTCCTAAATTCCTCAAAATCTTTACCACCTCTATATCAGAGAAGCTAATAAAGTTTTTACATTTAAAAAGCCATCATTGGAGTTCCCGTCGTGGCTCAGCAGTTAACAAATCCGACTAGGAACCATGAGGTTGCGTGTTTGATTCCTGGCCTTGCTCAGTGGGTTAAGGATCCGGCATTGCCATGAGCTGTGGTGCATGTCGCAGATGCGGCTTGGATCCTGTGTTGCTGTGGCTCTGGCACAGGACAGCAGCTATGGCTCCGATTAGACCCCTAGCCTGGGAACCTCCATATGCCGCGGGTGCGGCCTAAAATGACAAAAGCCACCCCCCCAAAAAAAAAGCCATCATTAAAAAACCCCATTGTAGCTCATTAAAAAAACATGTCAGTAAAGATGACAGTCTATTATAGTGGCTTTGAAAATGAAATGCACATGCCATGAAGCTACATAAGGTGATGTACTGGTGTGGAAAAAATTATAACTTGTTATATTTATTTTCATTTTTAATTTTCCCCCAACTGGTAAAATAGATTTATTATAATTCTAATAAAAATTACAACTCAGGCTTTAAGGTTTGACATACAGTGTTCTAATTATTATTTTTCCAAAGCACTGTAATTGTAGTATTTCCCCAATGAAAAATTTTTAAATAGCTTTATGGGGTTTAATTGATGTATAACAAACTGTACACATATTTTTTTTTTGTCTTTATGCCTCTTCTAGGGCTGCACTTGCGGCATATGGAGGTTCCCAGGCTAGCGGTCTCATCAGAGCCTTAGCCACCGGCCTACATCACAGCCACAGCAACAGGGGATCCGAGCCGCATCTGCAACCTACACCACAGCTCACGGCAATGCCAGATCCTTAACCCACTGAGCAAGGCCAGGGATCAAACCCACAACCTCATGGTTCCCAGTCGGATTCGTGAAACACAGCCACGACGGGAACTCCCAAACTGTACATATTTAGAGTATTGACATCTGTATACACTGTGACACCATCATCTGAATAAAGAAACAGGTCAATCATCCCCAAAAGTTTACCCCCAGTCCTTTGTATTACTTCCTACTGTCCTTCTGTGCCTTCCATCTACCACTGATCAGCTTTCAGTCACTATAGATTAATTTTTTATTTCTAGAATTTTACATAAACGGAATGATAGAGTCTAGACTTTATTTTCAGTATGATGACTTTTATTCAGCATAATTATTTTGAGATCCAGCCATGTTTTTCCCTTTTTTGTGTGTGTGTCTTAATAGTTTATTTCTTCTCATCATTGAGTAGTATTATATTACATGGACTTACCACAATGTGTTTATCCATTTACCTCTTGATGGACATTTGGGTTGTTCGCAGTTCTGAACTATTACAAATAAGTATGCTGTGAATATATGTGTTCAGGTCTTTCTGTGGACATATATTTTTATTTCTTTTGAGTAAATACCTAGAACTGCAATGACTGGAGCAAATGAATAAATTATTAACTTCTTAAGAGGCTGTCAAACTGTTTTCCAAAGAGGTTATGCTATTTTATATTACCATAAAATGTTACATTTATTTATTTTTTATCTGTTCTTTAACTTTCTAGTTTTTGTATGTATTTTTAAATGTATATAATATTGTGTTTCAGAAGTACAGGTTTATTTATAGATAGTAACTTATAAAAGTTTTAAGAGTTGTTTATAAAAAAACACTCTACTGATAGGAATGAAAAATTTACAAAGTTTGGAAACCGATTTTCTAGCTGATTAGCTAGCTAGCTTCAGTGTGTGTGACTGTATGTGAACACATGTGCATGCAGACATGAGAGAAAATACCTTAAGCAAAGACTGCTTATGACTTTCCCGCTTCTTCTCTTCCTCTTTTTTGGCTACAACAGACGCCATACGCCTTTCTTCTTCCTAAAAGGAAAAATGTAAAAAAGTATTACTAAGTATTTAACCTTTATGCTAAATATCTTTGGTTCGCCAAATCTGATTTTCTTTGTGAGAGGCATACTAGTTGCAAATAGAAAATATGCCCTCAAAGAAAAAGTTAGTATGTTTCTGTTTATTTTCTTCTTCCTTCTTAATTCTAAAAAATCCTGTGCATTCTTAACTCTGCTTCCCACTCTTGATGTGAAATAAACCTAACTGATACAAGAAAGAAAAAAGAATGAGATGAGAAAGAAGCAGATTTGTATAATTTTTCTCTGTACTGTAGTTCCACATGGAGAGGCTTAACAAACTTTCTTTCATAAAAAGGATAAAAATCGTATTTCTAATCATTTTTATTTAACTTATGGTTTCAAGTCAGAGCTTTTAAAATGACAAAACAACTGTGAAAATTTTCAAAAACTCTCCATTGATATTAATAACTTATTCTCCATTAATATCAGTACTTTTACTTTGTTTTTAAGTTGATTTGGCCTAATTTCTTCCTTCTAAAAGCTTTGAAATAACACTACTGTAATAACAGTACAGTTTAGAAACATTTAAAAAAATCGATCATGGGAGTTCTCATTGGTGCCTCAATGAGTTAAATTAATTAAAAAAGATATTTCGTTATGTTTAAGAAAAAGAAAAAAATAAATTAAAAAAATTGGTCATAATTCCAACACCCTAACTCAAATCTTTATTTCCTCATGCTATTCACTATGAGCAAATTTTTAAATGTTGCACTCTGTATACACAACCTGGATCATGCTTTTTTCCCCCTCAAATGTTACAAAATTTTAATAAAGTAAATTACAACTAAGGAACTTCTAATTTTTATTACTAAAAGATTTGTGGGCAATTCAAAATGACGTCACCATTTGAAAAAAATAATTTCTTCATAAAAGACAAACTTCCATCTTCAGAGAGACAAAGCTATAAAAAGTAACAGTTTATTTGAAGTAAAACTTTTTAAGAAATAAAAAGTTACAAAAATTGAAATGAAAAATTCAATAAATGTGGGTTAAAGAGCAGATTTTTACACAGCTGAAGAGAGAATCAGTCAACTGGAAAATATATCAAAAGAAATTTTCCTATATGTTTTCATACCACCCTATACTGCAACATCACAGTATAATCTATTTCACTTATATTATTTATGGTATTATCTCTCCACTCTCCTGCAAATAGTTCCATGAAGGTATGGACATGTCAGCTCCCAGAACATAGTAGATACTCAAAGAACATATGTTCAAAGAATGAATTATTGAATGTACATCTTTATATTTCTATTTAATAATTTCCTAAAACTGAAACTAAGTCAAATGGTACACATATTTTCTAGACCTTTAGATATGCTTGCAAATTTCCCTCCCTACATGTAGTACTAATTTACACTTCTACCAGAAGTTAACATTTGATTTAAAACATGATGAATAGTCATAAGAGTTGTTTGCCAGATATTCTTGTATATTCCCACATCCAGGTCTCATTTTTAGATAACACTTTCTGCCCCTTTAAAGTTAGGTGTGGTCATGTGACTTGCTTTGGCCAATGTCATAAGAACAAAAGTGACATGTGTTTACTTCCAGGTAGAAGATTTCAAAGACAATGCATGATATATTTTCTATTTTCTCTCTGTCCTCTGCTACAGAAATTGCAAAGCTCCAGATATTTTTTAAGAACTTGTTCCTGGAATTAAGACAACACAGAGTAAAGTTCCCAGACCATATACTAAGGGCAGACCAACAGTATGAGCACGAAATAAACTTTGTTGCTTTAATCCACTGAGGTTAGAGAAGTTGTTATTGTAATACAATCTAGCCTACCCTGATCAGTATACACATTATATTAGAATTAAGGAAGGCCAAAGAGGTACATGAAAATGTATTCTAGGGGGTGAGCCAGTATAAATGCTTCTGAAAACAAAGAAAGGACCTAGACTAAAGAGGTAAATTTAAAATGTGCAAAGAGGGAGTTCCTGTTGTGGCTCAGCAGTAATGAACCCGACTAGTATCTATGAGGACACAGGTTCGCTCCCTGGCTTCTCTCAGCAAGTTAAGGATCCAGCATTGTCGTGAGCTGTGGTGTAGGTTGCAGACAACAGCCCAGATATGGTGTTGCTGTGACTGTGGTATAGGTTGGCAGCTGCAACTCCGATTGGACCCCTAGCCTGGGAACTTCCATATGCCCCGGGTGCAACCCTAAAAAAAAAACTCTACAAAGAGAACCTAATCACAGAGTACAAAAGGAAAGTAGAAGTGCATCCATTGGAAGACTCTAATTTTAGAAATGAGGGAATGAATGCTCTGAGAAGTTTGGTAATTTACACAAGGTCACACAACTAGTGAAAAAAGCCAGGATCAGGAAAAGAAGCCATTTATGAAATATCAAGTTTTGTATTTTATAATAACGATATACTTAAATGTGTCTTACTGAGAGAGATAAAAGAGATAAGGTCAAAATTCGGTAGTAATCTGCTATATGATTTAGTCGTTTTAAAGTGAATGGAAATCTATGTGTTTTTCGGTGATTTAATGTGTTCTTTCACAATACAGAAAATATTCTTAATGTTTAGAGGCTGAATGGAGGTAATGAGAAATAAAATAAATAAGAATTCAGAACACTGATTCCTAGCTCCAGAAAATAGCTGGATTAATAATCATATTAAACTCTATTGTTCAGTAAATGCTGATTTAGTACCTATTAAGTATAACCTGTCTCAGGAAAAAAAAACTTTTTAAAAGGGAAAAACATATTGATGTTCAATTGTTGACTCATGTATAAAACGTGAACTAGAAACAGATTAGTTATTCAAAGAGCCAATTTCAAACAGTACTGGAACCTGTATGGATCACGCACTACACATACTTAAGAGATGATTTCATCAGATTTTCAAAAAGAATTTGAGCTTCTATGAAAGGCAGTAGGACTTTAAAAGGAAAGCTAAACCTAGGAAAACTGGATATATGCCAAATCAATTCAAATACTGAGTGTTTTTTAAAAAATTATACATTCGATGACTATATTTCAGCCCAACTAATTATAGAGTTACAAAACTTAGAAACAAAAATAAACCTCTAATTGTAAAGATAAGCTATAAATCTGTTAGTAAGAAGGGGAAAAAAATGAAAAATCCTGGCACCTTCACGATAATAGTACAATTTCTGGGAGAAAAGCCATATCCTTTATATAGCAAAAGAACGAGATCTATCTGGGACTGAAAATACACATGTACTTTTTTCCTTTTTTCAGTTTGTCATGAAGACCCAGTATGGAAATGATTTCAAATTAATTAGAAAGTATAGTGATTTAGTAGGTATTTAATAACTTAGATTATACTCTGTTAGCAGATTTTTAAGGTTCTAGAACAATGCACATATGAGAAGCTTTGCTGTGAAATAAAAAAATAGCAGTCCTAATACAGGCAGTAATTTATTATATAAAATTTAAAGAAAATGGCAATGTGGGTTTTTAATCATATACTTTATAATAGGTAGTTATAAAAGACATTGTTTTCCTTGACTAATTTTTTTCTTTTTTTTGTCTTTTTGCCTTATCTAGGGTTGCACCCACAGCATATGGAGGTTCCCAGGCTAGGGGTCTAACAGGAGCTGTAGCTGCCAGCCTTCACCACAGCCACAGCAACGCGGGATCCGAGCCGCGTCTGCAACCTACACCCGTGTCTGCAACCTACACCACAGCTCACAGCAACGCCAGATCCTTAACCCACTGAGAAAGGCCAGGGATCGAACCCGCAACCTCATGGTTCCTAGTCGGATTCGTTAATCACTGAGCCACGACAGGAACTCCAGACTACACTAAATATTAAACAGACATTAAAATCACAGAGTTTTTGTCTTGAAGAGAATAGCCCATATTTTCCATTAAGTCTTTTTGCATTTCCATTAAGCCTTTCTTACAGAGAAGATGGATTTTTCCAGGGTCCAGAGTGAAGATTAGAAGCCACGTCTGCCTAAGAAGTCTAGATTATACTACCATAACAACTTTAAAACTTAACACTGATTTACAATAAGAAAAGTTTATTTCTTGATCATGCAAAGAATGCTGCAACTGTTCTTCAGGTAGTGGCTAAGTATTCTTGGATGCTGACCTGATGGCATCTTTGACTCAATACATGCTTCCACAACGACCAGCACATGGGAGAAAAGCACAGGAAATTGCGCTTTGGCTCCTAAATTCTTCTGTCTGAAAATTATATACATTACTTCTGTTCACATTTCACTGGCCGAAGCAAGTTGCATAACCACACCTTACTTCAAGGGAAAAGGAAATAATACCATCTTTCTACATGTCAAAAAGAGGAGGAGAACCAGAACACAATGGTGAGCCTTAGTAATGGCTACCATGATAGGAAACTCACTTCCATGTCAGGCTACCTCTTTTTTTCTTTTGGAAAGCAAACTGTAAACAAGTTCATATGAAACCAATTGAATGTGAGTTTGACACGAAAATTTTAGATACTGTGTCCATTTCAAATCTGTGAGAAAAGTGCCCATAGACACAGAATACTGCCTTGGAAAAAAAATTCTAGTGAGCAGAATTCTCTATACAATCGTCCTTGTTCTAGCCCCTCAAAATGTGTCTAGTCTCCTTTTTTGGACAGTTGTAAAAATATTTGAAGACTACTGTAATATCTTCCTTATGTCTTCTCCTCTGTTAGTGAATTGTGCCAGGCTTTCTGGAAATACTCCAGTTTGCTATCACTTCTCTAAAACTAATAGTTCAGGTGTAATTTGACCTTTAAAGGGATCAACCATACTTTAATAAAATTTTTAAGTGTTCCCAAAGGCGGGGGGGGGGCTATTGTCCATTTTCCCAAATCCTCTATTTCTATAAATGAATGGGTTTAAACTATATTAATTCCAACGATCATACCTCAATATGAATTTATCAATTCCAATGCAAGTCTTTGCTACATAAGCTAAGTCTCATTTCCCCAAACCCTGCATTTGACTGAGAATTGTTATCCTTCTTATTTTGAAGTCCAGAATTTTCAACTTATCTATTTTTTTTATCTTGCTAAATTCTGCTTATTTTTGTAGACTAGATGTCAGGAAACTTTTTCTGTAAAGGGCCAAATAGTAAATATTTTAAGCTTTGTGATCCACATAAAATCTCTATCACATATTCTTTTTCTTTCCTCACAATGCTTCACAAATATAAAAACCATTCTCAGCTTGAGAGCTGTGAACAAATAACAACAACAACCCAGGCTGTGGGATAGATTTGGCCCACAGACTGTAGTTTGCCAAACCTTGTCCTAGATTATTGAGCTACTTTTGGATTCTGATTTGATTAACCAATATATTAGGTTCTCTAACATCTCCAGTTTGCTATTTATATTATTTTATTAGAATAATATAAATGTTCTCAACTAGTCAACTTTTTCAAATGTTGAACAGAATAAGCCCAAGAAAAAAGCATTATGGCATGCCAGTACAAATTTCTCTATAGGCTGGCATTAATCCATTTCTTTCTGTTCTGTAGGTATGCTTGAATCACAAACCCATACAACTGACTAAATGCACTAACATAAAACACTTTGTCAAATGCTTTGGCTTAAGTACCAACACACTGTCTCCCTATAGCACTCCTCCAAGAGGGTCAATTTATCGTATATAAAATAATAACAATATTGTCTGCCACAAATTATTTTTAGTGAAATAATGCTGCCTCCTAGTGATCAATTCTTTAAGCAATCACAATCTATCTTAATCTAATTTAATAATCTTTCATAATCTACATTCAAGTTTCTACATTCAAGTTTGTCACAATTTGTGAGATTTATATTCTTTATTTCCATGATAAAAGACAGTTTATTCCATCTTACCTTTCAGTTACTCTACTACTCCTGTTTCCCAAATACAACTTTCAAAAGCCAGATCAATTTATTCACTACATTTACTCAATACTCTGGATCAAACATTAGCAAATTCTAGACTAACGGCCACATCTAGTATGCCACCTGGTTTTGTAAATAAAGCTTTCTTGGAATAGAGCCATGGTCATTCATTTGAATTGTCCATGCCCTGCTTTCACATTATAATGAAGGAGCTGAACAGTTTTCAACAGAGACTGTACAGCCCCCAAAACCTAAAATATTTACTATCAGACCCTTTTTAGATAAAGCCTACCAGCCTCTGCTCTGAATGGGTCTGGATGTCTGGATTCAAACTTTTTATTCACCTATCCTAGGCTTCACTTTCATTTTATTAGTATTCACTTACACTCTTTACTAACTAAATGCCATTCTTCCTAACAAAGGTAACAAAAGCAAAGTAGGAATTGAGGCCAACAACTCGCATTATCTTTTGACATCACATTATCCCTTGCCATGCCTCTGGATCAGACCTCCAGAAGCGCTTACCCTGATTAATCTCCCTGCTTCTTATTTTATAACCCACCCTGTCCTCCCCAATTCATTCTCTTGGCTGATACTCAGAGAGACAACCTTTTAAGTAGACAAATCCAATTTAAATATCTTAAACTCTTCAAGGGTATTATGTTCAAGACAAAAATCTAAACTCTTTCCTATGGCATAAAATACCCTTTCTGACCCATCCCTTGCCAGTCATACATCCTTTTCCTCCTGCTCCTCTCCTGCATGTATGTTCGGTGCTCAGCCAGGCTGAACAGCTGTTAGTTGCTATATTCTCAAACTCCTCTGCATTTTGCATGCCTTCTCTCTGGAACACTTTCTACTGATACATCCTCCTCCTTCTTTGCCCCTCTTCAAGACTCAAGTCAAGTATTTTCTCCTTTGGAACTTTTCCTTTTTCTCCAGTAAATATAGGAGGGCTTTGATCTTTTACAATCATCATTCAGTGTGTGTATGTGTATGTGTAAACACTAAACACATACATAGCTATCAATCCATTTTATCTAACTAGCTTGTCATTTTGCATTATAATCTGGCTGCATGCTTGCCTCTGTATTTGACTGTAAGTAACTTGAGGGTACAAATCATGATTCCGATCTTCTCATCTCTAGGGTCTAATACATACACCTAGTACAGAAACTTTTCAGTTCAATGTGCCAAAGAATGTCTCAAGAATTTTCTCATGGTGCCCCTAGGTCAAAAGAGGTATGTTACAGCTCTGTTTACCATGTAGTTAGTAAGTAATTTAATAAGTATTCATGTTCTAATAACAGTATAGCCATTTAAAAAAATAGTATATGTAATTTAAAGAAAAAAAATACCATTCTACATAGCCACGATCACTTACTAATGAAATGTATATAACTGTAGGGCATTACACAACTTCTCAAACATTACAGTTAGATTGGACACTGCCACCATCATTTCCTGCTCTATACTGATTTGGGTGTGGTATTTGTTTTTATCACAACAACCACTGAAAGCTCAGCTTTGCCAGGATATAATGCCATAGAGAGAAATACACTGTCACTTAATATTGAAATGCCTTAAGCTAGTAGTTTTCTGTGTCTTACAGGTATCAAATATCACTGTTTTGTTTAAAATATATAAATATTCCATAGTGCCCTGTGAATTCATTGCAGCATCCTTGGCACTAAGTTTGGGGAACCATAGCCCCATTGCACAGAAGTTCATTAAATTTTGTGTAATCCACCCCAGCTAGAATGTTTGTATAGTAAGTTACACACAATTTAATCAAGATATCATCTTTAAAGAGAAAAAATAGTTACAGAACACGTATCAGCAAATTTTTCCAGCCAAATGGTAAATATTTTAGATTCATAGGTCATAGAGTTTCTTTAGCAACTACTCAATTCTGCCACTGTAGCATCAAAACAGATATAGATAATACATACATGAATGGACATGGCTACGCTCCAATATAACTTTTTTATAAAAACAGCTGGCTCACTCATGGGCTATAGTCTGCCAACACTGTTAATTAATAAGTCTTTTAAAAGGTATATTCTTTCCAAACTAAAGTTACTAAGAAGGTATAAACAAAAGGTGAGACAAAATACCAAGAGTATATATTGATATGTTAATAAATTGAATTTTTTATGAGGAATGGGATTACAAAGGTGTGATATTGTGGTTTATTATAAGAAATAAGTATTTGGTCTATGTCCCAGTTTCTGTTTCACAGCTCCCCAAACCCTAGGAATTTCCTAAGTGTGGAGAGTGGTAAAGGTGTCTTTTGTTTTGTTAATGAGGTGACTTTTGGACCTCACCTAAGGATGAAGGCTGGCTGCCAGGAGAACAAACCAGGCAATTAAAGGTTGGAACTTTCCATCCCACCCCCAGACCTCCATGGAGGGAAGAGGAGCTGTAGGTTGAATCAATTGCCAATGGCCAATGATATAATCAATTGTGACTATGTAATGAAGCCTCCATAAAAATTCCACAAGGACAGGCTTTGGGGAGGTTGGGGCTGGTGAAACCTAGAAATCTGGGGAGAGTGGCATGCTCAGAGAGAACACGGAAGCTCCGTGTCCCTACCTACATACCTTGCCCTAAGGATCTCTTCCATCTGGCTGTTCATGAGCTATATCCTTTTACAATAAACTGGTGCCCTAATAAGCCAGTAAAATGTTTCTCTTAGTTCTGCGAGCTGTTCAAACCCAAAGAAAGGGGCTTGTAGGAATATCTGATTTACAGCCAGTGGGTCAGAAGTATAGCTAACAACTTGGACTTGCTACCTGTGCCCGAAGAGGGGACAGCATGTCTTATGAGACAAAGGCCTCAACCTGTGGAATCTGATGCTATCTCCGGGTAGATAGTGTCACAATTGAATTGAATTTTTGGACACTGGGCTAGTGTTCTGAGAATTGCTTGTTGAAGGTGTGGAGTACCCCGCCTCCATGTTGGAAACTTCTGAGAACACCAGAAGAAAAGGGAATGAGAGTAACTTCACATGCTGAAGCCCGGCAGACACCATCTTAAAGTGAACAACATCAATAAAGAGGTAAAGACAAACTACATATCACTTGATAGGATTCAATGAGAAGGATGCAAAATCACTTCTGTGATATATATGCCAAAAATCTATAAAAATTAATCATCAGGAAACACCAATAAAACCTGAATTGAGGGTCATCTACAAAATAAGTGACCTTATAATCTTCACAAATGTCTAAGTCATGAAAATCAAGGAAAAACTGAAGAACTGTTCCTGAAAAAACAGTGAAAATAGAGACATGACAACAAAAATGTACCTCTATGCAATGTATCATTCCAAACTGAATCATTTTGCTTCACAGAACATTATTAGTATAACTGGTATAATTTGAATGTGGTATTATAATTAGACACTAGCAATTATGCAACGTTCATTTCCTGATTTTGTGGGTTGTACTGTGTTTACATGGGAGATTGACTTTGCTTGTAAGAAATACACACTAAAGTATTCAGGGTGGGTGGGGAATCAGGGCAACAGCTTACTCTGAAATGGTCAAGAAAATAAAGTTCTTTGCACTGTACTTACAACTTTCCTCTAACTTCGAGACTATTTCCATTACATTTTTTTTATTTCTAAAATTAAACAGTGAAAGAGCAGATGTGCAAGGACTGCCGCTCTGTTTTATCAAACAGCTGGCTCTGCTCTCGTCCCAGGTGATTTCCTCATTTCCTTACCAAGCAAACTCATCCTAGGGAACATAGAAGGGCAATGATTATAGGTATTCTCATTCTCCTTTATTAAAGGCATGGAAGTAGATACATTTTACTCAGCCAACAAGTCTTTATTGAACATCACTACATCCTCAGATTTTGTGAGATAAGAGGATAGGCACTGTGTGAGATAAGAGCATTGTGTGAGATAAAGAGGAAATAAACATGTATAGAACATCTGCATGTATCAGACAAGGAAGAAGAATGGCTTCTGCCCTCAAGGACAATATACATTGTTGAGAAGACAAAACTGACATATAAATTCACTATGAGAAACATAATATATACTTAAGTACTAATTTATATAAATAAGTTAGCTTCATTTCTCACTCTGTTCATCACAACCTCATCAAGAAGAGCAATTAGAAGTCTCAAAGATGCTTAATTAAGAAAGACATGGAGATAAGGGTAAAAGTACAAAACAGAGTTGACAGTACAGATCAAACTGAGAGGACAAAGGACTTTATCTCCATACCAGAACAAAAAAGAGGTAGAACCTAGAAGACTCCCAGTATATAAGAATTCATCAACGCTTTGCCTATCTGTTAGTCATCTTAGATGTCCACAATATTGCTGAGGTAGTCATGTGAATGGCACACATTGTGAAACTAGTGGACAGGCAGTGAGTCAAGTGGCAACTAAATAAACCTAGCTGATCACTCAGAATCCACATCAAAATTAGGAGAGCCTAGAAGTAAGAAAACAAGTGGAGGTTTAGTGTAATTTTCTAGGTCAGAGATTATCAAACTGAGATCATTAACAGATATTTTCTGAGACAATAAAATAATCAAATGAATTTGGATGCAATGAAACAAATTAAGGGAAGTTTCTTTACTTCAGAATGTCTTGGAGCCTAAAATATGCTAATGTGCACTGTATACCTAAAAGAAGGGGTACTATATGCAGGATTTTACTTAGAGCAAGAGTCATTATCAAAACATCCAAGTATGGAAAATTCGTACTACATAGATAGAACAGAGATAGCTCAATAATAATAACAATAGCTTCCTATTATGTTTCCTGAGTCTCACACTGTCCTAAATTTTAGCTCTTAATTTTATCTTGATGACAACCCTATGACATAATATAATCATGATCCCCATTTTACTTTGAGGAAAATTAAATAGAAAGGTTAAGTAAATTGCCATATGGTTAGGTCATATGGCTAGATAATGATCAAGCCAGGATTCAGACTCAAGCAGTCTGGTTCCAGCGCCCATATCCTTAACTATTATGCTATGTACCTCATCAACAAAATTCTTAGTCATCTATTCCAAAGTAAGTTATTAGTTGACTATTAAGCAAGAACGAAAAGCAAGTATAATGATTAATTTAAATAGAAGTCTAGGAATTTTAAAAGTTCTATTCAATGAAATTGGAAATAGGGGACAGGAAGTAAAAATGTGTCATAACTATGTCATGATAATCTGTTAAAATTAACTAGCATTTCAAGCAAAGAACATTCACCCCAATTTCCTGGTCCACACTAAGAAAAACAACATGGTAAGCACTTTTCGGAAGAGTTCTCACCGTGATCCTCTTCATATCTAGCTGGCGTAGCTGCATCATATTCTGAAGGATAGTGTGCTTGTACCATGACTCTTGAGCTATTGGATTGCCATCAAAAGTGATGTCTGAGAGAGAAGTAGAGTCAGCAAGGCAGCAAACACTCTCAAAACTGCAGGAGAGACAGAAACTACTAGATTATTTTGAGACTGACCAAATAATTTGTTAAAAACATTAGCTTTATATTTACAGTAAAACTGAGAAAATAGTACAGAGTTTCTATATGCTCTGCATCCAGTTTCCCCTATTATTAATGTCATGTATCAGTGTAATATATTTTTATAATTAATGACCTAACATCAATACATCCTTACTAACTCAAGTCCGCGCTTTATCCAGATTTCCTTAGTTTTTAGATTCCACATATAAGGATATGTGATATAGTGATATCATATGGTATTTGTCTTTCTCTTCCTGACTTACTTCACTTAGTAAGAGAGTCTCTAGTTCCATCCATGTTGCTGCACATGGCATTATTTTGTTCTTTTTAGGCTGAGTAGTATTCCATTATATATATATACCACATCATCTTTTTTTTTTTTTCTGGAGATAAACATTGTTTATACCACATTGTCTTAATCCATTCATCTGTTAATGGACATTTAGGTTGTTTCCATGTCTTGGCTACTGTGAATAGTGCTACAGTGAACATGCGGGTGCATGTGTCTTTGTTTCCTTACTGTAGAGTATTAAGAGGGTTCTTTTTCTTTTTTTGTATATCATGAATACGTCTTCTATCAGATATATGTTTTGCAAACATTTCTCCTAGTTGGACTTGTCTTTTCATTTTCTTAATAGTGTCTTTTACGTGGATGAAGTTTTTATTTTAATTATACCCAACTTACCGATTTTCTCTTTCATGGATCATGCTTTTAGTGTTGTACCTAAAAACTCATTGCCAAAGCCAAGGTTGCCTAGATTTTTCTCTTAAGTTTTCTCCTGGAAGTTCTATAGTTCCTTATCTTATATTTAGGTATGATCCACTTTGAGTTAATTTTGCACTATTTATAAGGTCTGTGCCTAGATTCATTTTTATATGAATATCCAATTGTTACAGTACCACTTATTAAAATATTATTATTTCTCTATTGAATTGCCTTTGCTCCATTGTCAAAGATCATTTGAATACATTTATGTAGATCTATTTTTGGACCCTCCATTCTTTTTCATTAATATATGTGTCAATTCTTTCACCAGTACCATGCTATCTGGATTACTATACCTTTACAGTAAGTCTTAAATAGGTTAGTAAGAGTCCCCCAACTTTGTTGTCCTTCAGTATTGCATTGCTATTCTAGGTCTTAGCTTTTCCATATAAACTTTAGGATCCATTTGTCCATATCTCCTTGCTGGGATTATGATCATAATTTTCATTTCTTACTGAAGTACTGGTGACGTACAACAATAAATTAATTTCAGATATACATGATTCAACATTTGCATATACTGCAAAACGGTCAACATGATAAGTCTAGTTAACATCTATCGCCATACATAGTTACAGAATACTTTTTCTTATGATGAGAACTTTTAAGATTATTTTAGCAATCTTCAAATTTGCAATACAGTATTATTAACTATAGTCAACATGCTGTACTCTACATCTCCATGACTTATTTATTTTATAACTAGAAGTCTGTACCTTTTGACTCCCTCCACCTATTTCACCCATCCTTCACCCTCTGCCTCTGGCAACCATCAATCGACTTTCTGTATATGTGAGATTGATGATTTATGTATATATCTATATATTTCACATGTAAGTGAGATCATAGGGTATTTGTCATCCTCTGACTTACTTCACTTAACATAATGCCCTCAAAGTCCATTCATGCAGTTTCAAATGGCAAGATTTCATTCTTTCTATGGCTGAACAATATTCCATTTTGAGTGTGTGTGTGTGCGCATGCATATCACATTTTCTTTATCCATCAGTGGTCACTTAGGTTGTTTCTGCATCTTGGCTATTGTAAATAATACTTCAACGAACATGAGAGCGCCTATATATTTTCACGTTAGTGTTTCCTTTTTCTCCCGATAAATACCTAGAAAGGAATTGCTGGATAATATTGTTCTATTTTTTTAATTTTTTGAGGACTTCCTTTTTTTTTTGTCATTTTAGGGTTGCACCTGTGGCATATGGGGGTTCCCAGGTTAGGGGTCTAATCAGAGCTACAGCTGCTGGCCTATGCCACAGCAACGTGGGATCTGAGCCACGTCTGCAACCTACACCACAGCTCATGGCAACCCTGGATCCTTAACCCACTGACTAAGGCCAGGGATTGAACCCGCAACCTCATTGTTCCTAGCCGAATTAATTTCCACTGAGCCACGACGGGAACTCCAGGACTTCCATTTTTTTTAAAGAAGGGAATAATCACTTTTCTAAATAATACTCCAGAGCAGGGTGGTAAAACTCATTTATATTAGAATCATTCTCATTCAATGACTATTCAAATAACTAACATAAACATGTCTAGAAGTATTTTAGAACTACTTAACTTATTTAGGAACTATACTAAATATCTCTACTCTTTGTGTAAGAAAAGCTAGAGGATATAGACTATTTATGGTATAGAGATAATCTATATACTTGACAATTAAGGTTGAGGTGGTATCTGTAGCTAAAATAAAGTTATGGTTTTTATTGTCATATTTAAATATTTCTTCTATGCTTTCCTCTCATTCAGGGTATAGATACTCTGTTATCAATTATTACCTCAGAGCTTATCTTTACCAATCCAAAAGGAAAATCTCATCATTCATATAGACATTACAGTTTTTGAGACATGTTTAGAGAATTAGGGAAGACACTTTTCAAAAGGCTCATATATGCAAATGAAAATGAAAATGATTACTAGGTCATGAATTTAAACTTAATAATCACTGAGTATAAATAAAGATTGCAACTTTTCTGACCTAGAATTGATAAAATTCTCTTTTCATCAATATAAAATTTCCCCGGTTTCTAGTGTTTGAGATGAATGTTTGGAAGACTCTTTTCTCCTTCCCTCATAGTTGTTTACATAAACCTAGAATCAAATAAAATGCTCTGATAATTTTAAAACTGAAACACAAGGCAAACTTTCATTTATTTCACATTAATAAGTGAACTAACTCATCACTTTCTCTTCACAAATATGCTTCTCCATGTATATTTTATAACTGATAAATGATGTCACCAGCAAGTCAGTTGCCACTGTGAGCCAGTCTCTTACTTAGAAACTGATGACTGAGAATGGGAACTGTGAAGGGTCATCAAGTGATTTTAAGCAAGCAGGGAAGGTGGCTAATGTGATTAAAATAATCAGAACTTAGTAACATTACGTAAGGTAAAAGAGTTAAGAGTGAAAAACCAGTTATAAAGGAGATTGCAGTAAGTAACAGAGGTAAATTAAAAACATAAGGGTCAAGCATATCAAATTAAGGTGGTGGCCACGTAACGAGGAGTAAAGAGGAAAAATAAGTTCTACAGAAATTCAGAGTGTAGTATGAATAGAAATTAGTAATTATTTGGATGTGAGGAAGAGAAGAATCTAGAATAACGTTCAGGATTCTCTCTTGGGTTAATGACTGAGGTAGTAGTTTGCAAGGATGTATACTTCGTCAAGATTCATTAAACTCTATAGACTTAAAATGTGTGAATTTATTACATGTAATATATATCTCAATAAATTTACTTACAAAGAAATTTAAAGTACTAAAAAGTATATGTCTGACAGATCACCTTGTCACCTATCAGTTCTTCTTTATCAGGAACACTATGCTGCACTGGTGGCCAATGGCTATTAGGACATGTTTCAAAAGGGCTTTCATAAGTTTTCCTCCAACTATCACAGGATGGGATAACTAATTTCAACCTTAAGATACCATTAATTAATGTGAGGAACAGGAGTAATAGAGCTCTTTTATGTTGAAGAGCATTTTTCTTTAATGGCCCAGCTTATCTGAACAGAATTAAACTGTAAGCTATGACCCGATATAACCACTTGATATGTCACTAAGTAAGTAGATGCACTGAAAAGTGAAATTTATATGTCAAGAAGTACAGAGAAGCTAGAAAACCTCTTTCACTGTAGCAATATCCTAATCTTACTGTATTTACTACTTATTTACAAGCTGGGCTGCAGAGAGTCTATGATTTATTTCTTATTGCAGGTATAATTTAAACTAAAATGAATGTAAGTGTTCCAGCACTAACTCTCAAGTATTCCTCTGGAGATTGGATTTAGTCTAAAAATTTCTAAATGGGTGGTGTTAAACACAAAACAGCATCTTCACTGAATTCAAATACTATAAAGTACATTAGAGAATACAGAAGAAAACAGTATGCCCAGTGAATTTAGCTATCGTGAAGTACTTCAGAGATCTAGAAGGCCTCTTGATGCCCATCTGGTTTATGTGTATAATTCAAGCACAAGTAAAAAGAGTCACCAGGACTGGGAAAATAATTGCAACTCTTAGCAGGTACTTTCCTGAGCAATCCTTCCAGGTACTTTCCTGGCAATCCTTCCCATATCAGCAGTTAGCATTGACACCCAGACTGTGCTTTAAATAGTTTTATTAAAGTAAAAATAGATCTGTATGTGATCCAGAAGATTCCTCACAAAATTTCATTTCCATCTGCAAGGCATTTGACCAACATGCCAGACATTCCTAGAAACTCACTGACAAAGTGCATATGACTTTAAAGACATTTTCTATTCAAATAAAACAAGACTCCTTAAGTACCAATACAGGCAAATGAAGGGTTACATCCTACCTAACCAAAGAAAGTCAAAATCATATTGTTAAAAACAACAACAACAACAAAAACATTTGGAAATGAAACAGTAAATATAGTGGAGCAGTGCTGGCTTTTAAGAATAATCTCTCCCTTTTTTAGGAACATTCAGTTGCTTGTCTCTTCAAAGTACCAAGAATGGAAAAGTTTCGGTCCAAAGGCTGACACTGAACTCATAATTTGACTTTAATCTTTTTCCAGATTACTCATACATTTGTTCCTCCCCTAGCAGTCTCCTCCCAAAGCCACATCTGCTTCCTATCTGTTAAAGAACCTATGGAGAAACAATCTGTTCCTACCAACCAACACTTATATCTCAAAAGGAAAATAAACTACTTCAGTCTGTTTTATGCTTGCTTAATAAAATACAGAAAAAAAATAAAATTCCTATATATGTATATATATTCCATATAGATATTTAACTAACAATTCCCAAATACCAAATTTTTCTAATTTCCTGTTTACAAAAGTAAGCTAAGTGCTTTAGTAAAAGGGGTTTTACTCTTTCATGTCAGTGAAGTACCATGTACTCTGGAATAATCTTAATGAAAAGCTCACTTATTTTATATTGACCTGTGGGAACTTTACTGAATAGTTACTATGTGTTTAGCAGGCCTAAATGAAATGGAATAGTGGAACAAATCAAATGGGATCACAGGGTCTGAAATATAAGCAATTGATAAACAAAATAAAAAGATCTTTAAGGTAATATCTAATTAACTACTAAAGAATGAAACACAGTTAATGAAAAAAGCACATAATGTCAATGTTTTTATTTCTGATAAAATGAATTAAGTTTGTGGACTGAATGAAGCTGTTGCTAAAAATAACTAAAAATGCTGGCTAAAATATATTTTTAAAATCTCAAATGCATTCACAACCTGTTAAAAAATAAGAAATGCGCAGGACAAACAAAAATAAAGGTGGGAAGCCAGAGAGGTAAGCAGAATGCTGAAACTGATCCTTTTGTTGTGAGGGCACTTACTGAAACAAACAAACCTGAACTTTGGTTTACATGATCTTCAAAGCTGGAGGACAGAAGACAAATCCCAGAGGCCACTCAAGTTGGAGGGTCTAGTTGGAGTCTTGTTCATAACTCTGAGATCCCAAGGGTTAGGCTCTCAGCATAGGGTGAGTTATAAACTTTTTTACGTACTGCCACAGGAATATTACATATCTCAAAACTTGAGGCTAAGAAGGGGAGGAAAATTCTTCCCTGGTTACTTATAACCACAAACCATAATTTTCAAGCTGAACCCACATTAAACAGATGGTCTAAAATATTTCAAGAGGAGAATTGCTATTTTGAAGAGGTCTACAATATATTTCATATTTGCGTATATTTTACTTATACGTATACATATATCTAAACATTTTCTTTCACTTTCCTGTTTCTTTTGGTGGTCTAAAACAAGTAATTATCTATGTTTGATTCATGCTCATTAACATTAGTCAATACAATTCTTTTTTTTTTTTTTTTAGCTTTTTAGGGTGGCACCCAGGGCATATGGAAGTTCCCAGGCTAGGGATTAAATAGGAGCTACACCACAGCCATAACAATGCAGGATCCAGGCTGCATCTGTGACCTAGACCATAGCTCACGGCAATGCCAGATCACCAACCTACTGAGCAAGGCCAGGGATCGAACCCCCATCCTCTTGGATACTAGTTGGATTCGTTTCTGCTGAGCCACAATAGGAATGCCTCTTTTTAGTGCAAGATGGTAGTAGGGGTCCTTAGAAATGAATGGTTCTAAAGAATCTGAAGACATTTTCTATTAATAAGTCATATTTTTTTTGGTCACAAAGCAAAAATATGCTGGAAAAAAATTCACATTATATGAAAGAGAACTCCAAGTTTCCCTTGGGGAAGCTATTAAAGTAGTTTAACTCATTTGTCAAGATATTTAAAAAATTTTCGAGCTCCGCTGTGGCACAATGGGATCAGTGGCATCTTGGGAACGCCTGGACATAGGTTTGATCCCCAGCTCGGCACAGCAGATTAAGAATCAAGCGTATCAAGCATTGCCACAACTGTGGCTTAGGTTGGGACTGCTGCTGGAATCTGATACCTGGCCCGGGAACTCCATATGCTGCAGGGCAGCCAAAAATGAAAAAAAAAGAATTAATATTTGAGAAGCTAAAGTAAAATAAAGAGAAGACTGTGCATATAGATAGAAAAAATAAGGTGAAAAAGAAAATAGAGACTTTAAGAGTAGAGCAGAGTAACTGGAGAAAAATGTTAAACTCTCTCCTTACATATCTTTGTTACAACGTCACTGACAACAATTCGATTAAGAGAATATCTACTATGTCTGTATGCACCTGGCTGACAGAGACACAAGCACAGCACTGAATGTCTCAGAATCTCAGGTGACAATTCTATCAGCTTTCTTCAGGCTACAAAAATCATTTTCCAGTAGTAAAAAGAAAAAAGCCACATAGCTTTGGTCTCAGGTGATTCACAATGACTCTGATTATTGAGGGTAGATTTCAAGAACTGGTAATGTTCTTGTAATGCTAATTTGTGACACTGGAAACCAAATTTAAATGACAAAGCATGTTCTTATTGACATATTTCCTCTTAGTGAAATGAAGTGCAAATGTAAATAAGCCTCCTCAAATTTACAAAAGAAAAACAGAATTCTTTGCAGCCTCTAGGAGTTCCCATCCTGGTGCAGCAGAAATGAATCCGACTAGGAACCATGAGGTTGAGGTTTGATCCCTGGCCTCGCTCAGTAGGATAAGGATCCAGAGTTGCTGTGAGCTGTGGTGTAGGTCGAAGACACGGTTCGGATCCTGCGTTGCTATGGCTGTGGTGTAGGCCAGCAGCTACAGCTCCCATTAAACCCCTAGCCTGGGAACCTCCATAAGGTGCGAGAGCAGCCCTAAAAAGCAAAAAAAAAAAAAAAAAAAAAAAGAATTCTTCAGTCTCAAAATATGATGATGGTTCTAAAAGGCATGCTCATTTTAGCCACTTTCAACATTTACATTATTTTTTTTACTAATTCCACTAGCCATAAAGCAAGTTAAATGACATCCCCATGTGCAAAGAAATCTAAATTAAGTACTATGAGGGTAAGTAGCTCTCTGAGAAAACAATCTGATGTAGCATTTGCCAAATTCCATGGTGTAAATATTTCAAATATGACTGATTTCAAGCTATGAAGATGATGTTGCTGAACTGAAAAGATATATATAAATTGTTCTTCTGAGCCTGTATAAGCTGGCTCCAGCATACAACTGCAGACCAAATTCTTCTTATACAGTTAATGGGAGGACAGCTATTATTCTATCATAAAATAATTTTGTTATTTGGAAGAACTTCCTAATGATGGTTTCACAACATTTTTTGAACTTTTTTTAACATATACAGAAAGAGTACAAATCACAAGTACATACCTTGATGATGCTGCATAAACTGAACATATCCATGTAACCAGTACCCAGATGAAAATATAACTGTAATTGAGCTAGTACCCTGTGGAGCTCCTAGGCACACAAGCTTTTCTGTGTCCTCCACTGCTTGTTTTTAGGGAATAAGCCTCAGCCTCCCTGACCTTCCCTGAATTCCAAAACTAATCAGGGAAGGGAGGGGATGCAGAGACCAGGGAGGAGTAGTGCAGCCTTTGGGCCAGGGTCCTGTTCCTCCTCAAGGAATATACATAACAATATCTTGGAGCCTTTCTTCGGAACTAAAACATCCAACAAATGGAAGAACTACTTGAGGAAGCATTTTTCATATGCCCATACTGGGAAGAAGGACCTGCAGAACCAGTCCTGGGGCCACTAAACACCAGCTTTGAGAAACAATGCAAGTTTGCCTGTACCCTGATCCTTATCTATGGCCCTCATCCTTATTCCACTCCCCAAACTACAAAACCATCTCCTAACCCCTTCCACAGTCTTTAAGGTATCAGCCTGCTGTGGCCCCCTTTGCCAGGCAAAACAGTAAAGCTATCTTTTTCTCCTTTACCCAAAACTCTGTCTCTGCGTTTCCGTTCAGCACCAGCAGACAGTGGCCAAATTTCAGCAACATTACCACAGACTGATAACCCCTGCTGTGTCTTCTAAAAGCCATTATACCTCTCTCCTGACTCTAATACTGTAGATACAGATTTGCCTGTTTTAGATAAACTCATGTATATACACTTGTTTGAATCTGGTTTCTTTTGCTCCACATTTTGTTTTTTTTGAGATTCACTCACATTGTATGTAGCTGTAGTTTGAAGATTCTCATTGCTGGGGAGTATTCCATAACATAAAAATTGCATTCAAATTACTTCCTCTCTCCCACATTAATGGACATTTGGCTAGTTTGCCGTTTGGGGTTATTGCAAATGACACAACCAAGAATATTCAAGTGAACATGTTAAGCGTTTCCGTGGCATATAAACCTAGGAGTGGAACTGCTGAGTATAATGCAGCTATTAAATGCAACTTAATAGATAGTGCCAGAGTTTTATAAAACGATTTTACCTATTTATACTTCTATTAGTAGGTATGAGAGCCACATCTTCACCAGTTCTTCTTATCATATGTTAGACATTGACAAATTATACAAACTTGTCCTCTTTTAAAATATTAATTCTTCCATATTTCAGTAGCTGCTAGTACTGGCTGGGAAACAGAATCATTTGTGGAGCTTACTGAAAATACAAATACCTAGAACTTCTTAGGTGGTAACTAAAAGGAAGGCCTAAAAAAAGATTAAGTCTGCATGACTCACTGACCCACCCAGAACCATGGTCTCCACGTTATCGGAGGTCCACAGGTGAAACAACCAGACCCATGAAATGCTTGACTTTCCAAGGACAAAGACAGCCCCAAGGAGAAAGTTAAATATTATACCATGATCTCAACTACCATCCCAGACCTATAGAACTCAGCACATGACCCCTGGCTCTAAAACGTGATTCTCTACGAATGCCAAGGGGCCTGAGTGTTACTTGCTCAGTGCTCCCGGCCACTCTGTTGGTCAATAAACCCTTCCCGCAATCTCACTGCTCCAGCCTCTGCCTCCTTCTCCCTGCAGCCTGAACAGAACTCATTTAGATCTAAATCGGAATCTCTATGAGTAGGGTCATAGATGAACAATTCCTAATAGTTCCACAGGTGATTCCAATGCAAAGTCAAGGTTGGAGACCTCTGACCTAAGCTTTAATATCCCCTTAAAGCTACAGATTTATAATGTGAATTTACACAATTCCTTCCTAGTATTAAGAAAGGATTCACAATTCTAAGGAGACAGGTGATTTCTCCAAAGTCATATTGTTATATACTGGCTCGTGTTCAAAAAGATAATGTTTAAAAAGGTATATGACAACATTGTTTGTAACAACAAAAATGGCAAACGGCAAACTCATTCAATAAATTAAGATTAATCCATACAATTAAAGCAAATATTGCCCATTAAAGAGAATGAGATGTACATGCAATGCTGATGTACACTTGGTATGACTGCCTTATTTAAAATTCTGAAATCCTTCCGTGCCAGTTGATAAATGCCACTGCCTTCAAGATACCTAAATGCCCCTTCTCACTGCCCCACTCTTAGCCCTGAGGTGCCTTGTACCTCCTATTCTTTTGGCAGCAAAAAAGATTAACTTCTGACACAGTGGGGGCCTCCAGGTTCAGTTTAGCATCCATTCTGACTGTACAGTGTTCATGCATTAAATAAATTTTTTTTTGGAAAACCTCTCCTCACTTCATAATTATGCAAAAAAAAGTGTGGAGTGAGATTAAATCAGCAATCTCTCCCACAGCTGTTCCTTGTCTTCCTTTTTCTTCCTGATTATAAAAGTAACATGTAATCATTGAAGAATTTGGAAAAATATAAAACCAAAATTGGTAAAATAAATAAATAAACCCCTGTGAAATCTTCTTCTAAAGATATACTTCAGGCATATGTATATAAAATGAAAATATATATGTTACATGAAACAGTTTTGTACAATGCTTCCTTAATGTTCTACCAACACTTTTGCATGTCATTATTTTAAAATCATTATTTTAATAAATGTATACTATTTCAATATTTTTAGACTATCCCAATTTAGTCATCTATGGAATAAATCTGTTACATTAAAATAGGGAAAAATTATGTATATGAGAACTAAACCTTGAAAGATTTTTGTCTGTGGTAATGAATTTTAGGGACTATCTTGTAAGGTTTCGTTGGTAAAAACAAAAATATTTAGTCAGATATAAACAAGTATATCTTGGTCTTGACATAGTAATTAGAGATGCAGGGACAATGAAGAAGAATAAACTGGGCAGTTTAAATCTTAATTCAATGGAAGCTCTGTAGGAAATTTGTATGGAAAATAAAGAATGAAATCATTTTGGTGAAAAAGGATATACTGAGTCTGTGCACTTAGCATTTCTAGGCATAGTACCTGTCTTTCCCTCTGGCACATTCATCATCAGCATGAATAAAACTAATGTCTTAATCCATGGAGCCTTGCTACTTTATCCACTGCATAGAGGAAACCACACACTAAAAGACAGTGGTACTCATTCTACAGATAATTTTCATTAGTCGGCTCAGGTTACTCATGAGAATGGCAGCCCGCCTCCTTGACTACTCTTACTGCCCTTTGCTACCATCAGAGAGACTGCCAGACAAGGTAAAAGAGGTAGGCCTGGATATGAAAAGAACTAAGTTCCCACTATTGGACACTACGTTGTTTCCATTTTAAGCTGCTATTAAAAAATTCTGTGATGAGTACCCTTGGAATATTAGTTTGGTAGGGTTATCAACAAAGTACCACCAACTGGGTAGCTTAAACAACAGAAATTTAGTTCTCATAGTTCTGGAAGCTAAAAGCCCAAAATCAAAGTGTCAGCATGGCTTCTTGCTTCTGAGACCTCTCCCTTTGGCTTGTAGTTGGCCATCCTCTCTGTATTCACATGGTTTTTCTTCTGTGTGTGTAGGTGTCTTAATCTCTTCTTATCAGGATTAGGACCCACCCATATAACCTCATTTTACCTTAATTACTTCTTTAAATGTCCTGTCTCTAAATAAAGTCATACTCCGAGGTATTTAACGTATGAATTTGGGGGTGGGAGACACAATTCAGCCCACAACACTGGTACATAGATCTTTATGCATAGTCTTAAGTTTGATCCCTATATTCATCACTTTCTCCTCACGAACTGACAAAAGTATCTATTTCCTATAGAAACTGAAGTTAATGTGGGGAAGTTACATTAAATTTCATTTGCCACATGACCCAGAGAGAATGACTGTCAGGAAGAGTTCAGTGTGAAACCGGTATTGGTGAATACAGCATCATTTCCCTTAAGATTTCATCAGAACATTAAATATTCATTGTAGCACTTCTGACCTTCCTAACTGATTTAAAATACAGTAGCATAATGCAGCACTGCTCTTTGTCTCTTCATTTGAACAAAAGATTTCTGAAATCTCTCATTTAATTTCATAGTCAAATCACAATAATAATAATAATAATAATAATAATAATGTATTCATTCAGGAACCATGGGGCTCTCCTCTAAGTTGAACAGCATCAACTTATAATACTATATGTGTCATATTCTTTCACTCATGAGCAACATGGCAATGTCTACCTATATTCAGGTTCTCAAATAATAACTTCTAATGCTGATTATCTAGCCCATTTGGGCACAGTTGCATAGTTAGAAGAGTTTTCACTTCATGTTACAATCCTTCAGCTATCTGCCTCTCTGGAAAAGGGATAGATAACAGAGTAATATGTTGTACTACAACTTTGTTTTAATTGTTAATAGGAGAAAGAAGGTTTGAAATGCATTGTATATGATAGGCACTGGGATTACTGCTAAAGACAAATTAATAAAACTGAACTGCTACTCTTAAGGAAATTACATTCTGATAGAAGAAATCAGTATATACATATAACATCTACCTACATACATACAAGTGTACATATACATACATGTGAGGTAACTGCAGGGGGATAAGCTGAATGCCCCAGCCCATCTTCCAAAAAATAATACAGAAATACAGAAACAATAAACAAATCACATAAAATCAATGCCCATAACATAACTAAAAGACAGAGAATGTCAAGGTAACAAATTACCTATAAGTAAGTAATATGGAAGCACATTTTGGAAAAAATTGTATGCAGGAAAGAAAAGGGCAACTAGTAGTAGGACTAAAACTAATCAACAATCACCATCAGAAAGAGAAAGTCCACACGATGTGCAAAAATATTGGAAGAATGTCAGTAGATCAGAGTAAGTACCACAGGGAAAGGACTTTTAAAAGCACAGGATTCAAGGTAGTAGTCTTCAGAAAGTCATAGCTTTTGAGATAGTAGAAAGGAAGGTAGATAAGGTCTTTGGAAATTGGATAGTGAAGATGAAAATGGGAAAAGGGGGAAAATGTAGAACTTTGCAAAACAAAAGAGAACCAAAAAAAAAATAAAGATTAGAAAGAAGATACACAATCCCTTCTTCCCAACACACACACAGGCACACACACACACACACAGTACATTGCTACACAGACCAAAGAAGGCATCCTTGACATAAGATTCTTGTAAATCATTCAAACCCACAAAATAAAGTGGCAAAAACAGATTACATCTATACAAAGTATTTTAAGAATAGAAAATTAAACCCACTCAAGCTAATGAAAATGCCCTCCTTTCTCAAAAAGAAACATGAAGAAAAAGAAAACTGTAACACAACATTCTACATTGAATTAAATATCTTCAAATAAACATCTGAAGGTATGAAAAACCACCTTGAATAAAAATTCAAAAACTAAAAGCAGAAATGGGCAATAAACAGGAAAAAATGAAAATAGAGTTGACTGAACTTACAAAAGAAATGAAAGGAAAAGACAAATCATTGCAAAATCAAACATTAATTTACAAAGTCCCCAAGGGAAACTAGATCAAAATAAAATTTTACTAAGGGACATTGAAGAAAACCAGAAAAAGACAACCAAGAGAGTAAAAATGAGGCAAAGAAATGAAATGGATCAGAAGTAAAGTAGTTGAAATAGAAGAAAACCAAAGAAGAAAACAAGTGTGTGTAACAGGAGATCGTAAAGATAAAAACAAAGCAATTGAACAGAACTAATACTTAAAGCTATGACTCAAGAAAACTTTCTGGAAATAATAAAAGACCAAAATGTGCATACTGAAAAGGACCAGCTGGTACTTGGGAAAACCAAATCAGAATGACCAATTTGAAAACATATCCTAACATAACTGTTAGAATTTAAAAATTAAAAAAAAAAAAATCTCAAGACTTCTAATCATAAAGACCAAAACTGAAATCAGACTGGCATCAGATGCCCTAAACATAACTTACAATGCAAAGTAACAAAGGTGATACTTTTTAAAAAAAATTCACAGAAAGAATTGGCCAAGAAATTTAGGGTAGACAAGCTGTCCTTCAAGTATCAAGGTATAGAAAAACTTTTTTTTTTTGTCTTTATCTAGAGCCGCACCCGCGGCATATGGAGGTTCCTAGGCTAGTGGTCTAACAGGAGCTGTAGCCACTGGCCTTTGCCACAGCCACAGCAACGTGGGATCCGAGCCACATCTGTAACCTACACCACAGTTCACGGCAACGCCGGATCCTTAACCCACTGAGCAAGGCCAGGGATCGAACCTGCAACCTCATGGTTCTTAGTCGGATTCGTTAACCACTGAGCCACAAAGGGAACTCCTAGAAAAACTTTTAAACAGATAAGATATCAGAATATTTTGTAGCCACGAGCCCTTCTTGAATATATTGGATGAGCTTCATCCACTGAGAGGACTGAGGAAATCTGAGTAGAAGGACTGGTGATGCACATTTGATAATTAACCGTAGATCCAAGACTGAAATAAAGGAATGAACCCTTTCATACATATAATGCTATGTATTATATGTAATCTGTTTTATGTTCAGGAAGGTAGAAATAATAAAGCTGAAAAAATGGAAGATGGGAGAAAGAAAGAGGAAAGTTAAACAAGCTCATGATAACCAAGTTTTAATGAAGTTAGACAAGTTGATATGAAAAGTAGTATCCCAAACCACTGGGGAAAAGACATGCTTTTTAATGTCTCTGGGACAACTGGGTAGACATTTGAAAACCTTAGCTTCAAACTTCACACTATCCAAAAAATAATCTCCAAGAAGGTCTGGGAGCTAAAAATACAAATACTAGAAAAACCATACAAATACTAGGAAAAAAAATGTGTCAGTTTCTCCACAGTACACACGTATCTGCTGGATATGTGCACAAAGAAACACAAGAAGGATAAACCAGAAATTTATGAGATTATTTATCACAAGAACAGGTGAAAACAGGATGGAAAGGAGGAAAATAATAGATACCTAAGTGATATTTTTTTTCTTTTTCAGCCCAAACCTGTGGCATAGGAAAGTTCCCAGGCCAGGGGTTATCAGAGCTGAAGCCGTCTATGCCATAGCCACGGCAATGCCAGATCCTTAACCCACTGAGCAAGGCCAGGAATCAAACCCACATCCTCATGGATACTAATGGGGCTTGTATTAGTATCTGAGCCACGATGAGAACTCCTAAATAATACCTTTTTCCATAGTTGAGTCTTGGAGCCATGTTACTGTTACACAGACTGAAGAATTTAGTATATCAAATTAGCAAGGTTGGGAGAAAACAACAAAAAGCACAATATAAACAAGCAAATAAATTTTATTTTTTGTTTTTTTTTTGGCTGCATCTGAGTCATGCAGAAGTTCCAGGGCCAGAAAATCAAACCTACACCACAGCAGTGACAACGCCAGATCCTTAACCCACTGAGCCACCAGGGAATTCCTAAATCTTTAAATGAATAACATAATCAAGTAGAGGAGAACCCAAGCAACTCTGAACACCGTTTTCTGATTGTATATCTTTAAGCTAAAAACAAAACACAGCGTAAAAAAGAAAATTTGAATTCTGGTTAGAAGTTCTGCTCCTCCCATAGAAGGGTGGGTTAGCAATTCTGAAACTACTTTCTATATAATGAAGGATTGAGCAAATAAGTAAATACATTATATACATAAAGAGAAGGCAATGTCAGAGAAAGCAATTATAAATGTGGAAAGGGAGCATGGCAGATGGCTAACATAAGTCCTACGGAACTGAATTGTAAGTTTCGTTACTGAATTCATGAAGGTGTCAGTATAAAGCCCTAGTTTTAAATGTATGCAGACAAAGAGATAAATGTACATAACACATACACACACACACACACACGTTTCCTAATTCTAACACTGAAAAGTCCTAGAAGCAATCATAGTCCCGTGAACATAAGCATACCTGGCACTCAATTATTGATTTCTAAAAACAATTTTCCACTAAAATGAACCAGATCCCCTGCAAAAGATGAGCCCAGAATATCTTGTCCAGAAAATAAGAAAGTGCTCAAAGACTGATAACACACCAAAAGATAACAGGAGACAGTTTAACTAATCCAGGAAAATTTGAGCATCAAAATACAATTGACCCTTGAACATGTAGGTTTGAACTATGCAGGTCCACTCACAAGCAGATATTTTTCAGTAGTAAATACTATAGCATTACACACTGTGTGATTGGTTGAATCTAAGGATGCAGAGCAACCTCACATATAGAGAGTCAACTATATCAGCAGATTAACCCCTCCATTTTTCAAGGGTCAACTGTCAATAATAATATTAAAGGATTATAACCTTCTCTTTCGCTTTATATAAAACTTTCTGTAAGGTAGTCATTAGGACTTAAAATTGCTGAGGGCTAAAATCATGACTCTATATAGGAAATATAAATGTTATTTTAATAGATAGTTCACAGCTTGAAAAGGCATGACTCTGAGGGTTAATGCCTTAGTGGCAGAATGAAAGGCAGTACGTGAGGGATACATGCTTACCAACACAACAAGGAGGTGAATTCAGACTTAGGCACAGGTATGCGTGTGCTTATCCTGAAGTAAACATATGTATTTGAGAAATATTTTTCTGAGAGATGACAGAAAAACCATACTGTGGAAGAAGCAGGAATCTCTCATATCTAGGTCAACCAGACAGATGGTACTATGAGGTGAGGGAGACTGGAAGTAGCATACACACACACACACACACACACACACACACACACACAAGCAAAGGGAATGAAAAGACCCAAAGTGAAGGGGCTGGTAAACAGCTAGCCCTAAAGTTAACGAGAGCTAAGACATGAAAGAGGAAACGAGTTTATTGGATATATCTTATTATCTCCCTGCTTCCGCTGGTAATAGAACACTTCATTTCTGTAGCAAACCCAATCCACAAACTGATCCCACCCATACTGTCCTAGGGGACAGAGAACATATGGCCCAGGCTTGAGTATTCAGTGTGCCCTATGTGTCCCTGGCCAGAATGATTAGTTCCGACTGGGTACTCGACCTAAATAACAAATAAGCACAATCAGACTCCTCTGCAAGAGTGCTTCCCAGACTTCAATGTACACTTGAATTACTCAGGGATCTTTTAAAAATTCTGATATAATAGGTCTAGGGTAGGGCTTAAGATTCTGAATTTCTTTCTTTCTTTTTCTCTTTCTTTCTTTTCTTTTCTTTTCTTGTCTTTTCTTTCTTTTCCTTCTTTCCCTTTCTCCTTTTCCTTTCCTTGTTTCTTTCTTTTCTTTCTTTCTCTCTTTCTTTCCCTTTCTTTCTTTCTTCCTTCCTTTCTTCCCTTTGGCATTCCTGCAGCATATGGAAGTTCCTGGGCCAGGGACTGAATCCATACCACCACAATGACCTGAGCTGCTGAAGTGATAAAAACAGATCCTTAACCCACCGCACCACAAGAGAATCCTGAGATTCTGGATTTCTCATAAGTTCCCAGTGATGCTGATATTAATGGTCCAGGGCCACAATTTTAAACATTAGGGCTCTTCAAAAACTTTTTGCCATATATATAAAGAAAATTCTAATTTGAAGAGATATATGCACCCCAGTGTTCATAGTAGCACTATTCACAACAGTCAAGACATGAAAGCAACCTAAATGTCCGTCAACAGAGGAATGGGTAAAGAAGAAGTGGTACATATATACAATGGAATATTACTTAGCAGTAAGAAAGAAGGAATTAATGCCATTTGCAGCAACATGAATGGACCTAGAGATTATCATATTAGCTAAAGTCAGACAGATAAAGACAAATTCCACTTACACATGGAATCTAAAATACAATACAAATGAACTTACTTACAAAGCAGAAATAGACCCACAGACAAAGAAAACAGTTACCAAAGAGAAAAGAGTGTAGAGATAAAGGATAAGTTTGGGATTAACAAATATAAACTACTATATATAAAATAGATAAATAACAAGGTCCTACTATACAGCACAGAGAACTATATACAGTATCCTGTAATAAACCATGATGAGAAGAATCTGAAAAAGAATATGTATAAACATTTTGCCGTACACCAGAAACTAACACAACATTGTAAATAACTAACTATACCTCAATTTAAAAAGATCAGCCCCTCTCCCCCCAAAAAAACCTTTTTGCTAGAGTTATCAGGGAAGAAGTGCTCTTTATACATAGAGCTTCTAAGCTGACAGACTATGATTCTGGGTTATTGGCTGTTCTATAGGCAGCAAGGTGATGTGTTTAATGTTTATGTCACCCTACCTTTGTGTGCTGTCATTAGAGTACATACTCATAGAAAACATAAGCCATGTATTTATCCTTTGTCACTTCCCATAATGCTTTATTTGGTGTTTTACATAGAGAAATGAACAATCAATATTCTTCAATAACCGACTGGGAAGGAATTTTAAGTTTTTTAAATGAAAGAGATGGAGAAGACATTTTAATGAAATGGTAGAGGACGTGAAGGTAGTTATCAGCTACCATCCTCTGAATATCCTTAAGGTGGTCCTACCTCCTAAACCCACGCAGCTATGAAAAACTAACACGATCTCTCAACAGGGTTATTTTAGAAAATCACAAACGAAAAATCCTGAAGTGCTAAACAGCAACCCCCAAAGACAAGATCAAAGGAATTAGCAGAAAAACATTATTAATCTGGCTTATATTCTTTGGTGCTTCCCAGGAGAATCCTAAATGAAAAAAACTATGATCTCTAACATCGGGTCTCAATCCACACTGTCAACTTCTAAGCCATAAGAAGGAAGTTTTCTCAAAAAACAATTCCCAGAGACTAGGCAACAGTTCTGAACTACCCGTTAAATATTTTGGCATGTATAATTAAGCCACTGTGATATCTTTTTATGTGCCCAGGACAAACAGGCCTAACTGATTCACCTCCCTTCAAGGCAAGAATCCAGAAATGTCCAGTTTATTTATAGAGAATCTCAACTCCCTTACTTGAACATAAGCAAGATTTTTTTAGAGGGGAAAATTCCCTGCTCTTTAATCAAGGCCTGATTGGAAGTTTGGTGACTATCAAATGAGGCAGCAATTTTCCTTCCTGACCAAGATAAGTTTCAGCTCTTCACAAAAGTCATATTTAGGAGTTCCCATCATGGCTCAGTGGAAACAAATCTGACTAGCATCCATGAAAACGCAGGTTCAATCCCTGGTCTCGCTCAGTGGGTTAAGGATCCAGTGTTTGCTGTGAGCTGTGGTGTAGGTCACAGATGCAGCTCGGATCTGGCATTTTTGTGGTTGTGGCATAGGCCAGCGGCTACAGCTCCAATTAGACCCCTCGCCTGGGAGCCTCCATATGCTGCAAGTGCAGCCCTAAAAAGGCAAAAAAATGAAAAATGAAATAAAAGTCATATTTAATACTGAAAACTAATAATGCAACAAATTTACCCATATGATAATCTATTCTCCCTCTCTCTCTCTCTTCCCCTCCCTCTCTCTCTCTTTTCTCTCTTTCTCTTTCTCTCTCTCTCTCTCACACACACACACACACACACACTTACCTCCTATGAGGTAAACTCTCAAAAGGAGAAGTGCATATATAATAAGCCTAGGTTCTCTTATCTTTCTTTCAGGCCACCCAGTCTTCAGGATCGGAGTGCTCTTTTTAGCACCACTTCTCCCAGAGAGGGAGCTCTCTATTTTCCAATTCCTCTGCCAGTGAGTTGAAAATCCAATCCAGGAGAGATATATTAGGAAGCCTAATTGTAGGTGCATATCTAAACCACATTCTGCTGTTTTGTACTCTGTTTGTCTGATTCCTATAGCTTTCAACTAGTTCAAAACTGAGAACAGAAGAGAAAGGGTATGCCAATTATCCTTTAAAAATCAAAAGACAGCAGCTTGTATAGATATATACAATTCTTATAAATGCATTCCTAAATAATTTAACACATATCTAACAGCTTTTAGATAACATGTATTTCCTCATGACAAATAAGAAAAAGAATTTTTCTCTTGACATGATCCTGCAATCTCAGACATGGACTCAGGAATAACTGTATACAGACATATTTATTTATGTGCATATGAAAAAGCATCCCAGCCATCTAATCAAACACTCAAAGCGCTCCCTTTTCACTTTAACCCATAATAAAATCTGTGCTAAACTGCAGTATTTTTCACTAGCCAGAATTTTCTGGTTTAACTTAGTTCTTTCCTCATTCTCTTCAATGAATATTAGAATATGATAAATCATGTTTTTGAGGGAATTTCTTATAGGGAGATAAAGTAATAAAGACAGAGCATGGAGACTTCTGGATAAATAACACGATACTGGAGTGGATTTTTACAACAGATTTTTAGCTCATTTCTAAATTGTTTAAATATTAGGAAAGTTTTTGACTGAAATGGCACATCTACCAATTCAGGATTAGATTAAATCACTGGTTCTTAGAAACAAGAATACAGTATTGTTAATTTAAAGAGAATTCATATCCTTTAAATACCAGACAGGTAGAGGGCAAAGATGACATACAACATGGTAATTTGAAAATATGGTAGAAGGAACTTACAACTTTGGCTATGATGGTATCAGACTCAATTTCCCAATGTAAACAACTATAAAATGAACAAAATATTTGAAGCAAGTATTGAACAACAGACAAGATAGAGTTGTGATCCTTGAAGAAGAGAAATACATTAAAGCCCACTTTTATCTTGCTTTCTGCCTGGAGGTACCTTCCAGATCACAGTACAGAGAAGTGGAATCAAAAAGAGGACAGAGGTGGAATTCCTGCTGTGATGCAGCAGATTAAGAAACCGACTGCAAGACTTTCCCATGTGGCACAATGGGACAGGCAGCATCTCTGGTGCACTGGGATGCAGGTTCAATCCCCAGCCTAGTACAGTGGGTTAAGGATCTGGTGCTGCTGCAGCTGCTGTGGCTGGGGTCTGATCCCTGGCCTGGGAACTCCATATGTTTGGTGAGTGTGGCCACTAAAAAAAAGAGAGACAGAGAACAGATGTCTTGGTGAGTAAAACAGAGGTCAGAGTTTGGGTCTGCTGAGGAGTTATGGAGAGAAGAAACTCCGGAAATCTTCACAGAAGTCTTTTAAGTATTTGGCTGAATATTAATATGTACCAATACAGAGTGGCTCCAGGAAGCCCACAAAAATATAACTATTGAGAGTGTGTGAGAGGAAGAGAGCCATACAGAGCTGGGAGACATTGCAGTTCCAACCAGACAAAGTGAAGAGACCACAGTGAACACCCAGGCTATACAGTCAAGGCCCCAGACTGGCTATGCCTTACGTGTTGGACTGCTCCATATCGGGAAACAATGGTAAGATGTTCATATTTATACATGGGCGGGCTTTCTGAGCAGAGAAAACTGATACCTGGGTTAAAGGTGATTGTAGAGGTAGAAACCTCCGGAGTGACACAGAACTTTATTTCCCAGAACTATCTGTTTACACTCTGAAGGGTATGTGACAAGGGGCCTTCCACATCTCTCGCTGTCTCTGTCTCTCCTTCTCCAGAGGGGAGGAGGTGAAACTGTGCAAGCAGCTCCTATATACGCTCCAAAATTATAATTTGGGGTTCCTTTCATGTGCTAGAAACCACCCACCATATACATGTGGGTGACATCGGCCCTCATCACATAACCCTGTGGGGAAAAATGGAGCACAGGAACTAGTGCAAAGATATTCTGTAGGTAAATGATCAGCCTGCATTTGATGCAGAAATCTTGTGTGAACTGTCAGGCTAAAATCAATATAGATATAAAGTTTATTACTCCATGTGTACAATAAGATTTCTTTAGACCTGCCCTAGAAATGCCTAAAAATAAGCCTCAGCAGGATCAACCTGATTCTCCAGTAGGTTAACTACCTGACAGAACAAAACTCAAAAATCTTTCAATTAAAACAAGACCCAAATTCTCAACAACATAACATCCACCATGCCCAGAATGCAATAAAAATGCCAGATAAGTGAGAAGTCAAGAAAACATTATATATATATACATATACATACATATATATATATATATATACACACACACACACACACATACACACACACATACATATTAAAAACAGGAAAAACAAATCACTATAAACAGTCCCAGAGATGACACAGATGTTGGAATGTTGGAATGAATAAATAAGGACTTTAAAACAGCTATCATATATACATAATATACATTATATATATTTATATTATTGTTATTGTTATCATTATCATTGCTTTTTTAGGGGCGCACATGCAGCATATGGAGGTTCCCAGGCTAAGGGTTGAATTGGAGCTACAACTACCAGCCTACACCACAGCCATAGCAATGCCAGATCTGAGCCGCGTTTGCAACCCACACCACAGCTCACGGCAATGCCAGATCCCTAACCCACTGAGAGAGGCCAGGGATCGAACCTGCAACCTCATGGTTCCTAGTCAGATTCGTTTCTGCTGATAAGTATTATACATATTTATAAATAAGAGGACTATCTTATCTTTGCATTAGACAATTTAGAAACTACCTGAAGCAGTTTCAGTTTTTCTCCAAGAATAACTTTGAATCTACTCAAATGATCAAAAAGTATCACACTGAAATCTTAAATCACTGAAGAGTCTTTGGTCTAGAAGATCTTGTGACAGTTGTTTCTAATAATCCAAAGCTATCAAAAATAATTTTATTTGGTTTCTTTGTTTTATTTACTTTTTAGCATTTTTTTATCTGAGTCAGCAAGGTCTCAAAAAAGGACCTCTGACACATCGACGCCTTAAAATGTTAATTTACTGCCATGAATAGTTATGAGTCTCTCAACTATGTATGTGTGAACCCATCATGAGACTAGGTGTGCAAACAGCCCACTCACAGGGTCTTAGTTTAATTTTAGTTCAAGAATCTTCCCTTTAGAAATACTCACACATACATACATGAATAACATTACCCTGACACTAATGAGAATGAAACTTTATGCTTACAAGAAGAGTACCTGGGAAACTTCCTATGAAATTCCTTCATAATGTTATAAATAAAATACATGACAGAATTTATATGAATTATTGTATCTACTGAATTAATGGTTTATATGACTATAGATGCTATTAGAAGGAAGATAATAAAATAGGCTGGTAATAACAATAAAAATAACTGCTACCCAATAGATTTTTCATGCCTGTCTCTCCTTCAGAGGTAACACAAAAGAAATAAAATATGACAGAGGGTCTCCAGTTTCCCCACTACCTTGTACCTTTGCTTCCCTTTCTTTCCTTTTTACTACTTGCCACCTCTGTTCTATGAATATTGACTCTTCAATAAACCACAAGGCTTCCAAAAACTGTCCTCAAAAAGTATCATTCTGATGATTATTGAGTCCACAAGCAAGATTCATGAAAACAAGGATAACCCACAACTTCTAGAGGTGGTTAAAGTTGAAAACTGCTGTGCATGACAAAGCACAAGGTCACATACTCAACTTGCCAATGTCCTGTAAAAGCTCTGACCCTGCTGCAGTCAGAGTCACCTGGTTCTCAGGTGTGCCGTGACAACACATCTGACTGAAGCCTTTAACCTTTACTCGTGTCACTCCAATAATTTTCTCTTGGCAGCAGATACAACTTAGTAAATTAGAAGATATAATCAAATGTATTCTACAAACTTTATTATTTTTTTTGCCTTTTTTTTTTTTTTGCCTTATCTACGGCTGCACCCGTGTCATATGGAGGTTCCCAGGCTAGAGGTCTAATTGGAGTTGTAGCTGCCAGCCTTCACCACAGCCACAGCAACATGGGATCCGAACCGCATCTGCAATCTACACCACAGTTCACAGCAACGCCGGATCCTTAACCCACTGAGCAAGGCCAGGGATCGAACCCACAACCTCATGGTTCCTAGTCAGATTCGTTAACCACTGAGCCACGACGGGAACTCCCTATTCTATACACTTTAAAATGCTAGCTTAAAGCAAAACATTTTTAGATTTTATAACTTTACAAAATATTATAAAGATGTACAAGGCATAGAAAATAGTTGATTTCTAATGCTCATTCGTCTACAGAACATTAATAAGGTAAGCTTACAGTTTAAAATCTTAACAATTTTACTGCATGAATAGCAGTAATGAATTGTGGAAACCTTAGGCTCTTCTGGGTAAATAGTGTAGTATTCAATTTAGGGATAGTAAACGCTTCATATTAACTATAATTGGTGCTATAGTATTTTGTTGCTATAAGAATTTAGACTTTGATAATTTTGTGGCATCAAAGCATGGTTATGTTCAATTTAAGATTCTGGTAAAGATCTGGAGTTCCCCTTGTGGCACAGCGGGAACGAATCCAACTAGGAACCATGAGGTTGTGGGTTCGATCCCTGGCCTCACTCAGTAGGTTGAGGATCTGGCATTGCCGTGGGCTGTGGTGTAGGTTACAGATGTAGCTCGGATCTGGCGTTGCTGTGGCTCTGGCATAGGCTGGCAGCTACAGCTCTGATTAGACCCCTAGCCTGGGAACTTCCATATGCTGCGGGTGCGGGTCTAAAAAGACAAAAGACAAAAAAAAAAAAGATTCTGGTAAAGATCTACATGTGTATCTAAATTCTACATATTTTTTTCTTCCAGTTTTATTGAGATATAATTGGCATACAATACTGTATAAAGAATACATCATCATGATTTGACTTATATACATCATGAAATGATTTCCACAATGAGTTTAGTGAACATCCATTCACCTCATATAGATACAAAATTAAAGAAATAGAAATACATATTTTCCCTTATGATAAGAACCCTTAGGATTTACTCTCTTGAAAACCTTCACATATAACATAGAGTGGTGTTAATTATACTTATCATGTTGTACATTACATCCTTAGTACTTATTTAGCTGATAACTGGAAGACTGTACTTTTGACTACCTTCATCCAATTCCCCTCCTCCCACTTCCCGCCCTCTGCTAAACACAAATCTGATCTCTTTTCTTAGAGGGTTTTCTATTTGTTTTTGAAGTCTAACTGACCATATCAATGCCCTATTTCTTGCTGTAGATACGGCAGCTCCAGACAGCCCGTACCCTGGGACAGACCACACCCAAAACTCTACCCTTGATACACCATCATCTACCAGGAAAGTTCAGCTTCTATAGATTTTTCTCATGACTAAAAGTTCTTGGCAATATCCTTACTGACAAATCAGTATATTAACCTGGAAGCCAGAAACTACTATCGAAAGAATTTTGATTGCTTAAGCCTTTACATTTCATATTCCAGACATTAAACAGTCCAAATGTTTTAGTAATGGCAAGAAAGAGGACCCTCCAAAACAAGACCACATAGAAAAACCTTTCTATTTGAGGGATCAAATTCTTACACATTTTTCAATTAAGAGCACATACGTATTAGATGCTGGAGAGACCATAGTGAGCAAAGCAGACATTCCTCTACCTTCGTCAGGTTTACAATCAAGCAGAGAGAATAATTTTAAATGAAGGTACAGGAGTTCTCTTGTGGCACAGTGGATTAAGAATCCAGCATTGTTATTCAGTGGCTCAGGTGGCTACTGTGGTGCAGGTTCAGTCCCTGGTCTGGGGACTTCCACAATCCATGGGCATGGTCAAAGAAAAAAAAATTTTTTAAATAAATAAATAAAGTAAAGGTATAATAAACTATAAATACTGCAATAACAGTAGAAATATAGGAAACTATGAAAGCATGTAGCAAGACCCCATAGTATTTTTCAAACTTTTTAAACCCAATTCATAGGGAGAAATATATTTACATTGTAACCCAGTTCACAAATATCTGTGGTAAAATAAAATATACACATATAAATGCATGTATAGATAAACACACACATACTGGAAAATTTTCATTAGATAGTGTTCACCCTTTTAATGTGTGACAAACTCTAATATTTTCTATTCTGTTTTTAATTTTTCCAGTCTTGAGCCATTAATTGACTTTAGGATCCTTGTACAGTTTTGATCTGAGAATCACAGGCTAGTGGTATTTTTAAGTTAGCTGCATGACCTGCTGAAGATATAAATTCCTAAGCCCCATCTAAAACTGAATTAGAATCCAGAGAAGATGGGCTGCAGAGCACTGCATTTTATAGCAGGCTCTCCAGATGATTCTTAAGCATATTAAAGTTTGAGAACCCTTGGTGTTATTTAACCTGAGCTATAAAGGATGCTCAGGTATTTTTCAGAGAGAGGACAGAAAATGTTATTGCCAGAAGTCACAGTAGACCCAAAGACTGAGTGTGCAAAGGGGAGCATGATATGTTTAAGGAAGTTCAGTGGACCGGTGAGGATGAAGAGGTAAGCACGGTTCATTTTGAAAGTTCCCTCTTCTAGTTAGTTCCATACCACCTCAAGAACAACACGTGACTATTCATCTTCTAAAAGGAATGAAACTTTTATGCATGGTACAACATGGATGAACTCTGAGGACATTATGATAAGTGAAATGAGCCAGTCACAAAAGAAAGACAAATATTGCATGGTTCCACTTATGTGAGGTAACTAGAGTAGTCAAATTCATACAGACAGAAAGCAGAAAGGTGGTTGCCAGGAGCTTGGGGAGGGAGGAATGCAGAATAGTTGTTTAATGGATATGAAGTTTCAGTTTTGCCAGAGGAAAAGTCCTGCACACCAGAAGACTGGCTGCACAAGGATATGAGAGTATATTTAAACCCTCTGCACTGTATACTTTAAAATGGTTAAGATGGTACTTTTATGTGTGCTTTACTACAATTTAAAAAAAAAAGGTACATGAGACTAAGAATCCTAGGCTGATCCTTGACATTGACTAGTATTTGACTCCTTCCACAAATGATACTGGATTCCTCTCAGTTCTGGAAGCAATAGTAACCAATCTCTTTTAGGCAATGAAGGCACTAAAATTATAAATGCATCTTTTTTTGTTTAAAAAATAGCTTGTAAAAACTTTCTACTTTAGAGAATGAAAGAAAAGAGAGACAAAAAAGAAGAACCAATTACAACTTAACCGTGTAATGAAGAGCAGCTCTGCAACTGTCTCAGTGGAAAAGAGATAAAACACCCTGGGTTTGGGCTACAGATCATAAACTACCTCCTGAGGGCAGCACATATTTTTCCCTGACAAATATTTTTTGTCTAAAAGCTTTTCTTTGTGAAGGCAAATTTTATGTAAAATAGTAACCTCAAAATGAACAAATATCCTAATTTTGGGGTGCCATAACTCAGTGGTTCCCAAATCTAGGACTGGGCTGCACATAAGAATTCTCTGAGAAGTCTTAAAAAAACACAGATCACTGGCCCCACTCCAAATCTACTGGAGCAGGTTACCCAGCAGTAAAACAAGGACTATGTATTTCTAAAGCTACCAAGGACATTTTTATTTGTAGCCTATTTGGGGAAATCAAAGTTAAGGACAGTTATGAGAATGGCTGCCTGAAAATATGCTCTTAACTCTTCTACCCTCTCAAAATCTCTTTGAAATTGCTGAACATAAAAGTATGAGAATATCCATAGCAATACTAGAAAGACAGGAAGAGTTCCATCAGCAGACCAGAACACTAAGGAATTTCTGGAAGATATAAAGCAGATGGAATCAGTAAAACCCCAAATTGCTAAAGAGCCTGAAATGAACAGGATCATTGTTAACTAAGTGTTGCAGGCAGAAACTCAGAATATTCCCTAGGATCAGAGGCAGAAAGTGTTGCCAGCAGATGTGGGTCATTTGTCCAGTAATTACTGGAAGGTTTGGTAACAATTTGCCACCCTCTCACTCTCAAAGCAGCTGACTTCTGAATTGTCCCCAGGGTGAAAATGCTGAGAGAAGAAGGGCCGTGCTTTGGGTAAGTGCATCTGGGCCAAAATGTAAAAGAAGCTCCCCTTCCCAGAAAGCAAGTTTCTTATGTACATCATACAAGAAAGTCCAACTGGGTAGATATCACTCCTCCTCCATCCTCTGCAGACCGAGATCTTATAATTTGCGTTCACAGTGATATTTCTAACTTGTGTTGAAGAAAAAATTCATCTAGATGAACGGAACACAAAAAACAAATCAAGCAGACAACAGCACCTCAGAAGAGCTGAACAATAGAATGAACATGTCTGAAGAATGAATTAGGTATAAATGATTCTCTTGATTAGGGCACAGAATATTTCTCTCAGGGTGATTATTATAAAATGTACTTTGGCAGGTCCTTCTAGCATTCCATGGGCTGGAGGAAGGCTTGGGGCTAGGATACGAGTAGGGGAGGAGGACGGCAAGGATCTCACTGCCACGCCCCAGAAGGTGGACCTAGTGAGTACACTCTGAGCCTCTGTATAACTTTTGCCCAGGTGGTGCGCTTGCCCAGGTGGTGCGCTTGTCCAAGTATCCTTCACTTCACTAAGGTATACTCCACTTAGAGCTCAGCCCAGGGGCCATCTGCCTCTGGAAAGGCTTCCTTTACCTTCCTTCCCCAAACTGACTTATATTTTTCTATTATCCCTGCATATTACAACGACTAAGATTAACTCACTGTATTATAATCACTTAATCATGTCTCTGTCTTCCTCACACTCTGAGGAATATTTTAACCAGAGGCACTGGTTCTATTCAGATACATAGACGTGGATATGTGTCATTCATTCTCTAAATATATCTTACATGCCTGCAAGTTGAACTAAATACACCAATCTAATATCTGCAGGAAAGTATATAAAAATGGTTCTGTCCACCAAGGCCACAGGTCAACCCACCGTTAAATATAGGTACTTATTTATCCCAAGTTGGAGCTCTCCAAGTTCAGTAGGGGGCCATTACATTTTGGAACTTTCTGAATTTCCACCAGGTAATAGTTTATGCAAACAGACCTCTAAGAATCCAATGACATGGTCAAAACCTAGGAAAACCCTACCATATAACAGTCAATACATTTTTATTGCCCCAAAATGGATATGCATTTGGATATTTTCTTTCTTTTTTTTTTTTTTTTTTTGTCTTTTGCCTTTTCCCTAGGGCTACACTCATGGCATATGGAGGTTCCCAGGCTAGGGGTCTAACAGGAGCTGTAGCTGCCGGCCTACGCCAGAGCCACAGCAACGCAGGATCCAAGCCGTGTCTGCAACCTACACCACAGCTCACGGCAATGCCAGATCCTTAACCCACTGAGCAAGGCCAGGGATCGAACCCGCAACCTCATGGTTCCTAATCGGATTCGTTAACCACTGAGCCACGAAGGGAACTCCCCGCATTTGGATATTTTCATTTGCTGGATGCTATGAGAGTTACCCAGAGAAAGTCCTAAAAGGTACTTTCACTTTTATACTGCTGTTTCTACTCTTCTTGTATGTTACTCCTGAGCCACTGAACTATAAAACTGAGCAACTCCATCATGCCAGGACTATAGCAGGACACTCGGGACATGAAAGGATACCATAGTTGTCACTACAGATAATCTGGTACCCCAACTGAGTTATTTGTGTCTTGAGTAAAGTTCACAATAATGTTTTCAAGCCTTGCACACACCAATTTCCCCCCCAGATCCAATATATTCTCTACAGCATCTCCTGGACCACATGCATCAAACAGGAACAGAGCAGGAAATGTACTTGACCTCAAAAGCAGATCATCTGGAAGCACTAGAGAAGCATAATGGGCTAAGCCTATGTAGAAACACAGAGAAAGCGATCAGTAAGAAAATGAAAGCCCTGAAATTTTGACATCCTTCTATCTCAATTTCCTAAGAAATCATGCTTTTCAAAGAAAGTTATAAATATTAATCTGTTAATCGTATCTTTATTTTGCTGGGTATGTGAAACTCCTTTTCCGATTGTGAAGAAAATTCCCTAAATATTAAATTCCCAAGTAATTAAGATCAACTCCCTACAGAATTCAGGTATCCTGGGAAACTGGGAACATCATAATCCCTGTACACTCAAATTTTATCTCTGTTTAGGTTACTCCCACAAATAAGACAGGAAGCAAAATTAATAAGTTCCACAATGGGTTGGGGGGATGAAGGGTTTGCAGTACATTAAACAGCTAATATCGTGAGACATGAAAAACAACATATTGTAAGAATGAGAAACTACCGTCAAAGCAGTTGTTAATGGCATTCAGGTAGAAATTCCCTAAAGAAAACCAAGTGTCCCTTCCATTGCCACTTAAAATAAATCCTACCTCTCCAACAAGGTGGAAAGGCAGCTGGAACAACATTCAACATAAACTGAAAGTAATATTAAAAGTCTTTCAGAAAACTTTAACATTTTTTCCACAGAAAGGAGAGAAAGACTAAGGATAATTTTTTTTAAATAATGCCTATATGCAGAATTCATCATCTGAACTTTAACAAAATTTTTTCTCCATGTTTTAAAGTTTTATTTGATTTTTTTAAATTTTAATTAGTTGATTTACAGTGTTCTGTCAATTTCTGCTATACAGCAAAGTGATCCAGTCATACATACACACACACACACACACACACACACACATATACACACACATTCTTTTTCTCACATTATCCTCCATCATGTTCCAACACAAGTGATTAGATATAGTTCCCTGTGCTATACAGCAGAATCTTATTGCTTATTCACACCAAATGCAAGAGTTTGCATCTATTAACCCGAAACTCCCAGTCCATCCCACTCCCTCCCCTTCCCTCTTGGCAATCGCAAGTCTGTTCTCCATGTCCATGAGCTTGTTTTTTTCTATAGATAGGCTCATTTATACCATATATTAGATTCTAGACATAAGTGATATCACATGGTATTTGCCTTTCTCTTTCTGACTTACTTCACTTTAATCTACCTTTTAGATTTATAGTACAGGGTTGTGGGGTTAACTCAAGAAAAAGATGTGGACAGAAAATGTGCAAAAGTACAACTGTTTTTTTAATCAGAAGCATAGACCCAGAACTCAGGAAGAGATGTGCTCTGAACTCGTTTATACTTAGTTCTTGCTCTTCTATAAAAGCAGGTTCAAAGAATAGTCTTGAAGTGAAACTACAGAACTGAGATGCAAGGGAGAAGGGGGAGGAGAAAATTAGGGAAGGACCTCTACTCTTTCTGCTTTGGGAAGTCTGACTGCACATCTCAGCTCCAGTTCTGAAGCCTTCCACGTTGACACTGAGTAAGACATCATTACAACAGAAACGAAGATATGCTTCAAATTTTTGGAAAACAAAATATACACTGATATATTCTAATATACAGTCTCTTAGCTGCATTAGTTCTCTAACCAGGGATATCAAGTAAGAGGTTATGGAATAATTAGCAAGTGCCTTAGTGACAAATATAGAATGTTATATCAAAATTGCTTAGTAGCTATACAGACTGTAGATGTTGAAAGAAATTCTAATTCAACTGACTAATGCAGTAAGTGTCAGACAAAGGACAGCAAAATACATGTTGAAATTTCCACGTACATGTTTTACAAAGGAGTAACTCTAAAGTATAATTATAAAAAGTGTATACTGTACTAAGTTCATCATTTTAGCATTAGAGGTACTAATATATACCAAAGCTTTGTTTTTCCACAAAGAACTTTGTCACAGATAGCCTTATCATTTTCCAACTTAAAACCTTGTGTGTCATGAAAATTCTCTAAGGTATTTACAATCTTAATTTAAAGCACGAGAACCCACACAATCAAGTTATTAATAAATGACTAGTTGGGAGTTTCCACTTACGTAGATATATTGTTGAAGCTGAGAAACAGACGTTGGAGGCAGGGCAAATTATCCACATCTCTCTAAAAGGAAACAGAAAGCAAAAATTTATCAGCTGAAAGAAAAAAATATATTATAAAATGTCTTCTTGCTCAAACTCTTTAAATATATAGTCATTTCTGTTTACTGCAACCTTGCTAAACCACTGATTTCTACTGGACATTGAGCTCCATTCTTCTCCACTGCAGATTAAATGGGAGTGTTTCAGTACATCCGCAGAACAAGCTGCACCACTTGCAAGGTAAAAAGCACTGAGGAGAACAGAGGGAGATGCTGCTGCTAGCCTCTTCAAGCATGCTTTTGGGAAAGGAGCCAAAATGCTACTTCAGCATTTCAACTGTAGCACAAATACAGTATGATCAAACATTTGTTAAAAATCATTTTAAAAAGAAAACTATTCAAATGCTTTAAATTTTAAATTTATGCAATCAGCTTTCCAAACAGTACTGAGAATGTCAAAGCTCTTTACTTCATATTTCAAAACCACAGAAATATACCACTCAGTTACAAATGAATCAATACTGACATCCCCTGTAACACTAAAAGTAGATCATGAGTGTCAGTGAAGGGCATCCAAGGGCAATTTCTGATCTAAGCAAGAAACAAAGGTTCTTAAAGTTGGACATTTATGCTATTCTGTTGAGGCACAGCACCCCAGAGCAAAACACTGCTGTATAAACAGAATTACTTACCCTTAGCAAGTTCTGAAGTGTTCTGGTCCAAATAATTTTAAAAATCACAGAGTTATCTAATTTCATTAAGTGAAAACTATGACACATTCTGGAGTACCAGAATCTTAAGAGGAAGCTTAGTAAATGCTAAGTCTACAAACTTATTTATCACCTGAGTTTTAAAAAGTAAACAGTTGAGGTTGTCACAGGGGCAGGGTGGGAATGTGACCCAAGGAACATACTGTCCCACATGCATACAGAACCAAGAGAGTACAAGATTCCAGTTATTGTGACTTTCAGTGCTCTGGTCTTTATAGTACTACACACACTGATACTTTTCATATTAAATATTTTTCATTTTTAAAAGCAGTATTATTTACAATAATTCCTAGTTAAATGAGGTTGAATGATGCTAATATCATCTCAAAATGTATATTGTGACCAATATTTAAACCCAATCAAAATATGTTTTACTGTTTCCGTAAGTCATCATCTTTTTCCTTCCTCCTTTACTTCCTCCCTTTTAAAACTACCATTCTCAAGCCCCAATAAAAAATTTAGGTAATGCATTAAAATTACAGATAAGCACAGCTTTTCCAAAAACAGTTCATTTCTTTATTTTTAAAAGCGTGTTATACAAAGAAAATATTAAAGTGATAGAATTGTGCAGATCCATGCCGTATTGGTTTTTGAGAGGACATAGGAGAAATTGAATTTGGTTTTAGACATTCATTCTCCCACACAGCCTCTGTTGTATACCATTCTTCAACCTTCTCTCTTACCCTAATCTGTGTAAATGAATACCACTACCAGTGATCAAAGCACAGGCTGTGTATACCATTCATTTACCATTACCATTCTCAGGCCCACCCCAGAAAAGCCTGTTCCACGGATATGAGTTAGTGAGTTTTAGTGCTTTTCAACCATGGTCAAGGAATAAGTCTTTAGAAAACAGGAAGGCAGCCAAATTCCCCTCAGTGGGTGACTGGTTTTCCATGTTGGCAAACATCTTGAATCATCTCCACCAGCTACCTCTCTCTGATATTCCCAGAAATGAGAGTGGAGTCGGGGAGGGGAGGAGTGATGGACTATGGACTGGTCATAGGGATCTTTTTGTTCCCGGGCCCTAATTTTCAAAGGAAATGGTAGCTTGCTTCCTATCTGGTCTCTAGAAGTTTGGAGTCGCAGAAAACTGAAAGCCCTCTTTGTATTCTTGAGGAATCTCTTCTTCTAAATTCTTCCTGGAATCAGCCTGAGATATTTCTGGGCACAAGCACTGTTTGCTGACATTTAACTGAGAGAAACTGAGAATCAACAGCCTGAATCTCCTTCAAATCAAAGTACCTTAAAAAAATACAGTTGTCTCTTTCAGCCCCAGCCTACTACCTTCAAAGATTACAGACACACAGATACTTTTCCAGACATAAATTTTAAGATTAAAATATAAATTCAAGGCAGTTCCCGTCGTGGCACAGTGGTTAACGAATCTGACTAGGAACCATGAGGTTGCGGGTTCTATCCCTGGCCTTGCTCAGTGTGTTAAGGATCTGGCGTTGCCGTGAGCTAGGGTGTAGGTTGCAGATGCAGCTCGGATCCTGCGTTGCTGTGGCTCTGGTGTAGGCCGGCAGCTGTAGCTCCGATTAGACCCCTAGCCTGGGAACCTCCATATGCCACGGGTGTGGCCCTAAAAAGAAAAAAAAAAAAAAAATATATATATATATATATATATATATATTCAAATTATATAAGGCTATAATTTGTGAAAAAACATTTTTAAGTCTATTTGATTACATTATTTTGTATTTATCTTCATTTAAAAGAAAAAACTTTACTAAAAGTCTTTATCAAATTTTCAAATTATTAACTATCATTACCTGATAGAGCTATAAAAAAATCTTCACAAGTTGAAAAACTAGAATTTAACTACACATATCACCAAATAATTTTAGTACATCGTCTTTCCAGAACTTTAAAAAGCAAAATAATTGCCCACAATAATTTTTGTTACTCCAAATTTCATTTCTATAAGAAAATTATAACTTCAATTTTTCTAGCAATTTTAAGATATATTTTATAATGAATTTCTAGCATTACAATATACAAAAACATCCTATTTATCACATCGATTATCTATGCATTTTATTTACAAAAAAATTGCTGAAAACCAATAGAAGATGGACCCTCAAATACAAGCAAGTAAGCCAAAGATGTACACACATAAGATCCAAGGAATTGATTCACTACTGGAGGGAGGCAAGAGAAATCCAAGGATGTCATCTCTATAGCAGTCCTAAGGGCAATCAGTCTATATTAGAGACAGAGGACAGAAGGTTCTAGAAGGGGCCCAAGAGAGAAAATTAATACATAGATTACCTGAGATCTTTGCCTAGACTGAGAGGATTTTCAGGGTTCTGTTGAGGAGTTTGGACAAGAATTAATGGTATTTAAATAGAACCCTCAATTAACAGGAGAAACGAGATAGTTATTAATGCCAGAGAAAACAAAAGTTTAATATGATGATCCAATATTCACTTTGAAAAGTTCATCTTGCTGTGCCGGACAATCCTTCTTTAGTGTGTTGTAAATTCCTCAATCTGAAGCTACTGCACTTTAAAAGACCCACCTTAAACCAGACCCTCAAGAAATCTCAATAATAAAAATCTTGCCTTGACCCTTAAAGACATGATTAAAACTATGTCAAAGAAATGTGCTCTTCTTGTCAGTAAGTAATAATTTAGTAATAATTTCAGCTTTTCTTTATTAGAAGGATATTCTGGTGCTATCTGAGGGGAGGCAGCATTCAACAATCAGCTTATTCAAAAAATATAATTATTTTGGAATGATGGGGAAAGGAGAAATAGGGAGCTAAAGATAACTTAAGAAAGCTAAATCCTCATAATTTTGAGAAAAAGTCAGCACATTTATTCCATTTCAAGTGTTAAACCCCCCAACAATTCTTTTCTGAAAGTAACTATGCCACAGGCAGTGAAACTATTGCAAAAAGGCAATAATGTTAACATACCTAAGATAAGAAAAGAAGATGAAGTTAAAATATTTACATATAAGGGAGTATTTATAGTTAACAAAACATGACTCTGGGAATCACATTTAAAACATGTTATGAAGTAAGACTCAGACTATTTTATATTTTTAAAAAATATAATCCTTTAAAATGGACTTAAAACTTACTTACTGGAAGATTATTGAGAGAATTATAATTCTTTATTTTTCAAAAGAACAATGACCTGCCATTTGAGAAACATGCTTGTCCTACTCATCTCAGACACTGTTTTCCATATTCCTAAACTTCACAAAAGAACTAAATGATTCAGCAATCTGACCATGTGTAGAACATCTATTACTGGAGCTATTTTTAGAGCAGCCTCCTGCAGGAAGGAGAAGGGTGAAGAGACAGAGGCCTTGGCATGCATCAAGGAGGACAAAGATGAGTACAACAAAATCACAGTTACTCTCATTTTGTTACCTATTCTCTTATACAAAAAAATTAAAGGCAAAATATGTAGGGGTAATTATTTTAGTTTTGAGAACTAAACACATATTAACAAACATTTAATAGGTTTGGAAAGAAAAGATTACTTCTTATAAAAAGTTTATTAAATTAATTCCAAAATAACTACTTACTACAGCCATCACTTTGTAACACACACACATATTATTTTAGGAATAACATGTGTAAGCCATGATATCAACAAATATAATCAGACATTCATAGGCCATGAAAAACGTCCATTATCTGCCTCTACTACTCAAAGGCATGTGCATATCTGCTTTTTATATTTATTTACTACACATTATATAGTAATAGACATCCATCTAGCTGCAAGCTACTCATTCAATTTGATTTTCTTCTATACACTGTTGTAATCCCCCCCAAACAAAAGAGAACTAAAAGCAGACTAAGTAGGCACTCATGCCCTGACTATGGAGAATTCCAGTTTTTATAATCTAGAAGAGCTAGATATAATAGCCACGAGGAAAAACAGAAAAACCTTCAATTTCATAATTATAGGCCTTCCTCATTTGAATCTGTAGTTCAAGTTTACATCACATATATAAGCTAACAAGAATCCTCGTAAAAAATGGTCCCTGACATTCACGCTCCTACCACTCCAGGGAAAACTCACTGGAAAGACACAAACTCAACTCAGACTTTAAGCCATTTGGACTATCCCTAAATGATTAACCTATGAAATAAAAATTACCATGAGCAAGATCAAGCATAAATTTCAGGCAACATGTAGAATTATCAAAAAATTAAGAAAATATAACTTAATAAAGACTATTGAATATCTCTGTTTAAAATTCCTGGAGAAAAAAACAAATCAAAAAAGGAAAAAAAATAAGATGCTATAAAGAAAGAGCTCTGGGCATTTGTTTTTAAAAATCCATGAAGAACTTCTAGAAACAAAAAATGTGGTCATATTAAAAACTCAGTGGATGGATTGAAAATCAGATTAGACAAAATTGAGGAGAAAGTGACTGGAAGATAGCATTAAAGAAGTAAAAATAATGCAGAAATGTAGCACAGAAAAATAAGGATGGAAATTTTAGGAAACAAAGACTAGAACAGGAAGGTCCATACCATGTCTAGCAGGTGTTTAAGAAAAAGAAAGAGAGAAAGTGTGAGGAAGTGATATTTAAAAATATAAAGACTCAGAGTGTCCCCACAATTAGTGAAAGAAATGAATCTGTAGATTCATAAAACACAAATATTAGGTTTGTTAATGAAATTACCATACTTAATCAAATCTAAGATACCATCTATTATTTTATGTAACACTTGGTGAAAATAAACTGATGATTAAGAACAAAATTTCAGAGTTCCCATCATGGCTCAGTGGTTAACCAACCTGGATAGCATCCATGAGGATGCAGGTTCGATCCCTGGCCTTGCTCAGTGGGTTAAGGATCCGGTGTTGCCATGATCTGTGGTATAGGTTGCAGACATGGCTCGGATTCCACGTTGCTGCGGCTATGGCATAGGCTGACAACTACAGCTCTGATTTGACCCCTAGCCTGGTAACCTCCATATGCTGTAGGTGTGGCCCTAAAAAGACAAAAGACAAAAAAATAAGTCACTGAGAATTATTTCATTATTATGAAAGATCTCTTTTAGATTTACTTAATAATATTTTAAGTAAGTATCATTCTTATTCACACATAAAAATTAATCAAAATAAATTCATTAAATAAATGAATTCCTAAAATATCTTCATGTATTACAAAGCTAGATAAGTTAACAGTATAGTATTGGCATAATGGTAGACAAATAGAACAGAATAGAAGGTCCAAGGAGTTCCCGTTGTGGTGCAGTGGAAATGAATCCAACTAGTATCCATAAGGATGGGGTTTGATCCCTGGCCTTGCTCTGTGGATCAGAGATCTGGTGTACGTCACAAACGCAGCTCAGATCCCACATTGCTGTGGCTGGTAGCACAGGCCGGCAGCTGTAAATCCAATTTGACAACTAACCTAGGAACCTCAATACACTGCAGGTGCAGCCCTAAAAACCAAAAAAAAAAAAAAAAGACTTAAGGTCCAAAAAAAATAAAGATTCATCTGATTATAACTCAATTTTGAGAAATAAACCAATTTAATTCAATGAGGAAAGCAAGGTCTTCTGAATAAAATATGATAAAATAGCTGTCCCTCGTTGGGAAAAATGAACTATGACCCCTACACCTCACACCATACACAATTTTTAAAAATTTTTTATGTCCAATAACTAATTTATTTTTTAATTTTATTATAGATGATTTACAAAGTTCTGCCAATTTCTGCTGTACAGCAAAGTGACCCAGTCATTCATACACACACACACACACACATTCTTTTTCTCTCTTTTTTTTGCCTTTTTTAGGGCTGCAATCGTGGCATATGGAGGTTCCCAGGCTAGGGGTTTAATCAGAGCTGTAGCCGCTGGCCTATGCCAGAGCTACAGCAACACCAGATCCAACCCACGTCTGCAACCTGCACCACAGCTCACAGCAACGCCGATCGTTGACCCACTGAGCAAGGCCATGGATAGAATCCGCAACCTCATGGTTCCTAGTCGGATTTGTTAACCACTGCGCCACGATGAGAACTCCACACATTCTTTTCCTCACATTATCCCCCATCATGTTCCATCACAACTGATTAGATATAGACACTTGTGCTGTACAGCAGAATTTCATTGCTTATCCACTCCAAATGCAATAGTTTGCATCTACTAACCCCAAAAATCCCAGTCCAACCCACTCCCTCTCCCTCCCCCTTGGCAACTGCAAGTCTCTTCTTCAAGTCCATGAGTTTGTTTTCTTTCTGTAGATAGGTTCATTTTGTGCCTATACTGGATTCCAGATATAAGTGATATCATATGGTACTGTCTTTCTCTTTCTGACTTAATTTAAAAATATGGAATGCTTCACAAATTTGCATGTCATCCTTGCTGAGGGGCCATGCTAATCTTCTCTGTATCATTCCAATTTTAGTATACACGCTTCTGAGGCGAGCACCACACACTTATAAACATATTTAAATAAAATGCATACTTGTAAAGCTGTATTGTTTTAAAGAAGAGAGAATAAAAACATGAACACAAAGTTTCTTTTCTTTTTTTTTCTTTTTTTGCTTTTTAGGGCCACACCCACAGCATACGGAGGTTCCTAGGCTAGCGGTTGAATCAGAACTGTAGCCACGAGCCTAAGCCATAGCCACAGCAATGCGGGAATCCAAGCTGTGTCTACAGCCTATACCACAACTTGTAGCAACGCTGAACCCTTAACCCATTAAAGAAAAGCCAGGGATCAAACTCGCATCCTCATGGATACTAGTCAGGTTCTTAACTCACTGAGCCACAAGAAAAACTCCCATGTTTACCATTCTCTTGCTCATCATATTCGTATACATTTCTTTTGGAGGGTTATTTTTGTTCTTTCTAGGATAATCTTTAGCAGTGGCTTTGCCACTGATGATAAATTCTCTCTCTCTGCGACCTATACCACAGCTCATGGCACTGAGTGAGGCAAGGGATTGAACCCACAACCTCATGGTTACTAGTTGGATTCGTTTCCGCTGTGCCACAACAGGACATGCCCAAACACAAAATATTTTCAATGAATCAACAGAACTTCTGGGTAATAAAAATATAATAATTTAAACTTCATGGAAAGTCTTAAATAGTGGCTTAGGTGTTGCTCATGAGAAACATGGTGAGCTGACAGATCTGAAGGAATTATCCAGAAAGCAACATTGAGACAGATAACGTGATGGAAAATCAAAAATAATGTATGTAAAAGGGAGCTATAAAATCCATTTAATCAATATTCCAGAGAATTGGGGATGATCTGGAGGTGAACAGCTGACCTTTCAATCAAATCTGACTTCTCAACTTAGAAAGCAGTGAATAGATAATTGCTACCTTCAAATTACTGAGGAAAAATAGCTGTTACTTGGAATTCTGTATCCAGCAAAACTATTTCAAATATTAGGGCAAAATAAAAACATTCTCAGGCCAGTAAAAAGGATAGATAAATAAAATTAAAATGATGCCTGATCAATAAAAATGATCCCTGGTCTTGCTTTAGTGGGTTAAGAGTCCAGCGTTGCTGCAAGCTGTGGTGAAGGACATAAACACAGCTTGGATCCCGTGTTGCTGTGGCTGTGGTGTAGACCAGCAGCTACAGCTCCAATTCTACCCCTAGCCCAGAACTTCCATATGCTGCAGGTGTGGCTGTAAAAAAAAGAGAGAGAGAGAGAGAGAGAGAGAGAATTAAAAATATAAAAAGATTTATGATCTAGAGCAACCAATTGTAATGTGTGAACCGGGTCACAATTTTTTAAATAAAGTACCAAAAAATTAAGAAAAAATTTGTAACAATAAATGTCTTTAATGTCCTATCTCCATGCCTTTTTGAATAATGTTTCAGTTCCAAACCATAGTGTAATCTTCTAAAATACATTGTGAAGAATGATTAAATTCAAAACGTGTAATACCAACAACTGAAATGACAGTAATATAAACAGCTATAACCACATTCACATATATGTAGGCAATGAAATTGCTGTCACCTGCCCAATAGTGGTTTTAAGATGCCATATGTAGATCGTAAGGCATATACAAATTTTAAAGTTGTTGAAATATGGAAAAACGCATTTCTCAAACTGGTCAAATGTGGTACTTCCACACTTTTACATATCACAGTGAGTCTAAAGGACTTCAAAGGTAAATCTTATAATCTTAAAAGCAAACAGAGAAAGAAAAAGACTACCTACAAAAAATGACAATAGACAGTTCAATGACAATAATAGAAAGCCGAAGACAATGGAATATGAGCTTCAAACATAGGAGAAAATAACTGTCAGCCAAATCGAAGTTTTGAGTAAAAGTAAAATTAACACATTATGAGACAAACAAAAACTGAGAGAGCTTACTACCACCAGATTCATCTTAAAGTAACTTTATCTAAATTATATATTTTGCAAAGAGTGGTGAACCCAAAATAGCATGTGGGTAAATCCAAATAAGCACTGACTGAAAGAATAGGAATTAAAATATCTAATGTGGGGAGTAAAAAGACAAAATGGAAATACTAGGCAACAAAAACATGCAAAATGGGAAGAAGTTACTGGATTAAATGATTCTAAGATCTTTATTTGAGAAGTGGGTAGGCATGTGTATTAACACTATAATATAAGTCAAGCGTATATTTTTAAATGTTAAGACTAACCATTAAATTGAAGAAGAAGAATAGAGGAAAATATATCAACTTGAAATAAGACATAAGAAAAAATAGCACAGGAAATAGCACAGATAGAAAGCATGAAATAACACCAAATGAAAAATCTAGATATATCCATAATCACAATTAGTATAATAGACTCTGGTCAGAAGATCAATTCTCAGATAGTAAGTTTAAAAACGAGTTGTACATTCTTTATAAGAAAAGCTTAGGAATTCCTGCTGTGGCGCAGTGGAAATGAATCCTACCAGTATCCATCAGGATGTTGGTTTGATCCCTGGCCTTGCTCAGTGGGTCAGGGAGCCAGCGTTGTCATGAGCTGTGGTGTAGGTTGCAGACACTGCTCAGATCCCATGTTGCTGTGGCTGTGGTGTAGACAGGCAGCTGTGGCTCCTATTCAACCCCTAGCCTGGGAACTTCCATATGATGCAGGTGAGGCCCTGAAAAGCGAAAGAAAGAAAGAAAGAGAGAGACAGAGAAAGACAGAAAGAAAGAAAGAAAGAAAGAAAGAAAGAGAGGAAGGAAGAAAGAAGGAAAGAAAGAGGAAGGAAGGAAGGAAGGAAAGAAGGAAGGAAAGGTGGAAGGAAGGAAGAAAGAAACGAAGGAAGAAATAAAGGAAGGAAGAAAAAAAAGGTTAAAGAACACTTAATATGAATATGATTCATTGAGATGAACTCAGCATCACTATTGTTAACATTCCTGCCTAAAGTACATAACCGGAATCTAATCATAAGGAAACAATTAGACCAGCCCAAATTGAGTAACATTCTACAAAAAATAAACTGATATTCTTTTTTTTCCATTTTATGGCCACACCTGGAGCATATGGAAGTTCTTGGGCTACAGGCTGAATGAGAGCTGCAGCTGTAGACCTACACCATAGCCATGGCAATATCAGATCTAAGCCTCATCTGCCATCTACACTGTAGTTTGCAGCAATGTGGAATCCACAACCCGTTGAGCGAGGCGAGGGATCGAACCCACATCTTCACAGAGATAAAGTCGGGTTCTTAACCCACTGAGCCATGATGGGAACTCCTAAACTGATATTCTTCAAAACTGTCAATGTCAGGAAATAAAAAGAAAGACTCGGGAATCATCCCATGTTAAAGATAACTAGGGAGACATAAAATCTGACTGAAACGTGTGATCTTGGATTTCTTTTTGCTATAAAGAATACTATTGAACTAACTGGGAAAATGTGAATGGGATTTATAGATTAGATATTAGTATCATATCAATGTTAATTTCCTAATTTTGACAATTATAATATAGTTATGTAAGAAAATTCCTTGTTTTAAAGAAATACACATTGAAGTAATAAAGATAAAAACATATTATTGTCTACAACTTACTATTAAATGGTTCAGAAAAAAAATATAGAGAGAGAGAGACTGCTACATATAATGAGAAGGGGAGAAAGAGAACGATCAAAAAAAAATAAAGCAAATGTACTAAAATGTTATCATTTGAGGACTCTGAGGGGTCTTGGGGATTCTTTATACTATTGTTGCAACATTTTCTGAAATGATGTAAAAATTAAAATTTTTAAAAAGGTTAAGGGATCAAAAATATATACCAGAAAAAAAGTAACAAAAAAAAGGTGATATTAGACTAAGTAAATATCAAGGCAAGAAGTATTATTAACATCCTAATTCATAATACACACTTAGAACACTGATCAGCATATAATCCACGCTCATAAAATACTTATTCAATGAAGGAGTTAATAATATAGTTAATAATGATAAAAGAAACAATATACCAGGAAGATACATCAATTTAAAACTTGTAAGCACGGGCAGATTGGATTAAGATGGCAGAATAGAAGGACTGGAACTCAATTTCTCTCCCAAAAAACAGCAAAAACAAACAAATGCCGAGCAGCCTTCAACCAAATGCACTGTAAACTTCCAAAAGAGATATTCTACTTCAGAAGACAAAGAGGAGACCACATCAAGAGGTAGGAGGGGTGATTACGCGATAGAAGCAACCCCATACCTCCCGGGTGGGAAGCCCCACAGACTAGAAAGTAACTGCATCACAGAGACTCAGCTACAGGACTGAGAGTTCTGAGCCCCATGTCAAAACCCCACGCCTGGGGATTGCGCACAGGGAGAAAGAGCCCCCGGAGAATCTGGCATCGAAGGCCGGCGGGGCTTGTGTGCAGGAGCTCCACAGGACTGCGGGAAACAGAGACCCCATCCTTGAAAGGCACACACAGACTTTCACGTGCACTGGGTCCCAGGGCAAAGCAAAGTCTCCATAGGAATCCGGGTGGAACCTTACTGCAATTCTTGGAGGATCTCCTGGGAAAACAGGGGTGACCTGTGGCTTGTTGTGGGGGAAGGGCATTGGAGGCCAAGCTCTTGGGAACATTCAGCAGCCTGCATTTCTCTGGAGGGGGCCATTTCTGGGAAAATCTGGTCCCTCCCATCAGCTCTGAGAAGCCCCAGGCCAAACAATAATCAGGTGGGATCACAGCCCCACCCATCAGTAAACAGGCTGCCTAAAGACCCCTCAGGCACACAGACAGCCTCTAATCTCATCCAGAGACACAGCCCCACCAATCAGAGGGATAGGAATCAACCCCACCTACCAGTGGGCAGGCATAAGTCCCTCCCTTCTGGAAGCCTACAGCAAGGCCCGCCCATACCAACTTTAGTCACAGGGGAGGCAAAGGCCAGAACTAAGAGAGGCTACCACTCTATTGTTGGCAAAAAGGTCACCACACCAAAAACCTATAAAAATGGAAAGACAGAAAACTATAACTCAGATAAGGGAGAAAGAGAAAAGCCCAGAAAAACAGCTCAGTGATGAGGAGATTATAAGCCTCTCAGAAAGAGACATTAGACTGCTGATGCTGAAGATGATGCAAGGCATTGGAAATAAACTGGAGGCAAAGATTGATAATTTACAGGAAACACTGAGCAGAGAAATACAAGCTGTAAAAATTAAACAAGAAGAGATGCAAAATACAATAACTGAAATAAAAAATTCATTAGAAGCAGCCAACAGTAGAATACAGGAGGCAGAAGAACGAATCAGCGAGGTGGAGGACAGATTAGTGGAAATCACTAATGCGAAAGAGAAAAGAGATAAAAGATTGAAAGGAAATGAGCTGAGTCTCAGAGAACTCTAGGATAATGTTAAACGCTCCCATATCCGTATTATAGGGGTGCCAGAGGGAGAAGAGAGAGAGAAGGGGACAGAAAAACTGTTTGAAGAGATAATAGCTGAAAACTTCCCTAATATGGGAAAGGAACCACTCAGTCAAATTCAGGAAGCGCAACGAGTACCATATAAAATAAACCCAAGGAGGAACACTCCGAGACACATATTAATCAAAATGACCAAAATTAAAGACAAAGAGAAAATTTTGAAAGCAGCTAGGGAAAAGAAACAAATGACATACAAGGGAACCTCAATAAGGCTATCAGCAGATTTCTCATCTGAAACTCTACAGGCCAGAAGGGAGTGGCATAATATACTTAATGTGATGAAAGGGAAAAACTTCCAACCAAGATTACTTTACCCAGCAAGGCTCACATTCAGATTTGAAGGAGAGATCAAAACCTTTACAGATAAGCAAAAGCTAAGAGATTTCTGCAACACTAAACCAGCTTTACCACAAATCTTAAAGGAACTTCTCTAGTCAGAAAAGAAAAGGCCACAACCAGAAACAAAAACACCACAAATGACAAGGCTCACAAGGAAAGGCATATATACAATAAAGATAGTAAATCACCCATGCACACTATGCTACCAAAATCAGAAATCGTGAGAAGAGAGCACAAATGAATGTCCCTAGAGATGCACGTGCAATTATGAAACCAACAACTTAAAACAATCTCATTTGTATATAGACTCCTACATCAAAACTTCAGGGTAAAAA
>PVHT021183528.1:10722088-10871506 GCA_004024745.2 Catagonus wagneri
AAAAAAAAAAAGGAGTTCCTGTCGTGGCTCAGTGGTTAATGAATCCAACTAGGAGCCATGAGGTTGCGGGTTCGATCCCTGACCTCGATCAGTGGGTTAAGGATCTGGCGTTGCCATGAGCTGTGGTGTAGGTTGCAGATGTGGTTCAGATCCCGTGTTGCTGCGGCCCTGGAGTAGGCCGGCGGCTACAGCTCCAATTAGACCCCTAGCCTGGGAACCTCCATATGCTGCAAGTGCAGCCCTAGGAAAAGGCAAAAAGACAAAAATAAATAAATAAATAAATAAATAAATAAATAAATAAATATTTAGAACTAAATGAAAATAAAAATACTAAAGGATAAAACTTGTATGAAGAAGCTGAAGTGGAAGTTAGAAATATATAGCCTTATGTTTTTATATCATAAAAATAAAAATACTGAAAACTTATGTATCAAATATCCAACACAAAACTTTAGAGTGAAAAATTTTTAAATAGAGGAAATAAGAACAAAAATCAATAAAATATTTTTTAGAAGTCGCTAGAGGTTCAATAAAGCCAAAAACTGGTTCTTTGACATTACTAATAAAATAAACAAACCTCAGGCAATATTGATGAAGAAATAACAAAGTATAAATAAGCATTATTAGAAGTGACAAGGGGAACATGACTACAAATAGAGCAGCCAAAAAATAAAACAGAGTTTAGATGAAAGGAAACTACAACATATCAAAATTTATGTCCATTATTATACTGATTCAATAGTTTAAAGCTATCCAGACTATTTTACAAGATAAATTCCACCAAAATAGGAGTTCCCGCTGTGGCACAACAGTATCAGCAGCATCTTGAGAGTGCTGGGATGCAGGTCCATCCCTGGACTGGCACACTGGGTTGAGGATCTGGCATTGCTGCAGCTGCAGCATAGGTTGCAACTGCAGCTCAGATCTGATCCCTGGCCCAGGAACTCCATATGCCACACGGTAGCAAAAAAAGGAAAAGAAAATAATTCCACCAAAATATTCAAGGAACAGATCATCTTTATCTCATATAAACTAATATTTATAATAAATAGGAACCAAAATAGGGAATCACAGAATACTAAAATAGGAAGCACTCTCCAATTTATTTTATGAGGCTAGTGTGACCTTGATAGCAAAAAAGAATAATAAAAAGAAATTACAAGCCAATATAATTTATTATCATAGATGTAAATATTGTGAATCAAATATTAGCAAACAAAAGGGAATGCATATGATACATAGCCAATAATAAACATAAAAGACTAAAATGCTAGAATGATTTATCATTATAAAAATCTTATAATTTTCAAAATTAAGACCAAAGAAGAATCCATAAGATCAATCTAAAGGTTGGAGAAAAATTATTTAATAAAATCCAACAACCATTCATCAGCAAACTAAAAATAGAGGATAATTTCTTCAGACTGATAAATCACAGAGCCAGTGATGTGTTTCCTTTAAAATCAAGAATAAGGCAAGGATGGAGTTCCCGTCATGGCACAGCAGTTAATGAATCCAACTAGGAACCATGAGGATGAGGGTTCGAGCCCTGGCCTTGCTCAGTGGGTTAAGGATCTGGCATTGCCGTGAGCTGTGGTGTAGGGCTCAGATGCAGCTCGGATCCCACGTGGCTGTGGCATAGGCCAGGAGCTGTAGCTCTGATTAGATCCCTAGCCTGGGAACCTCCATGTGCCATGGGTGTAGCCCTAAAATGACAAAATGCAAAAAAAAAAGAAAGAAAGAAAAAAAGAATAAGGCAAGGATGACCACTTTTATTCAACTTTGTACTAGAGGTTAAGTAAAACTTTGGACTAGCTCAGTCAAATTAGAAATAAAACATATAATGATTAAAGCAAACCAAACACTGTAAAAAAATTATAATTGCCTAACTAGAAAAGACAATCTAGAGATATATTATTAGAATTATTACGTGCCTGAGCAAGGTTGCTGGGTTTATGATCAATGAACCAAAAATCGACTGTGGTTTCATATACTAGTAACAATAAAAAATCTATTACTGACCCAAAATTTTTATAATAAAAAAAGTACACAATATGTGGGCAGATATATTTTTAAAAAAAAAGTGATCTATGGAAAAAAGCATGAAAATCTTTAAATGAGACTTATGAATTGAGGGATATGCTGTAGTCATACTATGCCATTCCTATTAATATGCCATGTTTATATTATGATATTGAGTCTGCAATATCATGAAAACATCAAGTGTCTTCAAATTCAAAGATATTCCATTGACAGAAGTATCAAGATGGCAGAGGAGTAAGACATCACGCTCAGCTTCTCTCACAAACACATCAAAAAAACACATCTACATGTAGAATGATTCGCGGAGAACATCTACTGAATGCTGGAAGAACTTAAACCTCCAAAAAGGGCAAGAAACACTCCAGATAACTAAGTAGAACAAAAGAGAAAAAAGAGAGAGAGAGAGAGAGAATCAGAATGGGAGTAGCATTCCTGAGAGGGAACTGTGAAAGAGAAAAGGACCCCACATCCTGGGAAGCCACCTAACCAGCGGAGAGATCAGCCGAGACGGAGGGACCTCAAAATCACCAAGAAAAGTGCAGCAGCTAGACTGAGGAAAACAGAGTGGGCAAAACAGAGTGAGAGCTGCAAAGACCATCTGCACCACTGCCCCAGATACCACAGCCTGAGATGCTAGGGCGGGGCTGGGTGCTGAGACTAAGGCTCCAGAGGCAGCGGGGACAAACCACAGCAGTCATCTCAGAAACCAGAGAGAGCCATGGCCTGCCACCACTAGAGGTCTGTGAATAGGCTCTACCTGTAGCCCTAGTCACCACAGAGGTCAGCAAAACTGAGGGCACTGCAAACAAGCACCACTTGCTGTTGTTCTCACTCTCCTGCGAATACACCCACCCTGCTGCTGCCACTACCAAATGCTCTGGGCAGCGCCCACACTTGCTTGATCACTATCACTTTCCAGGACACTGCAACTAGGACCAGCCTGTGCAGCACTTCCTGTGTGGGCTAAGTGGGACAGTGTGTTTCTTGCATGACCTACAAGTGGCAGGGGAAAACCATCGCAGTTATCTCTGACTCCAGAGATGGGTGTGGCCCACCACCACTAGGGGTCCCTGAAGAGGCACCACTTGCGGTTCCAATCACCTCACAGGGCACCACAGAGGAGGACACTGCAACTGACCACCACCTGTTGTTGCTCTCACTCCCCCAGGAACTCACACACCCTGCTGCTGCCACTGCCAAACACTCTAGGCACCACCTAAATCTGCCTGCAGCTCATTACCACTTCCTAGGGCCCTGCAACTAGGAGTAGCCTGCCCCACCTTCCTGCAAGTCCATGCTACTATCAAGAGCCCAGCAACCAGGCACTGACTACTAGCCCTACCCATTGCCTCTTTCTCCCTGGAAACACACTCAGCACCCTGGGTATAACAGCCTGCTCACACCAAAGAAAGAGACAGCAAATATCCAAAGGCCCACACCAAAAATAAATAATAACCCCCCACAAAATACAAAGGTGCGTTCCTGCATATAATTAGCCCTCCAAGATTACAGTTTGATTTCCCTAAACTCACAGAAAAAGAAAAATATAAGCAAAATGAAGACGCTCAGGAACCATTCCCAGTTAAAAGAACAGGAGAATTCACCTGAAGTAGCAAACAATGAAACAGACTTCTGCAGTCCAACAGACAGAGTTTAAAAGGGAGATAATGAAAAGAATGAAGGAATTAAGGCCAAATATCAAGGAATTAAGAGCAGATATAAACAGCAATGCAGATTACTTCAGAAAGGAACTAGAAAACACTAGGAGGAACCAAGAAAAATTAGAAAATTCATTTGCAGAGATGCAAACTGAGCTAAAGGCACCAAAGAGCACAATGAATAATGCAGAGGAACGAATTGGTGACTTGGAAGACAGAATAATGGAAATCACCCAATCAGGACAGCAGACAAAAATATGAAAGAAAGCAATATAAGAGATCTATGGGATAATATAAAGTGGGCCAATCTATGCATATAGGAATTCAGAAGGAGAAGAAAAAGAAAAGGGGATTGAAAATATATTTGAAGAAATTATGTTTGAAAACTTCCCAAATCTAAAGAAAAGAGATATTAAGGTACAGGAAGCACAGAGGGCCCCAAACAAATTGAACCCAAATAGACCCACACCAAGACATATTATAATAAAAATGGCAAAAACTAAAGATAAAGAGAGGATTCTGAAGGTAGCAAGAAAAACACAGTGTTACTTATAAGGGGACCCCCATAAGGCTATCAGCCAACTGCTCTACAGAAACACTACAGGCCAGAAGAAAGTGGCAAGATATATTCAAAGTTCTAAAAGGGAAACATTTACAGTCTAGAATACCCGACCCAGCAAGAATATCATTTAAAATAGAAGGAGAAATAAAGAATTTCTCCAACAAACAAAAGCTAAAGGAGTACAGCAATACTAAATCCATTCTAAAAGAAATACTGAAAGGACTTCTCTAAATAAAAAAGAAGTAAGAAGACTATCAGGCTAAAGCAAGCAGATATAGGAGGGGGTTAACATACCTAAAAAACAGGGCAACAACAAATCAAAAGCAAACATTACATTCACAAAAACTAAAAAGAAAAGTACATAAGCATAAAATGAATGGAAATTATCCAACCAAAAAAAAAAAAAAAAGGAACAAAGGAGAAAATCTTTCCTTGAAAATGACACATGCACCTGTATGTTCACTGCAGCACTATTCACAATAGTCAGGCCATGGAAACGACCTAAATGTTCACTGACAGATGAATGAATATATACACAATGGAGTATTAGCCATAAAAAAGAACAAAATAATGCCATGTGCAGCAACACAGATAGAACTAGAGACTCTCATACTAAGTGAAGTAAGTCAGAAAGAAAAGACAAATACCATACTCTATCACTTATATCTGGAATCTAATATACGGCACAAATGAACCTTTCCACAGAAAAGAAACTCAAGGACTTGGAGAACAGACTTGTGGTTGCCAAGTGGGAGGGGGAGGAGTGGGATGGACTGGGAATCTGGGGTTAATAGATGCAAACTATTGCATGTGGAATGGATAAGCAATGAGATCCTGCTGTACAGCCCTGGGAACTATATCTAGTCACTTGTGATGGAGCATGATGGAGGATAATGTAAGAAAAATAGTATATAAATATATGGCTGGGTCACTTTGCTGTACAGTAGAAAATTGACAGAACACTGTAAGCCAACTATAATGGAAAAAATAAAAATCACTAAAAAAAATATATTCCAATCAAACAGACCAGTAGGGTTATTCATGAAATCTGACATGCTATTTTAGAATGAATATAGAAAAAGACCAAGACAATTAAAAAAAAAAAAAAGGTAAGGCTAGGAAAGGAAGGAAAGGCAATGATTGGGGATCTCATTCTTCCAACTCTTAGGACATAATAGAAAGTTACAGTTGTTAAGACAATGTTATACTGAAACATGGATAAAGATCAATAAACAGACCAGAAAGGCCAGGCACAGACCTATGCATAGTGGATATTCAATTTACTAAAGGAAGATACTGCTAAGGGGAGAGGAAAGGACAGAAAGAATTCACTTTTCAATAAAAGGTGCTGGGACAATTGGTAATCCACATGAAAAAAAAAATGCATTTCAACCAAATACCGCAAGCAAAAATCAAATCCAGGGAGTTCCCGTTGTGGCTCAGTGGAAACGAATCCGACTAGAAGCTATGACGTTGCAGGTTCGATCCCTGGCATCACTCAGTGGGTTAAGGATCCGGCGTTGCCTTGAGCTGTGGTGTAGGTCGCAGACGCGGCTCGGATCTCGCGTTGCTGTGGCTGTGGCATAGGCTGGCAGCTGTAGCTCCGATTAGACCCCTAGCTTGGGAACCTCCACATGCCGTGGGTGTGGTCCTAAAATGACAAAAAAAAGGAAAAGAATAAGAAATCAAATCCAAATGGTGAAACACCTCCACATAAAGAACTTTAAAAATTCTTGTAAGACAACATAGAAAAATATCTTTACATCCTCAACCCCTAAGAAAGGATTTTTCAAACAAAAAAAAGAAACAACAGAAAGGAAACTAGTGATGATTTTTATTTCTGTTCCTCAAAAGACTGCAGAAACAAAAGAAATACTACCTAAGTGGAAAAGGAAAAAAACACATTATTACAATGGGCAAAGGATAAGGCTATTTGCAGAAGAGGCAATCTCGATATCAAAAACCGAAAAAACAGATGAAAGGCATTCAATCTCACTGGAAATTAAAATTAAAATCTCAGTACAATTTCATAATTATAATTAAAAGATCTGAAAACATCAAGTCAATAAAGTCGTGAACTTAAAGGAACTATCAGGTAATGCTGATGGAAAGGTAATTTGGTACAACCATCTTGGAGGAAACTTGGCACTATCTGATAAAGTGAGATGTTGAGCATGATCCTGGCACCCATCAACACTTCTCCATCACTGAGCATTATTTTTCAAATGCAGGTTACAACCAATTTTTCATTATTTAAGAAATCAATTCAGTAGACTGAAATTAACTGTTTTTGAGACCAATATTTGTAAATGAGATACTATAGAAGAAAAGGATATAGCAAAATGGACTGCAGTAAAAGTAGGTATAGTCATAAAATGCTTGTTTCCATTATTTACAATGTACCTATATAAATATGTATTTAATGAATTTCAGTGTAAATTTTATTACCATAGATCACAGCTAAAAATGTCTGAAAGCCCACTATCCTAGAGAAATTGTTATAATTATGCACAAAAAGACATGTACAAAAATTTTCTTTTTCATAACAAAAAATCAGAATATTAATTTAACAAATAGGATAAATATTTAATTATAATAAATGGAATACTATATAACTAAGTTAGTGAACTAGAGCTACGAATATCGATATAGATAAATCTCAAAGCATAATAAAAGCAATTTACAGAAGATATGTACAACATGATGTTACCATTTCACAGAACAGTTAAAACATGCAAAATAATTACTTCATATTAGAGTTCCTATTGTGGCACAGTGGAAATGAAGCCAACTAGGAACCATGAGGTGGCAGGTTTGATCCCTCTCTCAGTAGGTTAAAGATCCAGCATTGTCATGAGTTGTGGTGTAGGTCACAGACGTGACTCGGATCCCGTGTTTTTTTGGCTACGGCATAGGCCGGCAGCTGTGACTCTGATTTGACTCCTAGCTTGGGAACCTCCATAAGCCATGGGTGCAGCCCTAAAAAGCAAAAACAAAAACAAAAAAACAAAAAAAAATCATAATTACTCCATATTGTTTAGGAATATGTATTGAATTGTTTAGAGATATATATGGGAAAAGGAAACAGACATATATAGGAATAAACACCAAATTCATAATTATGGTTACCTCTGCAAAGAAGGTAGGGAATATATTGGGAGAAGTTATATACTAGGCCTCAACTATTTTAAAAGGTTTTTTTTTATTAAGTTCACTGGTGAATATACAAATGTTGGTAATATTATTTCCTATTATCTTGAATGTCTGAAATGTTTTAAAAGGAAAAATACCATATAAACTAAAAAGGCATTTGCTTTGAAATTTATAAAATTTCCAAGAAAAAGATCAATGAATTTAATGCAATAAATAATGAGTTTTCTATATCAAAATATTGGAGAAGGTTTCTGATGCGATAGTGAAGTAGGTAATATATTTATTTCATCCTCTGCCCAAGATACAATATGTAAAAAAAAAAAAAACGCAAATACACAAAATGAGTAAATTCATGGAACTGATTTACAAAAAACAAGAGGAGTTCCCGTTGTGGCTCAGTGGTTAACGAATCCGACTAGGAACCATGAGGTTGCGGGTTCGATCCCTGGCCTTGCTCAGTGGGTTAAGGATCCGGCGTTGCCGTGAACTGTGGTGTAGGTTGCAGACACGGCTCAGATCCCGCGTTGCTTTGGCTGTGGCGAGAGCCGGCAGCTATAGCTCCTGTTAGACCCCTAGCCTGGGAACCTCCATATGCTGTGGGTGCGGCCTAGATAAGGCAGAAAGACAAAAAGATAAAAAATAAAAAATAAAAAAAAAAACAAGAGATGTACTAATAGATCAATATTTTTGATGACTTTCAGGGAAGTGGAAAGCAGACAGGATCTTTCTGGAGTTAACCCTAAACAGAGAAAACTACATCTCAGAACTGTCAAGAGAGATCCTGCAATTCAAATACAGCAGTTCCTTCCAACAGAAGGCCATCTTCCATTCTCAGATCAGTACATACAAAGAACAGGCATGGACTGTGGGCAACTGTGGCTGATCAAGTAGAAGTGTAATTAAAGATCTGTCTACTCAACCGCTATTCCTAGAACACCAACAAATCCACCCCGCCTCCAGGCTACTCCCACCCACCTGCCATGCACACATGCAACCATGCATAGAGCAGCTGGCTGAAGAAACCTTCAGCTAGAGCCTCAGGATCTGTTCTCTAAACAAAACAGAGTATCTGTCAAGCAAGAATGGAGAGTTTTATCCATGGAGATGGTTAATAATTGCTACAGTAGAACCAGAGGGGAAAAAGGAATGGCAATTTCACCTGGCACAAAAGATAATAAAGTCCTCTACCGCTTCATCCCAAAGTAGTTTGTCTTATTTTGGAAGCTACAGAGTGAGCCTACCTGCTCCTTTCCACTCACTTTGAAGAGAAGTCTGCCAATGGATGGGATTCAACAACTTACATAAATCTAGTGATCATTCTAGGGAGAAATTTTATGGTTAAAAAGACCTATTCAGTTGCACAGGAGAGAAAACCACTCTTTAACATGGTCTTTCATCTAAGGATTACTGGCTTTTGAGGAAAATCAAAACCATAAGAGGAAAAAAAAAAAAGCATAAGTGTGGTAACTGACCCTAGAGAAAAGAAGAGATAGATTGAAAAAAAAGGACTTCAGATTTAAGACTCTTGACTTTTTTAGGAAAAAGATACTTCAAAAAATAAATAGAGTTGTAGAGTTTATTTATTTTTATACATACTCACAATTTATAATAAATTAATATGCATGAGCATGATACTTATGATAATTATATCATATGCATAATACTTAAATCTTTTTAAATTTAGAAATTAATATAATTTCCTTTTCCATAAGATGCTTACTGCTGCTTAATCTATAACAGTAATGATTAGACATAATACTCAATGGGAAATTCAATAAGCAATTTCCTGGATGTGTACCACACATTTTCCAAATGAAAAACAAAATGTAGATGGGAATATGCTAGGGCCAAGAGATTTCTGTACCCCATTCTGCCAAAGCTTTTTGGATTCTTACCATATCCAATATCCCGAGGACAGATTAAGGCCAGCCTGAGCACTTCTTAGAGACTCAGCAATGTTAACAGATTAACTCAATCTGGATGTCTTTTAAAACAAACAAGTCACTTCCAATCTTAAACCCAGTCTGGGAAAGGGCTGGCAGAATTTAGAGGCTCTGGAATAAATCCCTGTCTTGGAGAAAGTTTTGAAATTATCCCAACCTCCTAGAAGATATGAGCACTAACTAATTGGCTCAGATTTTCTGGGAAAACACCAAAATGAAACCAATCTACACAATGAGATCTGGAGATAAGGCAGCAATCTATCCCCCAACTTTTTCAAGTGTACCACTTAGAGTACATTTAACTGTTTACTAAGGAATTCAATGTCTTGAAAAAGTTAAGAATTAGATCGTTCATTCAAAAGTGCTGATATGCAGAGAACATCTAATATAGCTTTTCTATTGCATGTAAACAAAGAAATGTTAAAAGAACATGTTTTTATAAGTCTTTAGATGCCTTTTTGGCCTGTATCATATCATACATCTGAAAGCCATATTTCCAGAGCTCTTCACATGTGCACAAGTTCAAAATAACAGAGCACCAGCTGTTATTTAGTTGCTAAAACTTGAGTAAACTATAAGTCTAAATGAAGTTCATCTCCAGAGTTCCAGTAGCCTTTCTATGGTTTTGTCCCCACAATACTAACTCTTTCTCTCCTGCTCACATGCCAGCTGTCTACCATATTTATGTCTTATTTTCAGAGTCAGCGAGCCAAAAAGGACTCTAGAAATAATCTAGCCCAATATCTTCACTTTAGAGAAAACTAAACTGAGGCTTACAGACTTTAAGCAACTTTAAGCTATTTATCCAAAGTCGTACAGCTAAAGAGAGATAAAGATGAGACCAGCACTAGGCCTCTGATGTCCTGTGCAACCATGCTCTTTCCACCACACCAAGCTGCCTTTTGAAAAACTGCAAAGAATATGATATTTATGTATGTCTTTAAAGCCTTCAACCTCTCCTCTCTGTGCCTTTTCTCTTTCAGTGCAACAATTTATCAACTTTTAGTCACCAATAACCTTCTTTCTTATTAATTCTATTCCCACAACAACACAGGAAAGAAATCAGTATTCATTTATCCCTGGCTGATTCATTGATAACACTTTTCTAATTTTGTAGTTGTCTTTTGGAATGGAAAACACCTAACATTTTCCAAATCAAAATATTATAAAGTTTAACAATTATAGCCACAATTAAAATTCAGGAAAAAACAATACTATAACATTCATTTCATTTTCTAAGACAGAAAAGCCAAAAATCACATTATGATTCCATCTTAATACTCACCACAAAAGTGATTTGATTGTGTCGCAGGTTAAGTTCAGTCAGTGAATCCAGCCCATTAAGATTATCAACATGACTTAAAAGGTTCCTGGCAAGATTTAAAACTCTCAAATCACACAAATGATTGACATTTTCAATTTTGGTAATCTGTTAAAAAATGAGGAAGGGGTGATTAGCAGGCATAAATCTCAGACACACTGTATAAAAATCCTAAAATAAAATACACAGTAAGTGGATTCAGTGACAAGTTTATAGGAAGACATTTAAAAATCTATTTGCAGTTTCCTCTGTTGTAGATATCACGAGGTGACTTAACTTGTGAAAATTAACTAAAGGAACATATTTTAAAATTTGACCGTGGTAATTATTTTAAGTCTATCAAATAATCAACAAGTCCACTGTTCGGGTATCTCTAAGTGCCCAAGACTGTGCCAGGTCCTATGAAGGTGCAGAGAAGTACATGTACTAGCTGTGAAACAGTTACTACTGTGAGCCCAAGGCATAAGCTCACAATGTTTTGACCAGACAACTACTACCCTCTGAGAGAAGAGGCAAGGAAAAGTATGATACCAAGTTTCCGTTGTTGATTCTCCATTTATGCTGCAGGATCCTGGGAGCAGACAAGAGTCTGAATGGAAAAGACTCAAGGAACTAGGATCCCATTGGAGGGAGAGGATAGATATTCTTTAATAGTGGAAGTGATTAGAGAGGAGACAGATAATGTTTGGTCAGGGTACAATATGGTGGACACTGACTATTTAGAACAAGAGGACTTGAATCATGGAATATACACATGCTCATAAGCGCTGAACTACAGCAGAAGACTTTTAGTAGCACAAGTAAGGGTAAATTAAAGGGTATAGCCCATGAAGTAATGAGAGCTCAGCATGACTTTAAGCCCCACAATTGTAATATAGCAAGCATAGCACAATGGGATGAGTTTTTGCATGACCCAGAAGTTGAGCTCTTTGCAGAGGACTTCATCAACCTTTTAATGTAATGTACTAAAGTTACTGAGTTATACATATAACACTTCTCTTCTGAACATTAAAAAAAACACACTTCACAATCACTAGAGATTAATTTTCTCATCTGTATTGCCATCACATTATCTGAACATATCTATTTAATATTTCAAGGCAGATATTGGCTAAAATAGCTTTTTCTTAGATCTATAATCCAGTTTCTATAATATCATTTGGAACTTCACTTACATTTAAGAAATACCATCTAATTCATTTAGGTTCAAGAGGAGAAACCTGAGTATATTTATGACAAATTCAAAAATATATAAAGATAACATCAGACCATGCTTTAAAATTTGTTCTTAAGATTTTCGGTCTGAAGTTCCTGCGGTGGCACAATGGGATAGGTGGCATCTTGGGAGCACTGGAGTAGCCCAGCACAGTGGGTTAAGGATCCAGCACTACTGCAGCTGTGGCTTAGGTCACAACTGTGGCTCAGATCAGATCCCTGGCTCAGGAGCTCCTTATGCTGCAGGGTGCCTCACCACCACCAAAAAAAAAAAAAGAGCGATTTTTGGTCTAACTAATGTAAAATGAAAACAAATTAAAATCTGTAAAATAAGAAACAAGGTTATGGGTATTTGTAGATGACAGAACTATAAAATAAGACAGACAAAAACACTACAAAACTAAATTGGGGATAGAATTTGAAATGTATAGAATCATTGAAAAATGAAATAGACAATAGAAAATCAGTAATATCAACATAAGCTTGAGAAATTCTAAGGAAAAATATAGATAGGTATATGGAAAAGCAGTATGTAAATAAATATGTATACATTTTATACATGTATTTGTATATATAAAACTTTTCTGAACTCAAGAATGATATACAGAATGAAGGGGCACCTGATCTATTTATGGTGTCTTCCCCCTTCCACAAATAATCCTGGGGAATTTCTTTTTGAAAATAACCTTTCTCCAGTTCCGTTTGGTCCTGGTGGGACTTACAATTAGAACATCTATATTTTAGAGTCCCTTTTTAGTTTGGTGACCCTGAAAAGATAAGTTAACTCTCACATATAGGTATTAACCTGCAATTTTAAAAAATTACTGGAGAATTGTTCAGCTTTTTGGTTTGTAATCAGACAGCCCAAAATTGTGTGCAACATCAATAAATGGAATAAAGTCTGTTACTTTTTGCAGCCATGGACAAAGTCATAGGCATAGAGCAAATGACGAAAACTTCAGGCAAAAGGTGGTGTAGGGTAAGAGCAGAGTTCTTCATAAGTTAATAAATTTTACAGCCAGAAGAACAGGTGACAGGAATGTTCAAAAGCCCAATCCCAGGTCACACTGATCAGAAAGGGTGTCAAGGTAGACAGCAGAACTTCTTAATACACCTAGGAAAACCAGATACTCCAGGCCTACGTATGTGTATAAGAATAACTCAGACTGCTCTGTCTGGATAAAAGCAACCTTTCTACTCAGCAATACTGAAAGGAAAGATGTCTGCTTTCAAGCAAGTAAAGGGCATCTCCCTGAAGGAAAAGATGTCACTGAAAAAAATATTCTTCTTGAAGCATATTTGGGTCCATATTAAAGCAAGCATTTACCAAGAAAACATGTTCTAATAGGAAAAAAAACAATCTAGGTCATAAATTGACAGTCAACCTCCCATACTCCTTTGTATTCTTCCTACTCACATAAAATCAATTGCTAAATCTTGATGTTTCTACTTCTAAAATATTTCTCCAATCAGCCCCTTTGCTATATTCCTGTTGCTACTACATTAAGTTACCATTACTTCTCACCAAAATTACTAAATTAGCTGTTCTGTTTCCAATTTCACCTCCCCCCAGCTTTTTCATTCCTCAATCTGCTTCTTGCACACTATCATTATTCCACTGAATGTTTTCACATTCATAAACCAATTATATTTCATTTCACAGTGTACACCAAGTATCATTTTTATTTCCAATGGAAGTAAATTCAAAACACAAGTATATAGCCACTTAATTTGATTTTATTTTTTTAACTACCTGAAGCTACGTTTTTTTAGAGTTGCACATTGTTTCATCTTGAATATTATATCTCCTGACTTCTTAGTCACTAAGACTGTCTTTGCTTTGAAATACTCCAAATTTCTGGTTATTGGATTTAAATATTTTGAAATAAAACTCAGATTTTCACTTAAAATTTCTTTCTTGTAGTTACAGAACCTTGAATAATTTGTGTTGTACAAATGTTTAATCTCAATACAGTGTATATCACAAACTTATGCTGAATTTATAAGACATATAACACAGGTCAGCTAAAAAGGAATAAAGTATTTTTCATCAACATAATGGTTGGTAGATAATCTCTACACATAATATAGAGATGAAGTGATGTAATTCATTTACCAATTGCTCTTATAGATCTTGGGTAATGCCTATGAATTATTAAAGGTACAGTATAATATGAAAACCACATAAATGCTTATTCTCACATATATATATTTTAAAATAAACTTAAAAAATATCACTACTACAAAAGGTTTCTCTTATAATTATGAACAGTTTTAAAACAGTAGGCTAGGAGTTCCCATCATGGCTCAGTGGTTAACAAATCCGACTAAAAACCATGAGGTTGTGGGTTCGATCCCTGGCCTTGCTCAGTGGGTTAAGGATCCAGCGTTGCCGTGAGCTGTGGTGTAGATTGCAGACGCGGCTCAGATCCTGCCTTGCTGTGGCTGCGGCGAAGGCCGGCAGCCACAGCTCCAATTAGACCCCTAGCCCGGTAACCTCCACATGCTGCAGGTGCGGCATTAGATAAGACAAAAAGACAAAAAAAAAAAAAAAAAAAACAGTAGGCTACACAAAGATAAAATTCCTTAGCATGCCATACAGAGCCCTCCGCAATCTGGCTCTATTCCTATCTCTCTTGCCTCATCTCTCACCATCCCTCATCATGTGCTAAACTCTCTAGCAGGAAAATACATTGACAGTGCTGTTTTTAGTCTCAGTGTTTTTGTACATGATATTCTCTTTCTGATAACACTCTTTAATTTTTCTTCCCCTTCCACCGCCATCTAACTAACTCTACTAGAGTAACACTAAGCAGCATGTAGAGCTCCTCAATTCCTGGGCCAACAACACTCCTCCCTCTGCATCCAGAGGCAGATATACAGATGGGGCTGGGATGAGATCCGAACCTAGCAGATGTGGCCTATTAATTACATTTGCTTTTCAACAAAACCATTAGAACTAAGAGCTATTAGAAGGCCTAGAGAGATAACGGCCTGAGGTTTATGCCCCACCAACTGCAAGTGGGAGATCTTGTTCAACAGGCAGGGCCTCCTGGATCATCTCACAATGTACACTCACCACCTCATGATTTTACCATCATGAGGAGCGATTTTACCATCCTCATGAGTACGTAGCTCATGTAACTACTCATAAATAAGTACTCATACTGCAAGGACTAAAGTTTAAATGTAAGAGCAAAGGGTTAAGAAATAGCCAAGATGCTCTGAGAGAGAAGAATAAGGAGGGAGAACATAATGAACCAGAGACATTAAGATAAATATACGGGTAAAAAAGTTGATCAAACAGACTAATGATCCCAGGTTATACAGTAATTAGGGGATATATACATCAAAACCACAAGGAGACACCACTTCATACCAATTCAAATGGCAAACATTAAGAAATCTGACAAGGGAGTTCCTGTCATGGCTCAGTGGAAACAAATCTGCTAGTATCCATGAGGATGCAGGTTCGATCCCTGGGCTCATTCAGCGGGTTAAGGATCTGGCGTTGCCGTGGGCTGTGGTGTAGGTTGCAGATACGGCTCAGATCTGGCATCACTGTGGCTGTGGCCTAGGCTGGCAGCTACAGCTAAGATTCAACCCCTGGCCTGGGAACCTCTATATGCCTCGGCCCTAAAAGACAAAAAAAAAAAAAAAAAAAAAAAAAAAAAAAAAAAAAAAAAAAAAAAAAAGCAAAGAAAGAAAAGAAAAAAAGATGTGATCTAATCCAATATGACTGATGTCTTCGTAAGAAGAGGGAAAATTGGACACTGACATACAAAGAATGTCATGCGAAGACAGAGAGACACAGGGACAAGGCTATATGACAATGGAAGACAAATTATGCATCTACAAACCAAGGAATGCCAAGGATTGCCAAAAAAAAAAAAAACAGATGCTAGAACTTAAAAAAAAAAAAAGTCTGATAATTCCAAATGTTGAAAAGGATCTATTATGTATTACTGGTGGGAATATAAACTGGTACAATCACTTTGTAAACAATTTGGCATTACCTTTGAAAGTTAGACATTTAAATAACCTGTGACCCATCAGCTTTGCTCCTAGATATATACCCTAAAGTATATATGATGTATGGAAGAAACATGTACAAGAACGTTCCTAGAATACTACCCTAGTAGGAAACAACAAAAACAACCAAAAAGGAGTCAACCCAAATGTCTTGCAAAAATAAAATGGAGAAAAAGGTTTTTGTATAATCAAAACATGGAACACACAATAAAGATAAATAAACTAAAGCTACATAGTCAAAATAGATGAACCTCAGTAACATAATGTTGTATCCAAAAAGAGAAATACTTAATGACAACACATAGCTTGACATCTTTTTAAAATTAAAATACTACTATACGATATTTTATTTAGACACATATGTGTGATAAAACCAACTAAAAACACCCACAAAGGAATGATAAATGTGAAATCCAGAATATTGGTACCTTGGAATAAAGAAGGAATACTTAAGGAGAAGAAAATCATTAGCAACATTCTAATTCTTGGGTTGCAGTTTGCTGTAAATTAATAAAAGAGTAAATAAGAAACAAAATTGTCATAAATATAAGAATTCTAAATGTTTTATAGGTTTTATCTACCATTTGCTGCTGAGGATTACCATATCTTACATGATGGGTTTAATACCTTAATATTGTAGCTAATTTCAGTGAATCGGTAAAGGAACTCTTTAAAAAATTCAACACAGGTTTAATTCTTAAAATCTTTATGCCCAATTTCCTAGACTTTTGTTAAAAGAGAAAGAAATGAAAGGGTTTTAACAATACCTGATTTCCATGAAGGTCTAAGACATCTAAGCTTTTCAGATTCTCCAGATTTGAAATTTTCTTGATTCTGAAAATCAGAATAAGTAGAGTAGAAATAAAGATGCATCACATCTATTGTAAATCAAAACACTCTGAGGCATTATTCATTTTAATGTATATTTTCTTTCCAGATTGACAGAGATAAATAGACATAGAAAGAGAGGGGTGAGGAGATTATACATAATTATATATATTTAAAAATATTTTTCCATTGATTTAATTATAATGTTAAATATGCAGTCCCACTGGTGGAAATGTCTCAAAGACAGATTAAAAGTCCTATCTTTATGAAAGAGCCATTCTACTTGTAAGAACTGTAGCACAAGGCACTTATTCAAGGCAATTCCCTTGACTTTAGAATACAATCTAAACTCCTCACCTCAGACCAAGGCCCTCACCTAGCTGGCTGCTGACTTCCTCCACCCTATCTACTACCACTCACTCTGCACCAGCCACAGGGGCTCTCTCGCTGTCTGTAACTTGACAATTCATTTCTGCTCTGGGGTGTTTACCCTTTGCTGTTCCTTCTTCTTTAATGTTCTTCTCCCAGAATTTCAAATGGTTCCCTCCTTCACGTTATTCAAATCTCCTCTCTAATATTTTCATAGATCGGCATTTCCAGATGACCCTATCAAAAACAGATCTTCCTTCCTGTCTCCATCACTCTCTCCTTTCCCTGTTTTAATGGACTTCATTGCATTTATCCTGGCCTAAAATTTTTTTATTTATGTGTATGCTTTTTTATGACCTTCTTCCTCAAACCAAAATGTGAACTTCAAGACAATAGAAATTTTGACATGTCCTCTGCTTTATCCCCAGCACTCATGATAATGCCTGGCACCCAACAAATATTTGTTTAACCAATGAATGAACATATGGACTTAATAGATGAATACAAAGGTATTCATAACGGGTGATTTATGAATTTGTCACCAAGACAAATCGGATACCACCTAAATGCTTTCTACTGGACCTACTCAGTTTGTGAATATTTATTTGGAATTTTTCATTTACCATCTAGTGAAAGCTAAAATCTTGCTATAAATCTAAAAACATAGAATTTTAGCTCTAAAACACCCCCTCTTGCAGTTCCTTGGTGACTCAGCAGGTTAAGGATCTGGTATGGTCACTGCAAGTGGCTCCAGCTGCTGCCATGGTATGGACTAGATCCTTGGCCCAGGAACTTCCACATGCCAGGGGCCCAGTAAAAAAAAAAAAAAAAAGTCCCCTCTTATGTTCTCTAATAGTTAGGGCCTACCCATTGTCTCTCTCATTTCTATCTATGATGACTAACTTACCTGTCCAACTGCCTCCAACTGGACTCTCTTCTAATAAGAAAGACAAAACAAAAACCACCCTTTTATTGTTCTCTCTCCTACAGATCCTAATTTCTCCTGCTACCATTATTCAGTAGAGGGAAAGGAGCAATGGCAAAGAAAGGATAAAAATGAAGTTCATACAATCCATCTTCACCATCATCTGTCTATAAATAACTATGAGGCATTGTTTACTGCCTCAAAGAACCATTTCCACCTTCCTAAATATTTCCAGAATAGAACCTGGATCATCCCTTGAAACTTCATGTATGCAGATCACTATGTAAACATAATGAAAACAAACTTTATGAATTTCTGTTTCCATTTGACTTCACCCATCTTACATCATAGCCAAATCCAGAATTATATTAGCACGACCAGTCCAATCCAATTTAATTTATAAAAATGTTTATCATACACAATCACAAGAACACACTATGATTACACCATGTTCCATCACATTGTGACTATGTCTTCCTCTCTCCCTCATTTCTCTCTCTCTCCCTCTGTCACATACACAAGCGTGCGCAAACAGATACACACACACACACACACACACACACACCCCACTCCCTTATGATCACAATCCCCTCATCAGTCTCCTCTCTTATACCAACACACTGGCAGAATCTGTTCCTTTCCTAGAAAGCACCCTACCCCCTGAACACGTCTAAGTCACTTTATCCAAACCATTAACAACCTTCTGGACTCAATGGAATCCTTCATTAAATCTTATCCAGAGTCAGGTATTTAATACTATCTTATACTTAAATCTCTCTAATAATAATAGTGAATATTAATAATAAAAAGAGTAATCATAATGGCAGCTGAACCAGATGGTAAAACAGACAAAACTTTGAACAAAATTATTCCTCGGTCTACTTTGCTCCTAGAACAGTTGGAGAAAACTAGAGTACCCTAATAATATGACTTAGGACAGAATGATGCTTTCTAACTGTAACTTGACCTCATAGCTATTAGAGAAGATTTTTATTCAATTCTTTTATAATCCCACGCTCACGTTCCCTAAAATATTGGTTATCAAACTTCTGTGTGTGTCAGAATCATTTGGAGAGCTTGCTAAAACACAAATGGCTGAGTCCTACTTCCAGAATTTCTGGAGTAGGGTCCAAAAATTTGCATTTCTAACAAGTTTTTGGATGGTGATGATGATGCTGGCCCTAGAATCACATTCTGAGAAGTATCCTAAAATACAGAACTTCTTCATCAAATCTCAATTCCCCCTCAAAAAAGCTTTATACTAAAGACTAGTCTGAGGAAATAATCCGAGATGGAGACAAAGATTTATGAACAGGGATATTCATCACAATACACACACAAAGGAAATGTATATAAATCTAACAAAAGGGATATAAGTAAATTATTACATATATCCATATATATTATGTAGCTCTTAAAATATATTTTTAAAGAACATTTAGTAACATGAGAAGACATAAATAATAAAATACACAAATATTCAAGTGAAAACCACTTGGTATAAAAATTAATTTTGTAAAACTGTAATATATGAGTACAGAATGGTGTACTCAGTGTTGATAACCAAAACTTAGAAATAAAACAAAGGGATGACAACACGTCCTTTCCTTTTATCACAGCACTGTCAACAAACCTACCCAAGGGTCATCTGACTATTTATAACTGAAGAGCCCAAACTCTGTAAAATTATATATTACCTTATAGAAAACTAATAAGGTATAATGATAATTTTTGGCAAGTAGTAATGTAGTTTGTTTCTGTCTGATAGAAAGGATAACACAGAGGGCTATGATTTCAGTGCTTTGTAGGATATTAACCTGCTTTATAACAATCTTATTCCAGCGTTATTTATTTTTCATTGATTTTATGTCAGTTTCTCTTATCCTCCTTTGAACCAGCTTTGTTATCCTACTGGTTCCCTCACTACTGGGTTAATTAAAACTTTGGACTGTAATTACTATCTATTGGTCTGAGAATTATATTTTTAACATTTTTAAAATGATACACAAAAGATGGAGATTGTCTCAGCCCAAGATCCTTGATTTGGAGGATCAATTAAATTGGTTTCTGTATTTATCAGAAATTCTGGCACCTTTAAGACACTTCAATCACAGAAGCCTTCTTGTGTAATATGTCTTATCACAGCATTCTATCAGGGCCACATATATAGTTAAGCTATCCAGTAATACAGTCCCTATCTGTTGTGACTTCAAGCGTTTTCTTAGCTTTAACATACAGTGGCTTTATGACTCTCGCTTCAGATTCTGATTGCCCAAGTGAACAGGAAGAAAAATAAACAAGTCACTCAGTTAAACCCAAAGCCAGTGAAACATCTTTTTATCTTGCTCTCATAAACTGCCTTAGCCATAGATTCTTTCCCATGTCCTAAAAACAAATCCAATTCTAAAGAATTTAGAAGCAGATGAAAGCATCAGTTGACATATGAAGCTACTGGCCAGATTAACTATTGATGCTAGGTATTTGAAGAATCCTAGTCAGTTCTTAAATAGTTGAGGATTTTTACACTGAAAACAATGGGACCTGAAAGATTTTATTTAAAAAGTTCTGCCATTAAACAGAACTGAACTAGACGAAGACAAGGCATACTCATCACCTCAGTAGTTACAGGTCTTGAAGGATATACCACAGCTTGTTTCTGCAGGCCACATTACGTGACTGATGACCGAATAAGGACCCCACTGTAGGACCTATATAATCGCCAGGCTTTTCAGGTGTCAGAGACAAATCCTTAAGTGGGAAAGAAATCAAAAGGAAAGGAATATGGAATCCCTGAGTCTGGTAGAGAATTCTGTTATCTATAGTCTTGCGTGATAAGAAGAAAATCCAGAGAAGTTCTGTTCATTAGCCAGTGATCATTAGGGTAGCAGAAGATCTTACAAGGATTAAGGGATATAGAAAGCAGAAGAGTTAGATGGTAAGAACTTCAATAGCAAAGTCATACAGAAGTGTTGGGAGATTTTTGTAGCAATGTAAACTTCACATATGGAATCTGAGCATAGTCTTTCTAGCTTTGGGGCAGAAATTTGTTGGATCTGCCTAAATTCAAAGGGCATATGGTTGTGCTGGGTTTTTCAACATGTGGTTCCATTGCCTTGGACTAAAAGACGGTATGTACAGTGCTTTGCAATGTGGGAGAGAGGAAACTTTCTAGATTTAACCAGCAGAGGGCAACAAGTCATCCAAGACAAACATGAAGAGACAGAGTGGCAGATGTCTTTCTCTCTTCTAGCATCCCTCATTCAGGTTTGCCTATATTCACTGAAGTACTGCTTCAGTATAGATTGTATCTTCAAGGCTCACAGGCCCCTTATGATGACAAAGTCAGCTTGCTGGAGATCAGTAGGCATATGTTTTAGGGATAGGATTTGTATTGTTCTGATATGTCAGAAATATGCAATTTGAGAGAATGAAATGTAGTCTTCCGATTTTTTTTTCCAAAAACACTAACAGTTCTAAAACTGTTAAACAGTTATTTTCTTTATGTGAAAAACAAAGTAAAATATGAACAAAAGCAAACAAACAAAAAGATGGATGGGTAGGAAGAGAAAGACAGACTGGTGTCTTCCGGGTACAAATTATTTTTAAAAAAATAAAATAAGGGCGGTCCCATTGTGGCTCAGCGATTAATGAACCCAGCTAGCATCCATGAGGATGTGAGTTCAATCCCTGGCATCACTCAGTGGGTTAAGGATGCAGCATTGCTGTGAGCTGTGGCGTGGGTCACAGAGGCAGCTCAGATCCCATGCTGCTGTGGTTGTGGTGTAGGCCAGCGGCTACAGCTCCGACTGGATCCCTAGCCTGGGAACCTCCATTTGCTACAGGTGTGGTCCTAAAAAAAACAAATAAACAAAAAATAAAATAAAATAAAATAAGAAGTTTCTATTGTGGCTTAGCAGATTAAGAACCCAACTAGTATCCATGAAGATGCCGGTTCAATCCCTGGCCTCATGCAGTAGGCTAATGATCCAGTGCTGCCACAAGCTGCAGTGTAGGTTGCTGACACAGTTTGATCTGGTGTTGCTGTGGCTGTGGTGTAGGCCAGAAGCTGCAGCTACGATTCAACCCCTAGCCCAGGAACTTCCATATGCCACAGATGTGGCCCTAAAAAGAACAAATAAAATAAAACATTTTAAAAAATGTAAAAGGTTATTCCTAAGAAGCAAGAGAAGCTGAAATGAAGACACAAGAATGTGGGGGGGGAAAGGGAGCCCTTGTGCACTGTTGGTGGGAATGTAAACTGATGTAGCCACTTTGGAAAACATTATAAAAGTCCCTCAAAAAATTAAAAGTGGAATTACCATATGATCCAGTAATTTCACTCCTGGCTATATATCTGAAGAAAGCAAAAACACAATAGAAAATATACATGCACCACTATGTTCACTGCAGCCTTACTTACAATAGCCAAGATATGTATGCAACTCAAGTGCCCATTAATAGGTGAATGGATAAAAAAGACATGAATATATACACAATGGACTATTACTCAACCATAAAAAGAATGAAATTTTGCCATTTTTCAGCAACATGGATAGACCTAGAGGGTATTATGATAACTGCAACAAATCAGACAGAGAAGGACAAATACCATAGTTTTCACTTATATGAGGAAATTAAAAAGCAAAACAAATGAAGAAATACAACAAAACAGAAATGGTTATAGATAAAGAGAACAAACAGGTAGTTGCCAGAAGGGAAACAGTGGGGAAGAAAGAAATAGGTGAGGGAGATTAAGAAACACAAACTTCCAGTTGCAAAATGAATGACTCATGGGTATGAAATGTATAGTGTGAGGAACATAGTCAATAATTATACAATGTCTTTATATAGTGACATATCATAACTATACTTATTGTGGTGATCATTTTGAAACACAGAAATATCAAATCACTGTGTTGCATAACAGGAGCTAACATAGTGTTGAAGGTCAATTATACTTCAAAACAAACAATCCTATAGAAAAAGAGGTTGTATTTGTGGTCATCAAAGAAGACAGGTAAGGGGGGAGTGGGGAGACTGAAGGCAGTCAAAAGGTACAAACTTCCAGTTATAAGATAAAGTACTAGGGATGGAATATACATGATAAATATAATTAACACTATGTTATATATGAAATTTGTTAAGAAAGTAAATCCTAAGAGTTCTCATCACAAGAAGAAAATGTGTTTCTATGTCTTTAATTTTTGTATCTATATGAATGATGATGGATATTCACTAAACTTATTTTGATAATCATTTCATGATGTAAGTCAAATAATTATGCCATACATCTTAAACTTATACAATGTTGTATGTCAATTATATCTCAATGAAAACTGGAAGAAAACAGGAGTTCCCTTCATGGCTCAGTGGTTAACAAACCTGACCAGGATTCATAAGGATGTGGGTTTGATCTCTGGCCTTGCTCAGTGGGTTAATGATCTGATAGGTCACAGATGTGGCTCGGATCCCACGTTGCTGTGGCTGTGGTGTAGGCCGTCAGCTGTGTCTCCAGTTCGACCCTTAACCTGGGAGTCTCCATATGTCACAAGTATGGCCCTAAAACAGCAAAAAAAAAAAAAAAAGGCTACCCTTAGTTAAGAACTGAGAGAATCACAAGTAAAACATATAGCCTTAATGTGATTACACATGTTTAAAATATAGCCTAAGAAAACATAAAGGCCAAAGTCTGCTATTAACTTCCATATAAGATATGGCACCGGAAAGCAACGGAAATAATAAAATACACAATAAATGTCATTTGGTTTGACTGTCAGACTGAATCATAAAACAAACTATGACTGAATCTTTATTTTTGGCCACACTTGTGGCATGGGGAAGTTCCTAGACCAGATATTGAACCTGATCCACAGTAGCAACCCGAGCCACAGCAGTGACAATGCCAAGTCTTTAACCACTAGGGCTCCAGGGAACTCCTTGACCGAATCTTAATCCACTCGAGTAATCATTCAAAAATTTTAGCCTATTAGTTTTTTAAGTATTATTCAATTTTGAGTTGCCATCTAAACACCATAGAACTCAAAAGTGTCCTAAGTATAACAAACAAAAACCAGTCTACAGAGATTACCTGTTTTTTCCCAATAGAAGAACCCGGAGGGATCTCAGAGTAGAAAGCCCACTAATTTCTTCAATCTGGTTATCATATAAATCCAAGAATATTAGCCTCTGTAGATTAGAAATATTTTGGATCCGAGTTATAAAATTGTGTTGGAAGTTCAACAAACGAAGGTGTTCTTCCCCATCGATGATAGGACATACAGTCAGCTTTTGCCTAGAAAATATTTTCTAAAGTTAATCAGGTTCTGATTTGGCAGCCTCCCTCCTCTTATAAACATTAATAGTAGTATCTTTGTGCTCCCATACTATGAGGAGAAAAAGATAAATAGAACCACTTCTTGCCTCCATGAACTAAGCATTCTAGATCCAAGTAAATCACTCATATAAAGGCCAACGTACTTTGTCAAGGGCAATTATTAAAATTAAGTTGGAGTTCCTGTGGTGACTCAGCAGAAACGAATCTGATTAACATCCATGAGGACACAGATTCAATCCCTGGCCTTGTTCAGTGGGTTAAGGATCCAGCGTTGCTGTGAGCTGTGGTGTAGGTCACAGGCACAGCTCGGATCCCGCATTGCTGGGGTTGTGGTGTAGGCTGGCAGCCACAGCTCCAATTCAACCACTAGCCTGGGAACTTCCATATGCCGCAAGTGCGGCCCTAAAAAGACAAAAAAAAAAAAAAAAAAAGGACAAAAAAATTAAGTCTAAGCTCTCACGGTATTAAAAAATCTCCAATATTAATTATTTCAAATAAAATTAACTTGACATCAGAAAACACTCAATGTAATTGCCTTCTATGATAGAGGTTGAGGGATTCAAAGAACCATGTTATATAACCAGAAGAACGTATTTGCCACCAGTCCATTAATATAAAGACTTCTCAGGCATTGCAAGGCTAAGAAGTTGCCTTAACCACTTGCAGTTAGATGTGCACTGCTAAGCTGAAGACATGCACAGCAAAGACAGTTTCTCTGTTGGTTACAGTGTGATGGTAAGGTTGAAATCCTTCATCCACCATTCTACTGCAGATACCTTCCTAGATTTATAGATAGGGATCGAGTCCTAAATATACCTATTGATTCAAAAATTTTCAAGAGTTTATTATGTCCCAGGCTCTGTTCTAGGTTAGGGATACAGAACTGAACAAAACTCCCAGTGCCTATGGAGCTTATATTCTAGTAGGAGGAGCCAAACAATAAACTTGCTAAGTCAAATATTTAATGTTAGCGGGTAATAAATGCTAAGAAGAAAAATAAAGCAGAGAAAGGAGCTAAGGGCTGTCAGGGTTGAAGGAGTTACAGCTTTGGAGAAGAGGCCAGGAAGGCTGTCTCTTAGGTGATGATATTCAAGTAAAACCTGAAGGAGGTAAGAGAGTGAGCCTACAGATATATGGTGGAATAGCATTCCAGGCAGAGGGAACAGCAAATGCAGAAACTCAGAGGTTCAAGCATGCTTGGTGTATTCCAGGAGTAGCAAGGAGGTAGGTATGGCTGTAACAGGGTGAGTGAAGGGGAGATTAGGAGGAGGTGAGGCCAATAAGGTACAGGGAACTCAACTGGATAGGGCCCAGAAGCCCATGTAAGGACTTTATTTTGAAGGTTTTTTTCTATCCTAAAATCCATTTTTATCAATGTTATATTTTAGAATTGCTATAGTACTCCTTTAGAGTAAAGTTAAGCTCTTTTACATTAAATAGGCATAAAATTTCTCCACATACCCCTGGAAGGGTAAATTTTAAAATGGTAACAGTGATTATACCTAAGTAGAAGAAATGGATAGCTAGGAAACAAGAGGACTGGGAGAGATTTTTGTACATTTCAAATCCTGTACCATGTCTATATATTATCTAGTAAAAAAAAAATAATAAGTTGTATTTACCTTTCTAGAGTCAACCTGTCTGAATAAAGAATTTTCTCTTCAGAAGAACGTTGGAGAATGGGAAATGAGGGCATTGATGAGCTCACCAAATTAATATGATCACCTGTTGAAAACAATATACAAATTATTTGATTAAAAAAAAACCTTTAAAATCTTGAAACTTAAGTCAACTGCTATATGGAGAACTTTGGCACCTACAAATATCCCTTCTAGAAAATATAGCTTCCACAGATCTCTATATTTGAAATTAGCTACTAAACTTGAGTTTGTTTCTTTCCTCCTCAAACCTGAACCACGTGTTCTGTGCATGCTGGATAATTTTTCCTTTGCCATATAGATTGGTTAAAAATTCTGAACTACTCTAGTGCTATCTTTATCCCTTTATAATCCTGACTCCTAGTACTAAGTTTTAACTCTCTTACAACAGTCCCTCATTACCAGATACATTTGGGCCAGCACTATGACAGCCCTGCCGGATTCTGGACTTTGAAGGTGTCTGAATGGAAGAATCTCCAAATGCTGATAAGGAGCTCGAGGCAGTTTTCTTTTCCAGCCCATATAGTTCTGTCACATTTGTTGTGGATGAGATGCAGGATGATTTATTACGAGGCGAAGGGCTTATTACTCTTCCATCTCCTTCAAAATATCAAGAAATTTATCACAAAGCTACACAATACATGACTTTGCTACAGGAATTATAGAGAAAATAGTTTCGGATAGCAAATGTAAACCTCGCATCATCCCTTTGTCTTTGTGTGTTCAGCTACTATTAGGAGAGAATACTGCGGAGCTCAAAGTGGATGTCAATAAATCTCATACACTTGCAGTCAGCCTTACAGTTAGGGTCCGCAAGGTATATGACACTCCTAAGAGGTTTAGAGGCTGTTGGTTAGATGCTGGCCCTGCCATTAAGTAGCTTTCAATCTAGTGGGCAAACACATGGAAATCAATAAACTGCACAGAACAGGCACAAAATGCAGAATGAAAAGTAATACCTACTTACCTATAATCACACGTAATACCTATATTCACACGTAAATGTGTCTGGTTATTTTTCATTTAAAGAAGATGGTTACAGATGAGTTTTGGGGGAGGTGGATATTAAGATATATTCTAAAGACCTAGACCTAGAATAATGTATAATGATAACATATACATAGCTAACAAAAGATGCTAGGAGATTCCAGAAATGAGGTAAGACTTGAGCAATGGGTCAAGGGTGCCAGTTTGAACACCAGAGGAAATCAATTGTATTTTCTTCTACAAAGAGAAAATTTCCTGAAAGCAGAAAAAGATATCGAGGAGAGAGATAAACAGCAAAATAGCACCTAAGCTACCACAGAATTCTGCTTCTTAAACTGACCAAAAAGGCAATGAGCCCAAATCTAGAAGCTAGTATACTCTTTGGGAGGCCATCTTAAAATTAAGTTCCATGTACCTCATATTAAAGATCCGTAAAGCAATGGTATTTGCTAACTTTTTTCAGGTGAGCAAGATATAAACCAAAGTATTACAACCTATCTTCCTGAGCAAAATAATCTGTGCTCACATCCTACTTTTCTGAATATCATGGAATATCAAGATAACTAATAATGATGTTCCCAAGTACAAGCATTCAGAATGACATCATGTTCATAAGCATGAACTGGTCTTTGTGACATTCCAGTTGTGAGCAAGATAACCAAGCAACTGTGATTCAATAAACTGATTTGGAAATCAAAATTAGATGGCTACGGATGGTTAAAAAAAAAAAAAAGCTAGCGTAAGGACTAACTGATTAATGATTGACTGGTCAGCTAAAGTTGATAAAGGAAAAACTCCAAACAACAGACAGCCTTGATTTCTCTTATTAGCATCAAAATTAGGTTTTTATAATTATTTTGTTAAGGTTTCAAGCCATCCTCAATTTAGAAGGCAGATTTAAATTTAATAAGACTTGGGATGTAGAGCAATAATCAAAGAGTAAATTTCACTTACATTCAGTGAATAAAGGAATTTCATCCCTTATTATACCCAAAAATCATAAACACCATCCCCATGATGAGCTTACTATCACAGCCAGTATGACATACATCTTACAATAAATAGCAGGAGATGAAAATTATTAGCTAGAAAGGCCTTAAAATCCACAAACAAGATTCTCTAAATGACTGGGAAACAAACCGATCTGCAGTTAAAACATCTACGTATTTATATGGATATATAAACACCCAAACATACACATATATGTGTGTATCAAACACCCACATGAAGATGTGGAATGTTTCATCCTGCATATAAACTATACTACCATAAGGAAATTTTTAATTGAAACTTTCCTGTTACTGTTTATTTCACATACAATTATTTAATTTACCAAATATGTAGACTTTATCATCCCAATTAAATTAATAAGCACCTTGAGAGATGGAGTTCATTTTACATTCTTTATATTCTTTGTAGAACCTAAAATCAGTAGGCAATCAGTAAATTAACTGACTTTCCAACTTATTAAGAGTTAATCAGAAATCTTTTTTGCATATATTATTTCTGTTAAAAAAGAAAATCAGAAATTACTGTATTTTAGTATAAAAATGCTGAATGAATTCTTTCATAGTTGGATCTCAAAGTGTTGAGAGGCATAATGGCCAATATTCGGTAAGAGTCTTCACTGCACTGCACCCTAGATACATGGATGGATGGATAGATGGATGGGTGAGTGGATGTGTTCACTCAGCCTTATCTTTGAGATTGTTTTGGTAACCAAAATCCTGATTCTACACTTTCTATAATTCATCATGATTTAAAGAGTCAAGCACTACCTCTTCCTCTCTATATACATATTTTAGAATTCTTAAGGGATTTAATCAATTAAGGTCTGGTTAACTGAGATTTTACTGTATAGCAGTTCCTGGCTCTTACAAAATCTCAAGGATTCAGGGATTATCTTAACACTGATATAAAAAGCCTAAAAGAAATCATATATCAAGTTTTCGATTAAGTAGCCTAACTAACCATAGAGTTCCTTTACTTTGGACTAAGAGTGTCTCATTTAACTTACAGTGACAGGTTATTATATATGTTCAATTAATTTTGAAAAATAGAAAAAAATAAGAAATGACATGAAATTAATTATACTAAATATGTATTATGATGCAGTTTATTAGATAGAGGGTCCCCAACTTTTCAGGATAAATTGTTACTTATAATTTTTCCAAAGTTTTATGCCTTTGGGGAAAAAACAGTGAGTACGAAAGGTAAGAAAACTTCTACACACTGTGTGGCCTTCTTCACATGAAACTGCCTGGAGGTGGCACACTTGGAAGTAATAACGTATAAATGCCACAGAGAATGATTTTGAATAAAATATTTTAATGAAAAACAATAGGTTTATTTTTCCCTAAAGAACTAATTTATATTTTATATGTCATTATTCATGTCTAAGGCTTTATTCATCTTTCAGGTTCACAAAATTTAGTGCCTCCTTACTATTTCCTCATTAGCAAATATCTAGTAATACCTTACCACTTAAAAAAACTTACCTAGCCAGACATTCACAAATCTACCAACTTCCTCCTCTAACTCAAGAATATCTTTTGAAAAGTATATGACTCATGATTTAGAAAACAAATTTAAGATTAATTAGCAAAAGGTGAAGGAAATTCACGATGCAAAAGTAAAACAATCCTACTTGAGAATTTTCAGGTTCGTATCTATGGCTCTGTGCCTTATACAGTGTCTGGCACACAGTACACCTTCGACAGATATGTACTGAACTGAACCAAAGAAAAGAGAGATGCTTCTTGCACTGTGGAACAACAGTCAGGTTGATGGCATGTCTAGCAATTGATCAAGCAAGAATTCAGGATACAGGAATGAGAAAAGTCATCTCAGATTAGATGAGCCAAGAGCAAAGTCCAGAAGTAACGAAACAAAGAAAGAAAACTAACAAAATATTCAAAATTGCCACATGTTCATGCAGTAATGAGATGGTTAATCTATAAATGCCCATACTGATCATCCCTCTCATACAAACTGCTGGGGCAGGGGAGGTTACTATAGGTAAGGATTCTGCAGTGCTTAACAGCAGCACAGTGCAGACGGCCCGCAGTTGTTAACAACCAAGTAACAACTCAAATGTGCTAAAGAAAATTTCTCCTTGAATTGAAAAATACACTTCAGAAATATAACCAGATCATATAAAGCTGTTTTTCAATGACTCATCCACAAATGACATCCATCAGAATCATTTGAGATGTTATTAAAATGCACATTTCCAAATCCCACCCAAGACCTACAAAATCAGAAAGCGGAAGGGGCAAAGCAAAAGGAAGCAGTAAGAATCTGCTTTCTAACAAGATCTCAAGTGATACACATGAAAATTTAAGGCCTTTGATATAAAATATCTGTAATTATATGTGCTAGAAAGGTATAAATGCTAGAAAGGGAAAGAGTTTCTTTTCTACTCCTGAGTTTTCATTCATTCCACTGCTTCCTTATTTCCTAAAGATCTGTGTTCCCATATTTTTACCCTTTCTAATTAGCTATCTTTCCTAGTTTTAGTTATTTGGAAGATTTTTTTTCCCTTTCTCTTTTGCACAGCCCACCCCAAACTGAAATACAATAGTTTTTCCTGTATTAAAAATAATCTATTATGCTGTGCATGTAAAATCAATCACAATTTAAACAAATGCCTAACCAATCTGGTAACCAATGAACAGTGTCATTTTAATTCAAGTCTATTTGGATCTAGAGAAACAACATTATTAAACCATATTACTTAAAGAAGATAAACCATATCTTATCTCTACTCTCTGACAATACCTTGCCTACTTGAGTAGTTTCTTTCAAGATCATGTTGTAAGAGTCGACCAGGGAATGACGAGGTCTCTTTATTTAGCCTGAATTCAACCTAAAAAAAATTATTTAAGGAAAAAAATTTGGAGATTCACAGTAAGTAATGAATATAATCATAAAATAACATAAAATAACTGATATATGTTACAACATGGATGAACCTTGAAAACATCATGCTAAGTGAAGAAAGCCAGGTATAAAATGTTACATATTGTATGACTCCATTTATGAAATATCAAGAATAGCAAAATCTATAGAGACAGAAGGCAAGTTTGTGGCTTCCAAGAGGGCTGGAGAGGATGGGAAGTGACTAGGTTACAGGAAAAGGGATTCCCTTTCAGGTGATTAAAAAAAATTCTGACCTAGATAGTGGTGATGGCTGCACAACATTGTGAATGTATTTAATTGGAAAACTTTCCCAATTAGACCACTGATTTGTACAATTTAAAATAGTTAAAGTGGTAAATTTTATGTAATGTGTATTCTACCCCACACACATACACACAAATTTGAGTCAGTTTCATGAGGTCAAATAAAACAATGGTCCAGTCTGAGGCACTTGCAATTCCTCCAAACCCTCACCACAACTGAATGATTACAAGAATCATCTTCTTGAAAGCAACAGCAAAACACATGAAATAGAAATTAATTCTCTTGGGAAAAATCACAATGATAACGATAATGTTTTTATCATTAGAATTCCTTTAAGAGTCCAATTATAACATAATAAAATTGTATATCTGGGAGTTCCCTTTGTGGTTCAGTGATTAACGAATCCGACTAAGAACCATGAGGTTGCGGGTTCGATCCCGGGCCTTGCTCAGTGGGTTAAGGATCCGGCGTTGCCGTAAGCTGTGGTGTAGGTTGCAGACGCGGCTCGGATCCCGCGTTGCTGTGGCTGTGGCGAAGGCCGGCAGCTACAGCTCCTGTTAGACCCCTAGCCTGGGAACCTCCATATGCCGCGGGTGCGGCTCTAGATAAAAAAGGCAAAAAGACAAAAAAAAAACGAACAAAAACCCAAAAAAATAAAATTGTATATCTAAACCTTCTAAGTTTTCTAAATTTATTTTAAATTATTTGATAGGAGGACTGGAAAAAAACACCAACCTTATCTCCCATGATTAGCTACCAAAAAACCCTAAATATATATCTTAAAAGAATTATGATGCTTCTGATTCACCCATACTATAAAAATTACGATACCATTTATATTATATCCTGAATTATATGAACCAAAAGCATTTTCTCAGAATATATATCCACTCAAGAGAAAATGAATGGTTTGGAAAGAATCTGGATGATGCACATATTTCCTAGAAACACATTATGTATAATGTTATACTAGGATTTGTCTAGTGAAATCAATCAGCAAACTTTGGAGGAAATCCATTATGTCCAGTTACAATAAGGAATATTTTCAATTAATCTAGCTAACTACCGTTTACTCAAGATAATCAAATGGTCTATTTTTCCAAGTGTTTATTTTCAGATACATAATATAATCAGCGCTGCCTCCCTGACCAATGTCCTTCCATCCACTCTCCTGGTGCCCCTCATCCTACTCATGCTTTTACCTTCACTTTTGAGTTCCTCCAGTAACATCTATTTAACAGCTTTTTAGGAACAACCTGAACTGTGCTTATTGGAGGTGTCCAACTTGGTCAAAGAAGGAAAAATTGTGTTGTGTTTTGAGGCACAGTTGTATGGGAGATTGGTGAGTATATTTGAGAGCCGAGGTGAGACAGGAGGGAAAGAAAAACGTGTATCTCAAAAATCAAATCAAAAGCCATAAGTTATGGAAATGCCAGGGATAATGTGGGCAAATTGTTAGGGAAAAAGAATCTCATATTCCTATCTTATGAACTTCTAAATTATATGCTGTCAAATAACATTAGGCCTAATATATTCCCACTGCTAATCATTTTTTTCTGGAATGTTAGATATATGCCCCAGATTATCACATTTTATCTATTATTAGACTCTATCAGTAGTAATATATGCCATCATTTTACCTACTAATAAGAAAGAAGAACTTTACCAATTAACCTATCGATGTGCCATCAGTTTTAAGAAGGATCCTGATGTAAGAAACACGTCAAAAAATAAAAAAATAAACCTTACCTCTTGTAAGTGATGAAATAAGATTCAGTTTTTAAAAGAGGTGGTTTTGTTTGATTTTTAAATTGATGTATAGTTTATTTACAGTATTATATTATTTTAAGGTGTACAACATTGTGATTAAGTATTTTTATAGATTAAACCCCATTAAAGTTACTGCAAAATAATGGTTATAATTCCCTGAACTAGATACAAAATACCCTTTTGATTTCTATTTTATATATAGTAGTTTGTATCTCTTAATCCTATACCCAACTTGCTCCTTCCCCCTTCTCTCTCTTATTTAGTAACCACTAGTTAGCTTTATGTAGCAGAAAATAAAATTTAGCTTTAGATTAGCAATCAAAGTAAATATAGTTAAATTTTCTAGTTCAGACTCTACTCTAAATCATGCTATTTGTGCAGAATATAAAACAGTTTATATTCAATTTAAATACAAATCTTCTCAAATCTTACTTTGTTTTTTTCAGGAAGCGATGATGTCTGAATAACCAGATGAAGCCCACAGTTCACCTACAATGAAAAAATTAAAAAATGCTTTTAACTTACACACACACACACACACACACACTCCTCCCCAAAATAGTACAGCTAAAGATATAACAAAACTTAGAATAAAACAGAATGCTTGCTTTTCGTTTCTTTTTTGTGGTAAATTATCATGTTCTGGGAATTTGCTGAAAACGATAAAATCACGACTAAGGATTAAAGGTTTCACTGTGATTTATTTTCCAAAATGTCTGCAGCAATTTAACCCTCTACTTAGCACCTCAGGCTTTTGACACTTGCCATTTCAAGTCTAAGTAAATACCTCAGTGGAACAGGTGATGCAGTTGGGGGTGCCTGTTAATAATAAATTATTTTCTTAATTAAAAAAAAAGTAATTGTCCAGTTAAAGGAATTTAAATGAAACCTAGCCTTTCACAGCAGACCAGCTCCACCTTCTGGGAAGCCCAGATCTTGGACAAGACTTTGAATACCCATCACAATATAAAATACCCTCCAAGTGTCTTGGTCCAGTCCAGGAATCTCAAGCCTCGGTCAGACAATAGCTTGAGTAGACTCAGCGGTCCGGGTCCCAATAATACAGCCCATCACCTAGGACAAAGACGCCAGTCAGAAAGGACGCTACGAATGTGAAGAAAGTAGGAGACTCAACCTACGTTGCTCGCAGCTCGGCCAGAAACAGAGCGGTATTTCCCGGGAATCATGGCAGAAGACTGTCCAAAAAGATCTGTTAGATCTGCCTTACAAGTGACGCTACAGCACAGATTCAAAGAGGACGAAAGGGGTCGTCTCCCAGGCAACCCGCTCGGGAGTTACCATGGAAACTACCATTTCCGGTCTGGTCCTCTACCAAGTCAACCGGTCATTGCACCCGTTGGAGCTTCTGGTTATATTTGGAGGGCCAAATACGTCAGCACTCCCTTGTTCTATTTTCCTGGCCTCATAACAACAGAGCAGGAATGTGGATAGGAGGATAAGAAGGGGCAAAGGCCGGCCACCTGGGTAGCTATGACAACCACCACTTCCGGTCCGTCCTTCTTTACGGCCCACCTCAGCTGAGCACGCGCGAAATTTGTATCCTTCTGCCTGTGACCCACTGCCCGGGGAGGATTGGAGGCAAGAGAAGGATGAGGAGGATCTCCCAGAGCCCGGTACCGTCTGAGGTGGGGCCGCAGTTCGGCACTTCCGGCGGCCGGAGGTGAGGGAAGGAGACCAGGCCGACGCTGCATTGGCAGGTCCGAGGGCGCAGGCCCCCAGCTCCTCAGCCCCCGAGGCAGCTACTATGCCCGCTCACTTCGTGGCCGCCCACTGCGGCAGCACCACCAAGTCAGGGAAGTCGCTGTTCCGCTTCCCCAAGGACCGGGCGGTGCCGCTGCTGTGGGACCGCTTTGTCAAGGGGCAGCCGCACCGACTGGTACGGGGGCAATGACCGCTCTGTCATCTGTTCCGACCACTTCGCTCCAGCCTGTTTTGATGTCTCTTCGGTGATCCAGAAGAACTTGCGCTTCTCCCAGAGCCTGAGACTCTTAGCGGGCGCGGTGCCCACCCTGCACCTAAAGGGGAAGAAGAGGGTGACCGAGCGGGTGACCCTGAAAAGTGAGAAGAACCCCAGGCAGGCAGACAGCCCGAAGCTGCCCCGGGGCCGGCCTCCTGTACTGTCCTCGAAGCCAGGAAGAAGGTTACAGCTTCACAGGTAAAGGGCTACGTAGGAGTCCCCCGAGGGTCGTAAAAGGATCCCGGGTGTGTGGCTCGGCTCCCCAACTTAGTGTCATCTTGGGAAAGTCACCTCACCTCGAAGGTTTCTGTTTACTCAGTGATAATCCAAGAGCCTATTTAGCACTGACACTTTGGAATATCCTTCTACCTCCTCTTCCCCAAAGTAACCAACACTCTCACTCTCTCTCTTCTCTCTTCCTCCGTCTCTGTCTTCCTTCACAGTTACTTCCACTCTTCGCTCCTGGGATTTTAGTAGAAAGGGTTTAATTTGAGCAGATCTCAACGAATGGGGTGTTTTAAACTGTTTCTGTATAGCACAGTACATAAGCATACTGTCAAAACGATGGGGGAAGGGGAAAGTAGAGATGCTGATGACGTTGAGTCTTGCTGATAAACAACCCCTTCCCACTCCTAAACTTCCTCTTGACCAACTGCCTTTAAATTAAATCATTCCGACGAGCTGAATATTCCTACCTTGCCCTCTTCAGCCTACTTTCTCCAATACTCATAAGCATAGATTACACTTATTTTGCATCTGGTCACTACTGTCTTCCCCACTTCCCATCTTAAAGAAGACTTCTCAGCCTTCTTCGAGTTAGTCAAACTTCAGCCCTATTACCATGACATAGATTAAATTATGACTGTTAGTTGGATCTAAAAGGTGTTCAGTTTTAGAGATAGAAAGAATTCACCAATAAATCGAATGATCTGTAACTGACATTTTGGCTTTGAATATAAAGAGGTAGTCATAGAATTTTAGAGTTGAAGGAAGCCTATGTGCTCTTCTAGTCCAAACTCACAATTTATGCACAAGGAAGCCAATCTAGGAGGTTAATTTACTCACGAGACTATAATCTTTTCTCTAGGTCCAATTCCAGATAGAATCTCTTCCTGCAGTGACAACCTGCTTTCTACAATGCGATGGGTGCTTAAGATCCTTTAACAGTATCCTGCAGTTATTAGGATGAAGAACAAAATTATTAACACAATCTACAAGTCCCTGCATGCTTTTTGCCCCTGCCTACACCAGTCCTATCCCAGTCTACAGTCCTTCTTGCTCACTGTGCACCAGTCAGGCTGATCTTTCAAATATTGTTTTCTTATTAGAGTATAGTTGATTTATAGTATTGTGTCAATTTCTATTCTTAACAATTTTTGAACATATTATAACATGAACATACTGTCTTTCCTACAGACAAGACTTTTCTCAGTTGTTTCATGTAATACCCTGGAATTTCCCCCCTCCTATTCCCCATCATCATCAGTTAAGTCCTTTTATGTAAAAAATCAGCTCAAACGTCCTTCCTTTTTGACCCTCTAATTATATACCCCCCAATTATATACTCTCATTCTTCATATGCTTCAATAGCACATACATTTCAGTTGCACTCAACACAGTTGTCATGAGATAAGTAAGTACTTTGCTTAATGTTTGTCCTTAGATTAAAATATAAGCTCTATGAGAGCAGGGGTCTTATCTGATTTGTTCATTATTGTATTGCCAGTACCTAGAATGATATTTTGCAAGTTTAAGGAATTTGGCAAATATTTGTGGAATGATTATGTGACTATGAAAACAATTTTTTTAGTTAGTAGAATTTTCAGTTTTCTGCCAGTTTTCCCTTCTCACCAAGCTGTATCCAGTCAAGACATCTGCCTTTTCCTTGAACCACCTATTAACCATCATTACCTAGTCAACCTTTAGCCAAGCCCACCTGTATACATCTTAATATGGATACACATAAATACATAGTAAAATAGGTAGATATTAAACATGTGCATATACACCCTTAAACTCTTTTTTTCCTCATAATTGTGCCATCTAATCAAAAATTGAAAGAAAAGCCAGGCTAATGAAACAATCAAAGATTTTATAATATAACAAAGGCTAACTATTGAGAAATCCAGTTTCCAGTCAGTAAGTATATCCAGCTAACATTTCTGACAATCCATATTACATTAATATACCTGCTGAGTTATTAGGAAACCGTGTGTAGGTTTTAATAAGAGTACGTTAAAAGTATATTAAGGAGTTCCTGTGGTGGCTCAGTGGTTAACGAAACCGATTGGGAACCATGAGGTTGCGGGTTCGATCCCTGGCCTTTCTCAGTGGGTTAAGGATCCAGCGTTGCTGTGAGCTGTGGTGTAGGTTGCAGGCGCAGCTTGGATCGCGCATTGCTGTGGCTGTGGCGTAGGTTGGCGGCTACAGCTCCAATTAGACCCCTAGTCTGGGAACCTCCACATGCCGCGGGTGTGGCCCTAAAATGACAAAAGAAAAAAAAAGTTTATTAATATTCATTTGGCATATTTTTCTTTTTTTTCTTTTTTTCGTCTTTTTGCTTTATCTAGGGCCACACCCGTGGCATGTGGAGGTTCCCAGGCTAGGGGTCTAACAGGAGCTATAGCTGCCGGCCTTTTGCCACAGCCACAGCCACAGCCACGCGGGATCCGAGCTGTGTCTGCAACCTACACCACAGCTTAAGGCAACGCCGGATCCTTAACCCACTGAGCGAGGCCAGGGTTGGAACCCACAACCTCATGGTTCTTAGTCGGAATCGTTAACCACTGAGCCACGATGGGAACTCCTTGGCGTATTTTTCTAACAAATGCTTATTTTCAGTGATTGTGTTTTATAGTATTAATTTAAATGTACTTTCTACTATTTATTTATTTATTTGTTTTGTCTTTTTAGGGCTGCACCCAGGGCATATGGAGGTTCCCAGGCTAGGGGTCGAATCAGAGCCATAGCTCCTGGTCTACACCACAGCCACAGTAACACCAAATCTGAGCTGCGTCTGCGACCTAGAGGACAGCTCACTGCAACACCAGATCCTTAACCCACTGAATGAGGCCAGGGATCGAACCTATATCCTCATAGATACTAGTCAGATTCATTTCCGCTGAACCTTGATGAGAACTCCCTTTCTACTATTTTTAATTTTTTATGAGACCTTAATCTAAGTCAAAGTTGAGGTACTTGAATAAGTTATTGTACTTTAATATGGAGGCTACTATTGAAATTAAAAATCACAGAGTAGAGAAAATATAGCAATGGTCATTGTACAGCCAAAAAAAATTAATATCCAGTGGATAAATTCCTCTTACCTTGTTCATCTTCATGGATGTCTTGGCTTTTTGGGGCTCTTTAAATTTCCATGTATATTTTAGAATTCATTCATCAATTTCCACAAATTATTGGGATTTTTTAATTGAGACTGCATGGAATTTATAAATGAGTGTGGGGGACAGATTATATTGACAATATTGATTCTCTGAATACATAAACATATTGAGTTTTTACATTTATTTGAGTTTTTACATTTCTCTTAAAAGCATGATGGCATTCTATGTATAGGTCATGTACAGCTTTCATTAGATTTATTCCTATTTGATTTTTCTATTATAAATAATATTATTTCAAATTTTATTTTCTATAAATGAAGATAATTGATTTTTGTTCACCTTATATCCAAAAATCTTATTAAACTCATTTATTCCAATAATTTTGATAGATACTTTTGGATTTTCTACATATATAAAAAAATATTAGCAAATGGTATTGGATGTTTATGCTTTTGTTTCTTATTCTTCCTGTTTCATTAGCTAGAACCTCCAGTACAGTGTGGGAATCAGAAGAAGTGATAGGAAATCCTTTTCTCATTCCTATTTTCAGAAGAAAAGTCTTTAATACTTCACCATTTGATATGATTTTTGCTACAGTTCTTTTGATAGCTGCTCTTATCATAAAAAGAAATGTTCCCCTCTATTCCTAGTTTTGGCTATGGATATAAATCATAAATGATGTTGAATTTTATCAAATGCCTTTTCTGAATCTATTAGCACTTTTTTTTATTATTCTGTTAATGTGGTGAAATTTATTCCCTTGTTTTGAAACCCCCACCTCTCTCCCCACTAATAATTTCTAGTTTGTTCTCTGTATCTGTGAGTCTGTTTCTGTTTTGTTATATTTGTTCATTTGTTTTACTTTTTAGATTTCATATGTAAGTGAAAACTTGAGTATTTCTCTTTCTCTATCTGACTTATTTCCTTAAGTATAATACCTTCTGGGTCTCTCCATGTTGTTGCAGATGGCAAAATTTCATTCTTTTTTATGGCCGAGTAATGTTCCTTTATAGATAGGTAGGTAGATAGATAGATGCCACATCTTCCTCATTCACTCATCTCTTGGTGGCCACTTAGGTTTCTCCCATGTCTTAACTATTGTAAATACTGCTGCTATCAACACTTGACTACATATTAAAAGATCTCCAGTATTTTAAAAATTATTTTTAAAGATAATTTTTAGAGAAATTTTAGATTTACGCAAAATTGAATGGAAGATAGATTTCATTAACCCACTACCCCCACATGTGCATAGCCTTCTTCATTATCAACATCCTCCACCAGAGTGGTACATTTGTTACAACTGATGAACCTACATTGACACTGATATCATTATCACCCAAAGTCTATCATTTACATTACAGTTCATTCTCTCATCTCTGCTTTTTAAATTGTTATTTACCATTCTTTCTTTAATTTCTTGAGCATTAAATGAGATCATTGATTTTCAGAGTTTTCATGTGAATGGCAGATGGGGCAGCTAAGTTTCACGTACTTATTTCTCAATGTAGAATTCAATAGAGTTTCATTAGAAGGAAAACTCCTAAAATAAAGATATTTTTGGAAATATTTTGTGGAATACTTTTTTCAATGATGTTAATAATTACAATCTAAATTAATCCAGATTAGTTTTTCTATGCTATTATGTACATTTAAGACTGTAAATTCCCTTCTAAGCGTGGTGTTAAATGAATCCCACAAGTTTTAGGTATAGAATATTTTTATTATTGTTTAGTGTAAAGTATCTTATAATTTCCACTGTAATTTTATCATGGGTTGTTTAGAAGTGTATCTAAAAATTTCCAAGCATGCAGGCATTTTGTAGTTATATTTTTGTTATAGATTTCTAGGTCAATTACACTGTGACCAAAGAATATCCAACACATGGATTAAATCTTTTAAAATGTATTAAAACTATGTTAGACCCAACATCATAGTTCAGTTTTTCCATCTGTCTTTTTATTTATTTATTTATTTATTTTTGGCCATGGCATGGGGTGACTTGATGTGGGATCTCAGTTCCCAGGCCAGGGATTGAACCTGGGCTGCAGCAGTGATACCCCTTATTCCTAACCACTAGACCACCAGGGAACTCTCCATGGGTCAGTTTTTATAAATGTTCCACTTGCCATGAATGTGTGTTCTGCAGTTGGGTACAATGCTCCATATATGTCTATTTGTCATGTTGTTTAAATTTATTATATCCTCATGGAATTTTTGTCTACTTAGTCTATTTTTTTTTTCTTTTTATGACTGCACCTGTGGCATATGGAAGTTACCAGACTAGGGGGTCAAATTGGAGCTGCAGCTGCTGGCTTGCACCACAACCCCAGCAACCTGGGATCTGAGCCCCGTCTGCAACCTATGCTGCAGTTTGTGGCAATGATGGATCATTAACCAGCATTAATGATCCAGCAATCAAACCTGCATCCTCACGTACACTATGGCAGGTTCCTAACCCTCTGAGCCATAATGGGAACTCCTGCTTATTGTGTTAATTACTGAGAGAGGTATCTTAAAATTTTTCCACCTGGATTTTTAACTGACATATTTGGTTTTCTAATTCTAACAAATTTTGTGTTGTGTATTTTGAAGCTATGTTGTTGGTTATATGGCAGTAATATAGCAATGCCGAACTTTCTTTAGGTTAATGTTGGCATGGTACATCTTTCACCCTTTTACTTTCAAACCTTCTGTATTCTTAAGAGTTTCGGCATTATTCTGCCTTATGGTTGCCCCAGAAAGAGAATGTATCTTTTTCCTCTTTATTTTTATTTTTTTTATTTTCTCTTTATTTTCCAACTTTATTGTAATATGCATAGATATGGTTTCCTTTTTTTGTTTGTTTTGGCGAATACATATAGTACTTTTGTAAAAACATGTCTCAATGCCTTCTGTCCATTTTGGTAAGTTTCAAATGTTATTTGTTCAAATATTGCTTCTGTCCCATTTTCTCTCTCTTTTCCTTTGGGACTACACTTGATATTAAATGTTATATTTTTTATCTTATCTGTTATATCTGTTATGACCTTTTCTATATTCTCCATCTCTTTTCTTTCTCTCCCTCATGCTAAATATTTTATTTTGATTGTGTTCCAGTTGATTAATACGTATTTGAAAATTCTGATTCCTAAACTTTTAATATAAAAAGTAATCATATATGTACACAAAAGATTTACTATGGATGTCTAATAATCTGGATTATTTTACTAAATTACAGTGTATTTATGCAATAAATTTATGCAGCCATAAAAGTTATATAGAGAGTATTTAATAACAAATATGATATATTGAAAAGGAAAACAAGATTATAAAACATATGATTCTAATTTCTAAAAATGCACAGAGAAGTTCCCATCATGGCTCAGCGGTAACGAATCCAGTTAGTATCCATGAGGATGTGGGTTTGATCCCTGGCCTCACTTATTGGGTTAAGGATCCAGCTTTGCTGTGAGCTGTGGTGTAGTCGCAGATGCGGCTTGGATCCCATGTTTCTGTGACTGTGGTGCAGGCCAGCAGTTAGAGCTCTAATTCGACCCCTAGCCTGGGAACCTCCATATGCCATAGATGCGGCCCTAAAAAGCAAAGGTAAAGATAAAAATACATAGAAAAAGACCAAAAAATAAAGTTTTTAGCTATGAATGATGAGATTATGGCTAACTTTTTGTTTCTTTTTGCTTCTCTGTATGGTCCAGATTTCCTCAGTGATAAAATGTATTGTTGTTATAAGGGAACAAATGTTATTTTTTAAATAAAGCCTGAAAAAAGTTCCTAAAACCTCTTTTAATCAGGCATACATCAGTTTTGTAAAGAAATATATAATTATTCTAGACTTTAAAAAAAAAATTTCAGCTGCACCCATGGCTTGCAAGGGTTCCTAAGCCAGGGATCCAACCCGAGCCACAGCAATGACAGTGTCAAATCTTGAACTGCTAGGCCACCAGGGAATTCCTACTCTAGACTTTTATAATACTTGGCTTATAAGTAGATGAAGCTGTCAAAATTATAGTCATAATTTATGGATTTCCCCTGTGGCACAGCGAGTTAAGGGTCCAGTGTTGTCACTGCAGCAGCTCGGGTCATTGCTGTGGCAGGGATTCGGTTCCTGGCCCAGGAACTTCCACATGCCGTGGCATGGTCAAATAAATTAGTCATAATTTTATAAATACAACTTCAATTTTTATTTAAATCCTCAAAAATATTAGGTACAATTGTTCATGTTATAAAAGGACTCCTTTTTTTGTCTTTTTAGGGCTGCACCTGCAGCATATGGAGGTTCCCAGGCTAAGAGTGGAATTGGAGCTACAGATGCTGGCCTATGCCACAGCCAGTGCAGGATCCGAGCCATGTCTTCAACCTACACCACAGCTCATGGCAATACCAGATCCTTAACCCACCGGAGCAAGGCCCAGGAGCGAACCTGCATTCTCATGGATACTAGTCAGATTCGTTTCCTCTGAACCACAATGGGAACTCCCCAAAAGGACACTTTACAAAAGTTCTTCACAAAATTTCTTTAACTTGAGTGTTGATAGTTGTGTTATAGCAACCAAAGATCTCGCTAAAATATTTTTTCAGTGGTCTAGGTAAAATGGCAAAGCACTTTTTTTTTTTCTCTATCACTTTTTTTTTTTCCTCTCACAAGACCCCTTACAGAGGACCTCTTTCCAGATATCATTTCTTAGCCTCTTCCACAAAATTTCTGGGTACTCAGTATTACATTACCTTCTAAATGTCCAAATTCTACTCCTCTTACTTCTCCCACAAATCAAAATTTCTATTTCACATAGTAATTTTTCTCAAGAGAGCATAAAAACGCTAAAGCCAATTATCTTATTAAAGTATTTCTCTGTAATGTATAAAGGATTGATTAGTTTTCTAGAATAATACTACTGCTTTGCTATGATATATGATTTAATACTGTTACATTAACTTAATACTAGTAGTATTATCTCTTCCAGCTATTGATTTAGGAAAAAAATATAATGGGTTATAAGCAAATATCTTAATAGCATACAGATTTCTGCTTGACCACAATGCTTAACAATTTAAGATTTAAATAGTAAAGGACAGTATGGCAGAGTTCTTAAGAACTTTGACAATGGAACCAGCTTACCTGGGTTCAAATTCCAGCCTTCTTAATATATGACCTTGAGAAGTATATTCTATAATCTTTTACTACTTATAACTTTTAAGAGAGAAAACCATATAAAGTAGGCCTTTCCTTTGATATAATTCTCCTCTGATTTATTTTTGTAGATTGCATGTGAAAATCAAGTTATATAACCACAGGTCCATGCTGATTATTTAATGGTGTTACTTCAATACCTACTCACTGTGAAGAAGCCCCGTGACATAGAAGAATACAGATTTCTCTGAAAAGGTCCCCTCATTGCAGTGTGGGTATGTTTTGACTTTTCAACTGATTAATCAGCTTGAATTGATCTTTTGTGTATGAAGGATATATGGAACGCAAATTCTAACTTATGGGTAATTGCGGTTATTCTCTTTTAGGTATTCAGGCCAAAGTCAGAGTGTCGGGAAAACAGCTCTGTAATGCAACTACTCAAGACTGATGAATTGTGGCTTAGAACTTCCTGTCTTTTTGACATTTACTCCAATAACTCAGAAATAGAAAAGATCTGGGATATCAAGAGCAATTTGTCTTATAGAGATATACAGGTAAAAGAAGAGACCTGTTAAAAACATCAAATGATTTGATGCGCTGTAGGTTTTTAAATCTTTGCTCAATAATTATCATTTTGCTCTTGTAAATCTTTTACCTCAAGATAACTTGGCCATTGAGTACCAGCAAAATTTGTTTAGTTCAAGGCAAAAATTTGCCTGTCTGCCAAGATAATAAAGATAATCCTGCCCACAAACCCCCACCACCACCACTTTCACCTTTTTTTTTTTTATCCTTTTGGTACAAATCAGCTATTTGGTACCCAATAGCAGCATTGCCACATCAAGATTCAACATTGAATATTTAAACTTAGTTCAGAAGCACTACTTATCTAGGACTTATTTGACATTCACGAGTTAGAATGTCACTATTCTAAGTAATTTGAAAATGAAGAGCAATAATAGTGAGCACAGCTGAGTACAGTACTATACCCTTGACCATTATTTTCGGTGTTATTTATTTTTTCATTTGTCCAGTTGTAATACTATTAAGTCAATGAATCATTTCCTGTGAGCATTTCTGGTGAAGCTATGACTCTTATAGAAAAATTTCAAAGAGAATGAATTTAGGAAAAGATAGTCTCATATACTTAGATTACCTTGTTAATGAAATGGGTTTGCATCAGTTCCTATTACAACAAAGTAATTAGTTTGATTAATTTAGATTGAAATTATTAACATCATGTAAAAAAAAGGTATTACATTTCTAACATACTCCCATTTTAGGAATTCGGTTTTCCTCAATCAATACCACTTTAGAAAATAAGCATGTGAAACTTAGCTGCCCCATCTGCCATTCACAGGAAGAGTCCATGGCAGTTCTGTACCATGAAGTAAATTATTATAGAGGTTTCTGAGAAACTTATTATAACTCTGATCTTCTCTTGAGAGTAATAAAAATAAATGTCCATGTTACACCCCACATGCCCTATTAGTTCTGCATAACTGGAAGAACTTGCATGCATTTTATCCTCAAAGGCCTAAGTAATATACCAAAGTGATTTTCTTCCAAAACTAATTTCATGTCTGACTTAACTTGAACAGTGTAATTTTAATTTAAAAAATAATAAAAAAAAAGTGTTAATAGAAATTTTGAGCCTGAACAATGATTATATAAACACACAGCATTATTTCTATTACTGCTGCTGCTTTGGCTTGAAGTTAAGATAACTATTTTATGTTTTAGGGGAGTGTTGTGCTTTAAAATTAAGAGTATAAATCTCCTGGAGCTTAATATCAGTAAGTACCTATTTATTGTCTCTTGAGCTTTGAAATAGCGTATCTCCTTGATTCAAATCATAATGAATGTTAGGTACCCATTCATCCCCCAATTTCACTGCCATGAGTATACTTCATTTCTATATGTTAAACAACTTTGACAGCCATAACCACACTTTTTTTTTTTTTAATCTTTTGTCATTTTAGGGCTGCACCTGCAGCATGTGGAGGTTCCCAGGCTAGGGGTCTAATCGGAGCTACAGCTGCTGGCCTACGCGACAGCCACAGCAACGTGGGCTCCAAGCCATGTCTTCAACCTACACCACAGCTCATGGCAACACCGGATCCTTAACCCACTGATCAAGGCCAGGGATCGAACCCGCAACCTCATGGTTCCTAGTTGGATTTGTTTCCGTTGTGCCAGGACGGGAACTCCCGCACTTTTTTTTTTTAACTAAGTTAGTTTTATTTTCCCTACCAATTGAAAATTTATGTTTCATTGGTTGATTTACCTGATTTTAAATGTATTGTGTAATATTTCAAAACCCAGAAGTAAAATGCAATACTGGCTTTATTTTATTTTATTTTTAAAATCTTAGTGCTTTCTTCCAGTTTTATTGAAACATAGTTGATACATACAGTACTGAATAAGTTTAAGGTGTATAGCATAATGATTTGACTTAGATACATCATGAAATGATAGTCACAATAAGTTTAGTGAATATCATCTCGTATAGATACAAAATTAAAGAAATAGAGAAATTTTTTCCTTGTGATGAGAACTCGTAGAATTTACTCTCTTAACAGCTTTCATATATAACATAGAACAGTGTTAATTATATTTATCATCTTATACATTATATCCTTGCTACTCATTTGTCTGATAATTGAAAGTTTTTGTCTTTTGACCCCCTTCATTCGATTCCCCTTCCCTTGAAACAGCTCCTCCAGTAATTGCAATCTGATCTCTTTTCTAGGAGTTTTTTGTTCATTTGTTGTTTATACTTCAAATATAATTGAAGCATAATTATATTTGAAGTATGATTGACCTGCAGCACAGTGTTAGTTCCTGTTATACAACATAGTGATTTGATAATTCTAAATGATCACGATAAATCTAGTTAACGTCTCTTACCATATGAAGATATTACATAATTGTTAATTTTATCCCCCACACTGTACATTTCACACCTGTGACTCATTTATTTTGCAATTGGAAGTTTGTACCTCTTAATCTCCCTCACATACTTCTCTCTTCCCCCAACACCATCCTCCCCTCTGACAGCCACTGTTTGTTAGCTATATCTATAACTATGTTTTTGTTTCATTTGGGTTTTTTGTTGTTGTTGGCCATGCGCACAGCATGCAAAAGTTCCCAGGTGAGAGACTGAACTCCTGCCACAACAGCAACCCAAGCCACAGCAGTGACCACGCCCGATCCTTAACCTGCTGAACCACCAAGGAGCTTCCCTACTGTTTCTGTTTTGTTATGTTTGTTCATTTGTTTTATTTTTTAGATCCACATATAAGTGAAATTATACAGTATTTATCTTTCTCTGTCTAATTTATTGAACTTAGCATAATACCCTCTAGCTCTATCCATGTGGCTGAAAATGGCAAGATTTCATTCTTTTTTATGGCTGAGTGTCTTCTTTATTGATTCATCTATTGATGGGCACTTAAGTTGCTTCCATATCTTGGCCATTGTAAGTAATGCTGCAGTGAACATAGGGATGCATGTATCTTCTCTAGTTAATGTTCTTGTTTTCTTTGAATAAATACAGAGTGGAATTGCTGGATCATATGGCAGTACTATTTTTAATTTTTTGAGGAATCCCGTATTGTTTTCCATAGTGCCTGTGCCAATTTGCATTCCTATCAGCAGTGCATGAGGATTCCCTTTTCTCCACATCCTTGGCAACACTTATTATTTGTTGTCTTTTTGATAATAGCCATTGCGGCAGGTGTGAGATGATATCTCATTGTGGTTTTGTTTTGTTTTTTGTTTTTTTTTTTTGGTCTTTTTGCCTTATCTAGGGCCGCACTCACGGCATATGGAGGTTCCCAGGCTAGGGGTCTAACAGGAGCTGTAGCCGCCGGCCAACACCACAGCCACAGCAACACAGGATCCGAGCCGCGTCTGCAACCTACACCACAGCTCACAGCAACGCCGGATCCTTAACCCACTGAGCAAGGCCAGGAATCGAACCCGCAACCTCATGGTTCCTAATCAGATTTGTTAACCACTGAGCCACGATGGGAACTCCTCATTGTGGTTTTGATTTGCATTTCCCTGATCTTTAGTTACGTTCAGCATCTTTTCATGTGCCTGTTGGCCATTTACATGTCCTTTTCCGAAAAAAAATCTGTTCAGATCCTTTGCCCATTTTTCTGTAGAATTGTTTGTTTTTTTAAAGTTGAATTGTATAAGTTCTTTTTATATTTTGGATATTAACCCCCTTATCATATGTATCATTTGCAAATATCTTCTTCCATTAAGTAGGCAACCCTTTTGTATTATTGATACTTTCCTTTGCTGTCTAAAACTTGTGGCTTTATTTTAAATTGAATATAGGGTACTTACAGTTTATACATTACTTTTTGCATGAATAGTTTCGATGTATCTGAATTTCTTTTGTTACCAAATGAATTTAGTGAGGGTAAAAGTTAGATTTACCTCAGCATCTTCCATATTATTCTTCACTTATTTAATAAGTATTTATTAAATATACTCTGTACCAGACAACTGTCCTAGACACTAAGGATACATTGGTGAATAAGAAAGATTCTGCCCTCCTGGTGCTTACCTTTTTGTGGGGAGCCAGAACAAATCATTTCATAGTGATTGGTGCTTTGAAGAAAATAAACAGAGGAAGATATTAGAGCATAACTGGAGCAGGGGAAGAGTGTTTACTGTTTTAGATCGGGTAATCTGAAAAGGCCCCTCTGAAGATACGATATATAATCAGAGACCTGAAAGATCAGAAAGAGCAACCATATAAGGATCTCAGGGAAAGGCATTCCAGATGATAGGAACAGCTCACGCTCTGGTATTTGAGGAACAGCAAGAAGGCTGGGGTGGCTGGAGATTATGAACTGGGAAGAGAATGAGAAGAGATGGGATTGGAGTGGAGTACAGAATCAGGCCATGTAAACATTTGAGGTCATAATCGGGAATTTCTGTTACTCTTATTCTGGGTTTAAATTCTATCTTAAATGTATCCTATGGCTGGCTTATCTGCGAGTATTTATTTCTCATTCTTAAGCTTCACTGTATATACATACAAAACCACTGGATTTACATGTGGGAAAAGAGATTTGTCAAAAGTGGGAATATAAAGCTTGTTCAGTCAAAAATATTCCTCTATGGGAATTCTGGAAAGATGATGGTAGTGAATGGTATCATTTTTTTAATCTCCCCAAATTTCCCTTTGAAAGCAAATATTAACCTATTATGTTAATAGAAACCTATTATGTTAATAGAAACGGAGCTTGTATTAGACTAACTCTCCCATAGATAACATGTATGAGTTCTAGAAAAAAAAAAAAAAATACATACCAGACAACTCTGAGGGAACTGGGAAGCATTAAAGCAGGTAGGACCACAAAGTCAGCCTTGAAAGAGTTGAACTGCAGTGGGTGAGATGTCCTCTATGCCCCTTTCCACCTGAGTACACACTTTGTTCCATGCCGTGAAGGGCAGTAGAACTCAAGCAGAAAGTCTTACTGCCTTGAGGAGTCAAAGGGGAAAATTAAGGGCTGTCAGAGTGAAAAGTGAAGGGGCAAGTCATAGAAAAATAGAAGCCACTGAGGAGGGGGACCAAAATCTGCTTACAAACTCCACCCAAGTCCTTGACTCATCACTGAACTACATATATGTTTTGTGGAGACACCTCAAGGGGCCCAGCAGAAAGTAACAGTTGAAGGCTTACCTTAGCTGCTGTCCCTCATGATGGAAACGGAGTTTGAGTCCAGCCAAGTTAACTGCCCTTAGAACAAAATCCATCACGCTTTGGGAAAAGACAACAGAATTTATCATCCAAAATATCCAGTGCAAAATTAAAAATTACTAGTCATGTGGAGAAATTAGAAAGTGTGACTCCTAATCAAGACAAAAAGCAATCAATAGAAACCAACCCCATGATAACCAGAAGTTATGATTACCAGGCAAGAACTTTAAAGGAGCTACTATAAAGATGTTCATAGAGGAAACTATAGCAGTATTGAAAGAAGAGTTGGGGAATCTCAGCAGTGAAAAGGAAACCATAAAAAAAGAAACAAATGGAAATTCTAGAACTGAAAAGAGACAAACTATTAAAACTGACACAAGAAACAAAATATGAATAGCTCTATAGCTATTAAATAAATTGAATTTATAATTAAAATTATTTCACAAGGAAAATTCTAAACCCAGACGACTTCACTTATAAATTTCATCAAGCACATAAGAAAAAAATGCCAGTGTTACCAGCTCTTTCATGAGAAATGGACTAGGGAACATTTTCCATTTCATGTTTTGAGTTCAGCATTACCTTATTACCATACTAGGCAAAAGACATTTTAAGAAAAGAAATTAAAAACCAACTTCCTTTGTGAACATACATGCAAATATCTTTTAACAAGCAATTGGCACACCCATCTTGCAAAGTATTACAAGAATAATATATCATGTCCAAGTATAGTTTAGCTCAACAATGCAAAGTTAGCTTTACGTTCTAAAAGCAATCAATGGATTTCACCACGTAAAGAGAGAATAAAGTATACAAATCATATGATCACCTCATTAGATTTAGAGAGAATATTTGACAAAAATCGATATCCATTCATGATAAAAACTCTTAGTAAGCTAGAAATAGGAAGAAACGAACTTTCTCAATGTGATGCATGACAGCCGTGAAATATACACCAGTAACATCATAGTTAATATTCAAGAGCCGAGAGCTTTATCTTGAGACCAGGAACATGACAAGGACAGCCATTCTTCAATATTCCTTTTCAATATTGTACTAAAGATCCTAATTGTGCAATAAAGGTAAAAATAAAGAAAACACATAAAAGCTTAAAAGGAAGATATGTCTCTTTTTTTTTCTACAGATAACATGATCACATACATAGAAATGCCTATGGGATCTACAGGAAAGCTACTAGAACCAGTAAGTGAGTTAATAAAGTACATAAATCAACTGTATTTCTATATACTAGCCTTATGTAATTAGAAAGTGAAATTTTAAAAATCCGTACCACTTACAATATGGAAATGCAGAAGTTTAGAATAACCAAATATTAGAGCAACTACAACTTCCACTCATGGCTGATGGGAAGGTAAAAATGTCACAAACACTTTGGAAGACAATTTGACAAACTTTCATAAAGGTGACATACCCAAGTCATTCAACCACGCAATTCCATTCTTAGGTATATATCAAGAGAAATTAAAATCTATGCCCACAAAAGACTTTTACACAAATGTTTATAACCCAGCATGTAAATGGATAAACAAATTGTGGTATATCTAGACAATGCAATTCTCTCAGCAATAAGATAGAGCAAGCACATAACTAACACCATGGATGAATTTTGAAAACATGCTGAGAGAAAAAACCCAGACTCAGAAAAGAGTACCTACTCCATATTTCCATTTGAGTGAAATTCTGGAAAAGAGAAAACACTAATCTGTAGTAACAGAAAGAAAATCAGTGGTTGCCTAGGACTGGGGCAGGTTAGACAGACACTACCTGCAGAGGGGCAGAAGGAAGTGTTTGGGGTCTATGCGAGTGTTTTGTATGTTGATGTGATGACAGTTACATTGGTACACATGGCTGTTGTTGTGTAAATCATACCTGTATAAAGTTGATGAAAGAAAATGGGAATATGTGCTGATTGCCAAATGACTAGCACAAACAATAAATTCCCTAGTGTTTTATTTATTTATTTTTATTTTTTTTTAAATTTTAGGGCTGCACCCACAGCACATGTAGATTCCCAGATTAGGGTCTAATCAAAGCTGCAGCTGCCGGCCTACACCACAGCCACATCAGATCTGAGCCCCAACTACGACCTACACCACAGCTCACAGCAACGCCAGGTCCTTAACCCACTGAACAGGGCCAGGGATCAAATCCGAGACCTCATGGCTACTAGCTGGGTTTGTTACCACTGAGCGATGCCGGGAGCTTCTAAATTCTATAGTTTTTTAAGGTAGGCTTCACAGAATAGGTAAAATTGGAATGGCCCTTTGAGGAAAAAATAGGATATAGATATGCTATATTTAAAAAAAAAAATAAACTGATGGAAAGAAAAAGTTGACACAGGCATAAATGCAGAAAGGGCAGAGAGTGGGTAGGTTAGAGGGACAGAGATGTCATTAGATTGAAGACAAAGGCCCTTACAAAGGGAACGAAAGCTAGAGGTAGAATGTTGCCAGAATCAGGAGACTGATCTTTATCCTTTGTGTACCAAATGATATTTCGAGGGGTTTTTTTTCTTCTTTTTTAGGGCCACACCTGCAGCATATGGAGGTTCCCAGGCTAAGGGTCTAATCGGAGCTGCAGCTGCCGGCCTATGCCACAGCCACAGCAACGCCAGATCCGAGCCGCGTCTGCGACCTGCACCACACCTCACAGCAACGCCGGATCCTTAACCCACTGAGTGAGGCCAGGGATCGAACCCATGACATCATGGTTCCTAGTCAGATTCGTTCCACTGTACCATGACAGGAACTCCAACATTTTGAGATTTTTGAGTGAGTATGTTAGGCAAATGAATCTGGAGTACAGTCAAGGAAGAACTGACAAAAAGAGAATTTGCTAGGGTTAAAGTGACAGACTTTTGCAATGGTCCTGGCTTGAGAAGATAAAGGATTAAACTAGAGTAGAGGAAAGTAAAGAGTGGAGGCAATGTTGAGAAAGAAGCATTTACTGGACACGATGAATTATTTAGACACTTTGAACAGTGACTGAGTTTTCAAGCCTGGGTACGTAACGGCAGTACAATTAGTAGGAGCCAATTTGAGGCGAAAGATAGTGAATTCAATTTGAGGAGTCAGTTGTCTGAGAAACCTCCCCTGACCCTACTCTTAGCCTCTGTCTTAAGACTGTCACTGAAACAAATCATGTTTAGCCCATCATGGCATTTATCACCTTGTTCTAAAGGACTGTTTACCAATCTGCCCACTACTAGACTCTAGAAAACTTGAAACTAAAATTGTCTTTCACTGATATTCCCATGTGCCCAGCACTGTTCTAAGGACTTTGCATATGTGCATGGCATGCTTGTAAGTATTTGCTAAATGGATACTGAACATTGAGTTTGAGAGGATAATGGAACAGGAAAGCAGATGCATTTCTCAAACAATTAGAGTAGTGAGGCATGAAGATGAAGCCTGGGGAGGCATCAACATAAAAGTAAGAGTTGAAGCCATGATGTAGAATCTCTAAAGGAGAACTTATAACCCTCCCGTAGCACTCAATGTCTTCATTACTTACCTGGCAAATTGCTCCAAAATAAGAAGCAGAAAGAGACCAAGAAAATTGTACAGGCCTGCATTATCTGTTAATTGAATTACCAACTTCTGAGTATTCAGAAGTTAGCTGTTCAGATAATTAGCAAAAACAAAAAGAAACAAACAAATCCCTACCTCTGTCTGGTGTTTGATGCTTGCCTCTTCCCTTTATGTACCAAGAATAATGAAGCCGTGACATTGAGAAAATAGGAGAAAAAAGTTCTAGGGAGATGACAGCAATCTGAATGAAACTATTGGTCTGCTGCCTTCAACCTGGCTGAGTATGGAAGCTTGAACTCAAGCTGAACCACTTATTAACTATATGAGCTCAGACAAGCTTGTTTCATCTCTCTGGGCCTCAGCCTTCTTGTCTGAGAAACTGTGATTTTAGTACCTATATCCTATTTTCGTTGAGAAGTTTAAGTGAGTTCTAATATGCAAAACTCATAGAACAGTGCTTGACACATGGTTAGGATTCCTTAACCCTTAACTAGAGGCTAGAGGCAGGGAAGTATGGTGGTTAAGAGAATGAACTCCGTAGCCCACTATCTGGGCTTGAATTCTGGCTTTGCCATTTACCAGGCAAGTTATGTTACCCTTTGTGCCCTGTTTCCTCACCTGCAAAGCAGAGCTGTTATTAGCTCCTTTAGCATAGGTTTGTTGTGGAAATTAAATGAACATTAGCTACTAAGAACAGTACTAACACAGGGTAAACATTGTAACGGTGCTAGCTGGAATCACCAGCAACCGGTTACCTTTTATCTTGATTATCAGGCCTGTCTTCAGTTACCTCCAAACTCTTTAGTGGCCTCGCATCAGGCACTAGGACGCTTGGAGGTTTTCTTCTAAGTTTACACAGTGACACTAGATGGAGCTGCTGAGCCAAAGCACCTAAGATGGGCTGGGCAGCCAAATCAGAATCTGGGAGCTGAATGAGACTTTAGGGCTGATCTAGTCTGCCCTTTCTATTTTGCAGATGAAGAAACTAAAGATCAGAAAAGTTATCTGATATAATCCCTGCCTGCAGTCGTCTCAGCAGTCCAGTCTCCCCATTTCTGGCAAACCCAATCTCATTATCAGAATTCTTTATCAGAATAAAGATTGAATAATGAAGCTGGATATGTTTTTATAAATCCTACATTTTCTCCCAAATAATTTGATCAAGCCCAAATGATTCTGTGTGCCCCACAGGTGTAGGACCAAGTTGTTGTCATTCACTGACTGCTCTGTCTGGCATATAGTAGATCCTCAGTTAATATTTGTTGAGTAAGTGATATGTTCTTAAAGCTCCAGAGATTTCAGATCTTCCTTGACACCTGTTCCAGTACTTTCTGAACTGGATTCCCCGACATAGCCTTGACATTCCCTTGACATGTATGTCAGTCCATTTCTTCTTTGTCTAACTTCTGTGACGATGTTAGAGCTGGAAAGAACTTTGGAAAAATCATCCAATCAAAATCCTTCATTTTGTCAATGAGAAAAATAAGTGAGGTAATTTGTCCATGGTCATATAACTAACTGGTTCATGGCAGAGATGAGATTAATACCTTCCCTAACTCATCATCTTAAAAAAACATTTAAGCTCCTTCAAGAGACTATCAAATTTCTTCTACTTGTCCTTTAAACGTTCCCTAACCTTTCCTCCAGGTTACTGATTCCAGGTTATTATGAATTCTGATTTCTTCCCTTTGGGAGCAGGCTTACCATTCTTACCATATCCTTCCTTTCCTGATTCCAGTTCAGAAAGCTAACCTACCCTGTCATTGCTACTCACCCATCTGCCTTTTGCACCTCCTGGATCATAATCCCAGACCTTGAAAAGAAATAGTAGATTCTCTTTCCTACCTGAAACATCAGGAATGGGTCTTCAGTTATTCCAAGGAGGGTATCCCTGCCTCATTAGTTTCAGAGCAGAGGGACCCCAGACACCTAGGACACCTCCAGGATTGTTCTGAGATGGTGTTTGTAGTTTTATTCAAAGCCTCAAAACTTATGTTGAGCTCTGTGATAACATAAACTAGGGAAATCCCTAAACAGAGCATCCCTTGCTGGACTAAATGACATATAGGTCCTGTTTTGTTAACACCACCCAGGAAATGAAGAATCTCTATGTCCAAAAACTGTTTCCTTGATATCCCAATACTTTTTCTGTAAGTTCTAAGGACTGATTAGTTTTATTTATTTATCAACCCTACTATCTAGTTGTAGTAGATTTTTTAAGTGACCATAAATTCTTCTACTCTCATCAAGAGGTAAAATCTATTGTCTACTCCTTAAATCTGGCTTGGCCAAATGACTCACTTTCTCCAGTGGGACGCTAGCAAAAGTGATACAAGCTGAGACTTTGAAAGTGCTGGAATACTGGGCTTGTCCTCTTGCTATGCTTGGAACCCTGACATTACCATGTGAATGAGCCCAAGCTAGCCTGCTGGAGGCTTAGAGACCATGTGCAGAAGCAACCAGACCCTTACCAAGAGCCTTGTAAAATAGCAAACATCTGAGTGAGGCCATCCTAATCATCCAGCCACTGCCAACATGCCAGCTTACTGGAGAAGCTTGAGTAAGCCTGGTAGCATCAACCAAGCCTGTCCAAACAGAACTTCCCAACCAACCCATAGAATTGTGAACTTAATTATTTGTTGTGTTTTAAGTCATTACATTGTGGGGTAGCATGTTACACAGCAAACACTAACTGATGTATATGTCATGGTAAAGGCTCCCTAAGGAAAAGGCAATCAGTATTTTCTTCTTCCTCCTCACCTTAACCTTCATCCTCCAATTCTTCTAGCACCATAATTTTATTTAGCTATTTTCACTATACCTGATGTTTAACCTCACTCGGTGAGGGAATAGCAGAATATAATTTTTATTAAAACTGGGTCAAATCAGGTTTAGACTTAGGTTTCCTCTGCTTGGAAATCCATCGAAAAGAGTTGTTTTTCTCTTAGACCTTGGAATCTCTTGGGAAATAATGTCCTCATTCTCCCTAGGCACAGATCCACTCCATGGTTTCAGATCCGAATTAGTCTGCTCATGAACACAGCATCTTTCTTGGATTCTGCCTTTGGAACTTCTCTTTCTAAATTTCCTCTTTCATTAAAGTGACAATAATTTTTGCCCTATGGACAATTTTCTTATGCTTTTAGAACCCACACACTTTTGGAAACCCTAAACTGTATGACAGCTTTATCCCCAACATCTTCCTAGGCATCTAAACCATGATTCTGGATCCCCACACCAGACTACTCAGGAAGCTACTTCTAAGTACTCATCCCCTAACTTCATCTCTTATCACTACATGATTTTTTTTCCACTCATTCAACAAACTGAAGATAAAATCAAACACGACAGGATCAGCCCTTCCCTTAAAGTCCTTACAGCATTATCTGAAAATTCTTAAAACCAATTCCAATCATATTTTAGTTAGAATTTGATTCCCACTGGAGAGAGGATGCGGTAATGACCTTGATGGGAATAGGAATTACCTAATAGACTTATTCCAAGTGCTTCTGTTTTGAACTCTGCTACTCTTTGGAATTGAAGCAACTTCACATGAATCTGACGTGTCACGAAAAAGTGGTAAGCAACTATATGGCATTCACTCATATTTCTAAAAATGAAAAACCACAGTTGAGCTAGCATGACATTGCAGCAGGATTTTTATGACAAAGTGTGGGCTGCTTTGCAGCAATCCCTCCCAATTTAATTTGCTGATGACTCACCCCTTCCAATCTTTGAGTCTATAAATCAATGAGGAAAACCATGCCTTGCATCTCTGATGCAGCATCAGTCTTTGCTGTTGGAATCCTGTGAGAGTTGCTGGGGGAAACAAGAGGGCTTAGCTCTGCACAGGACAAGAATTTTGCGTGGACAAATTCCAGACTTAAAATAAACTGTCCCTTGGATTTTTGAACCAAACTGAAAGAAACCAAAGAAAAAGCCTCCATTTTTGAAGCTTAGAGTGTCAAAAAATTGGAAGTTTTGGGGGTGAGGGTAAGTACCAAATAGGAAATAGTCTAGTAAATAATTAATTATTTTTCCAGCTGCCGCTCATTTTAATTATAATAATATTTTCCTGTTAGTAAAAGTGACAATACACTGAGTGTGGGAGATTAAGAAAAAAAAACGAACATGTATGAATAAATAAAAGTCACCTGCTAATTTAAGACCCTACCTAATTAGCTCAAGGCAAAAGGGGGAGATTGTTGGAAACATAACAGAGACAAAATATTACAGTTTAATGTTTGACCATTTAACCTATCTTCACCCACACCTTTTTTTCTTTCTTTCTTTCTTTTCTTTTCTTTTTTTTGGTCACCCATGCTTTTTAAAGAGAATCTCTGTGTGTGTGCACATGTGCTGCTTAGCTACTGAGTCTGTAGATGGTAATAACCAATAGAGCTACAGATCAGCCCCAGCCCACTCTGCTTGTGTGCAATACGAGATGGTCACCGGCACTGAGCCTACATATGTATCCCACAGTTACCTAACCACAGTTTCTGGGTTTAGCAGTCCAGTTTTGTGTTGGAGTCTCTGATAGGTTCGCCTTGGGTGAGGCATATATACAGATCCAATCATCTATCACTGGAAGGGTGGGATCACTTGGTATAAATATGGCAGCCTAAAATTTCCCTTTTGGATTTGGAAGGGTTGGGGCTATGAGTAGGACATGTTATTTTACAAGATCAAGTAGGGAGGAAATGATTAATACCTACTGTGCAAATGTAATGTGATCCAGAATTCATCGCAGTTAACATTTCAGCATGTTTCCTTAGTTGATATGCTATTTATAGCAGTATGTATGTATTATGTATTTGATATATATGTAGCTCTGTGCCTTGGGCTTTCATTAATAGTATATCAAAAGCATTTACTCTCATCATTAAAAACATTTCCTAAATACTTTGATGATGGCATAATGCTCTGTTGTATGGATATATTATCATAATTTTATTTAAAATTTAGAGTTTTTCATTTCCAAGTCCCTACCATTTTATAGAAAGCTGCAGTAAATATCCCTATACCTTAATAGTTGCACATATTTCCTTAGAGATATTACTTCCTTAGAGATACCTGGAAGTGAGATTACTAGTTCTGTGCCTATAAATATTTATTTACTGCCAATTCATATTTTAAAAAGTTTGTCCTAAAGTGTCCTCCCACCACCAATTTGACTAAGTATCATCATCTCATTTTTAGCACCAACTCTTTCTTAACCCATTTATGAAAACAAAGCAGAGCATGAGACTGGGCATTACCAATGTATACAGTTTTTGCCAATCTATGTTTTGCATTCACTTCCTCAATTAGGTTGACCAAGGTTTAAAGCTGAGATTCTCAGAATATGGTCCCCAGACCAGTGGTCCAAGTATCACCTGGGAACTTATTAGAAAGGCAGATTCTTGAACTTTACCTTTGACCTACTGAATCATAAACTCTGGGGATAGAAGCCAATCTGAATTTTAACAGATCTTCCAGGAGACCCTAATGCCCATTCAAGTTTGAGGACCACCAGTTGAAAACATCTAAGAGTCCTTTCTAGGCCCTCTCAAATGTTTCCTGTTTTAAGTGCCCAAATACCATTTTCTGGGCCCTAACCATTTATTTAGAAAGGACGATATGATATAGGATAAAGGCAGTGGGTTTTATTTTAGAGTGTCCCAGTTGTAAGTCCTGAATGACTCCCTATTGGGTTTTCATCCAAACGTGTAATAATGACTTATTACACTGTTATAGCTTACATTTCAAGGTGAACATTTTTCTATATCATTTAGCCCCAATGTGACACTGGAGGGAAGCTTCAAGCTAACTTACCCCAGATGTTTCATGGTTACGCAAGAGTGCAAAACAAAACATGTTTTCCCCACTGAATGAAAACACAATATAAGTTTTCTTTAGCAGCTGTGGCTGGAGATTACAAAATGGAATAATCTGGCCATCCTCCAGGCTATTAGCACCCCTCCCCCTCCCCCAAGGGCGAAGGACAATCACACCAAAGAGAAGGGAAAACACAGTGCTCTCAAGTTTGCAGCTAATGCTGAGAAATGGAGCTTCTGGAGCATCTAGAACAATCAGAATAGAGGTGACAGAGAGGGGGAATACGGAGCACCTTACCCTTGACCTCTAATCAGACAAGTTCATTTAGAGTGGCTCTGAGCATCATGACCCTAATATTCATCTCAAGGCAATGCATGCCATTTCAGGCAGTGTGGTAGGCCTGGTAAAGAAAACTAAAGAGAAAAAATTCTTTCCAGTGGCTTCAAATTGCATGGCAGCCATGAAGGTCTTCCTCACTGAGATTTAATAACGCCCCAGCTTCTGAGACTGTTTAGGCCTTAGTCCCACTGCATCTCCAGAGAATAAAGGCTGGTATAGTGGGAAGGGTGTAGACTTGAAGTTAAACAGTACAGGTACAACCCTTCACATCTGCCACATCCCAGCTGTATAATCTTTAGAAAGTCACTTAATTCTGCTAAACCTCAGCTTCGCTGAAAAAGATCTCATGGATTGCTACAACGATTAAGTGAGGTTATATGCATAGCACATGGTATCTGCTTCTTAAACAGTCATTCCCTTTATCTCCTCTACTGTACTTTGGTGTCTTTTCAGTACCTCTGTCCCCCACTTTAGTGTGAGCGACACATGAAAAATATTCTATAGATGCTTAACAAGAAAACAAATCTCATTGTGCATTTCAAAATTGCTCCACTGTCATGAAGTTCTTTTCTAAATACTCTTGTCTATCAGTCTTTAGTTGATATTTCATAGTGTCACTCACACCTCTTTCTCTGGTGAGCATCTGAACTGAGGATTCTTACCACTAGATCATCCCTTTTATGAGTTAGCCTGAATCCTACGCGGAACTTCCTCTGGACAGAGAGGGGTGAGAGAGCATGCATTGAAATGTGCTGTCTTCCACCTGGACCTTGCCAGTCCAGGGCACTGGACCTTCAAGATTCTAGTTCAGGCCAGCCTCCGACCGATTCAGTGCTACTTCAAGTCTGTCACCCAATCCCTAGACCTGCCAAAGGCCAGCTATAACCTTGCATCCACCTGAAGTTTAGGCCAGGTTCAGAAACATACCGTATTTTAACTGCCCTTCTAACCCTAACCCCTCCTTTTTGGCCTCTCAGATACCAGTCATTTAATTGCGCTGAGAGGTTCACCTCTAGAGAATGGAACAAGGACTGAATATAATTATTATTTTAACTTCTACTTGATTTAATTGAATTTTCTTGCAGTTATTTCTTGCAGTTTATTGGTTTCCTTAGGACTCTATGACATGGGTCAGTGCTACTCAGCATTGAGTTAAGTGTCTCCAGGTTCCCATAGACCCTTACTTTTCTCTATATACTCACTGTATGAAGCCTCTGAGGACTTAGAAGCTAAGGTCTGAAGTTGATGTTGAAGGTTATTTCAACTTCCAGAGTCTTACCTAGAAGGCTAGGACAACTGCACAGGATGCTTGCTAAAACCTCCATGTAGGCAACATAACCTGACAATACTCAGTGATTAGGGGCACGGAGATTACCAACCAGAGCTGCTGTTTAAAAATGTCTTAGCTGGGCATTCAGAAAATAGATGCTGAATTCTACTTTATACACTCAATTGTGAAATACCTTGACATCATTTAGTTATTCCTTCATTCATTTAAATACTTAATAAACACTTGTTATGTACCAGGACTGTGGGGATACAGCGGAATTAGAATACTGAGAAAGACATGCATTTCCCCACCTTCATGGAGTTTACTGTCTATTGAGAAATTAGACATTAAACATGCATTTCCCCACCTTCATAGAGTTTACTGTCTATTGAAAAATTAGACATTAAACAGAGTCAAAAATATGATGCATGTTGTAAAAGGGTAACCACAGGATGTTAAGAAACCATTTTATTGATCAAGTGTGGATGCATAATATTGGATTGTTATTTTGAGGGTTTTACCCTGTGCCTTGCAACCATACAAGCAGATATCCAATTCTGTGCCTCTTGCCTCTAGTGTAATCAGCTCATCCTGGTTTGCTTGCAACTTTGTTGATTTTGGCACTAAAAGTCCCAAGGTCAGAGAAAATCTTCAACCCTGAGCAAACCAGGAAGAGTTGGTCATACTTCTTGCCTTAGGGAAAGTTTGGAGCAGAGTTCTTTGGCTTTTTGTTCAAAAGCCTGAGTCTTTCAGGTTAACCGATGTGAATCCTTCAAAAAAGTCAAATTCGTAAAGAAACAACATAGAATGGCAGAGGAAGTATTCTAGATTAAAACAGACTAGAAAAGTATAAAGAAAAAATGCAATGTGTGACTTAACTGGATGCTAGTTTTTGTTTTTAAGCATTACAGAATTATTGGGATGGAACATTTGGGGGGAATTTGATTATGAACTAGATATTAGATGACTGTGGAAATACTGATAATTTTATAGGTGTGATAAGGGTGTTGTGGTTATGGAGGTGAATGCCTTTATTTTTAGAAGATATAGGCTGGACTACCTCTGTCTAATCTCTAAGGTGAGAAAGCAATGATGGCAAAATATTAGCAATGTTTTAATCCAGTAGGATTTATAAGGACGATCATTTTATTGTTCTTTCAAACTTTTTGTACCTGTACGTATGAAAATAATAGAAAGTTTTGGCAAAGAAGTGAGCAACTATTGAGCAGAGTAGGGTCTGAGAGGAGAGTAAGCTCTCTAAGAACCAGGAAATGATTCCTCCAGATTGAAAGCAAGAAGAAAAAAGGAGGAAAAAGGTTGTGTGTCAGTGGTGTTGGTTCTGGGCACATAGTTTCGTGGCAAAGCCAGCAAAGATCCCTGTGCTCCAATCTTGACTTTGAAGCAGCAGTCTTGGCATTGAGGCAGCAAAAGAGTCCCTGACTGATGATATAGATGTCTTGGTAGATAGATTCCTGGGTAAATCAACAACTGGTGACCAGATGACTGTGTGGAATTTTAATCCAAGTCCAAGTTATAGGAAGAGCAAAAACTAAAACTGAGATTCCATTTCTATCACCCCCCAGAGTTATATTTTCTCCACATCTGAATTTATGGACTGCTTTTAATGTCCTAGACATGAAACTGGTAAATCCAGAAAGGTCCACCTGAGTGAGTGACATTTTGGCTGATGGATTTGTAGGAGTGGACCAGTGAAAGGGGGAGAAAAAGCATTTCAAGCACCTGTATATACATCTAAAGACAAGAAGCTAAAGAGAGTGGTAGTGTCTTGGAGTAAACTGAAAGAACTTCCATATGGCTGAAAGAGAGACCAGGGTGACATGAAATAAGGGTGGGAAGGTGGCAGGGACCAGGACGTGCTAGCTCTTCCAGACTGGGCGAAGGGAATGACCTGCAGCTCCTCAGAAACCCCCGAGTCCTTCTCTGGACACCGCTGCCCCATGCCAGTGCTCACGCCTCAGGGCTTTTCCGAGTGCTTGATCTAGCCTACAAATTAGAAGTCACCCGGACTGGACACCAAGTTCCTTCTGCAAAAGGGATGATAATGAAGAAAAGCCCAGTCTTCTGAATCTGTTTTCTGGACTCCTGCCACTTGCCCCCTCCCAGCCACTAATGCCAGTAATACATGATCCTCACTCCCCTCCCAACACTCTTCAAGTATCTGTGGAAATTCTCAGGCAGGCGGCTGGTGGTCTCACGTGTGTGCACGGACAAATCTAGCTACTCATCACCTGGTGTCTGTCAGCCATCCCTCCTCTGCTGTTCCAATACTTCTCGGCTAGAGAGTACCCTCTTCCCTGGGCACAGCTGTGTTCACCAGGCACTACAATCTCCTTCTTGTAGCTAAAGAGGGGCACAAGAGATGCCAAACCATGAGATGTTGTTCCATGCAGTGGCAAAGAATGCCTCCCCCTTTATGTGCATGTTTAATCAGCAGGGTCCCAAAGTCATTTTTTTTCGGCACAAGTGTAGGAAAACACTTCTTTCAGTTTTGATGCACAGGCCCCCAGCTTTCCATGGAAGTTGGAATATATAACCACAGAGCATAAACAGGGGCTATGTTCCCGAGCTTTGGCCCGTGAGCAAGTGCATGGTAAACATTAAGTGATTCCCCCAAATCACTCCTCCTTTCGGACAGTGGGGCCTTTGTTGTGGGTCAGGCGCTTGGTGCCTGGCTCCTTCATCCCGGGGACGACCAGTCTCCTGGGAGGAGCTTCTTCCTGTAGAGATTTCTGGGTCTGCTCACTGGTTCTCTGAATGTACCAAACCTATCTGAACCCCAGCAGAGCTCATAACTTGGGCTACTCCCACTACCTACACTTCTTGTCTATGTATCCCACTAGATTAGGATGCTCAAGGAAGGGACAGGGTCTTATTTGCTCTTGTATCCCTGAAAGGTGGCATGGACCTGGTATGTAGGGGACGCTCAATTTATTTTTATAAAGACCATCCCCATCAGTGGTCACCAACTTCAGCTTAATGGAAACCACTTGGGATATTGTTAAAAACACAGCTTTCTAAGCCCCATCCCCATAGGTCCAATTCATTATATCTGGGATGAGGGCCCAGAAAACTGTGTTTTAGTAAGATCCAGATAATTCCAATGCAGATGGTTCTGGAATCTCCCTTTGCCTGTACCTCAGGCAGGCCTGAAACAGAGGCACTATTGGCCCTTTAGCTCCTTTGTGAGAATTAGAAATAGGCACCCCTTCCCCTTCTAGCTGCATCAAGTTCAAGACCAGGGTGACAGTTTGGCAAGCATAGTTTAGGCTATAGTTTCAGTCCCTTCCTCCCCTTTACCAAGCATCCTTGTGCTCTGAATAACCTGCATAATTGTTTGCAACAACCTGGTTAGAAGCCTGCTTCTGCTAGGAAATTGTGCACTAGAGAAATTCATCTTTGAATCACCCAGTCGCTCAGTAAACTTTAGGAAACCGCTGAGGTAGAATTGGACTCTTTACTCATACCTGGTGATCAGGTGAGCCAGTAGCCAGTCTCCATACCTGTTAAGAGGAGTCTGGGGAACATGAACTGGAAAGATCTAACACAGAATCTCTTGGAGTTCCCATCATGGCACAGTGGGAATAAATCCAACTAGGAACTATGAGGTTGCCGGTTTGATCTGTAGCCTCATTCAGTGGGTTAAGGATCTGGTGTTGCCACAAGCTGTGGTGTGGTGTGGCAGACTCTTCTCAGATCCCGTGTTGCTGTGGCTGTGGTGTAGGCCGACAGCTGTAGCTCTAATTGGACCCCTAGCCTGGTCTAATTGGACTCCATATGCCACGGACGTGGCCCTAAAAAGCAAAAAAAAAAAAAAAAAAAAAAAAAGGAAAAGAAAAGAAAAGGAGGCTCTTAACCTTTGCCGTATGCTGGAATCACATTGGGAGCTTTGGAAGATTTTGATGCCTCAGTTTTACCTCTAGAACTTAATCGAGGGAGGTGTGGCCTGGGCATCAGACTTTTTCAGAGCTCCCTAGGTAATATTAATGTCCAGAATCTCAGGCCTGATAGAGTCCCCACCCCAGTCAGGTTGAAGCTTTAGCTGCTATGTTTCCTCCTAAGAACTGGAGGACCAGGGATACGCTCACCTTTCTGACCAGAAAGCACCTGGCTCTCTTGTTGGTGTGATCCAGCTTTGTGCAAGTTTTTAGGCTTTCCGTTAGTGAGTACCTCTGCTTGTGTTTTTTGGTACTTCTGTCAATCACCTTTTCCCCTAAAATTTCTAAACACTCTCCAAGAACTAGGCCTCCTCTCACTTCCCCTCCCCTAAATAAAATCTATATTTAATGTGTTGTACTCCCTATCAATTTGAAAACTAGCCCTGGGGATTCCCTGGTGGCTCAGTGGGTTAAGGATCTGGCAGTGACTTGGGTCACTGCTGTAGCATGGGTTCGATCCCTGGCCCGGGAACTTCCACATGCTGTGGGTGTGGCTCAAAAGAAAGAAAGATAAGAAAAAATGAAAGAAAACTAGGTTTCTACAAATTCTAGAAAGCATAAGTGATAGGCAAAAACACTGTCTATCTGAAATATGGGCCAAAGCAATTTGATAATATGCCACAAAGAAATTAATGTTAGAATAGAAAAGTGTTATTTTTAAGTGTTGGGAGCCAAACTTGGGATGTTGCTTTTTGAGGGACAAAGGAATCTCAAACTTAAGGGAGCAGGAGACAGTAGATGAGAGCCTTCTGCAAGTCCCCGCTGTTTTTGCCACATGCAAAAATGGCTGGACTTCCGCTCATAATGCTGGTGATGCTACTCTTGCAAAGCGATTAGGAGAAGGAGTAAAGAATTCAGTTCCCCCATTAGAACATGAGCATTTAGAGAGTCCATATTCTATCTCTTTTTAAATTCTGCATAATTCTTACCATACAATTTGTGTGTGGGGTGTGTGTGTGTGTGTGTGTGTGTTTTCAGCCGCACCTGTGGCATATGGAAGTTCCTAGGCCAGGGACTGAACTCCCACCATGGCAGCCACCCAAGCTGCTGCAGTGACGATGCCAGATCCTTAACCACTGCACCAAGAGAACTCCAGTCTGTACACTTTTGTCATCCATAAGTGTTACTGAGTTGCCGAATGTTTTAAGTTAAAACTTAACACCAGTTTATTGAGTGACTACAATGTCCTGAGCCCTGAACTGGATGCTTTCATATATTATTTCACTGAATCTTAGTAAATTCTCAGGAACTGATTAGGATACTGGATAAGCTACTATAACAAAGATATCTCAAAACACAAAGTTAAGCAAGGTGTGAGTTTCTTTTTTTCTCAAATGAGGGTCCAGATTATGGTTCACTAAATAAGTCTGGGATTTCTCTCTAGCATCTTTAACATATGACTTCTATCCTTGAGGCTAACATGGTTGCTTTAGTCAGTGGGCAAAGCAAAAAGTCCTGGACGCATGTCTGCGTTTCTAGAAGTATTACCCAGAAGTAAGAGAAAGCATTTTGCTCCCATCTTATTGGCCAGAATTTAGTCACATGTTCAGAACAGAATATGAAAAACATTCTGGGAAGTGTAATTTCTAGTTAGGTGGCCACTGGGGATTGATATTATTCAACAAGGGAAAATGTGTATTGATGGACAAGTCTCAAAAACCAGCTCATGTCTGTGGATGGATATCTTAATTCTTATTGAAGCTGGGAATGAACTACAGAAAGATGCTGACTCCCTGCCCAGAGAGGTTCTGTTTGTCAGTGTATTTAGAATTAAGTTGGCTGTGAAAAGCGACCTCAGTATATAAAGATTTTTGCATTTAGGTAAAAAATACCAATTTCTTGATTTACGATGGAGGAAGATACATATAGTAACTAGAATGTTTGTGTTCCCCCTACAGGATAAGCTGTTCCTGGTATGAAAGTACTTAGGCGGCCACATCACAGTGTACACCGGCACATGCAGAGCATCTAACCTGGGCCAAGTATCGTGCTAGACATTTTCCACAAACAATCTGATTTGATCTACATCCCCAACTTGATGAGGTAAGGATCATTCAAACCATTTTACAGGTAAGAAAACTGAACAGCAGGAGGTTATGTAGCTAAGATGTGGCAAGGCTGGTATCTGACTCCAGGTATGTTTGGTACCGGAGCAAGTGCTTTTTCCACTACACTCTGCTGCTTAGTGGAAGCTTTTCTAGTAAGCATCAAGACATCCTTTGATGATGTTTTTACAGGCTGTGCCTCTGTTCAGATTTCTGCTACAACATTTATTGCAGCGGACACATTCTTATTATTGAAGGCTCTCTTTTCCAGGCTCCCTCCATCTCCTGGTTTTCATGGATCATGTCTTAGTCACTTTACAAAATTGAGGCCAACACAGGGCCTGGTATTTGTTCCATGCTGAAACAAATGATTATATGAGTAAATAAAATGCCTCCTTCACCTACAGTTATTGGAACAGTCTTCCAGGGTTGAGCTTTTGCTTTAACCTAACATCAGGCCATCCCGATGCCTTGTTAATGTTTTTCCTTTTGTTTCATCCTCATCAACTATGGGAAAAAGCCATGTCCCAGTTTGAGTTTACTATAAAAATGAGCTCTCAAGATTCCAGGGAAAAGGAACGATGCCAAGTGTGGGTTGAGGTCATGATTTTGTTGAAGGAGACTTTGCTAATCATTGCAATACTGATGTAAACTCCCTACAATGATGCTCAACACAAGCCTGGGCAAAACTGGCCTCATTCCATGACCACAGCTGTGAAGGAAGGAGCTGGAAAGGAGAAGGGGCCTTTTAAAAGGCTTGGTTCCTTCATCAGTGACACAGATGATGAGGTGTGTGGGTGGGGCTAATCAAATCAAATGTGAGGTGGCTTAAAAATTTCATGCAAATTTTGCATTTGATTCTCTCAGCGGGGCCCTGGCAGAAAGGTTTGTACTCTTGGGGATATCCAGTCCAGAACAGGAGGAACTCAGGGACGGATGGTGTATAACATCCTCTCCAGATCCAAAATTCAGAAATTTATAATACCAGAGTCAGAAATAAATAATACCAGAATAAGCATAGGTAGAAATATTTGGATCTAGGGCATATAAATTCAATTTATTTTTCCAAAACTCCAACCAAGTAAACTCCTCTGCAGATCTGATTCACCCACCAATTGCCAGTTCTCAAACTGTAGGGGACGAGGAATCTATATTTTCAGAAGAGTCCGCAGGGGACTCTTATGATCAGGCAATTAGAAACCCTGAGATAAAGTATATGCATGAATTCTACATAAAGTAAAATCTGGTACAAATGTGAGCTCTTATCATAGGTAGGGATAATAATCCCTACAGTCTTTGCCACCTAGAACAATTTAAATGAGATGATGCATGTTGTATTGTGAATTTAGGAACTCAAGTTATCAGATCAGGAGGCTTGGAGGGCCTTGCAAATCTCTCTCCTCTTGCTCTTCAGCACAGTGGTGGACCAGGTGTGTAGAAGTCCTATAACCATTGCAGCCCCAGAGGGAGGCACAGCTGTCTTGGAAAAAGATCCTCTCAGCTTCTTACCTCTTGGAAAAAGATCCTCTCAGCTTCTTACCTCTTCTTCCCAGTAACTCAGACTCAAGGCTGTGAGCTGTTCTAGGGTAGAACACCACGGTTCTCTCTCTTCCTTCACTTACTCATTCTAGGACTTCTTTCAAAGGAGAGATCTGAAAAAGAAAGGGATGTAGATCCCAGTCAGACCTTAAGAGGGGCTGTCCTTGCTGTACCCCTGGGTCTCTCCTGGCCCAGTCCAGCTGCCCAGAGCCCCGTGCATGGTGTTCTTTTACAAGGACCCTGCTTTCTAAGAGACCCCATTTCTTGAGCCTCTTCTTACTTCCTTATATCAAAAGGTATTAGTCCAGGGTTCCATTCTTCTTTTGGGGTGGGGATCGCTCTGAGGCATGTGGAGTTCCTGGGCCAGGGATCAGATACTAGCTGTGGTCACGGCAACTGCAATGCTGGTTCCTTAAACCACTGTGTGTAGGGGGGGCTTGAACCTGCATCCCAGCGCTCCAAGATGCCCCCATCCCATTGCGACATAGTGGGAACTCTCAGGTTCCATTCTTTTGAAGCCCTAGTGTGTCAAATTAACACAACAGATAATGTGTAAGGTGCTAAATCAGGAGCTTCATGAAAGCAGGTTGAGGTTTTAGGCATTTCTATGCCCTTGTCCCTGGTTTCCAGGTCACACTGGAAGGGTTGAGTTAGAACTCAATTTAAAGGTAAATATAAAAAAAGTGACAAGGGAGTCCCTGTCGTGGCTCAGTGGTTAACGAATCTGACTAGCATCCATGAAGACTCAGGTTTGATCCCTGGCCTTGCTCAGTGGGTTAAGGATCCAGTGCTGCCGCGAGCTGTGGTGTAAGTCACAGAGGGGGCTCCGATCCTGCATGGCTGTGGCATAGGCCAGCGGCTAGAGCTCATATTTGACCCCTAGCCCGGGAACCTCCATATGCCGCGTCTGTGTCCCTAAAAAACAAACAAACAAACAAATAAAAGTGGCAGAGTTTCGAATATCCTGGCATTTCAATAGCTTCCTTTATTCATTCAACAAATATATGGATACTTACTATGTGTGGGCTATATTCTAAGAGGCATATAGGGCAGTGGATTTCAGACTTCAGTGAACTTCAGCATCACTTGGAGGACTTGGTAAAACACAAAGTTCTGAATCATAGCTTCTATTTCAGAAGGCCCGGGTGGTCCCTCAGAATGTTCATTTCTAACAAGTTCGCAGTTAAAACGGGTGCATTTGGTCAATGCACCAAATACACCAACTCTGGGAACCACTGGTACGCGGCATGGCAGGAGCTAAGTCCCTGATCTCATTGACGCACAGTGTAGGGTGGTTATGCCAGAGACACACAGTGGAGGTTTAGGTCGTCTGGGCAAGTCAGAAAGGCAGATGCGCTGAAGCCGAAGAAGCCCTCAGGCTGCTGTCTGTGCCTGACACCCCCAGATTCATCCACAAACTGTGAAGTCAGTTGTGCCGCTCCCCTCCCCTCCTCCAGGCAGCCTGGAAGGGAGAGGGTGGGAGCAGGGAGCCGTGGCCGGTCCTCTTGGGCTTGGGCCGCGCACTGGAAGGATCCGGGGTCGGAGAATCTGTCCAGAGGCCTCGGCGCGAGGAAAGCAGAGGAAGGAGCCCTCCCCACTTCGCGGCCCCGCCTGCCCGGGCGGCCCCGGGCGGAGGCGGTGGCGGCGCGGGGCGGGGCGCCGCGACCCCTGTGCTTCCCCCGCCTAGGCGCTCGCGCCGCCTCCGCCCCCTCGTCGCAGTCGCCGCCGCCCGGCTGGCTTGGCCTCGCAGCGCGGGGACCTGGCGGCGCTGCAGTCCTGGCCGGCCGGCTAGCCATGGCTCAGCCCTGCGAGGAGGCTCTGCCCGCGCCCGAGACGGCGGTGCAGATTCGCGTCGCCATCCAGGAGGCCGAGGACGTGGAGGAGCTGGAGGACGAGGAGGAGGGGGCGGAGGCGCGGGGCGCGGGGGACCCAGCTCGGTACCTCAGCCCTGGCTGGGGCAGCGCCAGCGAGGAGGAGCCGAGCCGCGGGCACAGGTAGGCGCGGCGGCGCGGCCCGGGCCCGGGTTGGAGCCGCCGACCCCGAGTCCCGGCCGAACCGGAGTTGGGGACCACAGCTCCGCGGGCACAGTGGGTTGTCAGCCCCGCCGACCAGGAGCTGCTCTGGGCTGTCCCGCGTAGTCAGATCTGGTTTTTGGCGCCTTACTCCGGAGCCTTGTAACCCTACCGAGGCTCCGGGGCTGGCGGCGGGGATCTCAGGGGCCTGGACTTGGCTATGTTCTGGCACCCAGGGGTAAGTCCTTCCTGGGCCTCCTCGCCGTCTCCCCAGACGGAGATTCTCCTTCTCTGAGCTCCCTCTAAGACCCTCCAAGAAGCCCAGCCCAGCGCAGCTTGCACTTCCGAAGCCACCGACTTCCCCTTGAAAGTGGTCCCACCCGCCACCTAAACTGCCATCATTGCCCTGTCTGCTTATCAGTCCAGATGGGGTCGGGGGCAGGCCAGGCACAGCTGGCACTTGCTGCTGAGGGATCTGAGGAGTGATTTTATGGTGTGGAAACTCATTTGCCCCGATTTGAGATCAGTTTAGGGATTACCGCTTCATCCTCCCCTACCGGGGATTCCCATTTCATGCACCTTCTCCGTCTGTCTTCTGTGTTTGCATCATCGTCTTGCTGCCTTTGCATTGGGTTCTTGGGTAATGGGTAGGCTGGAGTTGATATGGCACATGTAACATCGCTTCTGGGCCCTGAGTTTTGTTATCAGCCAGAGACCTGTCTTGTGTCCACTAATACCCAGTCCTTTTAGCACTGTGATTTTGTCCATACTGTTGAGAGGACGTGCAGTATGTTGTATCCATAGAAATCAGAGTAGGGCAGTGATAGAACTTGCAAATTTCGGGAAATGCCAAGAGGCAGTATTAAGAGCCCTCTTTCTTCTGGGACTCTGTGCACATGCTTTGAGCTGTCAGGGCTCTCGGAATTATTCCCTGGCAGGCATATATTTACTTCACTGGGAGAATAGCAACTGAAGGGCTGGGGCCAGAGCCATTCCCCTTCACTGCCTGACCCTTCCCTACTGGAAGAGGTCTGTATTTAAGGACCCAGAGTTTTAGGACAGTTCACTGGAGATGGGTGTTCAAGAAGGAAGGTCCAGACTAGTGGTTTAGTTCAGGAAAGCTGAACCACAGTAGATTATACAATAGATCAGTACGTAATATCAGCACTTTACTGTAAAGCCTGATTCATTCATTCATTCAGCTCTGTGCTGAGTATTGAGACTGTAAAAATAATGAGTCACTAACATCTCACAGTCTTGAGGAGAAGGGAACTCCATAGTCAGGTCATTTCAGAGATCATGTAAAATAGCCCTGAGTGACTTATTGTGCAGGTTTTATTTGACTGTGACAAAGGGCTGTCCTTTATCCTGGACTAAATTTTGAGGTTGTCCCATTAACAAGTAATAAAGGCCTGTTTATTTCTTGGGAACCCTATGGAGATGTAGGAGAACACGATTCTTTATTCAGGTGGGGGTGGGCTTCTTGCCCTCACCCCCAACACCAGCACTCTCACTCCAAAGCCAGCATTCTGTCCCAGCTCCAGGGGCTGGAGCCTCATGGAGCATTCAGTCTGAATTTTTTCCTGCTGCCCACTGGCATAGAGTTGACCCCAGAAAATCCCTGGGCCTCTTTAGGGTACTAGAACTGACAGAGCCCAGCGGGCAAACATCCAGAACACAAGGATAGTGCAGCCAAGAACAGGAACCAGGCTGTCCCCTATGTGGGCCAGCCTGGCACAACAGTAACCACCGCCCTGTGCGAACACTCCTGGGTTCCCAGAGCCTGCAGGAAAAAGCCCAGGTTCCTAAATCTGCTCATCGAGATGTGGCAGCTGCCCACATCATCCCTCAGCCCATTGCTTCCTTCCCTGCCTATCTTAACCATTCATGCCCCGCTCCCCGTCCCCCACCCAGTACCGAACCCCTCTAGGTCCCTGAACACTGGGTGCTGTTTTTTGTCTACTTGTCTTCGTGCTTCCATCTCAGGTCCCTCTGATTGCTCCCTAGTTACCTTAAAACTTCATTGCCTCAAGCCGTCTATCTGCAATCCCTGCCCCAAAGCTGAATTTATTTCCTCTTTTTGTTGCCATAGTGCTCTGTACACACCACACTGTAATTCTATAGTTCTGTCTCCTTCACAAGTATATGAGCTCCATGAATTCAGGGACAATGCTTATCTTGTTCTCATCTCATTCTCAGCACCCAGCACAGCACCTGGCATGTAGTGGGTGCTCCATCAATGCTTGTTGAATGAATGCATATCTCTCTCATCATACTCACTCCATCAAGTTGAAATATTTGTGTGTTTCTCCTCTCCTAGACAGTGAGATCCTTAAAGACAGTGACCTTATCTTAATCTTCCCTGTATCTCCAGTACCTAGCCCAGTACTTGACGTATGCATGGGAACAAGCAGTAAATGGGAAGAAGAAAAAAAATCTTTATAACCTCCAACTGTTCACTGGTCTTACCCCCCCACCCCCACCGTCTTTGTCACTAAAACGGTGTCTTTCCTTTTATTCTCACCTTTTTAACATAAAAATTTTTGACATAAAAGCATTTGTATACCTACTCTCTAGATTAAACAGTTGTTAGTATTTTGCCATATTTATTTGATGGATATATGATCTGTGTGGTTTTCCCTGAACTGTTTGAAAATATGTTGTACACAAGACTAATGCCCTAAGTACTTCATTTTGGAGTTCATAATAATGACGTTCTCCTATAAAATCATACTATTATTGCGACTAGTAAAATTAACGGTAATTCCCTAATATAATACCTAAAATAACCTAATAGCCAACTTCTGCATTCATGGTTCCCCCAGTTGTGCCCACATTTTAATTTTACAGCTGTCTCATTTTCCCCTCAAACCAGAATCCAAGCCAGATCGAGACAGTTGCCTATTATATTATTACTTAGAATCTTTTAATCTAGAGCATCCTCACTTTTTTTTTAATGCTATTTTAGAAATAAAAGCCCAGCTGTCTTGTTGAAAGTTTCACAGTTTGAACTGGTTTGGTTATGTTCTCATCATCTAGTTTAACTCTCTCCTTCGTACCATGTTTCCTGTGAACTGGAAGTTAGGGCCAAAGACTTGATTAGATTCAGTTAAATATTTTGACAAGAACACTTTGTGGGCAGTAGCATGGACCTGTCATTGTATGACCTCAGGTAGCATCTGCCATTAATGATGCTAAATTTGACTTCTTGCATTGTGATTAACAAGTAATCTAAGGACTTCTTGTGAATATTCTTTCACCAGCAACCTTTCACCTAATGATTTTAGCATCCATTGATGATCCTTCCTTGCTTAAGTCACTTCATTGAGGATTACATATTGGTGATTTTCTCATTATCATTCTTTGCACATGTATTAGCTGACATTATTATGTAAAATAGAGCTGTTCCTGATTATCTGGTATTGAACGAGAGTTCCTCCTAAAGAGGCAAGCAGAAATGAGTACTTCCTTGTTTTCTTTTTTTCCCTCTTAGTTAATTTTTATTTTCTTCAGTTGTATTGAGATATAATTGACTGCAGCACTGTGTAAGGTGCACAGAATAGTGATTAAAGAAATAAAAAATTTTCCTTGTGGTGAGAACTCTTGGGCTTAACTCTCTTAACAGCTTTCATATATAACATACAGCAGTGTTAATTATGCTTATCATGTTGTACTTTCCAGCCTTAGTACTTATTTATCTTATAACTGAAATTTTGTGCCCTTTGACTGCTTTCATCCAATTCCCCCTCCTCGCCGCCTCTGGTAACCACAAATCTGATTTCTTTTTCTGACTTTGTTTTTGAAGTATAATCAACCGACAACACTACATTAGTTCCTGTTACAAAACGTAGGGATTCAGTACATCTATACATTTCAAAATGATCACCACAATAAGTCTAGTTACCATCTTTCACTGTACAAAAATAGAGTGTAGGAGTTCCCGTTGTGGCACAGTGAAAACAAATCTGACTAGGAACCATGAGGTTGGGGGTTCGATACCTGGCATCGCTCAGTGGATTAACAATCTGGTGTTGCCGTGAGCTGTGGTGTAGGTTGCAGACACAGCTCGGATCTGGTGTTGCTGTGGCTGTGGTGTAGGCCGGCAGCAACTGCTCCGATTGGACCCCTAGCCTGGGAACCTCCATATGCCGCGGGTGCAGCCCTAATAAGACAAAAAGCCAAAATGGAACATAATTGTTGACTTTATTCTCCACACGGTTACATTTCATACCTGTGACTCATTTATTTTTCAACTAGAAGTTTGGACCTCTCAATCTCCCTTACCTATTTCTTTCCTCCCTCTACCCCCACTCCCCTACAACCACCAGTTTATTCTCTGAATCTATGACTCTGTTTTTGTTTCACTGTGTTTGTTTATTTGTATTTTAGATTCCATATATAAGTGAAATCATACAGTATTTGCCATTCTCTGTTTGGCTTTTTTCATTTAGCTTAGTACCCTCTGGGTCCATTCACGTTGTCCACGTGACAAGATTTTTTATGGCTGAGTAATATTCCTGTGTGTGTGTGTGTGTGTGTGTGTGTGTGTGTGTGTGTGCGCCACATCTTCTTTATCCATTCATCTGTTTATGGACACTTAGGTTTCTTCCATATCTTGGCTTTGTAAATTATGCTGTGGTCAGCACAGGTATGCATATATTTTTTCTTTTTTCTTTGTTTTCTTTTTAGGGCCACATGTGCAGTATATGAAATTTCCCAGGTTAGGGGTCTAATCAAAGCTGCAGCTACTGGCCTACGTCACAACCACAGCAATGTGGAATCCAAGCCACCTCTATGACCTACAGCACGGCTCATGGCAACACTGGATACCTAATCGAACCTGCATCCTCGTGGATGCAGCACGTTGGGTTCATTACTAGTTGGGTTCGTTACTGCCGAGCCACAACAGAAACCCCCCCATATATCTTTTCTAATTTTATCTTCTTCAAATAAATACCCAGGAATGGAATTGCTGGATCAGAATAGTTCTATTTTTAATTTTTGAGGAATCGCCATACTGTTTTCCATAGTGGCTGCACAAATTTACATTCCTATCAGTGTTGCATGAGGGTTCTCTTTTCTCCACATCCTTGCCAACACTTGTTATTTCTTGACTTTTTGATAAAAACCATTATGTGAGGTAATATCTTTGGTGTTTTGATTCACATTTTCCTGATGATTAGTGATTTAAACATTTTTTCATGTGTCTATTGGTCATCTGTATGTTTTCTTTGCTTTCTGATACTAGATATTCTAGGCTTAATTTGTGCTTTTGTCACGGAATCCATCCATTTCCACAGGAATCCGTAGTTTTTCAAATACTAGCAAGAAGGTATTTAGAAACGAAGACCTGGAATGGAAAGTTCTAGTTTCTACTAGGACATCATTGCTTTCAAGCCCCGTCAATAGAGATGGGAAATATATACTTTTAAGAATAAGTTTATGTTGCTAATTCCTATTCAGATTTAACATTTCAGAGTTTTTGCTTTACTTCTTTTATTTTTTACACTGAAAATCTTAGTTCCTAATAACATTAACATACTTACTTTGTCTTACGGTGTCTAAAGGTGATTTAAAACTGTAATATTAAATGTTAGTATTCACCACTAAGCATATCTGCTTTTCATTTAACAAATAAAAACATTTAGGTTTCATTTTCTCTGTGATGTTGTATGTGCACTGCACAAGGCTGTCTTTCCCCTGTTCTGGATGATGATAATGTAAGCTTTTATTTATTAATGCCAATTATGTGCCAGATGTGGAACTAAGTACTTTGTACACATTATCTCTGCTCCCACACCGCAAACCATTACTTAGATCTGCAGAGACATCCACTAGTTTTACTCCTTTCCCAGGCCCTAAGCAATATATCAGAACAGCACAGCAGACAACAGGGTTAGAGAGGATGTGATGATGACAATAAATAAATACGTAGGAACTCATAGTCCATCGAGACATAGCATGTGGCCTCTGATAGTGGCATTAAAAATGTAATTGGTCCTGTGATGCCTTTTTCAGAGTTAGTACATATCTGTATGTGTTTGCAACCTGTTTCCCTGAACCTTTATCTTTTGAATCTGCCCTTATGATTTTGCTTTTTGTTTTGTTTGTTTGTTTGTTTTTTCCTTTTTGGCCATGCCTGTGGAAGTTCCAGGGCCAGGGATCGAACCCATGCCACAGTAGTGATGATGCTGACTACTTAACTCGCTGAGCCACCAGGGAACCACTCTGCCCTCATGTTTTTGTTTTTATTTTTGTTTTTTTCCTTTTTATGGCCACACCTACAGCATATGGAAGTTCCTCCGCTAGGGGTTGAATCAGAGCTGCAACTGAGGCCTATGCCTCAGCCATAATAACACTGGATCTGAGCCATATCTGTGACCTATGCCGTGGCTTCCAGCAGCGCTGGATCCTTAACCTACTGAGCGAGGCCAGGGATTAAACCCACATCTTCACAGAGACTACAGTGGATCCTTAACCTGCTGAGTCACAATGGGAACTCCTGTCATCATGTTTTTATATTCCATTCTAAATCTGGTTACCTTTTTGAGCCTTTCAGATTCATTTTCTTTTTCTAGAGGCAAGTTAAAAGCAATGGTACTGGTCCCTAGTGTTTCTGTAACATTTTCTCCTTTGTGTTCAGTATCCTCTATGTTGTTGTCCATCATTTTCTGGCCTTGGTGACCCAGCTACCATTTATTAGACCATCCACAAGGATAGATGACGAGTTCAAGAAATCTTTTCTGTATCAGAAGCCTTTTTTTTTTTTTTTTGCTTTTTAGGGCCTCACGTGCAGCATATGGAGGTTCCCAGGCTAGGAGTCCAATCAGAGCTACAGCTACCGGCCTACACTACAGCCACAGCAACTCGGGATCTGAGCCGCGGCTGTGACCCTACACCACAACTCACAGCAACGCCAGATCTTTAACCCACTGAGCGAGGCCAGGTATCAAACCCACAACTTCATGGTTCCTAGTCGGATTCGTTTCCACTGCGCCACGACAGGAACTCCTGTATCAGAAGTCTTAGTGAAGAGCTCATTATGCCACTATTTTAGTTTGGATATTTTCCTTCTCAAGGTATCATTTGATTAACCACTCAATTTGCATCCAGAGTAGCTTGAGATTTTATGAGAAAAGCAGCCTTGGAGATTTAATCCTGCCCTTGATTCTCCAAATCATCTCCAAATGTAATAAATACTTCAACACTGGCCGGTATAGCCCAATTATCTGTTGTACCCCTTATTTCTACACTGTTTCCATTTCTAGTAGGTTTACAGTCATAACAAAAGAGCTCATCACCACTCCCAATTTATAATGCTTTATTTAAAGCAAAACCGTAGTGCAGATGCACAACTTTTTCACAGTCAGTCCTCCTGAAAAGCCACTAATGACACATTCACCAGGAATTGTACTGTCTTTTTAAAAGAATCCTGCTAATTGTGATTTGCCCTTACAGAAACAATTCATTTCATCTTGGTGATGCTTTTTAAATTCTTACCATACACAAAGCTCTAGGTAGAATGAAAGAAACCAATATGATTCCTACCTTCCCAGAACTTAGAGTTCAGGGCACTAATAAGATATGCACACAAGTAGCTGTGATACAAGTATAGACAAGTGTTAGGAGAAGTTGAAATGATTTCCTTCCTGGGGGAGTTGCGTTTGAGAGGGACCTTGATGTGTGACTAGGATTCAGACCTGAGGGACATGGGCAGGATGTTCAAGGAAATGGGAACAGCATGCACAAAGACATGGGGTCCAGAAACCTTGTGAAACAACAGGGAATTCTTAGTCTTTTATTTACTTGGAGCAAAGGATCAATAAAGAAATGAAATAAATTTAGGAAGTGGATGCTACCAGATTCTAAGTGGATCTGAATAAAGAGCTAAGGATTTTGGATTTTATTTAATAGGAAATAGACAACATTATTAGCTTTAGAGCAGAGCAGTGGCATTTTATAGCTGTTCTTGAAAACCTGAAATAAGGCACAGTATGGAAGAGACTATAGCCCAAAATACAACAACAGGAAGTGGCAGGAGGTGAGAAGACAACCCTGGAAAGGCTGTGGTTGGGAAATATGCAAAGGGTGCAAGAGTGAAAAGGGATGCTAATATCTGAGAAGTTAATTTAAATTCTTCCTTTAGAGAAATTGCCCTGCCTCTGCCTGCCATTGAAAAGGAGCAGGCAGCATACCCTTTGCTTCCCAGGGGGATAAAAAGAAAAGATTATTTTGTAAAGGAATTGAATGAAGTAAGTGGTGAAGTAGGGCTGCTAAGGTAGAGCTGGTGCCTGATACAGGGCTCCTGCTTCACAGGTCCCATCCTATTCACTCTAAAGCGAAGCCTGCAAGGTGGCACGCCTCACCTAGGTATATAGAGCCGCCCAAGGAAGGCGTGCAGTAGGAGTGTACATCTGCCAAGAGAGCCCACACAAACCACCAAGAAAATGCAACCGAGACTTTCTGAAAAATGAAGAGCTATGGAGCCATAGCTCTCTACATCTTAAATGTGGGCCTCCTTCCACGGTTTACAGTATAGAAAAGGCAAAAAAAGGAAGGCACTTTACAGTGGAGTCACCTGACAAACACTACCTCAGTCAAGTGATCAGAGTCAACATCCATAGTAATCAGTCATGTTGATAGTAGGTACCCTTGATATGATGTGATGAGAATGGGAAGTTTAAAGCTGTGGTCCTCTTCCCAAAACCCATATCCCCAGTCGAATCGTGAGAAAAATACCAGACAAATCCCAGCTGAGGGGCATTCTACAATATACCTGACTGTTATTCCACAACACTGTCAAGGTCATCAAAAACAAGGAAAGTCTGAGAAAGTGTCACAGCCCAGAGGAAAGAGGAACCTAAAGAGACATGATGATCCATGAGCTGTGAGCTGTGGTGTAGTTCCCAGACATGGCTCAGATCCCGTGTTGCTGTGGCTGTGGCGTAGCCAGGCAGCTACAGCTCCAATTCGACCCCTACGCTGGGAACCTCCATATGCCATGGATGTGGCCCTAAAAAGACAAAAAAATAATTAAATTTAAACAAAATTTGGGAAGTTGGAAATGTAAGGAGAGATAAAGGAAAAGGAAGGATAATAATATAGACATCATATGTAGTAAGAAATTGAGAATTATTTTTTAATGTTAGTGGAATAAGAAACAGAATTGTAAGTGTGTTATTTAAAAGCATACATAGAAGACTAATAGAAAAACCAAAAATAATATAAAAATTTTGAAGTTGGGGTAAGAACCTTTTCAGTAACTCCCCAGATCATTTTCTTATATAGTACAATATGAACAGAGACTCTTGGAAATTGGCAAGTGATCCATAGAGCTATGAACTTATTTTATAGAACTATAAGGCAACTTTCTCCGAAATTAAAAGGTTGCATGGAGGCTGCATCTAGGGAAGAAGAGTGGAGTGGGGAATTGTTGCTTTCTTTATAAGTTCTCTGCTATTTTACTCTAGTTTTTGAAATGTATATTATTGCATTAATGTTTAAGAATTATTTTTTGATGAGCTATTAATAGTGTGCGAGGGAGAAGTAATGAGGACAGTTGGAATAGAAAAGAGAGAACAGATGGGAGACACTACAGAATAACACCAACACCTGATAACTGACTCAAAAGTGGGGACAAAAGAGAGAACTGAAAATGCATCTTAGGTTTTGAGCCTAAGCACATAGAAGAGAGAATATGGAAAGTCATTGGTGGTCAGTTTAGGACAGGATGGTTGTAATTGACAAGAAATTGCCAATGTTCATATTTAAAGAACGTAAACTTCTTTAATGTTTGTGAAGGTTACATGGTCTTTTCTGTTCAAAGGCTGTTGCAAGAACCAAAAAACAGTGCATCTGGCTCCCAGTTATAAAACAGGCTTTCCTGCTCTTCCAGGATTCCCCTTGGGAGATACACAGTTGCTGCTGACAGCACCCATGCAGAGGGAGGAGTCCTCTGGGTGCAAGAAGCTTGTCTCTGCATTTGCACAGGGGTTTTCTATCACCTCCAAGTACTGCTCACCTCTTCCGGAATTTTGGGCTACCTGCCTGTGTGCTCACTGGGTAGAAATAACTGATGCAGAGTTACCCCCCACAACACATTATGGATTGTTAACTGAGACTGTGTGAACAGAAGATGAACTTCCCGGGTAGAAACCTTGGTCGGCAGACCCAGGTTTCAATCCTACCTGAGGCTAAGTTCCACACGAGGTGACAGGTCGATTCTGGACATTTTCACATTGAAGCAGCGTCAGGCTATCCGTGTGAAAATATCAGGCAGGCAGTTAAAAACTGAGGACTGGAACTCAGGAGTGAGAGCAGGTGTGTGTGTGGGGGGGGTAGTGTTGGGAGGTAGGAGAGGCAGATTTGAATTGGATGAGCTAACCAGAGGCTGAAGTTTAGAAGTTGCCAGAGGATAAAGATCTGAGCAAAGGTGCTTGGGGAGTACCCACATTTAGAAATGGGAGCCTGAAAGGGCAGTCAGATGGGAAGAAAAACCAGAAAAGAACAAGTTGTATAAGCCCAGGGGGAGAATATCAAGAAGGTGGCCAACTCTGTCCCATTCTACAGCAGGGCCAAGAGACCAAGATGCCTTATATAGCAAATGAATTCTTTTGTTGATGTCCAGACACACAGAACAAGCCTGAGAAAGGGTTGGCAAGTCTGATTGGATGAACTTCATTTTCTCAATCAAACTGGAGTTAGAATCATCTGCAGGGAGTAGAGTCTTCCCATGATCAACCTTGGGGAAAATGGGAAGATCTAGAATAGGATCTGGAGAAACTGAGAAGCTGCCTCATCTTCCTCCCATTATGTTTTATTTGTAGGTTACTTTTTTTTTTTTTGTCTTTTTGCCTTATCTAGGGCCGCGTCCGGGGCATATGGAGGTTCCCAGGTTAGGGGTCTAACAGGAGCTGTAGCCGCCGGCCTTCGCCACAGCCACAGCAATGCAGGATCCGAGCCGCGTCTGCAACCTACACCACAGCTCACGGCAACGCCGGATCCTTAACCCACTGAGCAAGGCCAGGGATCGAACCCGCAACCTCATGGTTCTTAGTCGGATTCGTTAACCACTGAGCCACGATGGGAACTCCTTTGTAGGTTACTTTTAATGATAGTATCCACTGCTCTAGTTTGGAAGTAGGCCTTACTAGTCTGTTAGTCCCTATGATGTTCTGGCTACCTCTGACATACTAGCCATTTGTAGTAAGTTAGGACATTTTGCTTTTACCCCTGAGTTCACCCAAAACTCATTACTGGTCATTATCAAACACCTCACCTCATCCCTACTATTTATTGTCATCCTTGTCAGCTGGGCTCAGAATTTCCTATTCATATTTTTGTATTTATTTTATCTGATATATTCATCCTGTTTTATCTACTATCTAGAGTGTAAACTTTCTCTAATAAAGTGAAAATTTGTTCATTCCATCTTGCATCTCCTTTTTCATTTCATTGATTGTCCCACTGACACTTTCCTTTGGTAGGTTTTAAGGACCTTTTTTCTCAGTGTAGTGTTACATATCTAGTATTCATCTATAAGTAGTGGAAAACCCAATTAACAAGTGAATTAAACATATAGGATCTTATCTCCCTTATGTGATAACCACCATTCTGTATGTAGGTAGTTTTAGCGGTTGGTTCGGTAACTCAGTAATGTCAGGACCAGTAATGTCAATAAATCAGGCCAAGCTGACTCTCTTGACCTTTTCCTTATGGTAGTAAAATAGCTGCTATATAGCTCCAACCATTATATCCATGCTCAAAGCAGATTAAAGGGGAAGGGCTGAGGCCAAGAGATTTTCAGTTGTATGTTATTGGCCATAACATGGCAAAGAGCTACTACGTATAAGTGAGACCAGTAAAGTGAGCATTTAGTTTTTATAACCTCGGTAGTAAAGGAGGGCAAGTCAGGAAGTTTGCTCTGAGAGACGAGGTGAGTCAGACTGATGTCTGCCACAGCTACCTTTTAGGGACTTCTAAAATATTCAGCTTATCTACTGTTTAAGTTTGATCTGTATATTTTATGGGCTGCCTTAATATATTCCCTGAGTTTATCATCTCATTTTTAAAAGGCCTTTAAAAAACTCATATATTTAAAGTTATTCTCTCAGACTGTTTTTTTTTTCCCTTTAGTACGCTTTTGTCTTATGACATCAGTAGGGTATTTTAAAAACCATTTCCAGAGTTTCTACAGGCAAATAACTAAAATGCTTCATTTTTAAAATCAACCAGTGCCTGTATTTTATGCTAAATATAATTTCTGAATCTGAATAATTGGAAGATATATTTATTTAGTTTTTTCTTTCCTGCTAGAATATTTGATTTTTGTTCTCATTTTTACTCTTACGCAATTGCTTTTTTTTTTTTTTTAATGGTTTCAAGCCAGGGAAAATCTTACTGGACTTGAAGGACATTTATTTATATGCCTTTACTGCCTTTATCATATTCATAGGTTCTTTTACTTTCTGAGTTCCCCTATTTTTGGCCACACCCTCAGCATGCAGAGTTTCCTGAGCCAGGGATTGAACCCATGCCACAGTAGTAACCCAAGCCACAGCAGTGACAGTGCCAGATCCTTAACCTGCTAAGCCACCAGGGAACTCCCTGAGCCTTACATATATGCTTTTTTTTTTTTTTTTGGTTGACTATCTGAACTCTCAGAGCCTTTTTGGGAGCCTGGCAAGTTCTCCCAATACAGTGGAAGTGCCCTGGATGCTTCAGAAAACCAGGCTGTTTTAGGTTAGGTTCGTCTGTTCCAATATGCTCTCTGCTTAGAACATGTGAATTGTGGTTGTGGGGCCAGTGGTCATGTTATCAGACATCAAGCTGCTACACTGGAAAGTAGTTCTTGTTCTTTTTTTCTGTAAGTAAAATTTTAATCAGTCCTTTTTATAGAATAATAAATATAGTCTTTATATAATACATCATTTAAATTCATAAAAAAAAATACAAAAGAGAACTCACCTTTGAGATTTGTGGAGGGGAGTGTGGAGGGAAGAATAAATATTGTGTCTGAAAAGCATCCTGCCCATCAATGGAAGAGCAGCACGTAAATGTTAGTAGAGGGTGTTGTTATTTTTAATGAGCCTCTGTCCTTGTTAAAAACAAAAGTTTCATTTCTTAGCTAGCTGGGGGCAAAATCTATCCTCCAGTGGCCAGGTGATCCCCCACCCCTGAAAACTCCAGTTCAGATGTGACACAGTACAGTTACCTAAGGCTGTTGTAAAAAACTGCCACGAAGTGGGTGGCCTAGAACAATAGGAATTTATTGCTTCACAGTTCTGGAGGCTGGAATTCCAAGATCAAGATATCAGCAGAGGCATCCTTCCTCTCTGGGTTCTAGGGAAGGGTCTGTTCCAGGCCTGTCCCCTAACTTCCAGGGGTTGGCTGGCAATCTCAGACACTCCTTGACTTCTGCCGCATCACCCTGATCTCCGCTTTCATCTTCACGTGGTGTTCTCCCTGTGTGCGTGTGGATTAGAACCCTACCCACTCTGCTATGACCTCGTCTTTAATTACATTGGCAAGAGCCTTTTTCCAAATACCGTCACACTTGGACGTGTAGGGGGTTGGGACTTCAGCCTATAAAACTTGGGGGGTTACAGTGCAATCACTAACACCCCGTGTCTCCTTCTGGTCTCAGTGGTGCCACGACAAGTGGGGGTGAGAATGAGCGTGAGGACCTGGAGCAGGAGTGGCAGCCCCCAGACGAGGAGTTAATCAAGAAGCTGGTGGATCAGATCGAGTTCTACTTTTCTGATGAAAACCTGGAGAAGGACGCCTTCCTGCTAAAGCACGTGAGGAGGAACAAGCTAGGATATGTGAGTGTCAAGCTACTCACATCCTTCAAAAAGGTGAGGCTTCGTCCTCAGAAGCTGCTTTGAAGATTTCAAGGGTGCTTTGGGTTGTGGTTCTAAATATGTTTTACCCCCTTGAAACCTTATGACTCACAACTTTTTATTTCCGCTGAGCCCTGAAAAAGCGAAAAATGATCCAGAGAAGGGATTTAGGGTCATTATGAAGACTATCCTCCCACACTATTAAAAGGGTCCTGGGTGTTGGGACAAATCTCAGCTAGTGGCAGTTATGAAATGACATGGCTGCAGAGCTTCCGTACCTGCCTGCTTACATCTCTCACAAGCGTCCAATCCTAATAAATCTATTTCTTGCCTATAAAAAAAAAGGAAAGAAAGAAAGAAATGACATGACTTATTCTTAGGGAAGTTCAGGCACGCTTGCTGGGCAGTAGGTTGGCTAGGAGCCAGGACAGAGCTGAGCGAAGACAGTGAGACTCAGTGGCCTTGGGAGACACCTACTAGGCCTAGAATTACATGAAGTCCAAGCTCTTTGTCTGCCCAATTGAATAAATAAGAGGAGGAAGGAGCTCTGGGAGGTGAGCCATTTCTAAGATCCCAGCCGCCTTGGCTATATAACGCCAACATCCTCGTCTATAGGATGGAGACATGAGATGTCTATTGCATGCTTCTGCTATTTAGATCCAGCAGCTGAGCTGTGCATTCCCTACTTCTTGAAGAGTTGATGGGCCAGCTAGAGTAAGAACTCTGTGTGTCCCCTGGGGGAACTGTATTTACTAGAATGGAAAAGCCAGTTGCATAATGGGATGTGTAACGAGTAGGTCCCAGCCAAGTTGCCTGTGGACTTTGTCAGAGAACGCTGAAAAACTTTCCTTGTGAAACTATTCTCTGCCCCACCTGCTGGTATACTCTGCCCTCTTCTCTCTTTTTTTTTTTTTTTTTTTTTTTGCCTTTTGTCATTTTAGGGCCGCACCTGCGGCATGTGGAGGTTCCCAGGTTAGGGGTCTAACAGGAGCTGTAGCCGCTGGCCTTCGCCACAGCCACAGCAACACAGGATCCGAGCCACGTCTGCAACCTTCACCACAGCTCACGGCAATGCCAGATCCTTAACCCACTGAGCGAGGCCAGGGATTGAACCCGCAACCTCATGGTTCCTAGTCGGATTCGTTAACCACTGCGCCACAACGGGAACTGCTGCCCTCTTCTCTTGATCTCTTTCCTTTATTCATTCATCAAACATATTTGTTCTATACACTGAATGTTGTGTTAGGCATGGGATATACAAAATGAATATGGCATGACCCCTGCCCTGGCAAAATCTGTAAAGGAGAGAGAGCAGTAAAGGATCCCAATAAGACCATCCACAGTGCTATAATAGGAGGAACAAGGTACTATTTGGAGCTAATTGATCAGAGCAACTAACCCTGCGTGGAGAACTGATAAGTCTTCCCAGAAGTGGTGAAATCAAAATAGGATCTTGGAGAATGAGTATGAGTTTTCAAGGTACAAGAGAATGAATGGAAGGGGCATTTCATGATGTACAGGGAAATGGAAGGGAAAAACCTGCTCTTCCTTCTCATAGTACTTCTGCCACCAGATCTATGCAAGTTTTTCTCTTTTTTTGCTTAAAAAGCACCCATGGCATGTGGAATTTCCCAGGCTAGGGGTTAAATCAGAGCTACAGCTGCCAGCCTGTGCCACAGCCACAGCAATTCCAGATCCAAGCCATGTCTGCAACCTACACCACAGCTCACGACAACACTGTGCAAGGCCAGGGATTGAACCTGCGTCCTCATAGATATTAGTCGGATTTGTTCCTGCTGAGCCACGACAGGAACTCCTGTGCAAGTTTTTCTTCACACCAAGCAATTCTGTGACACCAGCTGGGTGTCCTACAGGTTAACTCAATTCAGACATTATCTACCGGGGGATAGCACCAGATCCCACAGGTTAAGGGTTCAGTCCCACGAGGCTGCTCCCTGCTTCAGATGCCAGTCATAAGTAGTAGGTCCCCAGGCATCCACATCTTCTTTCCAGCTTGGCCACAAATCAGAGGTTCCCATGACCTCCACCCTTTTGGATTCAATTATTTGTTAGAGCAGTTCACAGAACTCAGGAAAAGACTTAATTACATTTACCAGTTTATTAAAGAATGTGATAAAGGATACAGATGAACTGCCAGATGGAGAGATACATAGGGCAAGGCCTGGGAGGGTCCTAAGTGCAGTAGCTTCTGTCCCCATGGAGCTGGCGTGTGACACCTTCCCTAGGATGCATTCACCAACCTAGATGCTCTCCGAACCCTGTGCTTTGGGGATTTTTATGGAGCTTTCATCATGTAACTATGATCAATTATTAACTCATTTCTTGCCCTTCTCCCCTCTCTGGAGAATGAGGGCTAGAGTCAAAAGTTTCAAGATTCTAATCATGACTCTTTCCAGAGATAGCACCCTCTTCCCATCCAGGAGCCTACCCAGAGTCTCCTCATTAGAACAAAGGATCCTTCTTTGCTCTTATCACTCAGGAATTTACAAAGGTTTCAGGAATCCAGTGTAAGGAATGAGAATGACAACTATATATTGTGGGGGACCCCAAAATGGAGCAGCCAGTGGAATCATCACTTTATGGTCATTGTCATCACTTTCAGAGTTCCTGTTCCTCACCAGGGACCTTAAAAGAGAGCCTAATTCTCTTTCCTTTTTAAGCTACCACTTACTGGATCTATTTAGGATAGTTCTCCTCTATTGAAACCTGGCTGCAGAGTAGACACAGACTCCCCGACAGCTCCAAGATGATAGCTAAGACCCTCTTCATTCTCAAGGGCTTCCTGCTAATAATAGGAAACATATATGACAAAGGTAACAAGGTTTGGACATCTTACCAAGTTCTTTTAGTAATTGCAGAAAGACTGTGCTCTTTGGGTCCTCCTTCTAGGTGGTGCCTGGACACCCTTCTCCAGGCTCACAGACCCAGGCCTGGGTTGCTCACACCTGCTAGAGGTTTCCCAGTGAACCTGACTCCTGGCTCTAGGGGAAGCAATGGCTCCTGCCTCTCTCTGGGTTGGCCGTGGCCTTCCAGCAGCTTCTCTAGCCCCCTGAGTAAGGCTGCCCTGGCCTCCCCCCACAGCCCTCGCCCAGGCTTCCCCTCCTCTCCTGGACGCTCCCTCCTTGACTGTTGGTGGTGCTCCCATTCCCATCCCTGGAGCACTACTGCTTGGGTGTCTCCATGACCTGGCACTGTCCTGCAGTCGTCCTCTTCACCCTTTCCGGATCCCTCATTGTCTCTGTGCACCTGAAGTCTGACTCTTTGCCTGGACCTGCTTCTCTTGCCTATGGTGATCAGCCCATTGATTCTTTGTGTAGGTGACTCACTCTAAGCCCCAGTTTGGGCCATATCATCCAGAAGCCACAGGCTGGAGTGGACAGTGCCCTGTCTCCAGGGGCCTGCTAATACTACCGAGAGTTCTGCCAGGGTCCCGCCATCCCGCTCTGTTAGGGTGCCCTCCCTTCTGAGTTCTGCCAAGTTCCTGTTTGGGTCAGGGTGCCTCTGCAGAGTAGCTGCACTGGCCTGGCCTTGGAGGAGGACCCCGGGTGATCTGGCCATTCCTGGCTCAGGTTACCCGCCCCACCCACCTCCACCGTTTCTCAGGGATGACTCATTCTCCCTGGCATTCCCTACACCGGAAGTGGGCCTCTCGAAAATTACTGTTTTACCGTATAAATATAGCTTCCATGGGTTGCAATACTGATACGCACAGTTTCCACTAAGGGAAGAGGAGGGAGGGACTATTTCATCATTCTCCTTGAATTTAAATCCTGAGTTGAATTTAACTCAATCTGAAACAGCCCACATCATTTTCAGGAGATATTGAATGATTTTTCGGAACCTTCTCTGAATCAAATGTAGAAATGTGGAAATACAACTTCAGAGAAGAATTCAAATGTTAAAATCTCTGTGTTCTGTCAAAACGGTAGCACATGATATTTGAAATAACAATAGCGCATAATATTTACTGAGTATTCACCACGAGCTGGACACTCTTCTGAGCTTTATGTATGTAAAATGTGTGGCTGGGTGTAGATATGTATATATTTATTTATTCATTTAACCCTTGTGACAGCTCTATAAGATAGGCATTCTTACCGTTTCCATTTTACAGGTAAGGAAGTTGAGTACTGAGAGGTTGAATAACTTTTCAGGTTTTACTGCCATCAGAGGTGGACCTTGGATTTGTGTATCCAACAGCCTTGTTCCAGAACCTGCAGATTTAATCTGTAAACTTGCACAGAATAGAATATTTCCATCAGCATGGAAAGATCTGTTGCACAGCACTCTAAACCATGCTACCTTGTTTGAATTGTAGAAAGTGCGCTTGTTTGCTTACTATAAGGCTTTTGAGTACCTGCACTCACCAAGTATGATTCTAGATACTCGTGTTCCAGTAAGGAAAAGAGAGAGATTTTAGAGAACACCGGGAGGACAAGGACAATAGATGCCATTTCCAATTTGCTTTGTGTTCTTCAGGTGAAACATCTTACACGGGACTGGAGAACCACAGCTCATGCCTTGAAGTACTCCGTGACCCTCGAGTTGAATGAGGACCACCGGAAGGTGAGGAGGACCACCCCTGTCCCACTCTTCCCCAATGAGAACCTCCCCAGCAAGATGCTCCTGGTCTATGACCTCTACCTGTCCCCCAAGCTGTGGGCCCTGGCCACCCCTCAGAAGAATGGAAGGGTGCAGGAGAAGGTGATGGAACACCTGCTGAAGCTCTTTGGGACCTTTGGAGTCATCTCATCAGTGCGAATCCTCAAGCCTGGGAGAGAGCTGCCTCCTGATATCCGGAGAATCAGCAGCCGGTATAGCCAGGTGGGGACTCAGGAGTGTGCCATTGTGGAGTTCGAAGAGGTGGAGGCAGCCATCAAAGCCCATGAGTTCATGATCTCAGAGTCTCAGGGCAAAGAGAGCATGAAAGCTGTACTGATTGGTATGAAGCCACCCAAAAAGAAACCATCCAAAGAGAAGAATCAGGATGAAGAGCCCACTTCAAGCATCCACCTGAACAAGTCCCTAAACAGGAGAGTTGAGGAGCTTCAGTACATGGGGGATGAGTCTTCTGCCAACAGCTCCTCCGACCCTGAGAGCAACCCCACATCCCCTATGGCTGGCCGGCGACACGTGGTCACCAACAAGCTCAGCCCTTCTGGCCACCAGAATCTCTTTCTGAGCCCAAATGCCTCCCCGTGCACGAGTCCTTGGAACAGCCCCTTGGCTCAACGCAAAGGTATTTCCAGAAAATCCCCACTGGCTGAAGAAGGTAGGCTGAACTTGAGTGCCAGTCCTGAGATCTTTCGCAAGTGCATGGATTATTCCTCAGACAGCAGCGTCACTCCCTCTGGCAGCCCCTGGGTACGGAGGCGCCGCCAAGCCGAGATGGGGACACAGGAGAAGAGCCCCAGAGTGAGTCCCTTGCTCTCTCGGAAGATGCAGACTGCAGATGGGCTACCCGTGGGGGTGCTGAGGTTGCCCAGAGGCCCTGACAACACCAGAGGATTCCATGGCGGACACGAGAGGAGCAGGGCCTGTGTTTAAATACCTTCTATTTTTAATACCAGCTCCATTGAAAATCTCCTTTGTTTTCAAGGTTCTGACAAGTACCTGGCATGACATAGAATGAAATTAAGTCCCCTTTGAAAGATTTTGTATACCTGTAGACCTCTTAATTTATATATTTGTAATATATACATAAATTGCCTGGTATGCTCTGGTTTTAAGACCACCTTCTAGATCAGAACACCCGTTCCTCCCAGCATGACTGTTATTTTGATGATGCCTGACACGTGTGAATGTTGTGGCTCTGCAGGGCTGTGGAACAGAGGCTGCCCAGAGAGGGCCTGACAGCGGCTCTCTTCCTCAGGGCAGGGTTCTTCTCTTCAGTGACTAAGCTCTTCTCCGTTGGCCATGCAAGGGCTTCGCGAAAGCCCAGAGGAGTTGTGTTGTACAACAGCAACTAGTTAAGCAGGTAGCATGGTGTTTTATAGGACCAAATGTATGCTTCCTGTCAAGTGAATAAATAATAAAACACCTAACTGGGAGTTCTGGCTCTGAACCCATAGACTGTACGTGACCAAACCTGCGCGCCTCTGACAAGGCTGTGGGTGGTTTCATGCGGCTCTGAGGAGGTTAGCCAAGACCCATTTCCTGAATGTGCCCCGGGACTCTGCTTGGGCCTCCCCACTGCCCAAGAGGTTGACAGAGTCTGTGCAGTTGTCAGAGCACCAGGTCTCCCATCACAGTGAATCATACTGAGTGAAGGCAGCTTACTGTAGACCAGGTTCTCTAGATGTGGAGCCTGGACCAGCCACCTTGACATCACCTGGGAACTTCCTCGGAATGCAAATTCTCAGGCCCTGCCTCAGGCCAACTGAATCAAAAACTCTGGGAGAAGGGCCTGGAGTCTGGATTTTAGCAGATCCTCCAGGTGATTCTGATGCCTGCTAGAATTTGAGAACCACTGGAATGGACAATGGTTGTGGGACTTGAGAGTTTGACTCCCGTGTCCCTCGCTTACTCTTCCGTGATCTTAGGAGAGTAACTCCCCCCCCTCAGCCTCATTGTGTCCCTGTGCTTTGCTTCATTGTCAGTGTCTGAGATGCATTTGGCTCCCATCAGTATTAGCTCCTTTTCAGTGGAAGCTGCCTGGGTGTGGCAGAAAGAGCGCTGGCCGAGATTCCAGTGTTGGCTATTGGGGGGATTTTAGGCAAGTCACATTTAATGGAATTTGTTAATAACTACTGAACAGTGATTGGACGCCAGGGACCATGCTAAGAGTTTTCCGAGCATTATCTCATTTGATCGTCCCAGCCACAGAGGGGTTCAGAGGTTATTATATTTTACACCGGAAGAAACAGAAGTTTTATGTGGGAAACTAACTTGTCTGAGATCTAAGGCCCGATTGGTGGAGCTGGCTTGAACCTAGCAGTCTGGCTCTGGAACCCATACTCTTAACCACCAGATGGGACTCAGAATGTGGAATGGCACCATCCACATTCCGAAAAGAAGCTAATGTTTATTCAGCACCTCCTATGTGCTAGGCATTTGGCTAGACACATTCCTTCATTTATCCTCTCGATGTCCCTCTGAGGTATCATTATACCAGTTTTATTCATGAAGCTGCTGAGGTAGGATAATACCTCAAGCCACTGTGAACACAGAAAAGGGGAGTGTATTTTTAATTGTACTGCTCTGTACAAATTAGGAGGTGACGATTTTCTGGTTAGTAAGATAGTGTGTCCCTAATGTCCCCGAAGAATTCCTATTAACTGGTAAGTGCCTCTAGGAATTGCTTAGATTTGCTATTTCTACCATTACAACAGTAGGTAGCCCAAAGGCTTTATGTCTGGCTACCAGGCCTCCTGACCCTGGGCAATGCCATAGCCCACTCCAGGTCCCACCCTGCACTTGCCTCCCCAGCCCTCAGTCCCACTCACACCTGCTTCTTCCTTCCCCAAAGCCACTTGCCACCGGGGCCACCCGGGCTTCACTGCTCTTACTGGGCTGGCTACATCCTGGTTCTTCCCCCCCCTTTTATGTCCTGGCACACAGCTGCAGCTCTATTTTAAGATTTACTCCTTTGGATCGTAAGTATTTTAAAAGGTACCCACACTCTCACCTTTCTATGTGAATACAGATGAGCTTGGCCTTCCGTCCGTGGCCCTGTGTGGCCTTGTAAAAGAACCCTGAATTTGAGGTCAGCAGATCTGGATTCTAGTTGTGGCTTTTCTGGTAAGTAACTGTTTGACCTCGAGCAAGTCATTTCTGTTTTGTAGTCATGGTTTTCCCGTCCAACCAGTAGATAACAATACAATGCTTCTTAAATAAGGCCGTGTATGTGAGAGGGTTTTATGAACTGAAAAGTACTCAGTGGAGGAGTTCCCATTGTGGCTCAGTGGTTAACAAATCCGACTAGTAACTATGAGGTTACGGGTTCGGTCCTTGGCCTTGCTCAGTGGGTTAAGGATCCGGCGTTGCCGTGAGCTGTGGTGTAGGTTGCAGACGCGGCTCGGATCTCGCATTGCTGTGGCTGTGGCTGTGGCGAAGGCCAGCAGCTACAGCTCCTGTTAGACCCCTAGCTTGGGAACCTCCACATGCCGCGGGTGCGGCCCTAGATAAGGCAAAAAGCCAAAAAAAAAAAAAAAAAAAAGAGTAAGAGAAAAGTAGTCGGTAGGTGTTAGTCATTCCCCTGCTCCCTGATCATCTCCGAAGACAAATCCTCCTGTGCTGTGGTGCTTAACCTGGGCTTCACCTGGGAATCACCTAAAGAGCTTTTTGAAACTGCCTGGGACTACCCAAGTCAGCCTGATTTAATTGGTTCCAGGGTGCGGCCTGAGCAACAGTGGATTTTAGATTTCCAGGATGAGTCTTATGAGCGGGCATCGCTGAGAAGCACTGATCCATTGGTATGAGGAGGGGACTTAGGAAAAATTGAGGGAGTCTTAGGAGTTCCCATCGTGGCTCAGTTGTTAACGAATCCGACTAGTAACGATAAAGTTGCAGGTTCAATCCCTGGCCTCGCTCAGTGGGTTAAGGATCCATTGCCGTGAGCTGTGGTGTAGGTTGCAGAGGCGGCTCGGATCCTGCGTTGCTGTGACTGTGGCGAAGGCCGGCAGCTACAGCTTCTGTTAGACCCCAAGCCTGGGAACCTCCACATGCCGCGGGTGCAGCCCTAGATATAAGGCAAAAAGACAAAAAAAAAAAAAAAAAATTGAGGGAGTCTTGGAGATACCCATTCCTTCTTATTCAGGGCTGGGCTGTGGGCTCCTTTGTAGACCTCCGTGTGGCCCAGAGACCCTGAGCACCTTGCTTAGGAACCTGATCTTCCTAAATCTCTGGCCAAACTTTCTGCTGGGGCATGGGCTTCCTTTCAAGATCGGGACTTTCTTGAATAGTTTGACTGGGAAAGTCAGCCAACAGCATTTCTACAGATGTTTCATTATTTTTAATGAAAACCAGCTCCCTCTCCACTCTGGGACCCAAAGCCTGCCGTACATCTCCACTTGAGGTGCTGGCAGAACATCCAAATTCCACACACATGCAAAACACCACCCTCCACATGTGTCCAAAATATACCTCATCTGCCATCCCCCCAGCCCACAGCCCCACCCCACGCCTTTGCTCTTGCTGACTTCCCCGTTCAGCTGGCGACGCAACTATCTTCCATGTCCGTTCTGGACTTTGACAGCCTGGGTTCAGATCCCAGTGACTTTTGACAAATGTCTCAGTTTCCTGTCCCAGGAAAGGTGAATGATAATAATTTCTACTTCCGTGTCTACTTCCAGTTTGTCAGAATGAGTTAATCCCTATAAAATGCTTTCTAACTTGCGCATGGTAAATGCTCCAAAGATGTGAGGTTGTCATATTTATACCTTCTTCCTCCCTTTTTCCCACACTCAGTCAACAACTCAGAGTTGTTGGTTCCAGCCCTGATATGTTCCTTACATGCTCTTTCCCTCCTCACGTGCTTACTTCTGTACACCCTTGTTCTAGGATCTCCGTGTGTCCCATCCTCCTCGTTAATCCATCCCCCACTGTGCCACCAAACCCATCTTGCTGAAGCAGAGTTCTGTTTGCATAACTTGCCTACTTAAAAAAAAAAAAAATTGCTGGCTGTCCCTTCCTGACTTATAGAGTAAGAACCAAACTGCCCCAGTTTCCTTCCGTGCTGTGCATCTTGGGGCAAAGTCTCTCTGAACATTAGCTCAGTTGGTCCACAGCCCGTTGGGCTGTAGGGTGACCGAGCTGCAGGCCAGCTTCACATTCAGAATCACATTCATGCCTGTGTCTCGTTTACTATTGCATCACCCCTGGGTGTGGCTGGGTTGAAAAGGCTCTGTTTGGTTTTTGCCACACGGGACTGAACCACATGAGAAAGCACTTTTTAAAGACACATTGGTCATTGATTATTTTTAAATGTTTTCCCTGAAATGTGAACTAGCTTTTTCCAGTAGTTTTCAGCTACATATTCTACTCCTTTGGAGTTGTAAACATGCTGGAAAAGCTATCTCGAAACCAATGGCAAAACTCTAAGGAGGAAAGGATTGAAATAGCAGCACGAGTTTTGACTTCTTGTCTCTGATACCGACCGATCCTGGTGAGTGCGCCATCCCTAGCAGAGATGTAATCCTGCAGGTGACAGCCTGAGTACTTCCTTCTCATGGAGCATCCCTCAGGAGGCGGGTCATGTTGATGGGTCAGTCTTTTGCAATGCTGCCAGTGGAGCAGGGCCATGCCAGCCACTCATTTCTCTGGGAGCTGGAATAAATGGGACGGTGAGGAACATGTTGGAAGTGTGTATGCAGCCCACAGGTGAACTGGGCTACTTTCACTTGGATCAATTCCTAGTTAAGCAGCTGTATAATTTCTAGTTTGCACAGCCGCTGGTTTGGAATCAGCTGTAGGATAAGGAGAAGCAAGGAGTCTCGTGTTGTGACTGTATACAGACATCCAGTTAAATTCTACAAATATTCTCTACTATGGGTAAAAAAGCAGCAGGCTGAAGAGCTTTGGATAAAAGATGAATCCTAAGTGATCCTTGCCCTTTTCTGTAACTGGAATGTGCGGTAGCTTCAGACCTAGTTCTCGTCATTGCAATTATGGTTAATCCACCTTCAAAGATGAATTTGGGAAGGTCAATTTGTTTGTGTCTGTGGTAGCCCAGAGGCAAATTCCTCTCATTACTTCACTCTCTTAGTGCCCTCTAGTGTCCAAATTGGGACATAGCCCTGTCTGAAAGGAATGTAACCTGGCTCCTGCGCAGCTTACACTCACCGTGGTTGGGGAACAAGAAGGACCCTAAATTCCAGCCTTGTCACTTGTCAAACCATGAGAACTATCTCATGTCTCTAAGCTCCTGTTTCCTCACGTGTAAAATAAGAATGGTAATACCTCCTACACTAGTGTTCTTGTGAGGATTAAAGGGGATACTATAATATATGCAAGGATCTCCAGAATAAAGAAATAGCTTCAAAATATACATCGTCATTATAACTCTTGGTCATATTCTCACCCTAAGAAGGATGGGAAAGACTCTTCCAGAACACTGATCTCTGCATTATAGCAATTGTTTATGTACCATTTCTCAGCCGGATTATGAACGATGAGGTAAGGACCACACATCTCTCAACACACAGCACCTGGCCCGTGGCCAGAGCTCAGGAAGTATTTGTTGAGTGGATACTGAGTAATAACTTATTTTCCTCAGTCTTAAAAATATGTACATTGTGGAGTTCCTGTCGTGGCACAGCGGTTAACGAATCCAACTAGGAACTATGAGGTTGCGGGTTCGATCCCGGGCCTCGCTCAGTGGGTTAAGGATCCGGCGTTGCCATGAGCTGTGGTGTAGGCTGCAGACGCGGCTCAGAGCCTGCGTTGCTGTGGCTGTGGCACAGTCCAGTAGCTACAGCTCTGATTAGACCCCTAGCTTAGGAATCTCCACATGCTGCAGGTGCCGCCCTAAAATGACAAAAAAGACAAAAAATAAATATAAAAAAATAATAAAAATATGTACATTGTGGAGTTCCTGTCATGGCTCAGTGGTTAACAAATCCGACTAGGAACCATGAGGTTGTGGGTTCGATCCCTGGCCTCGCTCAATGGGTTAAGGATCCGGCGTTGCTGTGAGCTGTGGTGTAGGTTGCAGACGCGGCTCGGATCCCACGTTGCTGTGGCTGTGGCGTAGGCCGGCGGCTACAGCTCCTGTTAGACCCCTAGCCTGGGAACCTCCACATGCTGCGGGTGCGGCCCTAAAATGACCAAAGTCAAAAAAAAATTTTTTTTAATGTACATTGTGATGTAAATTTAGTGTTTCTAAACGTCCAAGCAGGGCATATATATTCAAAGTCTCTACAGTTCAGCACTGACAACTTCACCTTGGCCTGAAACACTGTGGCCCTGGAATCCACCTTGGAGTGTCTGAATGTCCTGTCACAAGTTATGGGAAAACATATTGAGCATGATTAAACTCTAGTGGGGACTCCTGAACTCTGAACTGCTGAGGAATCTGGTTATCTAGGATGGATGCAGAGGAGCTTAGTGATGGAGTAGAGATTTTCAGAAACCAGGACCAAGAGACCACCCAAGCTGCCTCTCTTGAAAGTAAATGAGGGTGATGCTGCTACCCTGAACACCTGGAATACACTCTGAAGGACCAACGTAATTAACAAATGCCCAGATGAATTCAGTTATACAAATGTACTTGTGTCTCTATAAACATCCTCTCAAGAGGCCATGGGAGGGCTTTAGAGAGAACACACAGTAACTGTTATGAACATGAATGTTTTGTTTACCCCAGAGTGATTCTTCTAATACCACAAGGCCACAAACCCACAACCAAGGAGAGAAAATAAATGAGACTGACAAGTAGATTAGTTTTAAGCACAAGAAGTATGCGAGAAATGTCAACTGTGTTTTCTCTTTTAAGGACCTAAATTTTGGAAGAGAAAGGTGCTTATTGAGTTGCACAGCCCCTTCACAAGGTGGGGAAGCTGACTTTGACATTGAGAACTGGTAATTGCAGATTTGTAGAGTGCACCATCTGTTCTTTGTTTTATAGACTTAAAACAATGTAAGGAAGATGAAACCTATAAAACCCAAACCTTTTTTTTTGTTTTTTTAAATTAACACCCTCACAGGGGAACTTAAAATAGGTCAAATTAAAGTACTGGGTTTTGTAGCCTGTACATTTTGGCAAATAACTGGATTTGGGGGCTATGAAATGATGGTGAAGAGCTCCTCGAGGAGGTATAGTCCTGAATTATCAAAATCTTGCCGTCTGTCCAAGGAGAAAAGAGCTGGAATCCCTTTGAGACCAAAAATGAGGCTATTCCTGTGATCTTATTATTTATTTATTTATTTATTTATTTTTATTTATTTATTTTGTCGTTTTGCTTTATCTAGAGCCGCACCCGCAGCATATGGAGGTTCCCAGGCTAGGGATCTAACAGGAACTGTAGCTGCCGGCCTTCGCCACAGCCACAGCAACGCGGATCCGAGCCGCATCTGCAACCTACACCACAGCTCACGGCAACGCCGGATCCTTAACCCACTGAGAGAGGCCAGGGATTGAACCTGCAGCCTCACGGTTCCTAGTCGGTTTCGTTAATCACTGAGCCACGACAGGAACGCCTTATTCTTTAAATAATATCAAAAATAAATAGCCATCAACTGCAACACATCACCTGTTTGAAAAATCATATTAGACAAAAGATGCTAATGTAGTTCATTTCTTAAACTGTTTTAGTTGCTTGGCGTAAAAGACTAAACATGGCTCAGGTACATCCTGTTTTCACTGTGCTTGTGTTCTTCTGGGAGGAAGCAGACAACACAGCAATAAACAAGATAATCTCAGGTAATATGTTAAAAAAAAGTAGAACAATGTAACGGAGTAGAAAATGATAACAGGTGAGGGTGAAAGGCTATTTTTTTATTTTTATTTTTATAGTGAAAATGTTTCAACAAATACAAAAGTGAAGTGTGATGAATTCTAATGCTTTCCCCATAGTCAACAATTATCAACTTTTCCCACATTTATTTCATTTGGCCCTTTTCCTACTTTCTCTCCTTTTTTCCCTTTTTTTCCTGAAATACTTTAAAACAAATTCCAGATTTCATTCACTTCACCCCTAAATACTTCCATATGTATCTCTAATAATTAAGGGCTAGTAAGTTTTTTATATCTTTTGTTGAAATAAATTTACAGTTCATAAAATCGCATAAATTATAAAATTATAAATGTATAACAACATAACCTGACATTTTAATGGTAGAGTTATATAAATTATATAACATACTGTATTAAATTATAAATTATAAAACAATTACTAAACATTATAAAACAACATTTAAAATAAAATTATATAAATAGCTATAATCTAATCACCCAAACTTAGCAGTTGTTTGAATTTAGAAGCTTTTTCTTCCTTCTTTTAAAAAGAGATTTTTAATCGTAACATAACAGACTGTTGAAAAGTACACATATCATAAAGTTATAGTTTCCTGAAGCATCGTCGAATGAACATATCTGTGTAACTACCAGTATGGCACTCCAGGGTTGACTTTTTTTTCTTGAAATCTGTTTATTGAAGAAATTTATCACCATCCTGTAGTTTCCCACATACTGGATTCATTCAGCCTTTCTTTTATTCCTACGTTCTCTATAAGATGGTAATTAGGTCCAGATTCTAGACCAGGGCCAAGATTAGTAATAGTACTGAGCCATGATGGAGCCTGAGGCAAAGGAAAAACCAGTAATACTGATTCTGTCTTTATTTAAATTTTGGATATTTTGTGTTGTGGTCTGCATGTGGGTTGGAAGAGAATTTCCAGACTCAGAGCAGGGGGAAAAAATGAGCTTACTGAGATAAGAAACACCGCTAGCACAGTGGGATGACTTCCTGACCATCAGGGAGAGCCGACCCTGAGTGTGTGGTTGTGTCTGTTTTTATAGCCCAGGGACAAAGGAGAGAGGGGAGGTCTCAAGATACACTTGATGGTTGGTTGGGGGTATATAATTTCCCTATAGGGGCAGGGAGAGGAGCAGGCCAAATACCTTTACTGATATGGGACAAGAAGGAACAGGCCAGGTTGCTGAAGTGGGGGAGGAGACTCAGGAACGCTCTAACAGTTGCAGTGAGACTGGTGGATCTGGTGATTTTATCCCGGCCGGAGATTCTTTGAATTTATCTTTTTAGAGAGGCCTTGAAGTCCCACATTTTGTTCATAAATGTTTTGCATTAACTTCAGTTTTTAAAAATACTGCATTAAAATGTTGTTTATCTTGATCATTGAGGTTTTCTGATCCCCCAGTATCAGCTCTGGCTAGAGGCTTGGAGAGTCTCAGGCTCAGATTTTTTGTCAAGAATAATTCATAGCTGATTGTGTATCGCTTGTGCCTCACATTAAGAGGGACTGGCTGTCTGACTGTCTCTCTCTGTTACGTTAGGAATGATCAGTGGAGGATGTCAGCTTTAACCCCGGGTGTTCCATATTTTACCAGAACTCCTAGCATGTAATGAGACAAGAAATAAAAGGCATTTAGGTGGAAAGAAGGAAATAAAACTGTCTGCTATCCCAGATGACATTATTGTCTGCACAAACAATCTCAAAGAATCTATAAAAAAAAGACTTCTAGAACTAAGCGTGTTTAACGAAGTCATGGAATAGGTCAACCATACAAAAATTAATCATTTTTCTGTACCTTCAAATGAACAATTGGAAACTGAAATTCAAAACATTCAAAATGTTTTCAAAAAGTCAAAAACATTAACATCTAAAATAGCTCCAAAAGAATATGATATAGTCAGCTACAACTCTACAAAAGATATGGTGGAAATTACAAAACACTGATGGAAGAAATAAAGACCTGAATAAGTGGGGAGACATATTCTGTTTATGTATTAGAAGATTCATTATGGCTAAAATGTCAGACTTACCCAGTTGATCCATAGATTTAAGGCAGTTCTCAAATCCCAGTATGATTATTTATAGATATAGACAAGCAGTTTATAAAATCTCTATGTAAAAGCAGAGGCAGTAGAATACCCAAAACAATGTTGAAAAAGAAGTTGAAAGACACATACTACCTGATATATACTTATATATCAGGTTATATACTTATGTATCAGGTAGTGTGTATGTACTTACATAAAATGAAACTACAGTGATCAAAACAGTATAGCATTAACTAAAAAATAGACACATAGATAAGCGGAACAGAATAGAGACTCTAAAAATAGATTAAAAATATGGTCCATTTTAAAGATTTTATTGAGGTATAATGGACTTACAACAAATTGCACACACTTAAAGTGTATGATTCGAGGAGTTTGATATACATGTACATCTGTAAAAGCATCACCTCAGTCATGGTAATGAACATACCTTTTACCCCAAAAGAAGTCGTCTTTTTTATATATACATACATATATATCTTTTGTCTTTTTAGGGATGCACCCTTTTTAGGGCATATTAGGGCATATGGAGGTCCCCAGACTAGGGATCAAATCGGAGCTATAGCTGCTGGCCTATGCCACAGCCACAGCAATGCCAGATCTGAGCCACGCCTGCCACCTACACCACAGCTCGCAGCAATGCCGGATCTTTAACCCACTGAAAAAGGTCAGGGATCAAACCCGCAACCTCATGGATATTAGTCAGGTTCATTAACCACGGAGCCACGATGGGAACTCCAATCCTCTTATATTTTTTATTAATTCTTCCTTTTCACCCCTCTCCACCTCCCTGTCTTATCTCCTACCAATCACTGATGTGCTTTCTGTCATTTATGTTAGTTTACAGCTCCTGAAATTTAGTATTACTGGAATCATACTAAATGCACTCGTCTTGTCTCCTGACGTAATCATTTGGAGAATCATCCATGTTGAAGCATGAATCAGTAGTTCATTCTGTTTTTTTTTTTCTGTCTTAAAATTTTACTAATTCTGTCAGTTAAAAATGGTGATATCGTGAGAAATAACAGTTTAGGTTTAATCTGAGGGATGGAGTAGTTCATTCTTTTTTTATTGCTGTGCAGTGTTCCATTATAACCAGGCTTATCCAAATTCACTTGTCAATAGGTTGATAGGTGTATCCTGTTTTGCTTGTTAGAGATAAAGGTGCTTAGAACATTCCTCTACAAGTATTTGTGTGGAAATATGCTTTCATTTCTCTTGGGTAAGTACCTAGGAGTAGAATAGCTGGATTATATGGTAACTGTGTATTTTGCTTTTAAAGAAACTGAAAAACTATTTTCCAAAGTGGTTATACAATTTTGCATTTCTACCAGCAGCCTATGAGAGTTCCAGCTTTGTCACACATGTGCCAGCCTAGAAGTTGCATGATGATAATTCACTGTGATTTTTATTTGCATTTTCCGAACACTGAAGATCTTTTCCTAACATTGAAGATTTTTTTTAACTGCTTATTTGCCATCTGGATATCTTCTTTTGAGGAATGTTTGTTTAAAGTTTGAAAGCAATTCAGTAGATGTCTTTTCAACATATAATGCTGGGACAATTGGATATTAATATGTACATTTTGAACCTCAGCCTACACCATATACAAATATTAACTGAAAATGAATTACAGATATGAATGTAAAATTTAAAAATTAAGAAATTCAGGTTTAAAAAATAAGAGAAAATATTTGCACTCTTAAATCACAAAAGAAGATCCTTAAAATTTTTGAATTCATTGAATTTGCTCTGCAAAAGACACTATTAAGAGAATGAAAAGATAAGCCACAGATCGGTATCTAGAATATATAAATAACCCTCAAAACTCAAGAACCCAATTTTTTAAAATGGGCACAAGCTTTGGAAATGTACCTCACCAAAGAAAATATACAGATGGCAAATAAATGTATGAACAGCTGTTCACATCAGTAGTCATCAGGGGAATGTAAATTAAAAACCATAGTGAAATATCATTACATTCCTATTAGAATGGATGATATAAAAAATTCTGATAATACAAAGAGATGATGAGGATATGGAGCAACTAGAACTCTCAAACATGGCTGATGAGAATGCAGTATGGCACAGGACAGGCACTCTAGAGAGCAGTTTGATATTTTCTTACAAAGTTAAACATAAACTTAAAAATTAAACATGGATTTACCATTTGAGCAATCTCAGCAATAAATATTACAGAGAAGTGAAGACTTGTATGCACACAAAGACCTGTACACTGATGTTTAATAGCAGCATTGATAGCAGCATTATTATTCATAATTGCCCCAAACTGGAAACTACTCAAATATTCTCCAGTGAGTAAATGGATTTGAAGAAAAAACAAGACAAAGCAAAACACTGTGATACATCCATGCAATGGAATACTACGCAGAAAAAAGCAAAAGGAACAGGCTATTGCTACGACACCACAGTGTGGATGGCTCTCAAATGCATCATGCTAAGTGAAAGAAGCTAGCCTTAAAAGCTAATATACGAGGGGAGTTCCTTCGTGGCTCAGCAGAAATGAATCTGTCTAGCATCCATGAGGACACAGGTTCGATCCCTGGTCTCGCTCAGTGGATTAAGGATCCGGCATTGCCATGAGCTGTGGTGTAGGTTGCAGATGCAACCTGGATCTGATGTTGCTGTGGCTATGGTGTAGGCCAGCGGCTACAGCTCTGATTCAGCCCCTAGCCTGGGACCCTCCATATGCCGTGGGTGTGGCCCTAAAAAAAGACAAGAAAAAAATCATATACTATATGATGCCCTTTACATTACAGTCTGAAAAAGGCAAAACCCTAAGCATAGATCAGAGATTATGGGGTGAGGGCAGAAACCAACCACAAGGGGGAACACGAGGGAATTCTTTGAGGTGTTGGCATTGATTTACAGCCTGAATGTGGTGGTGATTACAAAAATCTGTGCATGTGTAAAACCTCATAAGACTGAACAACAAAAATGGAGTTTACTGTGTATAAATTTTAAAAAAGTAATGAAAATGATTGATGCGTTGTTTCAGGTGTGTGTGCCACCTAATCCATCCTTATCAGTCCTCCCAAACTGGAAGTGCTTGGTAAATAAACCTAGGCCAGTGTGGCTGGAGCTAAGGTCTAGGGGGAGAGACAGCGAAGTCAGAGAGAAGGGCAGAGCCAGGCCAGGTAGAGCTGCAGAAAGAGTTGGCAAGGAATCTGTTCTGGCTGCTTTGTGGAGAATGCATGTATAACAGTGAATTATGGAAAAAGGGATTTTTTTATTTTAAAAATGGTGAATTAAAGAGGAAAGTAATCATAACTTGAGAAGAGAGGTACAGACATTCACAACATTGAACTGGGACTGAGGACTGGGAGGGACCAGGAAACAGTTTGACTTTAAAATGTGGTTTTGTCTTGTAGTTAGAGAGAACTTCTTTGTCTGGCTAACTCTGAGGACAAAGGGTCAGGGCTTCTTCCAGTGTGTTTTCTTGCCTCTCTGTCTCAGAATAAACAAACACGGTGTCTCCAAGCTTTCCAGAGAGTCCCAGGTACAGGGTGACCCCAATCCAGACCACAGAAGCTTTATTGCCAGTTTACAGCTTGCATCCTGTTGCTATAAACACACGACTCAGGAGGTCCAAGCAGGTTTGAACACCTCCTGGAACTTGTTTCCAAGGCCATCCTGACTCCTCACGGACAAGTGAGGCTCAGCCATAGAGAACAGGGCATCACAGGAAGGGCTGGCACCTTAACCTCAGGAAACACTGGAAAATGAGTATTATCAGGGCTGTTGGGGTCCATGAGTCACTGCTTGAAGTGTGTTCTCATTTAATGCAGAAAGAGATACTTGAGCACCCCAGATGTGTCTATTTGCTGGACCTTGTGGCTGGCAGCAAAAATGCCAGCTCAAATGCCAACAAAATAGCTTATACAGACATCATTAATCCTGTATGTGTGTGTGTGTGTGTGTGTGTGTGTGTGTGTGCGTGTGTGCGTGTGTGCATGTGAGATAGAGACAGATATAGAGACAAAGAGAGGTTTAAGCTTGAGCTCTAAGAATCACTGACTCCTCCTTTTCGCTGCCCCAGGGTAGCCAGTTCCTGTTCAAAGAAGGTATTTCTTTTTTTTTTTTCCATTATAGCTGGTTTACAGATTTTTGTCAAATTTTCCAACTGCACCGCGTGGTGACCCGGTTACACGTACATATATGGATTCGTCACATGTGATTAGACATAGTTCCCAGTGCTGCACAGCTGGATCTCCTTGCTTTTCCATCCCTGAGGCAATAGTTAACCCCAGACTCCCAGACCCTCCCACTCCCTCACCCACCCCCTTGGCAACCACAAGTCTGTTCTCCAAGTTTGTGATTTTCTTCAAAGAAGGTATTTCTTTTAGGTTCCCAGGTTGTTTCTGCATCTCTTTCCTGCTTTGTTTCTCCTCTTCAAATCCCCAGTCACCTTGGTCATGAGCAAATGTCTCCTCTTAGAATCACTTATCATGAGAACTGCTGCCAAGCTCCGTGGCTCAATTTCAAGTTCCCTTTTAAATAGAACCATTGGATACACTTGGCCCATTGCAGGCCTAGTCTTTGAATATACTGAAAACAAAGGGGAGACTCTGACTCAGGGGTTTAATTCTCTGCTTACACAAACAGGGCTAATTACTCTACTAAAAACAAAACAAGGCAAAAGTCAGCTTTGAAAAAACAGAAGATGAAATTTTCCTTTAATTAGTACCAGAAAACCCAATGAAGGCGTATTGGTTGGTGAGTTCCCCAGAATATTCAATGCCTTGCCCCTCTGTGTTCACCAGAGTCGGTGTTCAAATGACCAGGACCAAGATGACACCTGGGAAATTAGCAAAGAAAAACAGGACCTGAACTGGGAGTCAGGAGAGGTGGGTTCAAGCCCTGAATCTCAGGTCAAATAACTCTCTGTATCTTTGGGGAGACCAGTGACCCTGGCCTGGCCCCTCCCAGCATCTCAGTTTCCTCCTGAGAAGACAAAGGACTAGGATTTGGTCGATGTCTCCAGAACCTCCTAGACCTGGGACATGTCCTTACTGATTAGACTCTTCGATTTTTATTTTTGGTTGAAATTTTTTTAACCTTCCCTTTACCATACATGTACTTGTATCTGTGGAAAGTCTCTACTTGAATGTCCTGCTGTTGCCCCAAACTAGTGAAGTTAAAATCACATCTCTGGATCAGCCTTCTCAGTCCACTGCCCTTTCTCTCCCACTTTATCTCAGCAATGAAAAAATATATGGTATAACCCAAATGAGAGTTTTCCACTCCTTCTTGACTTTTCCTTTCCTCCCTCTATTTTTGGGAGAGAAATAGGGGTTGTATCCCTTCTCCCATGTCCAAGTTTCCCTGGCCTCTGTTCCTCTTAGTCCCACTCTCTTCCCAGCAGCTCTGGGTTCTGTGTGGGTCCACAACTCAGGTCAGCACTGGGCTGGTGCCCCAGCATCCTGCTGCTTCCTAAATAATGGCCTATGTGCAGGGAGGGCAGATGAATGCATCTCTTCTCTCTTCACAACATTTATCACACAAACACAAGTAAATAAATGCCTTAGATTTTACCAAAGGTTGAAAAAGTTAAAGTTACACCATAGAAGAGACAGAATTTTAAACAGCCATCAGGATCATTTTTTTTTCCCCTGGAAAAACATCCAAGAAACTGAAGTTTTCACAGGAGGAGACTCTTTAGGTGGGGGCTCTCCAGAACCTAATTTTGTTCACTTGCCCTCCTTTTGGAAAAACAGCCTCCCTCTTCAAAGCTGCCACTTTGGGTGGGGTGTGTATCCTCCCCACGGTGAAGAAACACCACTTCCCACCTCTTGGGAGGGTCTGTCTCTCAAGGATCCCCATCCCCCAACTTCTCAGAAGTTTATTAAGCCAAGTCTCTGGTATTCCATACAGAAGAGCTCAGCAAAATGGTCCAAGATGCCCTTAGGCTCTCCAAGTCCTTCAGAGCCAGATAAGCTGTGAGGGGTTGGGGACCCCATACCTGGCCCTCTTTAAGGTCCCCACCCATGTGAATTGAAAATGGACCTCATTATTCTTCAAATATCCATGGACAATCAGCTGGTGCGTGCCCCCGTGTGCGCGCACGCGCGCAGGCGCACACACACACACACACACACACACACACACACCCCTCCCAATGACAAACGTTAACTCCCGGGCTATCATAGACTATCTCTGAACACTTAAGGAGAAAAGAAAAATGTTTTTTCACTTAATTTCCCATACTTTGCAAGGCTGTCCCTTGGAATTTTACCTTTTTTTTTTTTGGTGACCAGAATATGCTTCTATGCTCAACTCTTCCCCCACCCATTCTTCTTTCAAATTGCACTTCCTTAGTCTGGCCAAGAATAAGAACAAGGGGTCTATTGGTCGTATGCCTTTTAATAGTAGCTTGTGGAGCTTCTCAAAGATCCCCCTGGAAACCTGGAAAATATTCCTTGTAATGTAAGAGGCAGATGAAATTCTTCAATGAGGGGCCATGCTGCTCTCAGTTCCTGTCTGAGTGGGAGGAGTGAGGAAAGCTTGTGTATGTAAGGGACTACTTCTCCCAGTTATAAGAGCAATAAAAAGGTTGATGTCTGACCCGTGCTTACTAATTTTTACAATATCTCTGAATCCTGACTGAACATTAGAATCACCTGGAGAGCTTTAAAAATACTAATGCCTCACCCCTGAACTATTAAATCAGGATCTCAGAGAGTGAGATCTGGGCATCACTGTTTTTAAAAGCCCATGGGTGATTCTGATGTGCAGCAGGGCTGAGAACCACTGATGTGTAGGGACGGGAAATTACCACAGCAGGAAAAGATCACGTTTTATTGCACCAGAACTGAATTCTGCAGCCCCAGGCAGCCTTGTTGCATCAGGCTTCTTTCAGCATCCAAGATTCTTGGTGAAATTTCAAATGGAGTGGAGAGTGAGGTACTGGGTTCCTAAGATGCAGCTCTTATGGAGGGTCTGGAATGACAGTTATCACCCATCCCCCTGGAATTTTCCTATCACATACTCAGACTCTTAATTTAATGTAAAGGGATGGCTGCAGTTAGCATGCAGCGCCTGATGGAGAGCGGACTCTCAACAAATACAACTGTTGAATTATTTCAAGAGCATACGTAGGCAGTTACCCTTTTCGACCACAAGATGGCGACATACCAAGGATCACTGTAGAACTAGGTTTCAACTCTGCCAAAAACAAAGGGACGAATAGCAGAACCTGGAGATAAATGATGTAGCACAGGTGTGGGTGTATAGGTGTGTGTGTGTTGGGGGGTTGGGGGGCATTGGGTTTTCTTTGGGGCTCTTTATCCTTTTAGATAAATGTATCAACAGAATTCAAAGTGGTTTTAAAAAATGAGAACACAGTAGATTCACATGGCTCTTCTCTCTCCTAGGAGCCTGAGCCCCTCTGTTGACATCTGTGTGCTCAAGGCATCTAGGGAAGGTAGGCCAGGGCCCAGTACTAAGGGGTTTTACATACGAGGACAATCAGTGGCCCCAGTTCAGTTGCTCTGCCAATAAACCCTCTGCCGGGAAACAAGTTTCCAAGTCACTCCGGTCCTTAGCTCCCCGCTCCCACCCACCCACGTGGGGAGTTTTGGGAAACAATCTGTGGAAACACAGATACGGTTTTCCGTCAATTAATAAAACCTCTGGACACGCCCTTTTAATCAAGCTGGCCTTGGCACCAGGGAATGTTGGTAGGATTTCTTGTCTACGTATTGGTCCTAGGAGAGGAGGTGGAGTGACATCTTATGAGCAGTGTTTATCTTTTATTTAAAAAAAATTTTTTTTAGGGCCACACATGCAGCATATGGAAGTTCCCGGCTAGGGGTGGTGTTAGAGCTACAGCTGCCAGACCTACACCACAGCCACAGCAGCTTGGGATCCGAGCCATGTCTGCGATCTATACCACAGCTCTCAGCAACGCCGTATCCTTAACGCACTGAGCAAGGCCAGGGATCAAACCTGCGTCCTCATGTATGCTAGTTGGGTTCGTTACCTCTGAACCAGGACAGGAACTCTCTATGCACAGTGTTTGATTGACAGGCTGAGATCTAGGCCTAGTGTTTAAAGAGCCTGTCTACTCCAGGTGATGGGTGGCGCCACCCTGCCTTGGCTGTGTGCAGCCTCTGGGAACACTGGGCAGGGCTACCTACCCTTCCTCTGCCCCTGCATCACCTGAGCTGTCCACAAAGCCAGTCACTTGACCTTGGAGTGGAGAGGAGTCAGGGAGGGCACATGGGGATGGCCTGCTGGTGACTAAAGTACTGCTGGATGGTCTCTACTGCTGGCTGCTGCTGAAGAGGAAATCGTAAGCTCAGTCTTCAGTGCATCTGAGCCATCTTTGGACATGTCTCTAAAAACCAACCTGTCCTTTTCCCATGACGGCTATTCCATTTCTTCACCACTAGTCTCTAAGTCCATCCTGTCAGCTGATGGCTTTGCCTCTTAGTTCCCAGAGAAAACTGAGACCAGGTGGCATGAAATCCCTCAACTCCCAGCTTCCCTCCTACAGACTTAGCGTGTCTGTGTCCCCCACGCCCACCCACTGTTGTCAGAGAACAGAGGTGGCCCAGAATCTCCTCCCCTGTATCCTGGATTCGAGAGCCCTCAACCCCTCTCAGGATTCCTCTTGGTCTTTGCTCCACCAACTTTCATCTCTGTGTCTTTCTGGCTTTCCCATGTGCAAGCTCTCTCGTAATCAAAAAAATGAAACAGAACAAAACAGAACTTACATTACCTCATCCTCAAGCCTGCCTCAGTTTCCTCACACCTGAGTGCTCTGCTTCAGATGTGGGGCAGGTGTAGAGATGGGGCTGGGTGGGGTGGGGGAAGGGCAGAAGCCCCTTCCCCTCCTCTCTCCACCTTACCCCACCACACCAGTGGTCTGTTACCACTCAGCAATGGAACAGTGAAAAGAGACACAGGGCCCCAGCAGCAGCACTGCTGTGCAAATGTGACAGTGACCTTGAGCTTGAGCTGTTGACATCTGAGCTGGCATCAGAGGCTTCTGTAGGCTGCAGAGGCTGTGGGCAGTGAAAGCCTCTGTCCTAGATTGCCCTGGGCCTAACCTCCCACCAAATCACACCTTCAGTCGCCAAGACCAAGGCCGGAGTGGACACGAGCCAGACAAGAAGCATGTCCTTTCACAGGATGAAATGGGGGCAGGAGATGCAGTGGAAATAGCTCTCAGGGTAAGAGGAGGACATGCCAAGGTCAGAGGGGGCAGCCAGTGGGCATGTGAGCCTGTACACAAAATGAGTTGGAGGACCTAGATTAGTGTCATGTCACTCTCCACGATTAAACAGCAGAGAACCCCCTCACTCACAATCTAGTCTGGAAAATCTTCCAGACTGATGTCGGTGTCACAGTTGCACCCCGCCCTCTGGCCGAGTTTGTCCCTCTTTGAGGATGCTGGGTGCTGACTCAAAGGCCTCCTGGATGCCTACTCTTCAACTGTCATAGTCATTACAACAAAAACAACATTGTCTGAACTCATCCCGTGTGTCCAGCAATATGCTAAATCTCCTGCATACCTCATCTCGGCTCATTTAATCATCGTCAACTCCACAAAGTGAGTTTCATTATCTCCATCTCATGCAAGAGGAACTAAGACTCAAAGTCATCACCCAAGTTTATGTATGTAGCTAGTGAGTGATGGAGCCAGGATTTGAGCCCCAGTGTATTTCACCTCATGCCTTTTGATTGCACAAATGGCTATGACAAATAGAAGTTTGTTTCAACACACTCAGGGGCATGAAGAGTCATATACTAATGTGATAATCCTTCACTTGCCAGGGTCAGCAAGATGGCCAGCACCAGCTATTACTGGGAACCCTAATCTTAGCCCATTTTCCCTAAAAAAAAAGCAAGAGGCAAAGCTTCTGTGCTAAAGTTTTATGGGGCAGTCTCAGAGGGCAGAGACTGAGAGAAAGACAAAGTGGGTCAGTCAAAGAGCAGAGGAAATACAAAGTAGTCCATTACTGAGCTGGCTGTGACACCACCAGAAATAGAAAGGACGGCCCAGCCATGTGGATGTTTCCAGGAGAGCACATGAAACCAGCGCTGTGGAGCAACCTGTTGGGGAGAAGAATCAGGAATCTCTCTGTTGCTTCTTCCCTGTCTCAGGTCTCTCACTGGTCAAAATTCACCCCGTGTGGGCATTAACTCCCTTCTACTTCTGGGCTGTGTAGCTGGGCCTTCTGGACAGCTGTGGGGCCAGGCTCAGTGAGTCCAGGTCGGGTTGGACATGGGTACAGGGGCCGTTTCAGCTCCTCCCGTCACAGTGGACATAATGAAAGTCACCCTGGGAAGGCCGAGGCAGCTTGCTGTGTTGGGAGGTGGGTGACAATCCCCGTGGAGCCTCTCCACTGAGCGGGGCCAGGAAAGAGGCTCTGGGGGAGGCCAGTGGGCTCAAGCAAGGTTGGTTTCCATTTCCTCCAAGACCAAGTCCAGTCCTTAGTGTGGCATCCGAGACTGTCCATGGGGTGGCCCCAGCCAATTTCCCAAGCTAGTCCACTGCACCTCCAACCGTGCCCCTGTTCAGGGCCACCATGAGCCAATCAAGTGCCTACATGTGAATGAGAAAACGGCATCTCTCTAAGTGGTCATAGCCCCGTGAGCTCTGGGTTTGGCTGGCAGAATGAGGCTTTGGTGTAAATTTGAAAAATAAAACACACTCTCCTCCGGTCACAGCTCATGCCACAGTGTACAGCTGGATTTCACATGCCCTTGGGCCACCGTGCACGGAGGCTTGGCCAATCACACTAAATCCTAGACGAGGCCCAGAGAGGTAGAGGCCCTTGCCCAGAGTCCCAGAGACCCAGACACAGGGCTCAGTCTCTGACCTGAATTCAGCCGCTGCCTCCTCTTCCCCCGAGGCCCACCCCTAGGCAGCTTTGAGACTCCTCCGCCCCCAGCCCACATAGAAATACTCTTTGAAAGTTCCCAGGTATGTCTGGCATTGACCCCACGTTCTGGCCTGCTCTAGTGCCCCTGCTGTGAGAACAGGGCTGTACCCCCAGCTTTTCCTTCCCCACCCCCACGACCTCCAGAGGATCGGCCCCTGAGGCCTTTGCCAGTGACCTCATGGGGACTGCTGCCTGCTGACTTCCTGTTTTTATATCCTTTCCTCCTCTGCTTGTTTTTTCTACTTTGTTGTTCTTTGGTCATTTTTGGTTTTCCTCCCTTAGCCCATCCTGCAGAAAATACACTTTACTTTTTGTAATTATTTTCAGTCCATGTTTAGACAAGGAGACATTATACTTCTCTTTTTTCCATTTGGGGCATTGGCGTTGCGGGTAACCTCGCCCCCCTCCTTTTCTCCCTCCTCCTTCCCCATGGTTTAGTTCCCAAATGAGGGTCTTCAGGTTCTGCAGCTTAGAAGAAGCAAACTCCAGGGAGTTTCCGTCGTGGCTAAGCAGTTAACGAATCCGACTAGGAACCATGAGGCTGAGGGTTCGATTCCTGGCCTCGCTCAGTGGGTTAAGGATCTGGTGTCGCCATGAGCTGTGGTGTAGGTTGCAGATGCAGCTCGGATCCCGCGTTGCTGTGGCTGTGGCGTAGGCCGGCTGCTGTAGCTCCGATTAGATCCCTAGCCTGGGAACCTCCATATGCCACGGGTATGGCCCTAGAAAAGACAAAAAAGAAAAGAAAAGAAAAGAAGAAACAGAGGAAGCAAACTCCAAAGCTGCGTCTGCAAGTATCGCATGAAATGGGGATTCTGTCTCTACCAGAGATCTCCCTTCTTCTGGTCGCTGTTGTAGACCGAAGGGACAAGGCCTGCCATCCTCAGCTCCAGAAAACAAAAGACGGAGCCCCTACTTAGAAAACAAGGACTCTCCATTTCTTTCAAGATCAGGTGCAGTGACCAAAGACCCTCCAAAGGGAGGCCCACGGTAGCTTTCCACCCCAGTTCATTGTTACTCCCTCCGTTTGCCCCTCCCTGCACCCTGTCTCCTCTATTTTAACCAGGCTAATCTCCTTTTCTTCCCTGGAAACACTGTGCTGCTTCCTGCCTCCCTCCTTTCACACTTGCTGTTCCTCTGCTGGAGGAATTCCATTCCCTTTCTTTGCTCTGTGAAATCTTACTCACCCTTCAGGGCCTCCTCAAATGTCACTTCTCAGGGATGCCGTAACCACGTCCTCCTTTCTGAATCTGTCACCCCTTCCTCTGTGTTCCTTTGGCATTTTTTTTCCCCTACGAGTAAACATAAATGTTTTAATAAGAGGAAATATATGTGTTTAGAACCCCATATATATGCTCTCTTTGTTGGTATTTGACTCACATGAGCATTGCCTTTTTTATCATTCTCGTTTCCTCCTCTCCTTCATTGAATTAGTCGTGGGTATTTATATTTATTTACTTGTAACTGTTTGTCTCTGAGATAAATATTTCTCTCTCTCCTGTTCTGTGGATGCACATGAGTATGTGTGCGTGTGTCTGTAGTATGTTTGAATGTTTTGCTAATTATAGTATTGAAATATGATTTTACCATGGGGCTTGGGTGGCAAGGCCCCTGTGCAAAGGTGTGTGAACCGAAAAGGTTGGTTGCTCACAGTGTTGATCTCTCATGGGAGGCTGTGGATCATGTAACAGGAAGCCAGGACCTGGGGCAGGTGGCAAGGGAAATGCTTGTGTCTTCAGGGCAGTGCTTATCAAAAAATAGTCTGTAAACCAACCATCTCGAAATCACCTGGGGTGGGGGCGGGGCTCAGGAGGTGGGACTGGTTAAAAATTCAGACTGAGGCCCACATTCAAGCTTTTTGAATCCAAGTCTTTGGAGGGTAGGTGCCAGGAATCTGCAATTTAATAAACTTCCAGGAGGTTTTTCTGCACCAGCGTTTGAGAACCACTGATCCAGGTGCTTTGGAAGCTAGAGTTCGTGCCACTGAAGCTGTGCTTGTCAAGGTCACTAGCTGTCACACCTCCTGAATGTCCAGGCTACAGGCTGCTTTCAGGCCTCATTCGTGGGCTGTCTGGGGGTTCGGGATTCAGGGGAGCATTGCCTCTTTTTTGAAACTCTTCACTCCCTCACGCTCGATGTCACCCTCTGTTCCTGGTTGATCTCTTAACTCATTTAGGGGAGGGGGAGTCACGCCCATGGCATGCAGAAGTTCCTGAGACAGGGATCAAGCCCTCGCCACAGCAGCACCCAAGCTGCTGCAGTGACAGTGCCGGGTCCTCAGCCCACTGGGCCACAAGGGAACTCCATAGCAGACTCTTTAATCATTTATTTCCATACCCTCCACCAGGCTCCTCTTTTTCCAAATGCCCCCTCACCCTTGGGTCCTCTCCCAGGTCCTGGCCTCAGCCCTGTCTTTGACATTCCACACCAGACCTCTGGCTTCCATCACCACATGTGGACACTGACAGTGTCTCACTTGATGTTTCCAACACAGATGCTCTCCTTGGCTTCTGGCCTATGCACACACCTCCCTACGGGAGCCTCCACTGGGCACATTTCTAATACTTTTCTGTGTATCTTCCTCTTGTACTCCTTTTCTTTGTGGACACTGAACTGGATACCTGAGGGTCACCCTACCCCTGACACTTCCAGGCTGTGTCAGCTTGGGATAAGTCACGTACCTTTCTCCACTTCCTCACCTGAAATGTGGACGTCATGACAGTCCCTGTCTTGCTGAATTGTGAGGATTAAATGAATTTGTGCATATAAGGGGCTTAGAATAGTTCCTGGCATGGCTGAAGTGCTCGACTAGCACCAGCTGTGGATAATAAGGATGATGATACTAATAACACTTAGTAGTTAACAGTCAATTTTATTGTCCTGGTCTCCTCCTTCTCCCTCAGTGCTTGCCCACTAGGCACACACTGTCCATTTTCTCTCTTTAACACTCTCTCTCTCTGAAATCTGCCCCATCATCTCTATCACCAACACTCAGCCTTGGTCAGAGTATCCTCATGTCGTCCCTGGACGTGGTCTAAGACTAGTCTTCCACCCAGACTCCTGTCTCCTTTCTCACTTTTTAGGCTCCTTAAAGGACCTACGCCTTATTCCTCTTTGTGTCTCCCAGTTCCTGAGGGTATATCAAGTATTTATAGAATAAATAGGTGAAACAATGGGTGGATGGATGCACGCATGCATGGACACATGGATGGTTGGATAGCTGGGTGGACAAAATTAATGCATTACATAGAAATCTTTGAAGGGATAAGATCCTTATAAATCAAAGTGGTGATGGATAGTTAGGAAGTTTGGAAAGCAAACTGTTCAAGATGGAATCCCCAGAAGGTGCTTCTGAACAGAAAAGTAGCAATGGCTTAATCAGTTATATTAATATGTCTGAGCAAGCATGTCTCCCAGAGGAAACAGGATCTGCAGAGATGTTGGAGGAGGAATCGGTGTCCCTAAGTGGTCAGTGTACCCCCACTGATCTCAAGGAAGAGGGCACTGGACCTGAGGGCAGGGGCTTTCCCACTGCTAGGGAGAGGGTACTGTTGTCAGAGATATTTTATCCGCCTTTCCTGACTCGTGTGAAATAATCCCTCTGAACCTTCCCACTTCCGTTCCTCTCATTCCATCCTCTTCGTGTGACTGAATGAGCTTTTTGATGACTGATTTAGTCTGGGCAGCAGATAAGATTTGTCGAACCCTTGGAACACCCTCACATTTTATTTTGCTGTCAGTATCTCATCAATGTGGTTCTGGCAGGTCTTTTCCCAAGAGCCCAGTCAGCTCTGGGTGAACCAACAAGACAGGGTTTCTGGACCCAGAAAGCTGATGACAAGATCTGTGGGCATGGGAAACCCACATGTGCATTGCCCCAGGCAAACCGGGGTTGCCAGCTAGAGTCCCAAACTGTGGGTTTCCTCAGCCACAGAATTGTGTTCTCCAGTGACATAAATGATGTCTGGTTGAGTTCACTCAAGGAGTTCTGCCTCACCATCCTTGTTCCTGGGAAATGTTACCTAACTCATTGGAAAATTCCCTTACCCAAGGGCCTCCTTACCATTTAACTCCGATTCTGCTTTCCTTATTCATTGACCTCTGACTGATAATATGGAACAAGAATGGCAAATCTAAGGCAGACATATTGCCACCATTCCCACCCATGTTCTTTGCGCTGTACTAGAATCTTGGCTCTTTTTTTCCATTGTTGCCCTCATATTATTCTCAATGCAGCCTTCTAGGAAAATACTACCAACGAATAAAGTTGAATAGACAAGATGTAACCTATTTATTATTCCTGATCTAAAAATATCTATACCTTTTTTTTTTTTTACAAAGAAGTAGTATCTCAATTATCTATCACTGTAAAACATGCCGACCCCAAATTCAGTAGCTTAAAACTACAAATTATGTTATCTTATGATTCTGTGGGTCAGCAACTTGGGCAGAGCTCAGCGGGACAAGCCTTCTGCTGACTTGTCTGGCTGCAGCCATCTAGTGTCTTGCTGGGGGCTGGAGGGTAGTTAGAGTTGGCCCTTGGCTGGGCCATGTGTCTCCAGCATCTTGGCCCAGGCTTCCTCATACAACATGCATATTCTGATGTGCTTTTCAAGTCCCTGTTTGCATCAGGTTTGCTAAGGTCCCACTGGTGCCAAAGCAAATCCTGTGGCCAAGTCCAGATTGAGGTAGAAGAGGCTACTCAAGCCATGGATTCAGAGAGCTATGATTCATCGGGGGCTACTTCTTTAACAATGTTCACCAGATTGATTGGTACTCGAGTGATCAGAAGTGTACACAGTAGCTTACTATGACATCGTGCTGGGTACAGAGTATAAAATGACAAAGAAACTATGAAGAACTCTGGAGACTAGAAAGGCTCTGACTAGATGCAGAGAGAAGAATTAAAATCACTTTCTGAATCATTGTGAATGAAACAATGTGCGTGTGCACATGTATGTACATGTCAGAAAGAAGAGGAGTGTTGAACTTAGACAATTTCTCCTTGTCTCCATTTCATGTGGATTTGTGCATCCTTGGTTGAATGCGTAACTCTATTGTTGTCTGTTGTGATAGGTCCCTTTTAAAGCTTTGATTCTTCAGACTCTAAAACTTCCCAAACAATCACATAAGTGTACTCTTCGTGACCACAAAGAGCTACTTGAGATATTTTTTTCCCTTAGAATTTTTCCAACTCCTAGACTGAGGCTGATGCTCGCTAACTTTGATATTTCCTCCCTCCCCACATTCCTGCCACCCACAGCTGCTCCAGTCCAGAGTGAAAGTTCAGAGGCCAAATACTTACGGTCCAAACAGCTCTCCAGCAGTGATGGCAAAGAGACAGCTCCACTTAGGAAAACAAATGATCATCCCTTCCATTTATACAGCTCTTGAGCCTTCTTTCCAAGGCATGTTCACATCCTTTTTCTCCTTAGATCATCCCCAAACTGTGTGAGGTGGGCAGGGAAGGTAAGGATGGGGAAACTGAGGTCCAGAGAGGGGAAGTGACTATTTCAGTGAGTGATAAAGCTGGAATTAGAGCTCCAGCTTCCTGATTCTAGATCTTCATTTGTCCAGCACATCACACAGCCATGAGCTGAGCTGCCTGCTCTTCTCAGGTCTGTGAAGTGTGCTTTAAAACCCTGCTGGGCTTTTCCACGCCACACCTTACTGTTCCACTAATAACCATTTTAAACTTGCCTTACTTTGCATTTCCATGGAAATAATAAAGGGAAAATATCAACGACTTCCCTGGGTGCTGGCTTCTAAATCTTTTTAGCCAGAAGATAGTGGATTCTTTTTGAAGTTCCAACTTCTGGGCCATAAATGTTCCAGCCAGCATCCTCTTGATGGAAAACAGAGGCCCAAAGCCAGTCTCACTGTGAGTACCCACCCTGTCTCCTCAAAACAAAATGTGATATGGGAGAAAATATAAAATTAACATCAAGAGAAGGCTTGAAGAGGTTAAGCCAACACCCAGGAGGAGAAAGCAATTTGAGGAAGTCCGGTGGGCGGTGATGGGAGACAACTTGCCTCCACCTGCAGGAAGCCTTGGGTGCCATGCAGATCTGCTTTTCCCTAAGCTCCTCTTCCTTGAAAGAGTTGGCTTTCTGTATCACCATCCTGGAGCATAGGAACCCATCAGAAATCTGGGGTTGGAGCAGATTTCTCATGGGGAAGGTTGGGCAGGTGAGAAATGCTGATGCCGCTGTTTCCCACTTTCCTTCCTCAGGGCAGACCTAGTGACCTTCCTGGTTGAGGGTGGAAGCAGCTTAGAGTCCTTTTAGTTAAAACCTTTGGGGTAACCACTACCACCTCATTAGGCTGCCATGCTGTAGCCCCTAGGGACCCAAAGGCCTTGCAGAAAGGAAGGAGAAGCAGGGAAGGATCCAGGTATGTGTGAGGTAGACATTCCTCACTCCTAGAAGCTTCTGTATGCTAGATTTCAGATAGCCCAGGGGCTGTGGTCACCTGGAAACAAGGGCCTTTTGCTATAGGAGAGGTGACTGAAGGGCTTTGACACTGGCATCAGAATGTCAAAGTCTGCCTTAGAGTTTTTCCATGGCATTAATGTAGGATCAGTTAACAGATAACTCATCTGTAAAATTCAGAAGACACAAAAGAATATCAAAAAGTCACAAAAGGAATGCTCTAAACCATACTACTAAGCACATTTATCAAATGAGGGAGGGATACTAAAGCAGAAACAGACAGTAGGGCTCATCTGATCTGGTACCCCTTGTTAACTGATGAAGAAACAGGACCAGAGTAGGAAAGCAACTTCTTCAAAGCCACACAGCACGTTGGCAGAGCTGGAGCCAAGTCTCCTCATTCCCAACCCAATGCTGTTGACTCACTGTACACCCTCTCCTTTCTTCTTACACCCACCTGTATTCCTCTATAAATCTCTGCCCTGATCAGCACCCCTTCCCTACCCATCCACCCCCCTCCTCCTCGGAGGGGAAGATTGTTAGTTTACAGATTCAGCCACTAGGTAGATCAATTTAAATTGCAGGAGGAAGGAGAGTGGAGGATGGAAGGTGGGGGAGCTCACCCTGCTTTCTAACGAATATGGCAATTTGTGTTTCTGTTCTGTGGCCTTGGGATTGTTCTCCAAATACTTTCAAGGCAAAGAGATGTTAAGTGAGAAGCAGGCACCGTGTAATAATGGGCCAGGAAATGCCTATAGAGCTTCCAAAAATACTTGTATCCCAATTCATCCTGCCGGTGGCCTCTTGAAGATAAAGACATGCAACGTGCAAGCGGGTACATACTGACAGGTCTGATGCACATAGTACACATCCCAAGAGTACCCCGGACCTGGGCCTCTAGAAGATGAGTAAATCTCACAGGCTGCTCCACATTAAAGGCCTTGCTTTAACAAGAAGTTGTCATACAGTTGTGTCCCCTGTCCTCAGAGCTGGCCCCATCTTCTAACACCAAATGTCAAAGGAATCTGGCAAGTCCTTCCTCATCCCAAACCGGGCAAACAGCACTGCACCTGAAACTGGTGGCCCTGGGCTCTGGTCCTGGGTTGTCCATTTGGTGGCCCCACTACCTTTTCTTCTTGCTCTGGTACTTTTGGCCAATCTCTGGGTTTCATTTTCCTAACTTACGGAAATCAAGAAGCTGCAAGCAATTTGACTTCTGGGACTGGATCCCAAAAAAGCATTAAGAATTTATTTAGCTGCATGAATGCTCATTACAACACTGTTATTAATAGAGAAAAAGTTGGAATAACCTAGACGTTCGGCAACAGGGGACTGCTTAAATAAACTTAGTACTTCAGGGATAGGATACTATGCAGAAAATAAAATGATGTTGAGAAATACATCTGCAGCCACAGACAATGTTAGGTAAAAAGATAGGGAAAAATCACAAAAACTGTATTAATAGGATGAGTCCATTTTTTCTTGAAAATGTACAGTGGTGTGTGTGGGGTACTAAAGATATCTATCTATATAGATATATAGATAGATATTACTGAGAAGGGTATTCTAATTATCTAACATGGTATTAAAAGTGTAAAATAGCATACAAATTGTAAAAAAAAGAAATAGGTATATTTACTTAGGGGGATGTTATAGTTATCTAACATGTTCTAGTTATCTAATCAGCTACTGCTGATTGTTTAAAGTAGGTGAGATGGATATTTTATCATTTCTTCTTTTCACTTGTCTATAGTTTGTAATTTTTCTCTAATGTGCAGTGGTGCTTTTGAAAAGAAAGCAATGAAAGAAACTGTTTTGACAAAAAGAGGGTCTTGGAGTTCCCTTCGTGGCACAGCGGAAATGAATCCGACTAGGAACCATGAGGTTGTGGGTTCTATCCCTGGCCTCCCTCAGTGGGTCAAGGATCTGACGTTGCCGTGAGCTATGGTGTAGGTCACAGATGTGGCTCAGATCTGGCGTTGCTGTGGCTCCAGCGTAGGCCAGCAGCTGTAGCTCTGATTAGACCCCTAGCCTGGGAACCTCCATATGCCGTGGATGTGGCCCTAAAAAGACAAAAAAAAAAAAAAAAAAAAAAAAAAAAAAAAAACCAGCCATCCAAACAACCAAACAAACAAACAAACAAACAAAAAAGAGGGTCTTGATGGTGATTACTGAATCCAGTCACACTCAAGAAATCTGTAAGGAAGACACATTCCCTACAGCACGGAGGGGGGATGGGAAGAGAGCAGAAGACTACACCCTGGGGCGAGGGCTGGGGGAGCAGCCAAGTCCTTGACTTTGCCCTCTCCACCCAGCTCATGCTCCATCTTGGAGTTACTCAGCCCGAGCTTTCTGGCCTTACTTTGACTCACTCTTCAGACTTCATTTAAAAGGAATCTCTGTTAACCACAGCGATCACATGAAGAATCCTACTAAAACTGCATTTTAACTAGGTTCCAGCAGGCATATGACTTCAATAAGCTACTCTGGGCTCAGAGGAAGCCTTCAAGTCCCCAACTGCTGGAGCAGTTGTTGCTGGTGGGCCTGATCAGCAGGCAGGCAAACTCCATTTTACGCGCACACACACACACACACACAATCACCCCTATGTCCACAAAACCCAGGCATCAGTTGATGACATGTGCCCTCCTCTTCTTGAATTCCCAGGGTGGCCTGGTCGTGGGCTGGCCCTGATGTGCCCCTGTCTCTACTCCAGTGGTTGAAAAGAAGCCCCTGCGGCACCAGGGACACTTGTAAACCTGGTCAAGAGTGACTGAGGGCTGTGGGTGCACTGTACTATCTAATACGGCGCCCTGACATTTTCCCTGCACTTGTGGGTGGCCTCTACTCTCTCCTCCTGTAGTCCTAGCACTGGTTTTCCTTTCTGTTTATCTTTCCCCTCAGGTCCACCCCAGGGAAACTCTCCCATCCCTCTCAGCCCTTTGAGAAATGTGTGTGGGCTTCAGCATTCACTTGGCTGGCCTTGATGTATTGTTATTTTTCCTTTTATGTGTAAGGTCCCCTGGGCTCCTCTTGGCTCTTGTGGGCTGGTTTACACTTGGCTCAAGCCTGGACTCCACTGTGTGTAGCCAGAGGCAGTGTAGTCGGGTAGGGCTGGTGGGAAATGGGGGTGGGGAGCTTTTCCACATCTTTAAAGATAATATAATAACATTATGATTAAGACTAGGATGGAAGTATGTTAGAGGAAGCAAGATTGTGAGAAGGAGGGAGAAAAGCAGCTCCCGCTACCCCACCCCCAATGGCGGAACCTCTGCTGTCCCCACCCCCACCACTAGGCAGGCTCCCGCCAGCTTAGCTCTTAACCACCCCTCTGCCAGGACATGGACAACAAGGCTCACCCTGGGACTTCTTAGGGTCCAGAAGCTTTTTTCCTGAGATTCCCTCTGCTCCCTGCACCTTCAGTGTTTTCTTGAAGTGTGTCTCTGTTTAACCTCATGACAACTCAGAGGCTCACCTCAGCCCTTCAGCCTTTCCCAGCAGCATTTCCGCACCATGAGTTTGAAATTCCCATGCCTGCTTCCTGGATGCTCCAGCCCCTCTCCCAGACTGCCGACACTCTCTTGCTGACATTTAGGGTCTCCGGTCCCTGCCCCCACATCTCTTCACTCTATCCCTGGAACAGGCAAATCCTCCCTTTCTCAGTATGGCCAACTCACCCCTTCTGCAGCCGGGTACCTGGTCCTCTCCCTCTAACCCGGACACTCATCATTTGTCAGGGAAAGCGTTCCTCCTCTAGCATCAGTTCAAAGTCGAAGGCTTTCTTCATCCTTCCCTCCCTCCCCCTAATCCCCAATATGAGGCCCCCCAGGGGGCACTTGGTACAGCCTTCTGCTTCACACCTAGCACTTTGAATCATAACTAGTTCTCTCTCTTCTAGCTGAAAAATCAGCTTGGTAAGGGTGAGGACTGGGTCTTTTTTATGTCTATGTTCCCTGCTCCACTTATTACCTATTTCTTTAACATGCATTTGAACACAAGATATTGAATGAAGCTGGGCTGGTGACATCGGAGACAAGAGTAAGGAATGCCAAACTGTAGACTGGGCTGTTCATTTGTGCCTGTGCACCAAGAAGAAAGTCAGAAAACTGCCTCCACAGACAGAAGAGAACGGGTCTGAAGGGAGATATGGATGTGTAGGGCAGGGAACACCATGTCTCTTCCCAAAGGGGAGAAGCCCCTGGGAGTCTTCCCCAGGGGGCTATTGATGAGAACCACCCTATCTTACTCCTTGTCATTCATTCAACATTGTTTGTCAAGTATATGCCAGGTCCTATCTTGAGGCTAAGTAGGGAAAATATGTAAAGAAATATATAATTTAGAAAATGCAGATCTAGCCACTTGTCCAAGGTCTCCCAGATAATTATTGGAAGGGCTGGAAGAGAAATGTGGTTCCCACTGCAGAACTCTCCCTCTTCACCTCCATGCCAGATGTTTGCAATGAAGGCAGAACTCCCGGGTGCTTTGTACAGCCTGGGGTCTGCTGGGAATCTGATCTCCCAGCACCCGGAGCCTGCCGGTCTTTGGAGCAGCAGTGGCAAGGGGCAGAGCACACCCCAAAGTTTCTAGAGGTGTCACCTGTCCAGTTGGCAGCTGGCCTTACCTGACTCTTGCTGGTACACACGGACTGGGCATTTGTGGGAACCAGTGAGTCCACCTCCAGTCCTCAGGCTAAAGAAGCAGCAGTGTCTGGCCAAAATGTTTGGAGTGCTGTTTCCATTCAACAGCACAACCCAGATTTAGGTTTCTGAGACTTGCTAAGCAGCCACCCCCTTGGACCCTTATCCTTCCTCCTGTGTCCTTCCTGCCACCTGTGTTCTAAATTTAGAGACAAGCACAGTAGAGCACCTTCCGGCCTGGGTCACTTTGACAGACCGTGGAGCTGCTGGAGAGCTGTCCTCTACCATCTCATCAAGGCACGGTGGGGGTAGGGGGTTGGTGAGGGGACCCCAGGGTAATCATCCTGGTAGGGTCTCCTACATCATGGGTTTCCTTAATTTTTTCCTTTGAGTATATAAATAATATATAATTTGGAAAATGCAGAAAAATATAAAGAAGAAATTAAAGAACACTTGTATTCCCTTGATTAGGAGCTTTCATTGTTAACGTTTTGTCCAAATTTTTTTCATTCTTTGTCTTTCTTTTTTTGCGGGGGGCGGCCTCACCCTTGGCATATGGAAGTTCCCAGGCTGGGGTCAAATCTGCATCCTCATGGATACAAGTCAGGTTCATTACCCCTGAGCCACAATGGGAGCTCCTGTTTCTTTCTGTTTGAATCATATTTTTATTCTGCTAATAATAAAAGCTTATTGATAAAAAAAAATAGATGAAGATAAGCAAGAAAGAATCCCAGTCTCCAGAAATACTGCTGCTAACATTTTAATATATTTCCTTTTGATATTTGACTCATTTTTTTGTTTACAGACTTAAAATCAGACTATACAATTTTTTTTCTCATTTTCATTTTACACAATAAGCAGTCTCCAAGTTTTTTTTTGTTTTTTTTTTTTTTGTCTTTTTGTCTCTTTAGGGCCACACCTGCAGTATATGTATGTTCCCAGGCTAGGGATCTAATTGGAGCTACACTATAGCAACAGCAACGCCAGATCCGAGCTGTGTCTGTGACCTACACCACAGCTCATTGCAATGCTGGATCCCCAACCCACTGAGCGAAGCCAGGGATCAAACCCACAACTTCATGGTTCCTAGTCAGATTCGCTTCTGCTGCACCATGACGGGAACTCCTCCAGGTTTTTATTTCAAACTCTTTAAGATCATTTGTGAACACACTGTTTCGTTGTTTCAATAAATGAGGACTTAACCTTCCCCATTCTGAGGTTGCTTCTAATATTCTGCAATTCTAAATTATACAACTTGATGACCATCTTTATGCTTGCATCTTTAATGACATTTAAAATTACTTCCTTAAGATTGATATCTGGAAGTAAGATTATAAGATAAAAGGCTATGAATATTTTCAAGCATTGTGATTCTTCATGCCAGTGTTTTCCCAAAGACCTACGTCATCTTATGTGAGCTCCTCCCAGCAGTGCAGGGGAGCCTACAGGCAGCATTTTGATGTGAGTGAAACCAAGTTCAAAGAAAGAAATCGGATTCATTGGCAAAGTTCAGTCTAAGAGGAAAGGTTAGAAAGGGAGAGAATGAAGTGTCATTGCTTGTAGAAAGAACAACTTTTGCAAACAAATGTTTTTGTCGTACCCTATTTGGGTATGATCAGCTCTCTTTTTTAATTTCAAAAAATGTTCACATAACCCACATGACAGTAATTGTTCTTTTAGCACCTATTTTAAAAGTTCCCAGTGACCAAAAATAGCATGAAATACTAGGCTTCATATATTGCTAGGCTTTATATATTGGCTATATATTTTGCCAATCATATACTTGAAAAGTAAATATATGCATCTTCTGAAATGTGCCTGAGTCATCTTATAGATATAAAGATTTTTGATCCTTAGTACAACCCATAAATTGCAAAGGATCCAAAGTCCAAAGTTTGGGAATCACTAGCCTATTGCGTTTATTTACAGTGAATCACAGGCCAAGGGGCATTGCTTACATTGTCACTTAATTCTTCAGTCCTTCATTTAGACTGAATTCTTCCTGAGGACAAGAACTTCCCCTTACATGCCTTTTTATATCCACTATGTTTATAGACCAGTCAGTTAAGGATCATTAATTGAGCACTAACCATATACAGGACACTGAACTTGACTCTGGGAGACAGAAAGTGTAAGATCCAGTTCCTACCCTTGAGATCTCACAGTCTAGTTATAGAGATATGGCAAATGTCTCTATAAATGGATGAATTAATTAATGAATTAAGACTCTGAGAGGAAGGCTTGAGACATAAAGTAAAAATTTAATTGCTGAACTCTACAGGTTATAGAAAGAATGATGAAATGAGTTAAACAGACACTAAGTGTCAGAAGTACAGAAAAGAAGGAAGCTTTGTCAGTTGAGGAGGAAAGCTTTGTAGAGGAGAGCTTTGAGTGTGAACCTGAAAGATGATTAGGACTTGGCTGCTTCTCTCAGCCCTGAAAGGTGCTCAGAGAATAACTGAATGAATGAATGAATGCACATGAAAAGCACTTTGGGTCATATGTTCTTAGATAGGTACAAAGTGAAACCCTCATTCTTTTAAAGAATAACATTTATTCCGCAACACACAGTAGTCAGTTTCTTGAAGGGAGCAGTGGGTGAAGAGGAGGGGTTCTCTGAATCCCATAATCTCAGAGAATATAGTTGCTGGGGTCCAGAAATCATTTTGGTCAGCCTTTCATAGGTGAAAGTCTTGAGGCTCCAATGACGAAGTGACTTGCCCAGGATCATACAACCAGTTAGTAGGAGACCTGGTACTTGACATCTGGGAGCTGGACTTCAAAGCTCGTGTCCTTTCCACTCTATCTTGCTCCTCCTAGAATTCTGTCCCTTTGACAGCTGGACCTGTCAAAACCACTTGTGTAAAATATGTCTGCCTGAGGCTAACCCTTCCCACCACCTTCTTATTTCAATTACAGTGTTAGATAGGCCTTTCTTCTCTAGCTATCCAAATATGCCCTAATTAGAAATTAGAAGCAGCTCCTGGGCCTTGGCCACTGCTTCAAAGAGACTGGGTATTGGCACCCACCACGTCAAAACCATCTTGTAAAAGGCAAACTGTTAATTACAAAGTCCAAACTATTGCTTTGTGGACCGTGGGGATCTCATGAACGTGGGTGGGAGACGGGCTAGTTCTGGTGGGGGGGGGCCCTTTCCGCTGCCATTAGTTTCCACCCGCAACAGAGAGCTGCCTCCTCTAAGATACCACAGACCAATGTGGACCCTTCTGGGGAAGTTGCCAATTTCAGGCAGCCTGGGATCTGAAAACAGGGTAAGTGGGCACTGGAATACACAGACATGACTTTTGACCAAGGATGCTCCAGGCTCAGGAATCTGGAAGGCAAATGCCCTTAAGAAACTACCTCCAAATCCCATGGCCATCTGTGTCCTGAAGTCAAGCTATTGGGTTAACCTGTTCAGTTGCGAAATAACTAACAGATTCTTTGCTAAGAGGTCTTGACCTCTCCTTAACTGTGTACTTTTCTTGTTTCAGTGATAACTTTCTTGACCTTTATCAAAGACTGCTGGGCCTTCATACTTTCTCTTTCCTGATCTACCTCAACAAAGCCTTGTTCTCAGAGCCTTAATTCATTAATCCATTCTCTCAATGCATCTATTGTACCAGGTGAGCAAAGTAAAGCCACTACTTAAAGGACCATTAATAGATGTGACATCCTCTGATTCTGCTGCTCCCTGGCTGTGTGACTTGGGCAAAGCATTTACTTTTCTGGTCCCTCTGGTCCAGTTTCCTTACCTATACAGTTGTATGAAATGATGCCCTCTCATTCTGTCTTTGTCATTCAGCGTAGAAGACAAAAACTACATGGTACCAGAGCAAGGGAAGTTTAATTCAAAAATTGTAAACTAATAACATAGAACTAGCAATTCAGAGGTAAAGTAAACATTGAAGAGTACTAGAATAGCAGAGGGCGAGAGCAGCCTAGGGCTTGCCCCAGGGCCGAGACAGAGTCCCAAGGCGGAGATAAAGACCTTAAGCTGTAACCCAATGCATGGCATAGAAATTCATCAAGGTATTACAGGCTGGGGCTGGTAGGTAAGGGGCGCTAGAAAAACTCAATGAGGAGCTGCCCATGGGAGCATGCTTTTCTCATGGGGAAGCCAGCTAGGGCGCTGGTGGGGCTCCACAGAAGGGCCTGTGGGATGCCTGGGGTGAGTATGACCCCACCCACCTAGCCGTCTCCTTATCCTCGGCCATAGGAGTAAGAAGAAAAGAAAGTTCAGGAATTCCCTTTGTGGCTCAACAGTTAACAAACCCGACTTAGGATCCATGAGGATGCAGGTTCTCTCCCTGGCCTCGCTCAGTGAGTTAAAGATCTGGCATTGCTGTGAGTTGTGGTATAGGTTGCAGGACAGCTTGGATCCTGCATTGCTGTGGCTGTGGCATAGGCTGGCAGCTGTAGCTCCAATTCAACCCCTAGCCTGGGAACTTCCATATGCTGCTGGTGTGGCCCTTAAAAAAAAAAAAAAGCTCAGCAGAACCCAGAAAAGAAAACCCTTTCTCTTGCTCTCCAGCAGTATCCCTCTAGAACCTCTACTGACTAGCTTAACATCAGGTAAAGAGAAATGTTTATGTGCAGGGTCTGGCTTGCTGGGTCATGAAGGATGGATTTGAAGATAATGTCAGATTCTTTGATTTGTTCAATTTTAGCATAACATATAAGAAATAAGTGAATCAGTTGTATTGTACCAAGCCTAGACATGATCTTAGCTTATTTCTCTTTGCCTTTCTTACCTCTCTTCCTCAATAATTAGTGAATTGCTGCAGATCGAAACTAGTGCTATGTAGGATGACCTTTGACCTTTGTTAGACACATGCCACAATCATGTTTCTATATGACTATAAATATGTCTACATCATGCATATCATCGGCAATTAGTTATTAGCAATATCTATGCCAAGGACAGAGGTGGATCTGAGCTCTCAGGGCAGTGAAAGAAAGATGTCAAGACCTTCCATACCCTTCTTAATGACAGCAAATAACTCGGAGGAGAAATAAGTCAAGAGCGAAGTTAGTCTCAAACCAGATACTATCATGAACCAGGTGAACAACAGAAGTTCATAAGAAGGAAAAAGATCCATAGGCTGAAATGGTAAAGGAAAGATTTGTGATGGCAGCCAGACTTGAGAAGAATGTTGAGCCGTGGACTGAAGTTGTACATCAAGTGCAGAAGGAAGAGGCCAAGATATGGCTGCAGATGAGAAACAGACGAATGGTTCCTAGATCCCAAATTTTCTAGCCTCAGGTTTGAATGGAACCAGTCCACTGCCAATAGACGTGCAATGCACGTAGAACAGGTGCCATGGAGATCAGCATGCGGGACCTCTAAGAGTCACTGAATCCCATGTGGCCTCTTGAGGAAACATCTTTAAATAGACCTTCCTCATCGTGTAGGTACATACGTGGTTTTCATATCAATGGGTTGAGTATTGCTAGTATAGAGGATTTACTGCTATAATAATAAACTTCTGCACTGCACATTGTTTAATTGAAATATTGAAATACCAAGAAAGAAGAGCAAGTAAATGTCCCAAATAATTGTGATCAACTGTGCAAACACAGCCTTGCTGTGTCAGGTGCCTCGGGCTGATTTGCTCTTTCCCAAGTGAAGATTAGGCAGAGGTGTGGTTCGGAAGTGTTCTGAATGTTTGACAAGCCCTGCTCTGTGTGAGGATGACAGTCAGAAGGAGGGTGGCTGTTGACTTCTGTCTCTATCACTTGCACTAAATATTTACTGACATTTGGCCTCCGTGACCCTAGAGTTTGCTGGCCTATGTTTCTCCGCCCACCCTTTAAAAGCTGCTGTTCTGTTCCACAGGTTCTGTCCTGGGCTTGGCTCACTCTGTTACTTCCTGTGCCTTCTTATCTATTCCTATGGCTCAGATGACCCTTTACATATGCTGATAACATCTGAGATTTTATCTATAGCTCCAGACCGGAATAGCCTTCCTGCTGCTAGATAAGGATGCGTTAAAGGCAATTCTTGCTCAACATAACCCAAGCTGAACAAGCTTTCTTACCCCACAAACGTGTTGCTGCTCTTGCCATGCTCTCTCAGTAAAAGGCAACATTGTTTTACCCAGGTATACAGGTTAAAAACTAGGAAGTCATCCTTAACTTTCTTCTCTTCCACCCAATAATACATCCACATCAGTCATCAAGTCCTATTAATTATCTTCCCCAAATCCCTTAAATCCACCTTCCAGCTTCCACCCCACCTTAGTCCATATACCAGAACCTCTAACCCAGACTATGACAGCCTCTAATTGGTTTTTAACCATGCAAATATTTCACTTATTAAAAAACTAAGGGAGTTCTCCTTGTGGCTCAGCAGGTTACGAACCCAATTAGTATCCATGAGGTCGCGGGTTCAGTACTTGGCCTCACTCAGTGAGTTAAGGATCCAGCCTTGCCATGAGCTGCAGTGTAGGCTGCAGACGTGGCTCAGATCCCCTGTTGCTGTGGCTGTGATGTAGGCCAGCAGCTGCAGCTCTGATTCGACCCCTAGCCTGGGAACCTCCATGTGCCATAGGTGTGGCCCTGAAAAAGCAAAAATAAAAAACAAACAAAAAATGATATTAAATTGAATCCTAGGTTGAGGGAAGTATCCTTCAGAGTTATATCTAGTTTGTTTCTGCCAGGACTGTAAGTGGTTTAAGAAAAAAAATTTAGTTGCATTTTCTTGGCTTCAAGGAACCTAGTCTTTGCTGTTAGTGTAGTTTCAATCCCCACAGTTATGTGGGGCCAGGTGTGTGGTTGAACATCCTGAGTGGAGATTTCCTTTTCCTCACCTGAGGACCAGACAGACCCCGACACACTTCCTCAAGCATCTCTTTGCTAGAGGGTAGATATTTTCCAGTGCATCCTTTCATGGAAGAGCAAGTTTTAGGATGCTTTTCCAGTTCTAGCTCCCAGGCTTTTATTTGCTAGGTAGCGTCCTGCTTACTGTGATTTGTCATCATAGAAAAGGCCAGGAAAATTGGAAAAATTTAGAATTTTGTAAAATAAAGTACAACCTCATGTTTTGGTTGAATTTTAGAGCACTTCCATGTCGTGCTGTATCTTAGTACAAAGTATTGCAAAGTATTGTATCTAAAGGTCTTGCTTTTGTAAAAGGAGTCTGATTGATGCTATCTTGAGGCACAGAAATTGCAATATGTGAAAATACACTGAAATCAAAGAACAAGGGCACTGCCATTGACCTCTCTGCACTGGGGAGTATCTGCTTCTCCCAGTGGACCCAGCACTCACTGGGCATGACATGGGGCTCTGACAAATAGGATACAAGGGGAATCAGCTGTGTCAGTCCACATTTTAAATATTAGTAACGCTGAATATCTTTATTTTTTTAAGAGAAAGACTAAATTGAAATAGAAATTTTAATATTTTCTTCCCCTTTCCTCGAAGGGTTGTCTTGTGTAATGTGAAAGGGTCTCATTCCTATTTTGTAGACCACTGTTTACAGGAGGATGTTACATATTCCCCAAAAGTCTGTGTTCAAGTCCTAAATCCTGGTGCCTGTAAATGAGACCTTGTTTGGAAATAGGTTCATTGCAGGTGTAATTAGCTAAGATGAGCTCATATTGGTGAATGTGGGCCCAATACCAGTCCAATATGAAAAAAGAAAATGTAGAGACACACCTGAAAGGAAGAAAGCCATGTGATGAAGGAGGCAGATTGGAGATATCCATCTATAAGGCAAGAATGATAGGAATTGCCAGCAAGCACAAGCTAGAAGAGGCAAAGGAGGATTCTCCCCCAAGGTTTCAGATGCAGCAGGCCCTTGCCAGTACCTTGATTTTGAATAGCTAGGCTCCAGGACTGTGAGACAATACATTTCTGTTGTTCGCAATACTTGTTATAGCAGCGCTAGGAAACTAATGCAGATGGGAATCCAGAGGGTAATGGAAGAAAGTGCAGAGGTAAGTAACAGGAGTACCAGGAGGGTGAGGTGACCCAGAAACCTGGGCAGGGGAGAGCTCAGGAGGGAGGGTGTGGGCAGCAGTTTCCACTGCATCCCAGGAGGCAGAGAGGTGTGAGAAAGGGTCCAGGACTGTGCAGAGGGATGGGAACTGGGAGAGGAAATGCACCTGCTGCAGGGTGAGCAGAGCAAGGTGCACCTGGATGGGTTGAGTGGAGATGAGCTGGGAAGAGCCCTGAATGCCCTTTCCTTCTGCTCCCTTGGGCTTCTCTCTTCTGGCATCTGAATTTCTTCTGCTGCCTCCTGACTGTTGTAATCCTGTCTACATTTCCTGAAGATTTGCTGTGACACACACCAGGTTCCAGGTGTCCCACATATACTCCCGTTCCCTCCTTTCCTTCCCACACACAGGACAGGTCACATTCTCTCTGCCTCAGATGCCTGAAATTCTACAATATTCAAGTCATGGCTTTAGGGCCCTAGTTATGAAGGGTGTCTCCATTTAATGGCATGCTGAGCAGCTGTTGGAAAGGTCGACACTGTTAAATAAAAAAGCAAGATGTAGAAAAGTTTGTCTTAAGGTGCTTCCATTTTATATAAAAAAGTAGTAGAAAAGATTGGGAGTTTGGGGCTTGCAGATGCAAACAAGGATGGAGGAGTTCCTGTCGTGGCTCAGCGGAAATGAATCTGACTAGTATCCATGAGGATGCAAGTTTGATCCCTGGCTTTGCTCAGTGGGTTGGGGAGCTGGCATAGCCATGAACTGTGGTATAGGTCACAGATGCAGTTCGGATCTGATGTTGCTGTGCCTGTGGCATAGGCTGCCAGTTGCAGCTTTGATTTGACACCTAGTCTGGGAACTATGCTGCGAGTATTCCCTAAAAAGCAAAAAAAAAAAAAAAAAAAAAAAAAAAAAAAAAAAAAAAGAAAAAATAGGATGGATAAACAACAAGGTCCTACTGTATAGCACAGGGAATGATACTCAAATCCTGGATAAACCGTAATAGAAATGAATATGAAAAAGTATATATGTGTATAACTGAGTCATTTTGCTGTATAGCAGAAATTAACATTGAAAATCAACTATGCCTCAGTAAAATTTGTTTTAAAAAGTCGTATATGTGGCGATCCTGTCGTGGCTCAGTGGTTTACAAACCTAACCAGTAACCATGAGGTTGGGGGTTCAATCCCTGGCCTAGCTCAGTGGGTTAAGGATCTGGCGTTGCTGTGAGCTGTGGTGTAGGTCACAGAAAAGGCTCGGATCCCAAGTTGCTGTGGTTGTGGCGTAGGCTGGCAGCTGTAGCTCCGATTGGACCCTGGCCTAGGAACCTCCATATGTCGCAGGTGCGGCCCTATAAAGGGGAAAAAAACAAAACAAAACATAATCCTATTGGGATAGATGTAACAAAGATAAGAAAAGCTGACTGCTCCTGGAGAAGGAGCCCTGCTTCCTTTGAAAGGGTCAGATGTTATCTCCTGGGCCTAAAGAAGAGACTTGCCCTAGAGCGGCTTGCATGAAACAGCAGGTCCACTCACGTACTGACTCATTCAGGCCTTCAGCAACTATTAACTAAGCATCTATCTCATGCTCCGTGTTAAGTGCTGGGAATAGAGTGAAGAACAAAAGTGAAACAGTTTTTGCTTTCATAGAGATTACAGTCTCTTAAGGAATTCGGGCCTTTGTAACACAGTATGAGAAATATCAAAAGGAAAAATGCTTGAGATTTGTATTCCAAATATTTATCTACCTGTCAGTCAGTGGATATGATAGAATAATGACCCTGAAAGATGTCCACATCTTCATCTCCAGAAGCTGTGACTATGTTACCTTACTAGAAAACCCTCGTGTGGCTCCCATATCCTTCAGGGAAAAGTCTTGAGCCCTTACAATATCCTACCTGGTACTACATGATGTAGCTCCTGCTTCTCCTTTTGAGGTCTCCCAGTTCATGTCCACCTCTTGTGCTTGCCCTTTTTCTTTTTCTAGGACCGCACCTGCAGCATATGGAAGTTCCAAGGCTAGGGACTGAATCGGAGCTGCAGCTGCCAGACTGTGCCACAGCCACAGCAACACCAGATCCAAGTCGAATCTGCAACCTAAGCCACAGCTTGCGGTAACGCCAGATCCTTAACCTGCTGAGCAGGGCCAGGGATTAAACCCACATCCTCATGGATACTAGCCAGTTTCTTAACCTGCTGAGCCACAATAAGAATTATCCCTTTTTCTTTTCTTTTTTTTCTTTTTTCTTTTTCTTTTTTTTTTTTTTTTTTGGCTGAGCCCATGGCAGAGATTGAACCCACTGCAGAGCAGCAACCAGAGCCACAGCATGACAATGCCAGATACTCAGCCTGCTAAAGCACCATCCCTCTTGCCCATTTTCATTCTGTTCAGGCCGCAAGGGCACTTCTCACTTTCTGATCTTTGTCCTTCAGGAACTATGATTTGTTTATCTCAAGGAGTCTGAACAGCCCCTGACACTTAATAGGAACTCAGTAAGTATTTAATTAATGAATTAATGAATTTTCTCAAGCAAAAACTTCCATGCTGGCGTTCCCGTCATGGCGCAGCAATTAACGAATCCGACTAAAAACCATGAGGTTGCGGGTTCGATCCCTGGCCTCGCTCAGTGGGTTAAGGATCCGGCGTTGCCACAAGCTGTGTGGTGTAGGTTGCAGACGCAGCTCGGATCCTGCGTTGCTGTGGCTGTGGCACAGGCCAGCAGCTACAGCTCTGATTAGATCCCTAGACTGGGAATTTCCATATGCCACGGGTGTGGCCCTAAAATGACAAAAGCCAAAAAAAAAAAAAAATGCCTCTTGTGTTGCTTAATTTATCCTGTTTTTAATCATGCTGTTTGCTACTTCACTTCTTTTTTGAGATATTTTTTTCCATTGCTTAATGAATTTTCTTACAATTATAGGTGTACAAAAGAGATATTTATTTAGAATTTAAATTTTAGACAGCCTTGACTAGATTTTTGTTTAAAGTGGGCACATTAATGCAATGCTCCTATAATACCAGGAACATTGGGGAGAAAAAAAAAAATCTAGGGAACATGTCTGAAAGAAAACTTGATTCCACCCTAGGGACTTGTTCCAGCCCTGAACTCTAAACCGTACTTGTTCTGACATGAATCAGGAATGAAACTGGGAAGACACACTTCTGAAAGTTCACATAACAGTCACCCGTGACTTTATAAATGCACTACTTTGGTGACTATTCATATTCTTTAACCTGAAACTAGAAGGTCAATGAATCCTTTGTTTAAGATGACATTAAGAGCAACCTCTGTGTGAGTTGTTTTCATTCAGAAAACTCAGTCACATTATCCAATAAGTCAACACCAACTTCTCAGCACTTTCTTGAGGAAGCCGTATAACTGCTGCTTAAGAACACAGGCCTGGAATTACACAGGTATGTTGAAACACGGGAAGTGACCACTCTGAATCTATATGTGATCATGCCTTATTCACTTAATCATTTCAATATTTTGGGAAAAAGAGAGAAAATATGAAGAAAATGCAAACACTGAAACAAGATGGTCTCATACCTATTCCTAATCCTAGCAAAAAATACATTAGAATTAGTATACTGTTTTTTTTTTATTTCATTCATTTTTTAAAAACTTCATTCACTTGGCCCATAGGTGAGGGGCTATAGTCTTAGACCACCTGAAATTCTGAGATCTCAAAGTTGTCCTTACTAGACATACCCAATGAGTCTTGAGGTCTGGCAGTGCCAGAAAGGTACTAGTTTTTTCCCCTGGAGCTAATTTACAAGACCTAGTTGGTAAATTCTAAGGGATTTTTGCAAGCTAGTTGATGTCACATTGCAAGCTTGAACTCTATGGTGGAAGTATTGGCAATTAGTACAAACCAGGAGTTCTCCTAGCAAACAAACAAACAAACAAAAACCAGCTGTTAAACATATGACCAATACTATGCTACTGGTTGAGTCTCTTCTTCAGCAGATTTTGTGACTCAGTAAGCGTTTCTAGGCGTTCCCGTAGTGGTACGGCGGAAACGAATCTGACTAGGATCCATGAGGATGTGGGTTTGATCCCTGGCCTCGCTCAATGGGTCAAAGATCCAGCATTGCCATGAGCTATGACATAGGTCACAGACAAATCTCGGATCCCAAGCTGCTGTGGCTGAGGCATGGCTGCAGGAGCTGCAGCTCTGATTCGACCCCTAGCCTGGGAACTTCCATATACCATGGGTGCGGCCCTGGGGGGAAAAAAAAAAGCTAAATAAATAAATAAATAAATAAATAAATAAGGATTTCTAAATTCCAGTTTTTCAGTGTCAGACTTTCTGAAATATTTTAACTTTCTATAGTGAACCCTATACGTTTACAGGCACGGGTCTTTTATTTCAGTTTTGGCTTTATAGATTTTTTTTCTCTATGGGCAAATTATTAACAAACATGAATACCTTATTAGAATTTGGTTTTACATTTATTTATACGGCTCCGTTCCTGACTAAATGGTGCCATTAATAATTCCTGATTCTGGAGTTCCCCTTGTGTCTCAGTGGTTAATGAACCTGACTAGTATCCATGAGGACACGAGTTCGATCCCTGGCCTCGCTCAGTGGGTTAAGGATCCGGTGTTACCATGCCCTGTGGTGTAGGTCGGAGGCGTGGCTTGGATCTGGTGTTGCTGTGGCTGTGGTGTAGGCTGGGAGCTACAGGTCAGATTCGACCCTTGGCCTGGTAACCTCCACATGCTGTGGGTACGGCCCTAAATAGACCCCCCCCAAAAAAAAAAAATTGCTGACTCTGTCCTTTCCATCTCATGGATAATTTCATGGTCTCTCATGTTGATATAATTTAGCCTTTGAAAACTTCAGATTCATCCCTTATAAAACTATGATGATAGTACATGCTACTCTTTAGTTGTTGGGAGTATTAAAAGAAATAATACATGTAAAGAACTTAACACAGAACTTGGTACATGGTAATATCTCAATAAATTTTGGTTATAATATAGTAATAGTAGTAATAGCACTTTGTGTTGTGGGATACACACACACACACACACACACACACAGAAAGGTGAGATGTGGTACTTTGGTGAACAGGTATTTTGGCCTATCCCTGAACAGCTTGGGAACACAAATTAAGCAGCATTTTCTGCTTGATGATTTAGATATTGGGGATCTTTGTCTACCTTTGCTGGTAGAAAGATATCAGCTGAAAGTGTCTTCATATTCCCAGAATAACACTGGGGATCATTTACCTAAGGCAGAGTAAGTTGCTATTTTGTAGTTGCAAGGCTGAAAGATATTGTTTATTTCATACCTTCTCAGTTCTCCTCAAACTTCCAAAATCCCTGATTCCTCACTGTCCATCTTCCTTTTAACTGATGATCATGATTCATGAGAAGATAGAAGCAACCCAGTAGAGACCCTCTTCTTTTCTTGCCACTAAATATTCCAGCCTGTATGTATCTGTGTTTTTGGCTTTCCTTCCTGTTACTATAGATGATGAGTTCAAGCCTCTATCTGAGGAATTGGATCCTTTTCCGCCTTCCCAAGGACCTAACTCCTATGGATATACCCTTTCTCTATTAGTTCAGCCCTTCTCCCTGTACTGGATCATTCTTCTCCCAGCCTACAACAAATTTCTAGTATTTCCCACCTTAAAATAAGGCTTTTACTGACCGCTTGTTGCCCATCAACAGCTATCCCTATTTCTCTCCTCCCTTTCACACCACATTGGTATAGTCTCCACCTCATTACCTTCCATTCTCTCTTGACCCTATTTTAGCCAGACTTCTCTCCCCCAAACTGTTGGAACTTGTTTTGTCAAGGCTATTGGTACCATCCCTGATGCCAGGCACTTCTCCATCATCCAGCACTACCTGGCGAGGCAGACCTTTGAAAACCCATCCTCTCTTGGCTGCTGCATCACCACACTCTGGTTTTCTGCTGGCTGTCTAGCCATTCCTTCTCAGTCTCCTCCTCACCTTCCCCTCTGCTTGTTTTTGAAGTGTTACAGTGCCTACATCTTAGCTGTTGGCCCTCTTCTTCCTTAATAGGGCTCATTTGGTCCCATGGTCCTTCTCTTTGCCCTTGATTGTCAAATCTGTATCTCCAGCCCCACTTCTCTAATGAGTTTCACGCTTGCTGTTTAGACAATTTACTTAATATATCCCCCTTGGATGCTCAGTGAGTTCAAACCAGCATGGCCAAAAATGTAAAACTCTTAACTTACCCTTTGAAACATAGCTCCTGTAGTCAGTCAATCCCACCCAGTCAGTGGAGCTGCCATCCCCCTGGTTGCTTAATATCTCTTCTTTGTATCCACTCAACGAGCAAGTAACTTCTGTCTTTAGACTGTATCCCAATCCTCTTCATACCCTCCTGCTTCCCCTCCTGGTCATTCATGATCAATTCTTCCCATAGAAATAGAAAAATCTTTTTAGTATATAAATAAGATGCCATCATCCTCTGCTTAAATTAGCTTCCTATTAGAATCTTAACTAGCTTCCTATTAGAAAACAATCCAAAATCCTTACTTTGGTCCACAAGCCTCTGCCTGTGTTGGCCCCAGCCTGCTTCTCTAAACTCATCTTGTTTTAGGGCTGCACCTGTGGCATATGGAGGTTCCCAGGCTAGGGGTCGAATCAGAGCTGTTGCCGCCGGCCTATGCCACAGCAATGCAGGATCCAAGCCACGTCTGCAGCCTACACCACAGCTCACAGTAATGCCATTTCCTTACCCTACCGAGTGAGGCCAGGGATCGAATCCACAACCTCATGGTTCCTAGTCGGATTCATTTCCTCTGCACCATGACGGAAACTCCCCCCACCCCTCCTTAATGTTCCAGCCACCCTGACCTTAAGTTTACTCCTTCAACATGCTAAGTTGGACCTCCCCTTTGAAACTTTGCATTTCTGTTTCCTCTGCCTGGAGTGTTCTGCCTCCACATCTACACTTGGCAGGCTCCTTTCAGTCCCTCAGACTTTAGTTCAAAATTACTGCTCCAAGAGACCTTCCTGGACTACCTAATTGGACTTCCTAACCTACAGTAGCCTCCTCTCTTGTTCTCTAGCACATTATTTTCCTCACCTAACACTACCTGAATTTATCTTGGTTACTTATCTGTGTGTTTATTTTCTCCTTCCTTCTAACTCTTGGGGAAATTAAGCTCCAGGAGAGCAGACTGTTTGTCTATCTTGTTCCCTTTTGTTTCCCCAACACTGTCTCACACATCATCTGTGTCGAACCAACAACAGCTGAATGAATGAATGAATGAATGAATGAACATTCTGGACCCCTGACAATGATATTTCTAAATCTTGCAAGAGTGAACGCAGGTAAGGAAATCATCTACTACACTGTTCACTGTTCTGTATGTAATGCCACATGCATATGAGAAATGTATTTTAGAATGTAGCATCAGGAGAACTTTCCCGCTATTGAGAACCTGCTCTGCCTTTTCCTTTCCCTGTATTAAAGCTGTCACTGGTTGGTTCCATTTTTATTTTGCCCTGGCTGTTAGGAGTAGAAAACTAAATTTCAAACGCAGGACAGCAATAACGGTTGTTCTAACAGTCAACATAAATTCTTCCTTCCTTTAGTCTATTTCCTACCTTTATTATGGGAATTATGGTGGTGATATTTATAATAAGTTACCTCAATTTCTTTTTGGAGAGAAGTGTGACTTAAAGGAAAGTATTTAAACTGTTGACATCTGGTGTTGACTTGGAGCAATGTGATGTTGGCTGGGAGCTTTCTGGCCATAAAGCTTTATTCTGTAGTGTGAGGGACCTTTGTTGGGGGTTTGCTAGATCCGCGTCTGGGGATCCCTCAAGGTTACTTTAACTAGGGTTTACTTGCGAATCACAGCTCAGCCCTCTGGGCATCAGGGTTGTGAGGCTTATTGTGTGCGTTGACTCGATGAGTGTCACTTCAGAGTTATGAGCCAAAAAGTTGACGCATATTAAGAGTTTATTATTGTCTTTATGTCTCAGGAGTGGAAAAAATATTCCCTTAACCTTAGCCTTGATATGCTATGCCTTGATCTTAGGCAGATTCATGAACTACACCATCCTAGGGTTCAAAGGAACTGTTCTTAATTGTTGTTTAGGTCTAAGGATGGTTTTGAAGTTTATGGAGCATAATGTATAATGCTTCTGCCTAGCATCACAAAATTAAAATGTAACTCTTTTGAAGTCCAGAATAGGTTGGTATTTTAACTGATAAGTTATTTTACGTATTTTTCTTGTAGTAACAGCGTTCATAAAACAGCAATAGGGAAACATACGTTGATCCATTATTATTGAATGTCTTGATGTTTATACTAAATCCATATCAATGATGTAAATAATAAATACATGGTTAATTTATGAGGGCATGATAGTAGATAAATCTCTTTGAATAGTTAAAGTATGCTTTTAAAACAGCTCTTGCCGCTATATATGCAGTATGGAATAATGCCATTAATTTTTTGTTGTTTGTTTTTTGCTTTTTAGGACTGCACTCGTGGCATATGGAAGTTTCCAGGCTAGGGGTCAAATTGGAGCCACAGCCACTGGCCTACGCTACAGCCACAGCAACGCTGGATCCGAGCCATATCTGTGACCTACACCACAGTTCATAGTAACACTGGATCTTTAACCCACAGAGCGAGGCCAGGGATTGAACTCGCGTCCTCATGGATACTAATCGGGTTCTTTACCGCTGAGCCATAACGGGCTCATAACTCCGAATATTGTTACAAGCAGTTTTGAAGAGGGGACGTGGAGGAAAATTTTTTGTAAGCTATTCTCTTCTAGGAAGCAAAAGTTTGAGTCTTTTGGTAACCAAGGCCAAACATACATACATAACATAAATCCTGTATGGTGTTATGCAAGGAACTTATTTTTAAGATTAACCTTTGAAATAGAAATTTACCCACACTAATATGGGTTTGATTTTTTTGTATAAAAATTAGGGTTTACATAAAGATTTATTAATTTGTAAAGTTATAAAAGAATTCCAAATGATACTTAAAAATAATATAATACATAATCCTATATAATTTAAAATATAATATCTGATATGCATAGTAAGTTGTGTTTACATATAACTTTATTAGAGCATCTGTCCAAAATTTTGCCTGTGACCTTCCTTTCAGTATAACTTAAACCATAATAGTCAATAATTATTTTAATATAAGTGACTGTAAGGTCATTGTTAACTGTGTATCATAAAGTTTGGGACATTCACCAGGCACATTTGAACACAAGATTTACCTTGACTTATTCTGTCTGGAATGTCTTTTCATTAGTATGAGTAGCAAGGATTGGCATGGAGTAATTGATGGTATACCAGGCACATAATTTACTAGTAATTATTCAATCAAGAGTATTTACCTTGCTAGAATTTTAAAAGGTCCCTGGAGATCTAAGGGAAAAATCATGAGGACACATAAGACTGTCATTTAAAATCTATAGAGATTGTCTCTATTTGCCATATTTTCACTTCAAAAGTAAGAAACTTTTCCATGCCAAGTCTTCAAAGTCTTTCGGCTCATTGTTTGTGTATATCCTGGTGTGCTGGCCAAGATAAGACAAATCCAAAGTCTGGAATCCAGGAAAGTTTATTGTGGAAGTCAGATGGTCACTGATTCCTGGACCAGATGCCTTGAGTTTATCTGGGTTCCAGTTTAAGTAGCCTGTTTTAAAAGAGGCCTTCAAGAGCTTCTGACAGGCACATTCAGGGCCATCAATCTCATAAAGTGAGGCCAATGGTATTTCTGGTGCTCTGTATAATCAAGACTCGATAACAAAGACTAATTTTCACCAAGTGAAACAAGTTGGATTTTTGACATTAAACTTGAATTTAGAGAAATCATTGTGAGTGTCTCGGCTGCTTTTAGGTGTAAGCTCCATTACATCAGAGAAGGCTGGTCTTGTACCTGACCTTGCCCCTCCCTGCTCTTTTGCTCCCTCTTCAGCATTGAAATAATGACACTTTGATGTGTCATAGGTGAGTGACAGTCTGTAAATGCCAAGGAGGACAGAGAGTTAGATGGAAACCAGCTCTCTTCGGGAGATAATTGGTAGGCTCAGCATTGCTATAGCAGAGCACATAACAACCCTCAGCGGGGGAGATTAAAGAAGTTTCTTTAAGAGGGAAGCAGCTATCTCCTCCTCCCCCTTTTCTTCTTCCCAGTCTGGTTTTCCAAGATGTAGTCATTGGAGAGCTTACTAGAAATGCAGATGGTTTTAAAATTAGTGCCAGAGATGACCTATTTATTTTTTAAAGCTCTCTTATGCAATGTGTTTTAGGTTTGGCTGTGGCAAGAGAAGAGGGTGTGAGTTCTGCCTCAGGTCTTTCATTCCTGGGGCTGCCCTGTGAGGTGTGGGTGGGGGTGCCTTTCCTTGTGACCCCATGGCCACACGTGATTCTGCCACCTATCTGCTTTGGTATCTAGCCGGGAGAGAATGACTGATTTTGTTGGCTGGGTTCCCTGGGGCTACCAGAAGTGGCAGGAAGCTCTGAAAACGAAGAAGGAAGTTGTTGGACATGAAATCTTATCTCCGAAGATTGCCTGGAAGGAGATCTTCCAGTTTGAAGAGGGATCATTTTAAGAGTAAATGTTTGATTCTGTGTATTTAGTTGTCTTTGTCATTTTGCTGCCATTATCATCACATCATTATCAGTGAGCATCTTCCAGTGGTGCTTTCTTATCTACTCTGGCTGGTCCCCTGGGAATCCTTTGCCTCCTTGGTGTTCTTTTTCAGTGCACTCACTGAAGCTCCCCCAACCTTGGGTACCCTGCCTTCATGCAAACTTATTCCTGAGCTTTCCTTCCCCGAATACTACCCACATCAGTGATCTGACCATACAGTTCAGGTACTTGTTTTCCAGTTGAGCTGTGTATGTTAGCTTTGCTCCCCAGTCTAGAACACAAGTTCCTTGATAGCTGGGCCAAGGGGTAGAGGTGGTAAGGAAACTCACTTTTCTCCTTCTGTATTATGGAGATATCTTTACATTGTGCAAGTATAATTTATTAAAATAATTTTTAAAATGCATTTCTCTTCTGGGTTTCAAATATGATAAAACATAAAAAGCAAAACAAAAACAAAAACTCATGCAGATTAAGTATGGTACTAAATAAATTCCATCTAGATTTAATAAGTGCCTTTTGCTATGAAGGAAAGATAAAAATAAATAATAGTGATAATAGTTAAAAAAACAAAACCTGTCTGGCTGAATGCTAATAATAGTGACTTTACTTCATGTAGGGAGCTTCCAGATCAATATAAAAAAGACTTACTGCACATTCAAACCCATGCTATTTACTTGGCTGCTCTCAAATGGGAATAAGCAGACATCAGCTATCAGGTTTCTAGCCTGGAAAAATCCATAAAGGCCACTGGACAGAGACACCACGGGGACATCATGCAGACAGTTCATAAAAATAACTTGCCCAACATTTTTGGAAACTGATGCAAGCTCTACTTGCGGCTCTGTCTGCTTCCTTGGCTTTATCCAGTAACAATTAAAAAGAGGCCAGTTACCAGGGCTATAAGAACTTGAATGCTACAGGAGACACCCAGTGTTCACAACAGGGGGAACTACCAATCCTGTGTTACATGAATACACGCAACAAACAACTATAATTCACTCTAATAACCAAAAGAATGCATCAGGCTCTTCAGAGATATTTATTGAGCACCTAGGACATGCAGAGCGTTCTAGGGAATTCAAACACACATCAGTTATTCCCTGGCTTTATGGAGTTTGAAGTCTAGTAGTGAAGTAATGTTTGTTTAGAACACATGTATTTGGAATTCCTGTCATGGTTCAGTGGGAATGAATCTGACTAGAATCCATGAGGATGCAGGTTTGATCATTGGCCTTGCTCAGTGGGTTAAGGATCTGGCATTGCCGTGAGCTGTGGTGTAGGTCACAGACTTGGTTTGGATCCTGTGTTGCTGTGGCTGTGGTATAGGCTGGCAGCTACAGTTCCAATTTGACCCCTAACCTGGGAACCTCCATATGCCACAGTTGTGCCCTAAAAAAAGACAAAAAAAAAAAAAGAAAATATGTATTAGTACTATCTGAGAGGTTCAATTTAATCATTCTGAGGATGGAGTGCTCACTTTCAGTTAAGTGATTAGAGAAGGCTCTATTAGAGAGGAGGGCACTTGGAATGGATGTGATTTAAAAACCGATTTTTATTGAAGCATAACACACACAGAGTAAATATGTCATAAAGACTACAGGCTAAAGGAATTTTCTCAAACTGAACACATTAGTTATGTAACTAGCACACTACTTATATAAATAGAATAGTACAATATTTCAGAAGCTACTTGTGCCCTCTTCCAATCATTCCTGGGGAGAGTAAGATTTTGTCAGACAAATGTAGAAAGAGAGAAAATTACTGGAGGAGCGATCATCATGCATAAAGATGTGGAAATTGAGGGAGTTCCCGTCGTGGCGCGCGGAAACAAATCTGACTAGGAACCACGAGGTTGTGGGTTCGATCCCTGGACTCAGCAGGTTAAGGATCCGGCTGTTGCTGTGAGCTGTGGTGTAGGTCGCAGATGTGGTTCAGATCCCGCGTTGCTGTGGCTGTCGTGTAGGCCGGCAGCTGTAGCTCGTATGAGACCCCTAGCCTGGGAACCTCCATATGCCGTGGGTGCAGCCCTAAAACGACAAAAGACAGGAGAAAAAAAAAAAAGTGGAAATTGAAAGGCAAGACCCATGTTTGAGGAATGGGATGAAGAGTTATTTGCTTGGACTACCAGCTGGAGAATAGGGTTGGGTTCATGTTGTAGAGCCTTAAATATCAAGTAAAGGAATTAAATTTTACTTATAAACTGCTGAAGGTTTTTAAGCAAGGGAGGAATGTTTTGTAAGATTTTTGATGATGGTTGGTAGTTTATTGGTGATAAGAGAGGTGAGACTAGAGGTCAGGTGACACGTTGGAAAGCTTCTATAATATCCAGGTATGAGATGATTTTTGGCTCTGCAGTGGCAGGTGAGGACAGAAAGTAACTAGCCATCCACAGACACTGTAAAGAGCCAACAAAACTGAATGGCTGTGGATCTTGAGGAAGGAGGAGGAGACAAAGAAAATTTCCTTCCATGGAACTAATCAAGAGAAAATTTAGTACTCTTATCAGGTAGTTCATTGTTACTATTTTTTTTTAAAGGGTTAACGCGATCTTTAAATACTGCCTCTCTGATAAGAGTTCTGAAACCTTTCTTACACTGTTTTAATAAAACCTTGAGTTATTCTAAGGAAACTCCAAAGAAGCAACTGACCTTTCAGACAAAAAGAGTCCTTTGTTAGTCAGAAATGTGGACTGCTTGTCTTTTCAAATGGGCGAATGCTAGAGCAAACATTTTTGCTGGGAAAAAACTGACTTCAAGGAAGACCTTTGACGATGTCACCATAACGACAAATTATTGGGTGTTGCTCATTTGCCTACTTACCCATCCTTCCCTTAAATGATTCTCATTAATCCAGATTTCAGGGTAGGATGAATTAATCTCATCATACACTTTCATCTGTAATATGTTTCTACAGAAAGCCTTTTTTGGAAGAAAGGACTAATTTTTTTTTTCTTTGACAGCTCTTTATATCACTGGCTATGTGGGTCATTTTTCATTAACTCTCCCCTCCCCCCTTCTTTTTCCCTCCAAAGCAGTGGTTCTGGACTCAACAAGTAAGTACTGAGCACCTGACATGTGCTTTGATTTTCTGTAATGTTCTTTCAAAGTCTGTTCTTAACTATTGGTCCTTCTGTACAAGCAACACCTTTTTCCTCAGAGAACTTTTTTCCTGGAGTCTTTGATGCATGTAGTTGTTTCCTGATACTGGGATTTGTGTAGTAAAGTATCAGGGAAGTTGTTCTTGAAAGCTGGTGTGTGTGCTGGTGACCAGGAATCCTTTCTAGGACCAGAAGGGAGGAAGGGAACTTTGCTTGAAGAAGAGCACGTGGGTGGGAAGAGGAGGAGAATCCGGGAAGATGAGAGCTGGTGGAGGCTAGAACCCATGCTCTCTCTAAACCTGAAGTTCCATCACCTAGGTAGGCGGGATTCGTTGGCCTAGAGCCGGCCTCTTTCGTCTCTCCACATCGCTGGCCGCCTACCTCTGCCGCTCCGCCTGCTGAAGTTCCAAACTTTTCCTCCAGCAGGGAGAGGAAGGGTGTTATTAAATTTGAAAGGGAAGTCCCTCCCCCTTCCCGGATTTCTATTGGTCAGGTTTGGTCCCGTCCCCGCCAGGGTCGCGGGCGGATTGGCTGTGGGAGGGGTGTCCCGCTGCAGGCCAGGAGCCGACGGCCGCCAGGAGCCCCCAGGTGGCAGGTGGGGCCGGGACAGCCCGTGCGGCCGCCGCCTCCTCAGTGCGCTCGCAAACAGCAGACTTTTTAAGGTCCGCGCGCGGATCAGGCGCGCCGCGCCCGGCGGGAGCGGGACTGTCAGGGACGGGACATGAAGAGCCTTAAGTCTCGTCTGAAGAGGCAGGATGCGCCCGGCCCCACGCCGTCCGGCGCGGCCGCCCCCGCCAGCGCGGTGAGTCCAGCGGCCCGTGCGCGCCCCGGGCTCCCGATACTGCCTTCCCGCGAGCCGCGGAGTCCTCCTCAGCTCGGCTCTCCCTCCGAGCGTCCCGCTCGGCCGATCCGGGGACGACTCCTCCCTCCTCAGGCCGGGGCTTTGCGTCGGGCCCGAGACCCTGAGGACCCTCCCCGCCGCTGCTCCCGGGCCTCGACGGGCCCCTTCCCTGCCCCTCAAACCCAGGTCTCTCAGCTCCTGGCCTTCGGGTATTTCTGGGTTGTCCTCCACCCGACCCCTCCCGAGACCGCAGCACCCCCTTTTCCGGTGCTGGCCCCTGCTCCCCACACTCGCTCTGTAGCGGCGGGGCTTGGAAGGGAGGCCGGCGCCCCTGTCCCCGGGGTCGCGGCCCGGGCGGGGGCTGGGTGCCCCGCCGTCCAGGTGGGCAGGGCAGCGGACCCGGCGCCGCCCCTCCGGACTCCGGACCTTCAGTGGGTGAACGCTGCCTGGCTGGGTCGACATCGTGTGTTGTCAGCTGTCGTGGGGTCACTGGGAAAGTTTGGTTTCCGAGTGAGGCAGATGGAATCGAGCATGGCTGTAAAGACAAAGCCCCAAATGGGTGGAGACCCTGGAAGTGGTGGTGAAATTGGGAGGTGGTTTTTCTGTGGGGCCGTGTAAGTCTCACCTGTGGGACAGATCCTTGTAGACCTCCATTCGGTGTTGATCTGCACCCCGGCCTCGGTGTGCACGCTAAGTTCTCAGGGCCTCTCATTAGTTGGCAGGAGAACAGAAATCTTGAGAAACAGCCTGACTGCAGATGCTGGGATTTAGATTATTTGGCAGGTTTGAAGAATGGCTATAAAATCAGCATTCTACATTGTTAGAATAAACGTCATTTTAAAAGTCTTAAAGAGTCAGAAACGTAAAGGAGATGTAATGCTCAAACTACCTGGTTGTCCACTGGGCGTGATTAAAACGCACCTTAATAATTTTACATAGGTTTTACCAAATAATTATATGGTTTTTATGAGAATGCTAATTAATCTGCTTTGGCTCTTGAGTCATTTCAGAATTGTGCCTTTCCACCTGACTACTTCAAGGATGATTTTACTTGGACTTAAAGGAAATTGTGGCAAAACTAGGCTCTTCTCAATTGAAAGAAAGAAAAAGATAGCTTCAGGTGGCATGATATTTGATGATTTGATGTTTAACAAAGTAGGAATTTTTTTTATTATCTCATAGAAGGAGCAATTACTTCCATATTATGTCTTAAAATAATAATTGACAGAGACATCATTTATTGATATGTCACTAACTAGAAGTTAAAGACAACTTCTTTGTAGTGCAGGTTGTGTTTTCAGCTTTAAAAATATACTTTTATAGGTTTGTTCACTATATTGTACCCTGTTTGGTTTATTCTGAAGGATTCACATTCCACCTGAAAGTTTATACACCTTAGTTTTATACCTTTTTCTCTTCTAGAAATGCAGAGTATGTAGTTGTTATTAGTATTATCAACATGCCAGTTCACATTTAATACCTTTGGAAGGTGAAGTGCATCTCTCTGAGCTTCAGTCTTTAGCACACTACACTGAGCGTTCTGTTATTTTTCTTTAGAAAACAGCATAAATACAAAGAGGTATACATGGTATGAAAGAATAGAACCTACCTGCTTAGAAAAAGTGAACATCTTTCAGTTTTAAATATTCAAATAAATTTTGTAAAATATTTAAATGAAAATAAATGAGTGTGATGACTAATAAAACCAAACCAAGCATTGCTGATAGAGTGTAATAAATATACAGGAGAAATAGATTCCTGATGCTTTTCAGTCTATAAACTATAATCCCTAACATCAGATTTGGTCATATGTGTATATATTGTTGTGATTGAGCATCTTTTTATTTCTTTTTGCCTTCAAAAATATTTAAAATTTTATTTATTTGGTTTTGAATATATAATATAGCACATGGCTTAATATTTAATTTAAAAAATTTTTTAAAAATTTTAAATTTTTTTGTCTTTTCTAGGGCTGTACCCGTGGCATATGGAAGTTTCCAGGCTAGGGGTCTAATCAGAGCTGTAGCCACCCACCTACACGACAGCCACAGCAACATGGGATCCGAGCCGCATTTGCGACCTACACCACAGCTCATGGCAACGCTGAATCCTTAACCCACCGAGCGAGGCCAGGGATCGAACCCGCAACCTCATGGTTCCTAGTCGGATTTGTTTTAACCACTGAGCCGTAGTGGGAACTCCATACATGGCTTAATATTTAAAATGAACAAAAATGTTTACAACAAAAAGCCTCTCTCCCAGCTGTTACTCTGCACTCCCCTCAGTCCTTCAGAGGTTACTGGTGTTGTCAGTTTCTTGCGTATTCCTCCAGACAGAGTTTATCATGTACAAGCAAATATTAATATAAACATTCATTCACCTTTTATAGAAATGATAGCACACTGAGCTCACTATTCCCTATTTTTTAAAAAACTGTAGTATCTAGGCCCATTCAGAAGATCCCCACTCAAATCTTGCCATAATATACAATGCTGCAATGAATAAGCCTGTATATATTTCAGGTGTGTGTGTATGTATGTATGTACACTTTTAAGATCAATTCGTGAAAGTGAAATTGCTAGGTTAAAGGATATGTGCATTTGTAATTTTTCAGAATGTTGGGGTAAATTTCCTTGTGTGTCATGTGTGAGAATTACTTTTTCCATGCTTTTTTATTTAATGTCTTCAGATTTTTAATTTTTGCCAGTCTGATAGGAAAATATGGTATCTCAGGATAGTTTGAATTGTATTTCTTTAATGATGATGCAATTGAGCATCTTTTCATATTTTTAGGAGCCCTTGCATGTTCTTTTCTGTGAACAGTTTACTCTTTCCATTTTTCTATTGGGTTGCTGATTGGTTTCCTCTTCATTTATATGTACTTTATATCAGGGAAATTAGCTTCTTTAATATGAATGTTTTTCTTAATGGATTGTTTGTCTTATGACTTTGTTTATGGTGACTTTTGTTATGCCAAAAGTGGTTATTTTTGTACAATTGAATTTATAAACCTTTTATTTGGTGACTTTTTAGATTTATGTTTTATCGTGGCTTTTCCACTCCGCAATATTAAGGAAAAAGAGAAAAAAAAGCCTAATTTCTAATAGTTTTCTATTTCATTTTTTTATGTTTGATTCTTTAATCTATATAGAATGTATTCTGGTATAAGATAAGAGGTATGCATCTTGCTTTCTTTTTTCTCCCCACCCCTAACCCAGGCAAGGCTATCTAATAAAATGTTAAAGCATTCATTTCATCATCATGGAAATGATCACAATTTGTACAACTTTGATTTAAGAAAAAAATTTTAAAATGCATATTTCATAAAGTTTTCTTCATATATTTAAGTTTATCAGGAGACATATTAGAAATAGACTGAGGGATGTAAATATTTTAGATATAGTATGTGAATATAGCATATTAGCTTAATACGCTAAATTATATTTATATGTAGATTATGTGGAAGAAAAAAGGCATTTCAAATATTCTAAATATTAGAAATGTTCAGAAAAAGTATGTCAATGAGTGGTTATGTCAATGAGTTTAGAGTTCACTCAGTGGGGGTGTTTTTATACACGTAAATAAATATAGTTCACAATTATAAATTGTGCTTATAATACATTTGAGAGTCTTTTACTAGCTAAATCTGGAGATAACTGAACCTTTTAATTATAAAATAAGACAATTTTTGTTACATTTATTTTTAATTACTAAATTGGAGCTTCAGATTTCTGAAAGAGATAATTAAATGACTGTAAATGCTATTTCAGATCTAGTCAATTATATGTACAGTCAGTTATGTGTACCATTACATGTACAATGAGAATAGACTTATTCCATTTTCGTCTAGTTCAGATTAGGAAATTTGAGTAGTAATTAAAATTTAGGGACTATAATTCCAGAATTACTGCAAACCAGTATTGCAAGCAGACAGTTTGGAAGAGTTCCACTTTAAATTGTACTTATATTAGTAATCTCTGACCTGGGAGGTTTCTCAGCGATTATTTTTTGCTGCCCTTTCCTGAGGCTACTCTTAAAATTGCAGTGAATTTTATAAATGAGCAACCAAGTATGTTCTAAAGCATCTTCTTAATGTCTCTGAAAAAATATTGGTATTTTAAAAGAATTTGGAGTTTCAAATATAGCAACTGAAAAAAAAGTCTTCAAAAAACGTCTTTTGGTTCCCACCAGCAGCCAAAGTTTGAGATATTTAGAGAGCATAAAGAATTAAATATGATTTTGTTTTAGTTGTGATTTCGAGAATGAGGCATTTGTGTTTTCCACGTAGGGATATGCGTGTGTTTGAAAAGATGTTAATATTATTATTATATTGATGATTTGGGGATAATGTGAATAATTAAGATAACAAGTTGTTATGTTTAGTTTAAACTTATGGTACTTAATTGAGCATTTTTTATTCATTTTCATTAAAGATGACAACCTTTAATTGAAAAATCCTTATTTTAATTAGAGCTTTATTCAGACAGTTTCCTAGGGTTATCCCTGTTTAGTATTTCCTGTGATTTTTGAAAAAAGATCACAGTAAATAAGCCTGTTTTTATACTTTTGGATTTCAACCCAGCAGCAGTTTTGCCCAGGTCATCATGCTGATTTTTTTTTTTTTTTAAACACAACTGCATTTAATTTTTTTTTAAATGTTATTTTATTTTTGGGGCTGCACCCACTGCATACAAAAATTTCTGGGCCAGGGATTGAAACCTAAGCCATAATAGTGTCAAGACCTGATCCTTTACCCTCTGCACCACCAGGCAGCTACCCATCATTCTGATTTTAATTGCTGAATTTTATTATAATACCAAAGCAGAAGGATTGAGTTGCTTTGGTATGTCTTCTAGTACATAATGAATCCAGGAGCTTAAATGATGAGTAGGCAAGCATTTTAATTACTTCTTTTAATAAGAGTGGAATAATGATTATATGTTTATTGCATGCCATACACATTTTTCAAATTTAAAATCGTTAGTTTAATAATAATTTCCTTGTTTAGTTTGGAAAACATTTATGGCACACATAAGCTAGGCTCATGACTGGATTAATAACTGAATCCTCTTTGAAGAAATGGATATTCCAAGTTAGGAGCAGAAAATGTGCAAGATGAGCTTGGTGTCCTTTGACATAAGGATGTTATCAAAGATCATGGCTCTGGAGGAAGCCAGCTTGAAGGGGCTCCCACTTGACCAATGATGGGGACAGTTTGATCATCAATAAGGATAATATAGCAGAGGACTGCAATCTTTGAATCCTTGAGTTCACAATAACGATTACCAAAAAAAAAAAAAAAAGGAAACTTGGCTCTTTTTGGAGGATGCTAGGGAACTGGAACTGATGTATTCTCTCTCTCTCTCTTTTTTTTTTCCATTGCTTAATGAATTTTATTACAGTTATAGGTGTACTAAAATCATCACAACTCAATTTGATAGCATTTCCGTTCCAAACCCTCAGTGCATCCCCCCACCCCCAGATTGTCTTATTTGGAAACCATAGGTTTTTCCAAAGTCGGTGAGTCATTATCTGTTCTGCAAAGAAGTTCATCACATCTTTTTAGTTTCCACATGTAAGCGGTAGCATTGGATGTTGCTGTCTAATTGTCTGACTATTTTCACTTAGCGTGATAATTTCTAGTGCATCCATGTTGCTATAAATGTTGTTATTCCCTTCCTTTTAATGGCTGAGTAATATTCCATTGTGTGTATGTACCATATCTTCCCTATCCACTCCTCTGTTGATGGGCATTTAGGTTGTTTCCATGACCTGGCTATTGCATAGAGTGCTGCAATGAACACTGGAGTACATGTGTCTTTTCGAGTCATGGTTTCCTCTGGATAGATGCCCAGGAGTGGGATTGCTGGATCAAATGGTAATTCTATTTTGAGTTTTCTGAGGAATCTCCATACTGTTTTCCACA